>OU015617.1:0-625000 GCA_907165235.1 Zeuzera pyrina
TTTCTTTGACAACTTTAACTTAAGTTTGTACTTGAAAAATTTAAAGCTAAGGCCCTCGCCCATACTGTTAACCGAATTCTATTAAATTGAATTTGGAATTTTATATAAAAATTGTATAAAAAAATCGTATCGAAATATATAAGTTAAGGTTGTGTTATATATAACAAGTTTAGTAAAATAAGATATATTAAGAAATATAGAGAAATAATTAGGTATAAAAAGAAATAGGAAAAGTTTGTTGTAAATTTGGTGGATAGTGGAAGAGTGCCTTTACTCTTGGACATTACAGAAACTAGGTCAACGTTAACTGCCTGTTTGCCTGCTCATAACATCATACTACTGCCTATAAAACACCCCCTGGAACACCTCCTGTAACACAGATCTTTTATACACATTTAGAAATCACCTCCTGAGAATACCCCCTGGAAACCGACCAGAACAATTGACCTCCCGTCAGGAATAACTACTTTAGTAGAGTGGGTCTGGGGTACTGGTTATCCGACGACGTCGGAAAACGAAGGGTAATAGCCTTAAAAATTTAGATAAATATTAAATACTAAAATTGAGTTTAAGCAGGGGAGCATATATAGTATAGATTGGGGTGGACATTTAGACGCGACGCCCCCATAGCCCCCTCTGGATTGGACGCCCCCCCTTTTTTCGATACACCAAATTAGTGCATTGTTGGGAGCGGGAGGGACAGTGGAAGGTGGTACCCTCTGACGCCCCCTAGATCAGAAAATAGTGCACGCCCCCTTGGACTTGGTTCCGAGGTCGGTTGGTACTGACTGCTTGTGGGGCCTCCTTTTGGGTCAGTGGGACTCAATCGAAGGGCCTGCGCGCCTGGAGGACCTCTGGGCCCTGGTGCAATCGACGCCCCCGACGCCCCCAACGCCCCCAAGGCCCCCTTTTTAGGCCCCCAAGGCCCCCTTTTAGGCCCCCAACGCCCCCTTTTAGGCCCCCTTTTAGGCCCCCAACGCCCCCTTTTAGGCCCCCAACGCCCCCTTTTTGAATTTTGACCGGGAAATTGCGTGGAGGAATAAGCCGAGTGTGGCGGACTTCCCCCCCTCCATAGAACTTATATTTGGGGTGAGGAGCTGGCGACATCTTGCTGTTGGAAGGGTTAGACAAAATATTGACTGCGGATCAGTGGTCTGCAACCTTTAGACAAGTTGCTGTCGTCTTCACTTTACGCCCCATAACCCCCCCCCCCCCACCCCCAGATTGGGTTGTGCGCGGGAGAGTACACTGAGCGGTCTGGACTACTTTTCTCATTTATTATTGTATAGTATAAATAGTTTAGTGTTGTGTATATATTATACAGAGGCTTTTTACACCTCTAACATAGATTCAACGGACAATTATTAAGTATTGACTTTGAAGTACGGGTTTATTGACTCGTAACTTTTATTTTAAATTTTTTTAATATAGAGGACGCATTCCCCGACAATGTTCGGCTTCCGTACACCAGCAAAAGGGACGAAAGGGAGTGAGATATCTCCACCAAGGATGGAAGGATCAAGTAAGGATGTTTGTGAGAAGGATGAAGAGGGATGCGTAAAGGAGATGAATAAAACGGTTACTGTAAGGAAAAGCATAGGGGAAATCGAGGCAAAGATCAAGTCGCCGCCAGCTTTAAGAAGGAACCCTGTAATAGATAAGAATGTGGAAAGAGTGAAATTGAAAATGAAATTCCCCTGCGAATCTAGGATGATAGTAGCGAAAGAAAAGGGTGGAAGCACGAGTGAAATAGAGGTAGAAGCGGAAAGGAAGGAAGGATTAGATAAACAATCAAAAAATGAAAGTTCGCCAAAGGAAAGGCCGGCTTATAAAAGCCGATTAGGGGAAGCGAAAGCCTGTCTAACCAGGGCAAAGATCCAACTGAACAACAGCCGGAACCTTAAGAGCGACATAAAAGCTGATGTTCTGGCTGCAGTGGACCGATTGTACGCCCTGGTAAGAGAATCTGAGGATGAAAGGAAAAAAGAGAATGGAAACAGTAAGAGGAATGAAAAAGGAGAACAAGATAATGAGGAAGAAAAAGTGAATGATGAAAGAAAGGATAAAGAAAGTGATATAGTAAAAAAGTTAGAGGAACACGCGAGGATGCTACAAGAAAGCAAAGAGGAAATGATGAAACTGAAGGAGACCCTGAGGGCATCATATGCTAGTGTGGTGGCGGGAGCGCCTAAAAGGCAACAACCGGAAAGCCAGGTTATGCACTCGGTAGTAGTCTCCTCCAGGAATGAAAGGGATACAGGGGAAGGTATATTTGAAGAATTAAGGAAGGTGGTGAACGCAAGGGATGAAGGAGTGAGAATAGATAGGATAAGGAAGGCGAGGGACAGAAAAGTTATAATAGGATGTAGTGCAGTAGAGGATTTGAAAAAGGTAAAAGAAAGGATAAACGGGGCAGGGGGAGCATTAAGAGTCGAGGATATCAAAAATAAGGATCCAATGGTAGTGCTCTTTGGGGTACTACAGACGAACAAGGATGAAGATATTATCAAGGCCTTAAGAACACAGAATAAGCATGTGCTGTCTGGGATAGAAGGAGAAAACGATAGGATGGAGGTAAAGTATAGAAGGAAAGCAAGGAACCCATTGACAGCACATGTAGTGTTAAAGGTATCCCCAGTTATTTGGACTCGATTGACGGGGGCAGGTTCGGTACACATAGATATCCAGAGGATACGAGTGGCCGACCAGTCCCCGCTGGTGCAATGCTCCTGCTGCCTCGGATATGGGCATGGAAGGAGATTCTGCACGATGAAAGAGAATGTGTGTAGCCACTGTGGTGGGCCGCACGTCAGGGCTGAGTGTGCGGAGTGGTTGGCCGGAGAGAGCTCCAGTTGTATAAACTGTAGAAGAGCTAAAATGGACAGGGCGGACCACAACGCATTCAGCTCTGACTGTCCGATCCGAAGAAAGTGGGATGCGTTAGCGAGAACCACAGTGGCTTATTGCTAAGGGCGTGAAAGGAACGGATGGAAATAGGAAGAATGAAAGAATGAGGGATGTAAGTTATAATATGATACAGGCGAACCTTCAAAGGAGTGAGGTGGCGACCTCTGAAATGATTATGGAGGCGAAGAGAAGGAAGATCTCTTGTGCGCTGGTCCAAGAACCCTATGTTGGAAAGAGAGGACGAATGAGGGCCTATCCAGGTGTAAGAGTGGTGCAAGGGACGGAAGAGAGTGATGCGGTCATTAAGGCCGCAATAATGATATTTGATGAGAGGTTGGATATCATCCTGGTCCCCGCTCTGTGTACTCCCGGCTTCGCTGTGGCGAAGCTGAGGACTGTGGAGTGGGAGATCGGGGTGGTATCCGTATATTTGGAAGGGGATAGGCCTATAGAGTCGCAAGTTGAATGTATGGAGAAGATTGTAAGAGGTTTAGGAATGAAAGGAATAATAATGGGAGGTGATATGAATGCATGGAATATATGGTGGGGGAGTAAGAGGACGGACCGCAGAGGGAGGATATTGGAAGGAGCATTGGTGGAGATAGGAATGGAAGTGATAAACCGGGGGGATGAGCCGACATTTGACGTAGTGAGGGGAGGCAGGAGTTTTTCCAGCTGTGTGGATGTGACGACCTGCACCGCTGACATGCTCTGTAGAGTTGTAGGATGGAGAGTGGACGAAACCGTCACCTGTTCGGACCACAGGGCGATACTCTTCGAGGTAAAATTGAGACCGAGTAAGGGTAAAAATATAGAAAGAACAACTAGGATTTACAGTACGAATAGAATAGATTGGGAAAAATTTAAAGAAGGTTTGAAACAGGAATGGGACAGTGAAGGGATAGATGAGGAAAAAATTAAAGAAATACCTAATGTAGAGGAGTTGGAAAACGTGGTTAATAGGATTGTTAAGGCAATGAAAATAAACTGTGAAAAAATGATGAAAAAGACAAGTAGAAATAAAGTAGTTGAGTCGCCCTGGTGGAACGGCAGGTTGGACGAACTAAAGAAAGAGATGATAAGAAAGAAAAGAAGGATAAGAAATGCAGCGCCAACTCGCAGAGCATGGGTGGCGGAGCAGTTCGTAGTAGCAAAAGAAGAGTATTTGAATGAAGTAAGAAAGGCAAAGATTGAAAGCTGGAAAAACTTCTGCGGAAAGCAGGATAGGGAGAGCATGTGGGGGGGCATATATAGGGTTATTGGGCGTACCACAGAGAGAGAGGAAGACCTTCTCCTAACCCATAATGGTAGGGAATTGGATGCGGAGGGCTCCGTCAAACTGCTGGCGGAGACCTTCTATCCGCGGGACTTGAGGGAGCTGGAAAATTCGGACCATGATGCGACGAGGATTAAGGCGTCAAAAATAAATGAGGGGGTGCAAGATGACTTGGACCCCCCTTTTATAATGGATGAATTGTACAGCTCCCTCAAGAGCTTTAATCCAAAAAAGGCTCCGGGGGGAGATGGGTTCACCCTCGACATCTGTGGGGCGGCCATATCCCTTTGCCCCCGCATGTTTTTAGCACTCTTTAATAGATGCCTGCAGTTGGCTCACTTCCCGGTGGTATGGAAGGAAGCGATTGTGGTGGTGTTGCGGAAGCCAGCAAAAGATAATTACAGGGACCCCAAATCATATAGGCCAATAGGTCTGCTGCCGATACTGGGGAAAATACTGGAGAAAATGCTGATAGGAAGGGTGAGATGGCATGTCCAGCCAAAGCTCAGCAGGGCTCAGTACGGCTTCATGCCGCAGCGCAGTACGGAAGACTCCCTCTATGTCATGATTAAATACCTAAGAGAACAAATTAAAAATAAAAAGATTACCATCCTGGTCTCTCTTGACATAGAGGGAGCTTTCGACAGCGCATGGTGGCCCGCAATTAGGTGCGGGTTGGCCGAGTTGAGCTGCCCGTCAAATTTGAGAAGAATGCTGGACAGCTATCTCTCTGAAAGGTCGGTAAGAGTGAGGTATGCCGGAATGGAATATAGGAGAGTAACAGATAAAGGATGTGTGCAAGGATCTATAGGGGGCCCGACGTTATGGAATGTGTTGTTGGACCCCCTATTGAAAGGGCTAGAAGGAAGGGGAGATCATTGCCAGGCATTTGCCGACGATGTGGTCCTCATCTTCTCCGGAAACAACACCGCTGAGGCACAGGGACGGGCTAATGTGGCCCTCCAGTATGTTTGGGACTGGGGAGTCCGTAATAAACTTCGGTTTGCGCCACACAAAACAAAGGCGATGGTGTTAACAAACAAACTGAAGTTCGACTCTCCGGTCCTAAGCATGGGGGGGGGAGCCATTGCTCTG
The DNA here is from genome assembly GCA_907165235.1 of Zeuzera pyrina. Taxonomy (NCBI): domain Eukaryota; kingdom Metazoa; phylum Arthropoda; class Insecta; order Lepidoptera; family Cossidae; genus Zeuzera; species Zeuzera pyrina. The sequence goes on from OU015617.1 coordinate 5,279, forward strand.
TCCCGAGAAATAAAAATCCTAGGCCTCACAGTTGACGACAAACTAATCTTTAACACCCATGTCGTGAATGTGTGCCGAAAGGCCACAAATATACACAAGCAGCTGTCGAGAGCCGCAAAAGCCCAGTGGGGGTTGGGGCCGGAGGTGGTGAGAACCATATACGTGGCAGTGGTCGAACCGACCATTATGTATGCGGCGAGTGTATGGGGGGATGCAGTTGAAAAACAGTATGTAAGGAAACAGTTGTGTGCGGTGCAGAGAGGATTTCTTCAAAAAATAATCAAAGCTTACAGAACTGTCTCTCTGAACTCGGCCCTGCTGCTGTCCGGGATTCTCCCTCTTGACCTCAGGGTGCGTGAAGCAGCCCTGTTTTATGAGGCCAGGAGGGGGTACTCTCGGGCGGTATTGGGGGACCGGGAGATGGAGAGGCAGTTCAATGTGCAAGACTTACCGCACCCGGCGCTGAGGGAGGCGTTGGAGTTCGAGTGCCTGGGGGAGGGTGGGGCAGGACACCAGGGAGAGCAAGGTCTAGCCATCTATACAGATGGCAGCCGGATCGGGGGTAAGGTAGGGGCGTCACTCTCCATATGGAGAGGAGACGTCGAAACCGGAACCCGAAAGCTCAAACTGGCGGACTGCTGCACCGTCTTCCAGGCTGAACTACTAGCGCTGACCGAGGCGACGGAAAAAATATTGAAGAGTGAAGAGCCTCTCTGCAGCGTGTACAGTGACTCACGTTCGGCCTTGGAAGCGATTACGGGAGGAAATTCCCTTCACCCCTTGGTGGTCAAGACCCGGAACAACATAACAGCGATATCCAAGTCAGGAAGGGATATTAGACTGTTCTGGGTCAAGGCTCACGTTGGGGTGAGGGGAAATGAGCGAGCGGATGAATTAGCGAAAGAAGCTGCGCAAAAGATGAAGACTAGGCCGAACTATGAAAGGTGTCCGGCATCGTATGTAAAAAGGGTACTGCGAAAGGACAGCATTGAAAGGTGGAATGTAAGATATATGGAAGATGAGGTAGCGAGTGTGACGAAGGTGTTTTTCCCCAGTGCGGTAGCGGCCTACCCACTGACTAGAAAAATTAAGATTAATTATTATCTAACCCAGGTTCTGACAGGGCACGGCGGGTTCTCAGAGTACCTACACAGATTCAGGTGCAAGGAGAGCCCGTCGTGCATCTGTGATGATGAGGTGGGGGAGGGGGTGATACACTTGTTAACAGAGTGCCCGGTGTATGCAGTAGAAAGGATGGATCTGGAAAATAAAATAGATGTTAAAATTAGTGAGGAAAATCTAAGTGAAATATTAGAAAATAAACATAAAAGAGATCCATTATTAGAATATTGTATAAGTATTGCAAAGAAGGTAAACAAAAGAAACGAAGTTAAAAGATAACTATATATGTAAATAATGTAAAATTAAGATAAGTATATAGGAATAAGGGAAGGTACAGAAATAAAAGATGTAAAATAAATAGTATTAAGGGATTACGGAAAGTATGGTTTACATACAACTCCAGTAACCCAAATTAAGATAAGTATTATATATGGAATAGATAAGGATAGCTAAATAAATGTTAAATAGAATATAAGCAAGATAAGTAAGCTGGGAGAACTATAGATAATGTAAATGACAAAAGATCTACCCCCTCTAGAATGTAAAGTTAAATGTAAAGTAAGAAAATAAAGGATAAAAATGATATATGTAATCAGAGTAATTGAAATAACTAAAAGTTGTATAGAAGTAAGAAAATTAAGATGCTAGAAGTAAGGAAGTAAAATGTATAAGACATAAATGTAAGGGATTAAGATAAGATAGAGGCTATGTATAAATAAAATAAGATAACAAAATGGATATAATGTAAGATAGATTAGTGTAAACTAGAGATATTGTATAAGAAAATAAATGTTAGAAATAAGATATAAAGAATGTATTAAGAGAAGGAAATGTAATAGAATAAAATGGTTGTTGAAATAAAGAATAAATAAAGAATAAATAAGAAGATAAGAAATAAAGAATAGGTACACGAAAAAATTTTTTGGCCAAAGTATGAAAGAGATGAATGGATGTGACGTATGAATATGAAAGGCTCAGAAGAAAGAAGAATAGTATGAAAGTATCAAAAGAAAAACAAGGTCCCTGACCAAATAATATGTTAGGGGAAGCAGAATATAAAAAAAAAAAAAAAAAAAAAAAAAAAAAAAAAAAAAAAAAACCTAACCTAACCTAACCTAACCTAACCTAACCTAACCTAACCTAACCTAACCTAACCTAACCTAACCTAACCTAACCTAACCTAACCTAACCTAACCTAACCTAACCTAACCTAACCTAACCTAACCTAACCTAACCTAACCTAACCTAACCTAACCTAACCTAACCTAACCTAACCTAACCTAACCTAACCTAACCTAACCTAACCTAACCTAACCTAACCTAACCTAACCTAACCTAACCTAACCTAACCTAACCTAACCTAACCTAACCAGTCTCAGACAACCTCCCGTCGCGTTAACAGCGTTACAAAGTCGCTCCGCGTTGAAAAAACCAGTAAAAATAGAAGGAAAGTACAAAAAGTGAAGTGTGATACACCAAAAGTTGCGCGCAACAACGAGCAATCTAATGGTGAAAAAATTTTTAAAAACAAACGTCAAATAAAAAAGTTATTAAGAAAAAACCGTCGAAAAAGTGTAAAAGTGCGTGCGGCGCTCTTTTTTGAGCGACGACCTAGGTTTTTCGAAGTGCTAATCGAAGGATAGTACAGCCCTACAACTTGTACTAAAATTTGGAATTTTTCGAGTGAGTGGTTTCAAAGTTATACGGAAATTAGGAGAAACACGTGCGTGGAATTCCTAAATTAGGACATATTAGGAGAAGAAGAAAGTGTCGAAAGGTGCGCTAGACAGCCACAAAACTAGGGTTAAAATCCGAATTAAAATTGCACAAGTGGTTTAGGAGATATTGAAGAAATAGTAAGAAATAGTGGAAAGCACGTGGTGCTAGTTAGTGAATGGTGGTATTTAGGAAGTGGGAAAAGTGGTGAGGTGTTGAAGTGAACAGAGAAGAGGAAATTAAGACCTTCAGCGTTAAAATAGCGCTGAGGGATTAGCAGGAAACCGCTTTTTACGGTTCACGCTGAGCAACATAAAGTTGCATCACTGCTGACGCTGCCGGGAGATCATCGGATTAGGAGCAAAGTATTGGAAAAGAAGAAGGATAGATATAACAGTAAGCCCTAAAAATTGTAAATAGATTGTATAGTTAGAAGACGAGATATAGGGAAAACAAAGTTATAAGGTGCGGTTAATTTTGAGGTTATTTTTTTAAAATCATAAAAAATATAGTAAATAGCAAAAATTTTAATAAGTAAGAATTGGTAAAATCATTTTTAGAGGAAATAGGACAATAGTATATAATTGGAACTTCAATAACTAAAGTAATTAGATTAGCAAAATTTAGTTTCAAATTACGCAAAATTGAATTAAAGTTTTCATTGTATTGTTTACATAATTTGGAGGTTAATATCACAGGAACCGGATACGCTAGCAATTTGATTTAAGAGACATATTAAAGCCAATATATTTGGCTTTCCGCCCTATAAGTTTGGATCCCCTGGCCGTCATATAACAGATAATATAGAGTAAAAAGTAAAATAGGAGAAATAATGTAAAAAAATATTAATATTTTAAATAAGTTAGAAGTGATCAGACTTGACCATTGGCGTCCTTATTCTGGAGTCTGAATAATATATATATGGAAGTAGTATAAAAATTGAGAATAAATATAATTAGCAGTAAATAACTAAATTGGAATCAGACAAACACATACATTATATAAAACTAGTATTTAACAATTTTTTTCAAAATAAAAAATTTCATAGAAAATTGGAATAAAGTACCGGAGAATACTGCTACAGAATAAGGCGCTTGGAATGCAGTATTAACTGTAGTATTAACTGTTAACTTCATAGCTGAAGTAATCAAATTAAAACTTCCCCCGGATCTTCTCCCGAAGATTACCAGGGGGTCTTATATTTTTTAAAAATTGTTTAAAATTAAGTTTTTCCCCCTGTGATCTCCCCCCGGTTTGGCCAAAATATCTTGACCTGCGGACGGGAATACTGGCGAGGCTGAGAGAGGCCTAACGCCTGGTTACCCGATTGTGTCGGCCGAAGGGAGGTTATTCAGTGGAAAAGAAAAGCATTTTACTCGGTGTGTTATTAGCTGATAGTGTAAGTAGCATTGGGTTGACCAATTGCGTCGGCTGAGAGGGGATACATTTTGTATGTGTTAAAATTATTAAAATTATTCAGTTGGAAATTGGGACGCGACGGGACATTTTCAGTCACATCGGTGGGAATATTGGAGATTGTAGGAGAGGTGACCGACCTGACCGACTTGACCGACTTCGTCGGTGAACATAACTGGAGGGTGTTTCGGACCCCTTGGACCGGTCTCTTGACCTTGTGCCCTTCCTACGGGTATTGTGCCCCCACTGGGGCCAACGCCCCCCGGGTCCTAGACGCCCCCTTGGGTCCCAGTGCCCCAAGGCCCTAAGGCCGTTGGGGCCCCAAGGCCCTCAAGGCCCCCAAGGCCCTCAAGGCCCCAAGGCCCCCAAGGCCCCCAAGGCCCCCTTTTAGGCCCCCTTTTGACTCCCAACGCCCCCTTTTAGGCCCCCTTTTGACTCCTAACGCCCCCTTTTAGGCCCCCTTTTGACTCCCAACGCCCCCTTTTAGGCCCCCTTTTGACTCCCAACGCCCCCTTTTACGCCCCCTTTTGGCTTATAACGCCCCCTTTTCGTCCCGACACCCCACGGGCAGAGCAGTCTGAGACGATATTAGGATAAGGACAACCACAGGCAATCTACACCTGTGTATTAGAATTAAAATTATAATATAATTATAAGATAATTGTAAGATATTGTATACTAAATTGTGACATTATTTGCCCAGTTTATTGACTGGGTGAATTAGAATTAGGTTTTGCAACTGTTGACGAGTTCCCCTACCGAAGTCAAAATGTTCGGTTTTCGCACACCGGCGAAAGGTACAGGAGACCGTAGTATGGAGAGTTCTCCACGGAAGGTTGATGGGAGCCCAGGGGAGGAGGTACCCTCGGCTGAGGCAATGAATAAGACAGTCACGGTGCGTAGGAGCATTGGTGAAATAGAGGCAAGAATGAAATCACCTCCCGGTGTCAGTAAGACAGCGGGGGCTGATAAGCATGGAACAGAGAAGGTGAAATTGAGGATGAAGTTTCCCATGGAAACAAAAGTGGGAACTATGAAAGGGAAGAATGAAGGAGCAAGAATGGTAGAAAAAGGAGTGGACAAAAGGGGAGGTATGAATGAGGAGGGTAGTGTTAGTGTCTCACCGGTGGCGGAACCTAAGTACGCTAACAGGATGGTCGAGGCTAAAGCGTGCCTTATGAAGGCCAAGCTACAGTTAAACAACAGCAGAAATCTTAAAAGTGACATCAAAGCAGATGTCACTACAGCTGTTGAAAGGTTGTACGCTCTGGTGAGAGAAGCAGAAGAGGATAGGAAGAAAAGGTCAAGTGATAGTAAGAGGGAGAGTGAAAGAGAAGAAGTAAGAAAGGAGGAAAGGAAAGAGAAAGAAGGGAATAGTAGAGAGACGGAAATAGTGAGGAAAATGGAAGAGCATGCAAGAATGCTGGAGGAGACAAAAGCCGAAATGGCAAGACTGACGGAGACGATAAAAGGGACATATGCCAGCGTGGTCGCTGGTCCACCGAAAAGACAGCAGCAGGAAAGTGCAGCTCTGTTTTCGGTCGTAGTCTCCTCCAAGAATGAAATGGATACAGGGGAAAAAGTATTTGAGGATATAAGAAAGGTAGTAAATGCGAGGGAAGAGGGGGTCAGGATAGACAGGATAAGAAAGGCGAAAGATCGAAAGGTGATTGTGGGATGCAGTACAAGAGAGGAACTAAACAAGGTTAAAAAAAGGATAGGCGAGGCAGGGGGAGCACTGAATATGGAGGACGTACAAAATAAGGATCCTATGATCATCTTATACGGGGTCCTACAGAGCAATTCCGACGAAGACGTCATTAAGGCACTTCGTAAACAAAACGGCCATCTATTAGAAGGTATTTCAAAACAGGAAGACAGGATAGAAACCAAGTTTAGGAAAAAGGCGCGCAACCCTTTGACTTGTCATGTGGTGCTCAAGGTCTCTCCGTCAATTTGGACTCGTCTGGTTGAGGCAACAACTGTCCATATTGACATACAAAAAATCAGGGTTGCGGACCAATCACCGTTGATACAGTGCTCTCGCTGCCTTGGCTATGGGCATGGGAGGAGGTTTTGTAAGGAGAAGAATGAAGTATGTAGCCACTGTGGAGGGTCGCACATGAGGGCGGAATGCACGGACTGGAAGTCTGGAATATATCCAAATTGCATAAACTGCCAGAAGGCAAAAATGGACAGGACGGAGCATAACGCCTTTAGTTCAGACTGTCCGGTCCGCAGGAAGTGGGACGCCCTGGCGAGGTCCACGGTGGCGTACTGCTAAGGATGGAAAGGGGTGTGATAGGAATGAAAATGAAAGGAATGAAGGTATGAGAGGTTATCGAGTGATTCAGGCAAACCTGCAGCGTGGCGAGCTGGCCACGGCCGAATTGATTATAGAGGCCCAAAAGCAAAAGATGGCGTTCGCCATGGTGCAGGAGCCTTATATTGGAAGGGTCGGTAGAGTCAGGGCCTATCCCGGGGTAAGGATCATCCAAGAGGAGCAAGGTGGCGATGCGGCAGTGAAGGCTGCAATACTGGTATTAGACCAGACGTTGGATGTCACCCGGTATCCCGCGCTTACGACCCCTAACTTCGCAGTGGCGAAACTGGGGACCGGGGCGTGGGAGATCGGAGTGGTATCTATTTACTTGGAGGGGGATGGGCCCATTGACCTACAGACAGAATGGATGGAGAAAGTGGTGAAAGAGATTGGTGTGAAAAAGGTGATAATGGGAGGTGATGTAAACGCATGGAGTATATGGTGGGGAAGTAGAAGAACGAATGAAAGAGGAAGATACTTAGAGGGAGTTTTGGATGAGTTAGGAATGTATGTACTGAATCGGGGAGAGGAGCCGACTTTTGATGTTATTAGGGGTAGCAGAAGGTTTTCCAGCTGCGTAGATGTGACAGTGTGTTCGGCCGACATGCTCTGTCGAATCGTTAACTGGAGAGTGGATGAGGCGATAACATGTTCGGACCACCGGGCAATCCTTTTTGAGATTAATATTAAGGAAAGCAAGGGAATAGATATAAAAAGGACCACTAGGGTCTATAACACCAAAAACGCTAGGTGGGATCAATTCAAAGGAAAGCTCAAACAGGAATGGGAAAATAAAGGATTAGGAAAGGAAAGAATAGAGGGAATTGATTGTAGCGAGGAGCTCGAGGAAGTGACAAGGAGTCTTATAGAGACAATAAAATTGGTGTGTGATGGTAGTATAAAGAAAATAGGAGATAGGAAACAGAAGGGATTGCCCTGGTGGGACGATCGTTTGGAAAGAATGAAGAAGAATGTATTGAGGATGAAAAGAAGGATTAAGAATGCGGCACCGGTTCGCAGAGCGTGGGTGGTCGAACAATATATGGAAGTGAAGAATGAATATATGAGTGAAGCTAGGAAGGCGAAAATCGCTAGCTGGAAAAACTTTTGCGAAAAGCAGGACAGGGAATCGATGTGGGATGGCATATACAGGGTCATTGGCAGGACTGCGGATAGAGGGGAGGATCTCCCCCTAATCAAGAACAATAGGGCCCTGACGGCTAGGGAATCCGCTGAACTACTGGCCGAGACATTTTACCCCGACGACAGGAGGGAGGAGGATGATGCGGAGCACAAAAAGATAAGAGAGGCTTCGCGGAAAATAAATGAGGGGAAGCATGGTGAACCATGCGACCCGCCGTTTACGATGGTTGAGCTTAAGTGCTCCGCATCGAGCTTTAATTGTAAAAAGGCACCAGGGGGGGATGGCCTTACACTCGATATCTGCAGGGCTGCCATAGACCTTGATCCCCGTCTATTCCTTGCCCTGTTCAATAAGTGTCTGGAGTTGGCTCACTTCCCGATAGTGTGGAAGGAGGCAATAGTGATTGTGCTAAGGAAGGCAGGCAGGGAAAACTATCAGGATCCCAAGTCGTATAGGCCGATTGGGCTCCTGCCGATATTGGGGAAGATATTTGAGAAGATGCTGATTGCAAGGATAAGGTGGCATGTCCAACCAGGGCTCAGCCGGAACCAGTTTGGGTTTACGCCGCAGCGCGGCACCGAGGACTCCCTCTATGTCATGATGAGGTACATCAAGGAAGGCATCACGAGTAAAAAAATAATAGTGATGGTATCCTTGGACATAGAGGGGGCCTTCGATGGCGCGTGGTGGCCAGCCATTAAATGCAGGCTGGCAGAGAGCGGATGCCCGGTGAATCTGAGACGCCTGGTGGACAGCTACCTTGCTGAAAGGAAAGTACGATTAAGGTATGCCGGAGTTGAATGTGAGAGAGTGACAACTAAGGGATGTGTGCAAGGATCAATAGGGGGCCCGACGCTGTGGAATGTGTTGTTGGACCCCCTATTGAAAGAACTTGAGGGGAGGGGAGAGTACTGCCAAGCTTTTGCTGACGACGTGGTCCTTCTTTTCTCCGGCGACAGCACCACTGAGGTCCAGAGAAGAGCCAATGCCACCCTCGAGCATGTCTGGGGCTGGGGAGTCAAAAATAAGCTAAAGTTCGCACCGCACAAAACTAAAGCGATGGTGATAACCAACAGACTTAAGTTCGACAAACCAGTCTTGGGCATGGGCGGGGAGGGCATTGAGCTCTCTCAGGAAATTAAGATCTTGGGCCTCACAATCGATAACAAACTGACGTACAACACCCATGTCAGCAATGTGTGCCGAAAGGCCACAAGCTTCTATAAACAGTTAGTGAGGGCCGCCAGGGCCCGGTGGGGGCTGGAGCCGGAGATTATAAGGACCTTGTATGTGGCGGTAGTCGAACCAACCATTATGTATGCGGCGAGTGTATGGGTGGATGCGGTAGATAAGAAGTATGTGAAGAGACAGCTGGACGCGGTGCAGAGGGGTTTCCTACAAAAGATGATAAAAGCGTACAGAACGGTCTCCCTGAACTCGGCCCTGCTGCTGTCTGGGATTGTCCCTCTTGACCTTAGGATCCGCGAAGCGGCACTATTGTATGAGGTCAGGAAGGGGTATTCTCGGGCGGTGATAGGGGACCGGGAGATGGAGAGACCGGTAGACTTACTTGAGGCGCCACATCCGGCGCTGAGGCTGGCGTTGGAGTTTGAGTGCCTGGAGGATGGGGCGGCCGCTCTCCGGGATAAGCAAAGGCTTGCCATCTACACAGATGGCAGCAAAATCGAGGGGAAGGTCGGCGCGGCGCTGTCCGTATGGGGCGGCGACGCGGAGACCGGAACCAAGAAGCTTAAACTGGGGAGTTGCTGCACCGTCTTTCAGGCGGAACTACTGGCGCTGGCCGAGGCGGCGGATTGGGCGCACAAGAGCGCGGAACCCCGATGCGCTGTGTTCAGTGATTCTCGATCGGCTCTGGAAGCGGTTGTGAATGGGAGTTCCCTTCACCCGCTCGTGGCCAGGACCAGGAACAGGATTACCGAAATGTTAATGAATGGTATCGAGTTCCAACTGTTCTGGGTCAAGGCTCATGTGGGGGTGAGGGGTAACGAAAGAGCGGATGAATTAGCAAAAGAGGCAGCATTGAAAGTTAAAACAAAGCCGATATATGAAAGATGTCCGGTATCATTTGTGAAGAGGGAAATAAGGGTAAGCAGCATTGAAAGGTGGAATGAAAGATACGTGAATGAGGATGTAGCGAAAGTTACCAAAGTGTTCTTCCCCAATGCGGTAGCAGCCTACTCGATAGTAAGGAAGGTGCGACCGGATTATATCCTGACCCAGGTGTTGACTGGGCACGGCGGGTTCTTGGAGTACCTACATCGGTTTGGGCGCAAAGAGAGCCCGGCGTGCCCATGTGATGGACAGACGAATGAAAGCATTCTGCACATAATAGCAGAGTGCCCGATATTTGAGAAAAGAAGGATGGAGGTCGAGTTCCTGATCGACGCAAAAATAGAGGTGTCAAATATCAAAGATATAGTCGAAGACAAGTTCAAGAGGGGGAGATTCCTCAACTACTGCAAAACTGTAGCAAATAAAGTAATAGATAAAAATAAATAGTATGTATAGCAATAAGATGAAATTATTAGTTTATACATATAGTACTAAATAGGAATAGAAAATATAAAACATGTAAGTACTACTAAAAGATAAATAAGAATAGTATTAAGAGCATACGGGATATATAGTAATATATATACCTGAGTATGTGAACGAATGTAAATAATATAAGTATAATAAATAGTAGTAAGTAAGAAGAATAAAATATAAATAAGGATTGTTAATAAGTTAGTTGTAGGGAAGGGATTTTCTGTATAAGATGTTAGTAGAAATAAGCGATGATCGATCGGAACATATGTAATAGATGATAAAAGTAGATGGTAAGATAAGCTAATTGTTAGTATAGTTAGATAATAGTTAAGATGAAATTGTAAATTGATAGTGTTTTAAAACTGAGTTTGTTTATTTTTAATAAAGAAATAAAGATGGAAAACTAAAATCCTGATAACACACTTTTGGCAAAGAATGAAAGAAGGAAGGATAGGTGTGACGTATGAGTATGGAAGGCTCAGATGGAAGATGGAAATGGAATGAGAGCATCAAAATTAAATAACCGGACAAATAAAGTCCTTGAATTACACATGTCAGGGGAACGAGAATAAAAGCAAAAAAAAAAAAAAAAAAAAAAAAAAAAAAAAAACCTAACCTAACCTAACCTAACCTAACCTAACCTAACCTAACCTAACCTAACCTAACCTAACCTAACCTAACCTAACCTAACCTAACCTAACCTAACCTAACCTAACCTAACCTAACCTAACCTAACCTAACCTAACCTAACCTAACCTAACCTAACCTAACCTAACCTAACCTAACCTAACCTAACCTAACCTAACCTAACCTAACCTAACCTAACCTAACCTAACCTAACCTAACCTAACCTAACCTAACCTAACCTAACCTAACCTAACCTAACCTAACCTAACCTAACCTAACCTAACCTAACCTAACCTAACCTAACCTAACCTAACCTAACCTAACCTAACCTAACCTAACCTAACCTAACCTAACCTAACCTAACCTAACCTAACCTAACCTAACCTAACCTAACCTAACCTAACCTAACCTAACCTAACCGTAGAAGAACGAATGAAAGAGGAAGATACTTAGAGGGAGTTTTGGATGAGTTAGGAATGTATGTACTGAATCGGGGAGAGGAGCCGACTTTTGATGTTATTAGGGGTAGCAGAAGGTTTTCCAGCTGCGTAGATGTGACAGTGTGTTCGGCCGACATGCTCTGTCGAATCGTTAACTGGAGAGTGGATGAGGCGATAACATGTTCGGACCACCGGGCAATCCTTTTTGAGATTAATATTAAGGAAAGCAAGGGAATAGATATAAAAAGGACCACTAGGGTCTATAACACCAAAAACGCTAGGTGGGATCAATTCAAAGGAAAGCTCAAACAGGAATGGGAAAATAAAGGATTAGGAAAGGAAAGAATAGAGGGAATTGATTGTAGCGAGGAGCTCGAGGAAGTGACAAGGAGTCTTATAGAGACAATAAAATTGGTGTGTGATGGTAGTATAAAGAAAATAGGAGATAGGAAACAGAAGGGATTGCCCTGGTGGGACGATCGTTTGGAAAGAATGAAGAAGAATGTATTGAGGATGAAAAGAAGGATTAAGAATGCGGCACCGGTTCGCAGAGCGTGGGTGGTCGAACAATATATGGAAGTGAAGAATGAATATATGAGTGAAGCTAGGAAGGCGAAAATCGCTAGCTGGAAAAACTTTTGCGAAAAGCAGGACAGGGAATCGATGTGGGATGGCATATACAGGGTCATTGGCAGGACTGCGGATAGAGGGGAGGATCTCCCCCTAATCAAGAACAATAGGGCCCTGACGGCTAGGGAATCCGCTGAACTACTGGCCGAGACATTTTACCCCGACGACAGGAGGGAGGAGGATGATGCGGAGCACAAAAAGATAAGAGAGGCTTCGCGGAAAATAAATGAGGGGAAGCATGGTGAACCATGCGACCCGCCGTTTACGATGGTTGAGCTTAAGTGCTCCGCATCGAGCTTTAATTGTAAAAAGGCACCAGGGGGGGATGGCCTTACACTCGATATCTGCAGGGCTGCCATAGACCTTGATCCCCGTCTATTCCTTGCCCTGTTCAATAAGTGTCTGGAGTTGGCTCACTTCCCGATAGTGTGGAAGGAGGCAATAGTGATTGTGCTAAGGAAGGCAGGCAGGGAAAACTATCAGGATCCCAAGTCGTATAGGCCGATTGGGCTCCTGCCGATATTGGGGAAGATATTTGAGAAGATGCTGATTGCAAGGATAAGGTGGCATGTCCAACCAGGGCTCAGCCGGAACCAGTTTGGGTTTACGCCGCAGCGCGGCACCGAGGACTCCCTCTATGTCATGATGAGGTACATCAAGGAAGGCATCACGAGTAAAAAAATAATAGTGATGGTATCCTTGGACATAGAGGGGGCCTTCGATGGCGCGTGGTGGCCAGCCATTAAATGCAGGCTGGCAGAGAGCGGATGCCCGGTGAATCTGAGACGCCTGGTGGACAGCTACCTTGCTGAAAGGAAAGTACGATTAAGGTATGCCGGAGTTGAATGTGAGAGAGTGACAACTAAGGGATGTGTGCAAGGATCAATAGGGGGCCCGACGCTGTGGAATGTGTTGTTGGACCCCCTATTGAAAGAACTTGAGGGGAGGGGAGAGTACTGCCAAGCTTTTGCTGACGACGTGGTCCTTCTTTTCTCCGGCGACAGCACCACTGAGGTCCAGAGAAGAGCCAATGCCACCCTCGAGCATGTCTGGGGCTGGGGAGTCAAAAATAAGCTAAAGTTCGCACCGCACAAAACTAAAGCGATGGTGATAACCAACAGACTTAAGTTCGACAAACCAGTCTTGGGCATGGGCGGGGAGGGCATTGAGCTCTCTCAGGAAATTAAGATCTTGGGCCTCACAATCGATAACAAACTGACGTACAACACCCATGTCAGCAATGTGTGCCGAAAGGCCACAAGCTTCTATAAACAGTTAGTGAGGGCCGCCAGGGCCCGGTGGGGGCTGGAGCCGGAGATTATAAGGACCTTGTATGTGGCGGTAGTCGAACCAACCATTATGTATGCGGCGAGTGTATGGGTGGATGCGGTAGATAAGAAGTATGTGAAGAGACAGCTGGACGCGGTGCAGAGGGGTTTCCTACAAAAGATGATAAAAGCGTACAGAACGGTCTCCCTGAACTCGGCCCTGCTGCTGTCTGGGATTGTCCCTCTTGACCTTAGGATCCGCGAAGCGGCACTATTGTATGAGGTCAGGAAGGGGTATTCTCGGGCGGTGATAGGGGACCGGGAGATGGAGAGACCGGTAGACTTACTTGAGGCGCCACATCCGGCGCTGAGGCTGGCGTTGGAGTTTGAGTGCCTGGAGGATGGGGCGGCCGCTCTCCGGGATAAGCAAAGGCTTGCCATCTACACAGATGGCAGCAAAATCGAGGGGAAGGTCGGCGCGGCGCTGTCCGTATGGGGCGGCGACGCGGAGACCGGAACCAAGAAGCTTAAACTGGGGAGTTGCTGCACCGTCTTTCAGGCGGAACTACTGGCGCTGGCCGAGGCGGCGGATTGGGCGCACAAGAGCGCGGAACCCCGATGCGCTGTGTTCAGTGATTCTCGATCGGCTCTGGAAGCGGTTGTGAATGGGAGTTCCCTTCACCCGCTCGTGGCCAGGACCAGGAACAGGATTACCGAAATGTTAATGAATGGTATCGAGTTCCAACTGTTCTGGGTCAAGGCTCATGTGGGGGTGAGGGGTAACGAAAGAGCGGATGAATTAGCAAAAGAGGCAGCATTGAAAGTTAAAACAAAGCCGATATATGAAAGATGTCCGGTATCATTTGTGAAGAGGGAAATAAGGGTAAGCAGCATTGAAAGGTGGAATGAAAGATACGTGAATGAGGATGTAGCGAAAGTTACCAAAGTGTTCTTCCCCAATGCGGTAGCAGCCTACTCGATAGTAAGGAAGGTGCGACCGGATTATATCCTGACCCAGGTGTTGACTGGGCACGGCGGGTTCTTGGAGTACCTACATCGGTTTGGGCGCAAAGAGAGCCCGGCGTGCCCATGTGATGGACAGACGAATGAAAGCATTCTGCACATAATAGCAGAGTGCCCGATATTTGAGAAAAGAAGGATGGAGGTCGAGTTCCTGATCGACGCAAAAATAGAGGTGTCAAATATCAAAGATATAGTCGAAGACAAGTTCAAGAGGGGGAGATTCCTCAACTACTGCAAAACTGTAGCAAATAAAGTAATAGATAAAAATAAATAGTATGTATAGCAATAAGATGAAATTATTAGTTTATACATATAGTACTAAATAGGAATAGAAAATATAAAACATGTAAGTACTACTAAAAGATAAATAAGAATAGTATTAAGAGCATACGGGATATATAGTAATATATATACCTGAGTATGTGAACGAATGTAAATAATATAAGTATAATAAATAGTAGTAAGTAAGAAGAATAAAATATAAATAAGGATTGTTAATAAGTTAGTTGTAGGGAAGGGATTTTCTGTATAAGATGTTAGTAGAAATAAGCGATGATCGATCGGAACATATGTAATAGATGATAAAAGTAGATGGTAAGATAAGCTAATTGTTAGTATAGTTAGATAATAGTTAAGATGAAATTGTAAATTGATAGTGTTTTAAAACTGAGTTTGTTTATTTTTAATAAAGAAATAAAGATGGAAAACTAAAATCCTGATAACACACTTTTGGCAAAGAATGAAAGAAGGAAGGATAGGTGTGACGTATGAGTATGGAAGGCTCAGATGGAAGATGGAAATGGAATGAGAGCATCAAAATTAAATAACCGGACAAATAAAGTCCTTGAATTACACATGTCAGGGGAACGAGAATGAGAAAAAAAATAAAAAAAAAAAAAAAAAAAAAAAACCTAACCTAACCTAACCTAACCTAACCTAACCTAACCTAACCGTCTCAGACGATCGCTTGAGCTGTAAACAGCGTTAAAAAGTTGCTCCGCGCGCGGAAAATCGCTAAAAATAGTAAATAAAGTGAAAAAGTGACAAGTGATACACTAAAAGAAGCGCGCTAGCGTAAGCTACCTAATTGTGAAAAAATTTTTGAAAAAAGTTGGAAAATAAAAAAGTTACAGGGAAAAAACCGGCGAAAAATTACAAAAGTGCGTGCGCCGCGTTATTTTAAGCGGTAACATATATTTTTTCAAGTGTAGAAAGGGAGATAGGATAGCCCCCCATAAACCCTCAAAATTTGGGAATTTTCTGACAAGTGGTTCTCGAGAAAAGTGAAAATTAGGAGAAATAGTGAGCGAAAAGTGCTAAATTAGGTCGCCTAGGGCGACCTAATAAGTGTCAAAAGGAGTGCCGAAGGGCCCCCTACACGAGTGAAAAAGTGAAATAAAGCGAAGTGAAGTAACTTAGGAGTAATAGTGCAAAATACAAATACCACGTGGGGCTATCTCCTAAGATATTAGTCTTAGGAGAAGTGTGATAGTGCTAAAGTGTGTGCCAGAGCGTCACTAAAAGGTGCTAATCACCAGCGCTGAAATAGCGCTGGTGGTTCAGCCGGGAAACCGGAAAATTCGGTTTTACCCAGGCCATCAGTAACTTTGGCAGCGTGGGAAGCGGCCGGGAGCGAAGTAACCAGCACAAGGACTACAGGAGGAGCAAGCGAACATATTAAACTGTAAGCTAGAAAAATTTCATGTGATTAAGTTTAAGGATAGTGGAGATATTAAAGAAAATAGTGGCCAATTGATCATTGCGTGGTGGGTACTTGAAAATTTTTATTTTGAAATCTCAGGAAGTAGAAGGAAAGTCAGGGAACAAATTATAGAGTGGATAATTTTGAACAAAAAGAAATAGAATTGCATCAAAAAATTTTCAAAAAGCGTAATATTTAGGCCATAGAAATAAGGAAAAATATTACGTAAACATAGTTCGGGAGTTTTCATCGTATTATTTATGTTTTTCCGGCCATCATAAAACAAAAACTAGAGGGAAAATTAAAACACTGCAATTGTCAATTGGCGACCAATATATCTGGCCCCCTGTGGGTGAAATTTGAGACCATAGGGTCAAATAGTTTCCTAGAAATTATTAGTATAGTAAAACAGAGGAAATTATACAACTTTATCTTAACTTTGTCGAGGTTGGTTACGTCGGCGGCATCCCTATTCTGAACTAGGGTATAGAGATATATATCATAGGCAAAGGCAACTCAATAAATAGGCAAGTAGGGAAAGGTAGAAGTGTCACGGTACCCGGAATCACTTGCATATACTTAGGGACGAATCCGGCAGGCAAAATTAATATCAAAAAATTGAAAATAAAAAGAGTGGCAAACACCTTAAAATACATACAGAATAAGGCGCCTGACCTGTGGGCATTCATCAGGTATTAATATTAAGTGTCATTGTCACTGTCAGTGACAGTGACAGGGGCTGTCAAGACCTGACGGCGGCTGTCATTTGGCTGTCAAGAGGTTGACGTTGACAGTGACGTTGACAGTGACGTTGTCAAACTGTCTGGTAGTGAAGGGTGAGTCGTGGACAGGGGTGAACCGGACAAAGAATAAAGTTAGTTATTTTATTAAATTAGTACTCTGTAATTGGACAAGGGTGAGTTGAAGCCAAGTGGGAGTCGGGCCACACAGCTGTCACTGTATTAGTCGGGGACTGTGGCTGTCACTGTCAGTGACAAATTGTTAGGGTGCTGTAATTATATGTGTGTTGTGCTAGTGTATGTAACTGTAAATTATATATGTGTGAAATCCCCTCCCACTCCAAGTTAACCTACCGTATCCCAAGCCGAAAAAGGGTCAAGTGGGAGTAGTAGTCAAGAGCGAGAGGGGCAAAAATAATTTAATAATTTAAATTAAGTAGAAATTTTGTTAGAGAAAATTGGGTCAAGACCGAATAGTTGCCAAGTGTGAACCGGACCAATTAAAATTAATATAAAAATTTTTTATATGGAAATTTGGGGGGAAGTTTAAAGTGGAATAGGTAAAAGGAAGGGGTCCTGTATAAGGAGTAGGTGGGGGTGAGTGTTTTTGCCCTACCTATTTTACCTTATTTTTTACAGATTTTTTAGAGGGTGTCCTAAATTAGACTTAGATCACTTTGGGATACCTAAAAAATTTTTAGGATCGGAATATACAGAGTAGGTCAAGGCGATAACAGAATTCCCCTTCCCCCCCCGGAAATTCCAAAAATCCAAAGGGAAATCTCGCAAAAAGCCAAGTTGGGAGAGGCTTTTGGGACAGGGAGTGGGTGCATAGTAAAGTACAAGGGGTGGGCTTTTCTTCCCCCCCTTTCCCCCCCTCCCCCCCCTACCTCACCCCCGCGGCGGTCCCCCCTCCCCCCCTAGGTCTCGTGGGGAGCACTTTTCGCCCCCCCCCCCTCCCCCCCCCCCCCCCCCCCCAAGGTTTCTGGGGGAGCACTTTTTGCCCCAAGGCTTTGTGGGGAATACCATTCCCCTCCCCCCCGCACCCTCTCGCGGGGAGGCCCATTCCTGCATCCCCCCACACATCGTTCAAGTAGGGAACGGCGGCGGTTGGGACTGACCTCGGCAGGGTTGTAGATAAAAGTCTGAGACTTGCTAATAGGTTGAGTGTACTGGGTCAGTTGGCCTTTTACACCGCTGCCCAGTGCACCTAGTAAGTAATAGCCAGACAGTCGGCGTTATACACCACTGTCTAAGCTATATTAGAGTAAGGTTTTTAAAAGTTGACATTATAATTATTATTGTATTGATTTTATTATTTATATTTAAATTATTATTGTTTAAATTTAGTTAAGTGACATTGACAATTATTATTATTATTGCGTGTAATAATTTTATTTTATTGTGTGAGTTGTCCGACGCTTGTCGAGCCTGTTGGCCGACAAGCTTAGAGTAGTTTATTGAAGCCTGTTGTGTTTTTGACCAGTGGGCATAGGACTATAATTAGATAGTATAATTATTATTATTAAATTTGTGTGTGTAGTTGACGCTGGTGAGCCTGTTGGCCAACTAGCTTAGGGAAAATCTATAATTGGTACGCCCCCCGTGTTTGTTGACCGGAGGGCATAGGTTAGGATAAAGAATAGTGTCGAATTAGGACGAAGCAACCCAGTAAAATGTTTGGTTTTCGCACGCCGGCAAAAAACATGGAAAATAAGCAGGAAGAAAGGTCAGTTGAAAAAGTGAGGATGACAGAGGATAGTGTGGAAGGAAGGATAAGAATGGATGAGGAAAGAACAGATGGGAAAGCAGAAATGGATAGAACAATTACAGTAAGGAGGAGTGTTGGTGAGATTGTGGCCACAATGGACACACCACCAATAACACAAAAAAGTGGAGAGCTAGAAAAAAGGAAGGAGAAAATTAAGTTGAAAATGAAGTTTCCGCCGGAAACAAAGACGATTCAGGGAAAGGTTAGGAATGCGAATGATCGAAAGACAGAGGAAGAAGTAAGTGTGAAGGTGAGTGGAAGTGAGGAAGTAAAGGAAGTGAAAACGGCTATTGATATACAAGGTGCTAGGAGCAGAACGGCTGAAGCGAAGAGCTGCTTAATAAAAGCCAAGCTCCAGCTAAACAATAGCAGGAATTTAAAATCCGATATAAAAACGGAGGTTATAAATAGTATAGAAAGGTTGTATGAGCTGGTGAAGGAAGCAGAAGAGGAAAGGAAGAAGAATAAGAATGAAAAAGGTAAAGAGGGAGAGATAGAAGGAAAGGGGAATGAGAAAGGACAAGAAAGTAAGGGAAACGAAGAGATGATGAAAAGATGGGATGAACGTATGAAAGTGTTAGAGGAAAATAAGGAGAGAATGGATGAATATGTTAGGATGTTTAAAGAAAGTAATGAAAGAATGAAGGAGTTGACTGAGGAAATGCAGAAAGAAAGAGAGGAAAGAAAGAGAGGGCCAGTAACATACGCCGGGGCGGTCACGGGGCCTATTAAGCCGAATCCGCCGATTCGCACGGCGTTACATTCGGTTATTGTGTCCTCGGAGAAGAAAGAGGAGACTGGAGAAGAAGTGCTCGAGAAAATAAGAAAGGCAGTAGATGCGAAAGATGGATGGGTGCAAGTTGAAAGAGTGAGAAAGGTGAAAGATAGAAAGGTGGTAGTAGGATGCAAGAGTGATGAAGAGAGGCAGAAGATAATACAAAGAATAAAAGGGAAAGGAAGAGGATTAGTTGTGGAGGAGGTCCAGAATAGGGACCCCCTTCTGGTCCTCAAGGACGTCCTTAAGGTCCACACCGATGAGGAGATAGTTAAGGCTGTCCGGAACCAGAATGGGGGTCTCTTTCGGGACCTAAGTAAGAAAGATGATAGGATGACTGTAAAGTTTAGAAGGAGAGTCAGGAACCCCCTTTGCAATGACGTGGTCCTGACCGTGTCGCCCCTGCTTTGGCAGAGGGCGACCGGCCTGGGGCACGTGCGGGTGGACTTGCAGAATGTGCGGGTGGAGGACCAGTCCCCCCTTGTACAGTGTACAAGGTGTCTGGGATATGGCCACAGCCGCAAATTCTGTAAGGACGAGAGGGACCTGTGCAGTCATTGCGGAGGGGATCACGTGAAAAGGGATTGCCCGATTAGTCGGCGTGGCGAAGCGCCAAGCTGCAAGAACTGCTCAAGAAATAGCATAGTGGGCAAGGGGCATAATGCGTTCGACGCAGAGTGCCCCATCAGGAAGAAGTGGGATGCCCTGGCAAGGGCTACAATAGCTTATTGCTAAGGGCGTCCCACGGGGAAATAGGAATGCCAAGATTAGAATAGTACAGGCGAACCTCCAGAGGAGCCAGCAGGCTACCTCGGAGCTGTTGGTGGCCGCTCAGGCCAAAGGCTTCGACATTGCACTGGTGCAGGAGCCATACACTGGGAATATAGGGAGAGTGAGGCCATACCCGGGAGTGAGAATTCTACAACATCAAGGTCACCCCGGAGGCCCAACCAAGGCTGCCATTATGGTCTTCGACAGGGGGATCGACATCACCCAGTGCCCGACATTGACGACCGCTAACATCATGGTCGCCAAAATGAAAACCGGCTTCGGGCACGTAGGGGTGGTGTCGATCTACCTGGAAGGGGACCAACCGCTCGACCCGTATACCCAGTGTATGGAAAACCTAATAGAGAACATCGGCACCAGTAAGCTGCTGATAGGAGGGGATTTGAATGCTTGGAACCCATGGTGGGGTAGTGAGAGGATGGATGAAAGAGGTGAAATGCTAGGATGTTTGTTTGATGAGAAGGATCTCCAGATCCTCAACAGAGGGTCCGAGCCAACGTTTGACACAGTCAGAGGTAGTAAAAGGTACACGAGTTGTGTAGACGTCACGGTTTGCTCCACTGACATGCTACCTGCAGTGCAGAATTGGCGTGTGGAGGCGGATGTGACGACCTCGGATCATAGGGCGATCCGATTCGACCTACAATTGGCACGGGGGGAGGGAGCCAAAACGGTCACGACTAGGGTATACAACACGAGGAAGGCCAATTGGACCCAGCTCAGACAGGAGCTGGGCCAAATCTGGAAGGAAAGGCGTATAGACGCCGAGTCGTTTAGGATGGTAGATGATGTCCGTGAGCTCGAAGATAGGGTGGAGGAGCTCACGGACTCGATCAAGAATGTGTGTGAAAGGTGTATACCCAAAGTCGGGACCGGTAGGAGGATGGGATTGCCTTGGTGGACCGAGGAACTCACCCGCCTTAAAAGGGAGGTGAATCGCCACAAGCGTAGAATATCGTACGCAGCACCGGTGCGGAGAGCATGGGTGGTGGAGCAATACCTGGCGTCCAAAGAGGAATACCTGGCTGCGTCGAGGAGGGCTCGGACCAGCTGCTGGAAAAATTTTTGTGAGAAGCAAGAAAGGGAGAGTATGTGGGACGGGATATACAGGGTGATACGCAGCACAGCCGCGAAGGACGAGGATATTCCCCTCGTCCGGAACGGCGTTGCACTTGAAGGGGCGGAGTCGGCCAGTTTCCTGGCACAGGCCTTCTATCCGGAGGATAGCGCTGATAGCGACGACGCGGACCACACGAGGATAAGAACAACGGCAAATACAATTAATAGAATTGATAATGGTGGATCTTATGATCCGCCTTTTACGAAGAACGAACTCGTGTGGGCTGCGTCTAGCTTCAGCGCAAAGAAGGCGCCAGGGCTGGACGGCTTCACATCCGACATTTGTAAGGCAGCTATCACCTTGTATCCTGATCTCTTCTTAGAGATGTATAATAGATGCTTAGAGTTAGCGTGTTTCCCCACCATTTGGAAGGAGGCAGCGATTGTGGTATTGAGGAAGCCTGGTAGGTCGGACTATACGAGTCCCAAGTCGTACAGACCAATAGGCCTGCTACCTGTTCTGGGAAAAATCCTGGAAAAGTTACTCGTTAACAGGATCAGGTGGCACGTTTTGCCGGACCAGAGCCCGCACCAATACGGATTTACACCACAGCGTGGAACCGAGGACTCCCTCTATGTCATGGTGAATCACATCAGGGAACAGGTACGACGGAAGAGGATCGTGCTGGTCGTGTCCCTGGACATAGAGGGAGCCTTCGATAACGCGTGGTGGCCGGCAATACGGTGCGGGCTCGCCAGAACAAATTGTCCGGTAAACCTTAGGCGGCTTGTGGACTCGTATTTGTCCGATCGAAAGGTACGAATACGGTATGCTGGTGAGGAGTGTACAAGGAGTACTTCGAAAGGGTGTGTGCAAGGTTCGATAGGGGGGCCGACATTTTGGAATATATTGTTGGACCCCCTATTGAAACAAATGGATGAAAGGGGAGACCACTGTCAAGCATTCGCAGACGATGTGGTCCTGATTTTCTCCGAGGAAGACACTCAGAGTCTCAAAAGGAAGGCTGATGCAGCGCTTGCCTGTGTCCGGGACTGGGGGATTCAGAATAAGTTAAGATTCGCGCCTAGCAAGACCAAGGCCATGCTAGTCACGAACAAACTGAAGTATGATCCTCTAGTGTTGGATATGGGTGGGGAGCGCATCGGGCTTTCGGACGAGATTAAGATCCTGGGGCTCACGATTGACCGGAAACTTACGTTCAGCGCTCATGTGGACAATGTATGCCGCAAAGCGCTGAACGTATATAAGCAGGTGTCGCGAGCAGCCGGGGTCAACTGGGGGTTGGAATCGGAGATCATTAGGACCATATATATGGCAGTGGTCGAACCGATTGTGTTGTATGCGGCTAATGTATGGGCACCGGCGTCCAACAGACTGGGGATTCGCAAGCGGTTGGGGGTGGTACAGAGGGGTATCGGGCAGAAGATCGCCAAGGCATATAGGACGGTCTCTCTCAACTCGGTGCTGCTGCTCGCGGGGATGCTACCTCTTGACGTGAGGGTGCGGGAAACCGCCCTTCTTTACGAGGTCAAGAGGGGGTACTCCCGGCGGGTGGTAGCTGACCGAGATGTGGAGGGGCCGGTACCTTACACTGAAATGCCACATCCGGCATGCCTGATGGAGCTGGAGTACAAACGTGTGGAGGACAGTGCGGAACTGGAACTATGTAAGGATAGTCGGTGTAATATTTACACCGACGGTAGTAAAATAGATGGAAGAGTCGGAGCGGCGCTGTCCATTTGGGATGGCGCCGCTGAGATTGGAAGGAAAAAACTGTGTCTGGAACGTTACTGCACTGTCTTCCAGGCGGAACTCCTGGCTCTATCTAGGGCATTGGAATACGTGCTCAGCTGTGACACCCCGAGCTGCTGCATATTCACCGACTCCAGATCTGCTCTGGACGCTGTGGTTGGAAGTAGATCTCTGCATCCCTTGGTTATATCATGCAGAACAAACATCGGTGAGATGATAAATACAGGCAGATCCGTAAGACTGCACTGGATTCGTGCGCATGCAGGGATGCAGGGCAATGAAAGGGCCGATGAGCTGGCGAAGGATGCGGCACTCAATAGGAAGACGAGGCCGGATTACGATAAGTGCCCCGTCTCATTCATCAAGCGACAGATCCGATTGGAATCGATTGATGAATGGGACAGGAGGTACGTAAGTGAGACAACGGCCTCTGTCACCAAAGTGTTTTTCCCGGACGTCATTAAAGCTCATCCGGTGGTGAGAAAGATAAGAATGGATAGCGTGATTGTACAAGTGCTCACGGGCCACGGGGGGTTCTCCGAGTATCTGCACCGTTTCCGGTGCAAGGAGAGCCCGTCGTGTGTCTGTGATGTGAATGAGAGTGAAAGTGTGATGCATGTGTTATGTGATTGCCCCTCCTACAGCAGGTACAGGATGGATAAAGAGATGGAATTGGGAATAGCTATTAATCAGGAAACCATTAGTGAAATTATGCAGAATAAGGAAAGTAGAAATAGCTTTTTGAAATACTGCAAAGATATAGCAGGGAGAGTTATAAAAAGGAACAAATAGGTATGAAAAAACGGATTGATGGTTATACATGGGAACAAGTTGCAAGTATAGAATAAAAATGTAAGAGCCAAAATTATAAGATACTGAATATTACTGTAATAAATAAGGACAAATTGTTGAAATGATAGAACTAACGAATACATGCTAATTGTAATATAACTAAATGTAGATATAGTAATAGAGGTAGAATAAAGAGAACATGTGAAGAAGAAAATATATGTAAATGACAATACTGTAAAGATAAACAACTATAAGAAATGTATTAATAAAATATGGAAAAATTAGAATAGTAACTAGATATACAATAAGATAGTAGATAAGATGGAAATAAATGTATTAGCATGTAGGATTAGTATAGTTGTAGAATAAGCGACAATGTAATAGCAGTAAGGAATTGATTCTTTATGCAATAAAGATTTTCAGGTAGCTAGCCAACCGTTAGGATAAGAGTAGAGGATGTAAGGGAGAATAAACCCAGAGATAGAATGAAACGCGAGAACTAGTATGATTGGCAAAAAAGGGCCCTGGCATTGCCCACGCTAGGGGTTGCGGAATAAAAAAAAAAAAAAAAAAAAAAAAAAACCTAACCTAACCTTTTTTTTTTTTTTTTTTTTTTTTTTGCGTCAGGAAATGCTTTATGCATCCCGTCCTGCCGTAGGGGGGTGGCAGGGGGGTATGTGGGACTCCTCGACATTAGGGTGCTAGGCCGAGTCTACCCACTAAAACCTGACGGTGTTCCTCGAGAGCCTTGATGCCGGGGCAACGGGAGCGCGTTGGCATTCTTCCGCGACCCCGGCGGCTATGCCCAGCCTGAGCCGAGCCCTCCTCCGTTTGCGGGCAGTTTGACCTGCCCGCTCTCCTGGGAGGCGCGCGGGAACACCGCGCGCACCATCCCGAGGCCATTGGTGAGGCGCCTTCCCCCGAAGGACACCCCAGGCCTCCGAAGTGGCGGCTTCCGCACCCCGCCTACACCACGACAGGGGCGTTAGCACGCCCACCTGATTTTTACGTGTTTACTCACGGGTTTTAACAAGTTTTCCTTCTTCCCACCTCTGATTTTAACGTGTTGTCTCACGGGTTTCATTTCGAGTTTTCCTTCTCTCCACCTTTGATTTTAACGTGTTTTCTCACGGGTTTCATTTCGAGTTTTCCTTCTCTCCACCTCTGATTTTTACGTGTTTCCTCACGGGTTTTTAAAAGTTTTCCTTCTTTCCACCTCTTGACCCGCGTCCTCCGCGAAGGACGCCGGAACCAACACTTAGCCAACAATACCCCTCTCAAAGGAGAGGGGCAAGTGGAAAGACGACCCACACGGCAGACCCCCGCCCTCACGCAGAGGACGGGGAACACAAACTTATCCCCCCCGGGTCCAGGCCGGGTCCTTTCGGCTCCACCTCCTACTCGGTCCCAGCCCGGTCCCACCCCTGATTTTAACGTGTTTACTCACGGGTTTTAATAAGTTTTCCATCTTACCACCTCGGGGCCGAAGGCCCCACACGCCGTACCCCCACCCTCATTATGAGGACGGGGAACACGACCCCCTCCCCCCCGGTCCGGGCCGGGTCCTTTCGGCTCCACTACCTACTCGGTCCCAACCCGGTACTGAGGGCATCGCCGAAGCGACACCCTCAGGAGTGTTTATCGACTCTCCAGTCTAGATCCGCAGTGTTCAGTGGAAACAGGGTCACCTCGAGAAGGATGTAGACATGAAGTCTACGCATTGCGGTCTTGGGATGGCAGGCTAAGGCTCCACTTAATGGGAGCTATAAGCGCCTGTTAGTCCACCCCCTGTGGCGGGTTACCCACACCACTCGGCCCCAACCTAACCTAACCTAACCTAACCTAACCTAACCTAACCTAACCTAACCTAACCTAACCTAACCTAACCTAACCTAACCTAACCCAACCTAACCTAACCTAACCTTTTTTTTTTTTTTTTTTTTTTTTTTTTTTTTTTTTTTTTTTTTTTTGCGTCAGGAAATGCTTTATGCATTCCGTCCTGCCATGGGGGATGGCAGGGGGATATGTGGGACTCCACGGCTGTAAAGGTGCAATGCCGGGCTACCCACTAAAACCTGACGGTGTTCCTCGAGAGCCTTGATGCCGGGGCAACGGGAGCGCGTTGGCATTCTTCCGCTACCCCGGCGGCAACGGCCAGCGCTAAATCGCCGGCCTCATCTCGTGTTTGGGCGGGCCTTGCCCGCCCGACTTCTAGAGAGGCGCGCGGGAACACCGCGCGCGCCATCTCGAGGCTATCTGAGGGGCGGAACTCCCCCGAATGCCACCCCAAGCCTCAGGTGGGCGCCCCGCCGTATACATGGCAGGGCGCGGTGGTCGCCTTGGAGGCGATGGCCACTAGCACGGATCCGTGCACATCTCCTCCATTTGCCTGGCGGGGGCAACGCGAGCGGCAGCAACTGCTACCACCCTAGCGCCCTTTTTGGGCTTAGCCCCCGCACAGGTCCTACTGCCTGGGATGTGGTCCGCCGACTTCCCTTCGGCGGAGCACAGCGTGCAGTGAGGCCTGCTCGTGCACGCCCCGGCTCTGTGGCCATGTTGCCCGCAGCGGTAACATTCTCCGCTGCGGTCCACCTCCGAGGTGCATACCGCGACGACGTGCCCCTGCTTCAGGCACCGGTAGCACCTCAAGGGTCTCGGCTCCAGTAATTTAACGCCTGCCGAGACCCATCCTACTAGAAGGCGACCACCTGCCACCTTCTTTGCCGCCTCAACGGGGCACCTCGCCCACACCGAGCCTAACCCTGTCGGAGTTCGGCGCACCTCTCCGACTTTTACGTCGTCCGCCGTGCAACTTCCCACCCTGGCGATGGCCCCAGCCACCTCAGCCGCCGTGACCGAGTCATCCAGGCCTGATACGCGGATTTCCGCGCATTTAGTCGGCCTGGACACTCTCACCAGGTCACTCCCCAGGTTTTCTCTCAATTTAGCCGCTAGTGCGTCGGCTTTCTCCCCACTAGCGGCACCCGGCAGTTCAAGGACGCCTGCCCCGGTGGCGGCCTTTCTATACCGGAGCTCGGTTATGCCCAGCGGCCCCAGGTCAACCTTGGTTCGCGCCTCTGTTAAGACTTGGGCGTAAGAAACCCCCTTCTTGGCCGCCTCCGGCAGTAACGTAATGACCACGGCGGACGACTTTGGGACTCGCAGTTTGGGCTTTTTTGTCCCTTTCTTCCTCCTACCAACCTCCCCCCTATTCGGCACAGAAGCCGGGACCGCAGCAACCTGACTATTCGGCCGAGTGGAAGCCGGGACTTCGACAACCTTTTTAACCTTCTTTTTCCTTACGACGGTTACAAAGCCGTCGTCGTCAATAGGAGCCGATACAGACGGCACCGACACGGATTGCTTTCGCGCAGGCTTGGGAAGGGGCGCTGCAACCTTGCCTTTCCCAACTTTTTTGCTCCCCCCCTGTGATGCCGGCGATGGATGTCCAGCCGAAGGTGCAGTAGGTGCAGTTGGCACCTTTGCGTCCGCAGCCAGAGGCGGACGGGTACTTTTCGCCGGCAAAAGTCGCTCCTCCAGCGCATCAAATCTCGCACTGACCATGTTGCCCACCTGCATCATAATCGACCTGGTCATATCTTCCTGTAAAGAAGCTGTAGCCTCTGCCGGAGGCGGCCGCGGTTGAGTCGCCAGCTTTTCCACCATTTCTTTGAGCTCCGCAAGTTGCTTGCGGAGCTCAGTCATTCCTGCACGCAGGCGGGCATTCTCCTCCTGGAGCTTCATATTTTCCTCTGAAGAGGTTCTAGCCGAAAGGGTTTCCGTCACCTCTTTAATGCAGGCTGCTGCCTCTTTCAGGGCCCGTTGGAACGGACCCTTCAAGTTCTTCGATTTGGTGGCCACCTTTTCGATGGCGGCCACACTATCCATTGCCAGCTTCCTGAGTCCATCCGTCGTTTCCGAGTTTGGCTCCGGCTGCTGAGTTTCCGACGTTTCTGGCTTATGCCTGTCAGCTGACGCCGACGAAGAGTACCCCGACATTTCACTGGAGGTCGACCTAGTGAGTCGATTAAATCTGAGCTCCTGCGACATTGCAGCCATCTCTTTCTCAACTTGGATCTGCAGAGCCTCCCTCTCTGCGGCGAGCCATTCCTTTCTAGCCTGCGACAGGCCGACATATTCGCCGGTCGTAGGAGGCCGGCCTCTCCCTCTCCTTGCAGGAATTTTCCCCGCCGACGACGGTTCCGTAGCAGGACCTGCCTCCCTTCCTCTCGACTTCGATCTCGACCTCGACCGACTTCTCGTCTTCTCTCCTGGGCGAACGCGCTTCCTTAGTGTCTTGGTCGCACTCCCGTCATCCGACCAAGCCGTTGGGACGCTTACATCCGAAGCATCGGAAAAGTCGTCCTCATCGATCTCCTTATCTTCACTCCTCCTCTTATCTTTCCCCCCCGTTCCCCGAAAGTTTAATTTGAAGTATTCCATTTTGAATCCCACGAGTGGGGCCGATTTAAATGACCACCCCCGGGTGACGCCCATTCCGGGGGCTAGGGTATATACTGTGGAGGTCCCCAGGTATCCACAGGTTTTAAGCGTGTTTTCTCACGGGTTTGTTTCAAGTTTTCCTTCTCTTAGGCCGGCCAATTAAGGCAGGCCGTTCGTCGGTCCGCGCAGCCACGACGTACCCCCTTAGCACCGACACGGGGGTCGTTGAAGTGACTGCGCGGGGTCCCGGGGAGGGCGGCTGGTGCTGGTCCGCCCCCCAGGCGAAACCCGGCGACAGGGTTAGTGCCGCCGGGCACGCCACCACCTAGACTCCCTGCCCCCCGCAGAGGACAGAGAAACCACAATGCGCAAAAGCGCAAAAAACACACAGCGGGGGACGCAATAGCGCCCCCCAACACCTCTCCGCGCAATAGCGCCAGGCACCCTACCCCTCCAAAAGAGAGAGGCAGGTGCATCCCCTCCCCCCCGTCCGGGCCGGACCCTTTCGGCACTGCAGCCTCATCGGCCCCGACCCGGTACTGAGGGCGCCGCCGAAGCACCACCCTCAGGAGTGTTTATCGACTCTCCAGTCTAGATCCGCAGTGTTCAGTGCAAACGAGGCCACCTCGAGAAGGATGTGGACATGAAGTCCACGCACTGCGGTCTTGGGGTGGCAGGCTAAGGCTCCACTTAATGGGAGCTGTAAGCGCCTGTTGGTCCACCCCCTGTGGCGGGTCACCCCCACCACTCGGCCCCAACCTAACCTAACCTAACCTAACCTAACCTAACCTAACCTAACCTAACCTAACCTAACCTAACCTAACCTAACCTAACCTAACCTAACCTTTTTTTTTTTTTTTTTTTTTTTTTTTTTTTTTTTTTTTTTTATCGTCAGGAAATGCTTTATGCATTCCGTCCTGCCATGGGGGATGGCAGGGGGATATGTGGGACTCCACGGCTGTGAGGTGCAATGCCGGGCTACCCACTAAAACCTGACGGTGTTCCTCGAGAGCCTTTATACCGGGGCCACGGGTGTGCGTTAGCATTCTTCCGCGACCCCGGCGGGCAACGGCCGGCGCTAAGCCGCCGGCCTCGTCTCGTTTTGGGTGGGAGGGCAGAACTCCCACCCATAATGTCGTGAGAGGCGCGCGGGAACACCGCGCGCGCCATCTCGAGGCTTTCTGAGGGGTGGCACTCCCCCGAATGCAACCCCAAGCCTCTATGTGGGCACTCCGTCATGCTGCGGGGTATACCCTCGCCAATAGGCGACAACTCAAATTTCACGCATCCGTGAGCATTTTCTCTTCTTCAGCGTGTATCGGGGCTATAGGAGCGGCCGATGTACCTGCTGTGACCCTTCTTTTGCCCGCTGGTTTTTTCTCCGTGCAGGCTTTTCCTCCCAAGATGTGGTTCGCCGCCTTTTTGGCGGCGGCGCACAGCGTGCAATGCGGAGCAGCATTGCACGTCCCGGCCTTGTGGCCGTCTTTACCGCAGCGAAAACACAGTTCACTGCGGTCCACCTCCGACGAACAATTCTGTCTCACATGCCCAACCTGTAGGCACTTGTAGCAGCGAAGGGGTCTCGGCTCCAGGAGCGACACGCTTGCCGAGACCCAGCCCACTAACAACCTGGTCCCCACCAGTTTCTTGGCCGCCACCGCAGGGCAGCGAACCCACGCTGATCCTAAACCCGAGGGGGTGCGCCGAATCTCGCCAACTTTAATCTGGTCGATGGTACAACTCCCGTCCCTCACTATGGCAGCGGACAATTCGCCAGCCGTTATGGAATCATCCAGGCCGGATATACGGAGCTCAGCAGACTTAACCGGCCTGGAGATCCGAACCACATTCGGGCTCAAATGCTCCCGTAGTTTTGCTGCGAGTGCATCGGCCTTCTCCCCGCTGGTGAGGCCAGGAAGCTCCAGAATACTGGCGCCAGTAGCGGCCTTCCTATATCTCATGTCGGAGATCCCGAGCGCACCAAGGTCGATTTTGCTCCGTGCCTCGGTTAGCACAGTCGCATATGTTACTCCCTCCTGTGTCGCCTCTGGTTGCAATGTAAGGACCACTGCCGACGACTTTGGCACACGTGGCCTTGGCTTCCTTCTCTTCTTTTTACCCCGCCTTGTCATGACACCGCCCTTAGAGGCGACGTTTTGGGGAGGGTTGGACGTCCCCGCGGGATTGCTTCTCTTTTGGCCCTTTCGGGCGACCGCACTGTATGCCTCTTCCATAGAGGCAGGTACCGGAGGCAGCGGGCGGGGCTGTGGGGACGCCTCCACCCCAGACAACGCCGACACCTGTCTACTCTTCTTCCCCTTTTTGTCTCCCCCCTTGCCAACGCTGGACACCGCAGTTACAACGCTGGACATGTTTCCTTCCGAGGTTTGCGGCTGAGCACGAACGGGCGCCGCTGCACTTACTCCGCCACTCACCGATGCTGGGAGGAAGCGCTTCTCTGGGAGTAGTCTGCCCTCCAGCGCATCAAACCTTGCGTTGACCATATCTCCTACTTGCAACATGATGGACCTGGCCATATCCTCTTGTATTGAAGCTGTAGCCTCTGCCGGAGGCGGCCGTGGTTGAGTCGCCAGCTTTTCTACGATTTCCTTGAGCTCCGCGAGTTGCTTGCGGAGCTCAATCATCTCTGCTCTCAGTCGGGCATTCTCCTCCTGGAGCTTGATATTTTCCTCTGAAGAGGTTCTAGCCGAAAGGGCCTCAGTTACC
The DNA here is from genome assembly GCA_907165235.1 of Zeuzera pyrina. NCBI lineage: Eukaryota > Metazoa > Arthropoda > Insecta > Lepidoptera > Cossidae > Zeuzera > Zeuzera pyrina. The sequence continues at coordinate 36,110 of OU015617.1, forward strand.
TCTTTAATACAAGTCGCTGCCTCCTTCAAGGCCCGTTGAAACGGACCCTTTAAGTTCTTTGATTTGGTGGCCACCTTTTCGATGGCGGCCACGCTCGCCATAGCCAACTTCTGCAGTCCATCCGTTGTCTCCATATCGGGACTCGGTTGTTGAGTCACCGACGGATCCCTGTGTCTGTCCGCAGACGCAGACGACGACCAACCAGACATTTCACTCGACGTTGAGCGGGTCAGCCTCTTTAGCCGAAGCTCTTGAGACATTTCTGCCATCTCCTTTTCGACTTGATGCTGCAGCGCCTCCCTCTGCGTCTGGAGCCACTCGCGCTTCGCTTGCGACAAGCCGACATATTCGCCGGTCGTAGGAGGCCGGCCTCTCCCTCTCCTTGTGGGAATTTTCCCTGCAGATGAAGGCTCTGTCGCAGGACCTGCCTCTCTTTCCCTAGACTTCGATCTCGATCGACTTCTCGCCTCCTCTTCTGGACGAACGCGCCTTCTCAATGCCTTGGTCGCACTTCCGTCGTCCGACCAAGCTGTTGGGACGCTTAAGTCCGATGCGTCGGACAAGTCGTCCTCATCAATCTCATCACTCCTCCTCTTATCTTTCCCCCCCGTTCCCCGAAAGTTTAATTTAAAATATTCCATTTCGAATCCCACGAGTGGGGCCGATTTATATGACCACCCCCGGGTGACGCCCATTCCGGGGGCTAGGGTATATACTGTGGAGGTCCCCAGGTATCCACAGGTTTTAAGCGTGTTTTCTCACGGGTTTGTTTCAAGTTTTCCTTCTCTTAGGCCGGCCAATTAAGGCAGGCCGTTCGTCGGTCCGCGCAGCCACGACGTACCCCCTTAGCACCGACACGGGGGTCGTTGAAGTGACTGCGCGGGGTCCCGGGGAGGGCGGCTGGTGCCGGTCCGCCCCCCAGGCGAAACCCGGCGACAGGGTTAGTGCCGCCGGGCACGCCACCACCTAGACTCCCTGCCCTCCGCAGAGGACAGAGAAACCACAATACGCAAAAGCGCAAAAAACACACAACGGAGGACGCAATAGCGCCCCCCAACACCTCTCCGCGCAATAGCGCCAGGCACCCTACCCCTCCAAAAGAGAGAGGCAGGTGCATCCCCTCCCCCCCGTCCGGGCCGGACCCTTTCGGCACTGCAGCCTCATCGGCCCCGACCCGGTACTGAGGGCGCCGCCGAAGCACCACCCTCAGGAGTGTTTATCGACTCTCCAGTCTAGATCCGCAGTGTTCAGTGCAAACGAGGCCACCTCGAGAAGGATGTGGACATGAAGTCCACGCACTGCGGTCTTGGGGTGGCAGGCTAAGGCTCCACTTAATGGGAGCTGTAAGCGCCTGTTGGTCCACCCCCTGTGGCGGGTCACCCCCACCACTCGGCCCCAACCTAACCTAACCTAACCTAACCTAACCTAACCTAACCTAACCTAACCTAACCTAACCTAACCTAACCTAACCTAACCTAACCTAACCTAACCTAACCTAACCTAACCTTTTTTTTTTTTTTTTTTTTTTTGCGTCAGGAAATGCTTTATGCATTCCGTCCTGCCATGGGGGATGGCAGGGGGATATGTGGGACTCCACGGCTGTGAGGTGCAGTGCCGGGCTACCCACTAAAACCTGACGGTGTTCCTCCGAGGCGCCTATTGCCGGGGCAGCGGGGGCGCTTTGGCATTCTTCCGCGGCCCCGGCAGCGTTGCCCAGCGCGTTTTATGCGCCGGGCTCATCTCGATTAGGGCAGGAGGGTGGAGATGCCCCTGCCCGTTCTTCTTGGGATGCGCGCGGGAACACCGCGCGCGCCATCCCGAGGCCTATTTGGTTGGGGTGACAGTCCCCCGACAGTCACCCCGAGGCCTCTAGGTGGGGGGGAGGAGGGCGTGGAAATTCCTCCTCCGGGCCCCGGCTCTCCGGCGGCGGATTGGTTGCGAAAGCGGATCAGTCTCCCGCTCTCTCTCCGCCGCCTCCTTCCGCGAGATTACGTCCTCGCAGAAGGTGAGAACCGCCAGCCATGCCTCCTCGCTACCGACCATAGCTTTTACCACAGCCGGCAGCGAGAGGTCTCTCCCCACCGCCGCGACGAGATCACGACGCTGCTCAGCCCATGCCGAGCACTCCTCGAGCGTATGCTGCGCCGTATCTTCGTCGCGGCCGCAGTGGTGACACTCGGTCGTCGACTCTCTACGGGCAATTTGGCACAGGTACTTGCCGAAGCTCCCATGCCCCGACAGCACCTGTACCATCCGGAAAGTCAACGACCCCGACGTTCTGTCCGTCCATTCTTCCAGTACTGGACGGACCGCCTCGACGGTCCGGCGGCCGGCATTCGGATGCGCCAGCCGCTCCTTCCATTTCGCCAACATGGACCGCCGGGCTCTGAGCCTCCGCGATTCCACCTCCCTGAGAGTAGGGTCGTCGCGTTGAAGGCGACGACCCGTACGCCATTCGTACACCGTGGCGTACACTTCCGCCTCGAGATCCCAGGGAGGGGATCCAGCCAAAACGCACGCCGCCTCACAGGAGACGGTGCGATACCCGCGTATCACCCCGACGGCCATCGCCCTTTGAGGTCGCCGAAGAGCGGCGACGTTCTGGGCCGTCAGGGTGGATGACCAGATTGGCGCTCCATAGAGCGCCATGGACCGCACCACCCCCATATAGAGGCGGCGGCATCCCGCCTTCGGCCCCCCGATATTAGGCATAAGCCGCTTTAGTGCGGCCGCCGCCCCTAAGAGACGGGGAGCCAGGCGCCGGAAATGTTCGCGGAAGCTCCATCGGCTATCGAGGACGAGTCCCAGGTACCTCATGTGAGGCTCGACCCCGATACGAGTGCCACCAACTACGATATGGGACCCCGCAGGTGGCGCATTCCGAGGCCCATGGAAACAGAGAGCCTCGGATTTGTTCAGCGCCACCTCGAGTCCCAGCCTTCTTATCCGCCCCACCACCTGGGCCACCGCGCAGGTGGCGAGGCGGGCTGCCTCCCTGTATGTGCTCCCCCGGGCCGTGACCATTGTGTCGTCCGCGTAGCAGGTCACTTCGGCCCCACGGAGAAGCACACCTCTCAGCACCCAGTCGTAACCGATGTTCCACAGGAGAGGACCCAGAACTGACCCCTGTGGAACACCGCACGTCATTCTCCACCGGTGCTGCCGCCTTTGCCGCCCAGTATACTCAATGTATCTTTCATCGAGATAGGCCCCGACAATCCGCCTTAAATAGGGAGGCACCTTATGAAACCGGAGTGCCTCCCTGATACAAGACCAGGGCAGGGTGTTGAACGCGTTGGCAATGTCTAGCGAGACAGCCAACAACACCCCGCCCCGGGACACCACCTCCTCCGAAAGGGCCCGGATGCGGCTTATCGCATCTATAGTTGACCGGCCCCTTCGGAAACCAAACTGAATTTCAGACAAGTCGGGACCTACTCGAATTAAATGCCCGACGAGGCGATCAGCGACGATCCGTTCAAACAACTTATTCGCCTCGTCGAGCAGCACGATTGGGCGGTAGGCGGAGGGAGACTCCGCAGGACGCCCGTCTTTCCTCAACAGGACCAGTCGGCCCGTCTTCCACTTGACGGGGAACTGTCCTGTCTCCAGACAGGCGTCCATCAACGTTCTTAACCTATCCCCGAGGACCTCAAGAGCCATGGCCAGAGCACGGCCCGGAATTCCGTCCGGGCCCGGAGCTTTATTCGCCACCCGGAGCTTGCGAGCCGCCATTCGCAGCTCTGCCTCCGAAACCGGCGTCACATTTATGTCGTCGGCGCCCTCCTCCAGATTGGATGGCGCCATGACCGGAGGTTCGTGCTCGACTCGGTACGGAAACAGAGCCGACACGACATCTTCAAGCAACCGGGGCTGGAGGCTCTCCGTTAACGGGGGCGCCCAGGTGCGGAGCTTGTTCCGCACCATCTTGTATGAGCGCCCCCACGGATCCCTATTCAGAGCCTCCAGCAGCTCCGCTCTGGCGCTCGCCTTGGCGGCGCTGATGGCCAGCTGCAGCGTTTTCACCTTCTCCCTATACGTCGCATACAGCTGGGCCTCCACGTCCGCGTCTCGGTTCCGCCGCCTGCGGAACCGGGTGTACTGGCGTCTGGCTCTCACGCACGTGGTGCGGAGGTCTGCGATTTCATCAGACCACCAGTACACCTGACGCTTTGGAGGTCGTCGCTTGGCCCGGGGCATCGCGGCGTCGCAGATATCAGACATAGCCCCCCGGAACCATTCCGTCTCGCGATTGACCTCCACCGGCCCGGCTGGAGGATTCAGCCAGGCCTGGACAATGGAGGCTTCCACCAGCGCCTCTTTATTCAGGCTCTTGAGGACCCACCTCGGGGATGAAGAAGTGTTGTGTCTTCCGGAACCAACGTCGACATTTGACGAGGAGGTGGTAACGTAGAAGCGGACATATCGGTGGTCCGACAAGGTCTCCACCTCCTCCATGACGGCCCAGGAGTGGACGAGGCGCGCGAGGGCAGGGGATGCGAACGAAACGTCCACAATGGACCCCCCCTGCTGCCGCACGCATGTGTTGGCCGATCCTCTGTTGAGGACCACGAGGTCGGCCATTATCGCCCACTCCTCCAGAGTCTCGCCTCTCCTATTTGTCACAGGGGAACCCCAAGCCGTTGACTTGGCGTTGAGGTCCCCCGCGAGCAACACTGGACGCGGCCGGAATCGGCCCAGATCAGCTCCGACCGCGTCTAAAAATACTTCGAACTCTGCGAGACTCCGGTTTGGGGAGAAGTACACACCTACTACAACAAATTCCCCCCAAAGGACCGCCACATATCCATGACCCCTAACTAATAACGAAGGGGCCGGAACATTCCTCCCGGAAGACACAACGGCGACCAAGCCATCAAGATCCCCAGCCCATTTAGCACAAGGGGGGACGTAGTATGGCTCGGCCACCACGGCGATGTCGATTTCCCACTCCGCCATAGACTGCATGAGCAGGTCTTGTGCACCGGCGGAGTGGTTGATGTTCGCCTGGAGGAGGCGATGAGCCATTTATTATGGGTCGGTGCTCATCGCCTCCTGGCCCCTGCTTACAGGGGGCGCCTGCTGGGCAGGCCCATTGGCGGCCGGGGTCCTTCCGGCCGCCTTTCCCTTTTTGGGGGCATTTACCCCCGAGCAGGTTTTGGTGCCTACCCTGTGCTCCGCGTTCTTACCGGCCGCCTCGCACAGAGAGCAGTGCGGGGTGGCGTTACAGGCTCCAGCTTTGTGGCCGGGTCGACCGCATCTGTAGCACTCACTGCTACGGTCAACCTCGGCGGTGCAGGTAGCCCGCACATGACCATTTTTAAGACATCGGAAACATCTGAGCGGCCTCTGATCGAGGATCTGGACCTTCGCGGAAACCCAGCCTACCAAAAGCCGCCCAGAAGACAGTTTCTTGGCCGCTTCGACCGGGCAGCGAACCCATACCGCCCCTAGACCGGCCGGCGTGCAGCGGATCTCGCCCACCTTGATGTTTTCCACTGCACAGCCCCCCGCCTTTGAAACCGCAGATGCTACCTCCTTGGCCTCGACAGAATCGTCCAGGCCGGATACTCTTAGCTCCGCACATTTGACCGGCCTGGATACCCTCAAACTTTCCGTGCCAAGCACCTCTCTTAGCTTTGAGGCCAAGGAGTCCGCTTTTTCCCTACTGTCCGTCCCAGGGATTTCCAAGACACTGGCACCTGTTGCGGCTTTCCTGTACTTTACGCTGGAGATGCCGAGGCCCCCTAGATCTATTTTATTACGGGCCTCGGCCAGAGCGGCTGCATACGTTGCCCCTTTCTGCACTGCCTCAGGCATCAGTGTAAGTACTACCGCCGAAGAACGCGGTGCCCGCAGCTTGGAGGACGACTTCTTCTTTGCGCTCTGCGGCCGTTGGAGAGGTTGAGTCTGGGTCTGGGTCGCCGGGGTCGCTTTCTTCTTCCCCTTTTTGACCACCGTCACCCAACTCTCGTCCATTGCCACCGGAGCGGGTGGCAGCGTACGCGGCTGCTGCTCTACCACGGGGGCATTTTTTCCCGCATTCCCCTTGACCTTCTTTTGCTTCTTCGATGCCGCAGACTTTGTAGCCGCAGCAGCCTTCTTCGTCGTGTCAGCCTCAGACGGACCCGGTTGCGGCCGGAAGTTACCTGTGGACGTGGCCGAAGACTGCTTTTTATCTCCTGCTAAAGGGAGACGATAGCTACGGTTTTCGTCTGGTAGCAGCCTCCCTTCCAGTGCTCCAAATCTGGCATTAAGGATCGTTCTGACCTCGTCCATAATTGCCGACGCGATTGTTTCCCTCATGCGGTTTGGGTCTGCCGCTGCCACCGCACTTGGAAGTAGAGCCATTGGGCTGTTGGTAAGCTTCACCACACTCTCTTTCAACTCCGACATCTGGACGCGCAGCTCCTTTAATTCCTTCTTTAAAAGAAGGTTTTCCTTCTCCAGCCGTCGCGTCTCTTCCGTGGAGTTTCGCTCGCTTAATGCCGCCACGGCTGCTTTGACTGCACATGCCGCCGCGTTCATTTTACCCCTATATGTCCCCTTTATATTTTTGGAGTTCTTAATCGCTTCCTGCATGATTTCGATGCCTTCCAGTGCACTTTTGCAGTAGTCTCCATCAGCTGGTAAATCGACGACAACTTCCTTGCCCAGCGCCGAGTCTGATTTGCGCACCTGATGGCGTAGGAAGTATTCCTTGTTGCCACGGACAAAGTCTTTTTCCGCCTCCAGTTCGAGTTCAGCTCGCTCTAGCTCGAGAAGATCCCGTTTGGCCTGGGCCAGCCCCACATATTCTCCGGTTGTGGGTGGCCTGCCTCTACCGCGAGGTTTTGCGGACGCCACAACTTTCACAGCCGGAGAATCGGACTCCGAGCTAGAATCTCGAGAGCTTAAGATTTTCGGCTCCCGTGACCTCTTCTTCGTCAGACGATGGCCCTTGTCCGACGACGACCCTCCACCCGATCGCGAGTGCACTGTCACCATTGACACCGTCGAACTCGCACTCGACAACTCCGCCTCCTTCTCACTTTCCTCTCTACTTTGTTTTCCCCCCTTCCCCGTAAAAGTTATTTTTAAAGATTTTTCCATAATTAATCCCACGAGTGGGGCCGATTTAAGTGACCACCCCCGGGTGACGCCCATTCCGGGGGCTAGGGTATATACTGTGGAGGTCCCCAGGTATCCACAGGTTTTAAGCGTGTTTTCTCACGGGTTTGTTTCAAGTTTTCCTTCTCTTAGGCCGGCCAATTAAGGCAGGCCGTTCGTCGGTCCGCGCAGCCACGACGTACCCCCTTAGCACCGTGACGGGGGTCGTTGAAGCAACTGCGCGGGGTCCCGGGGAGGGCGGCTGGTGCCGGTCCGCCCCCCAGACGCCACCCGGCGACAGGGTTAGTGCCACCGGGCGCGTCTACACCAAACTCCAACGCCCTTCACGAAGGGCAAGGAGCGACGGAGGCGCAAAAGCGCCGACGACAACCTGAGCGCAAAAGCGCAAACAAAAACAAAAAACAAAGGGGCGCAATAGCGCCCTCCACCTCAAAGCGCAAAAGCGCCAAAAATACTCTGTCCCCCCAAAAAGAGGGACAGGTGCGACGCCAAAAATTGGCAAACACGATACCCCTCTGAAAGCAGAAGGGCAGGTGTTTTTCCCCCCTTCCCCGTCCGGGCCGGGCCCTTTCGGCACTGCAGCCTCATCGGCCCCGACCCGGTACTGAGGGCGCCGCCGAAGCACCACCCTCAGGAGTGTTTATCGACTCTCCAGTCTAGATCCGCAGTGTTCAGTGCAAACGAGGCCACCTCGAGAAGGATGTGGACATGAAGTCCACGCACTGCGGTCTTGGGGTGGCAGGCTAAGGCTCCACTTAATGGGAGCTGTAAGCGCCTGTTGGTCCACCCCCTGTGGCGGGTCACCCCCACCACTCGGCCCCAACCTTTTTTTTTTTTTTTTTTTTTTGCGTCAGGAAATGCTTTATGCATCCCGTCCTGCCGTAGGGGGGTGGCAGGGGGGTATGTGGGACTCCTCGACATTAGGGTGCTAGGCCGAGTCTACCCACTAAAACCTGACGGTGTTCCTCGAGAGCCTTGATGCCGGGGCAACGGGAGCGCGTTGGCATTCTGCCGCGACCCCGGCGGCTATGCCCAGCCTGAGCCGGGCCCTCCTCCGTTTGCGGGCAGTTTGACCTGCCCGCTCTCCTGGGAGGCGCGCGGGAACAACCGCGCGCACCATCCCGAGGCCATTGATGAGGCGCCTTCCCCCGAAGGACACCCCAGGCCTCCGAAGTGGCGGCTTCCGCACCCCGCCTACACCACGGCAGGGGCGTCAGCACGCCCACCTGATTTTTACGTGTTTACTCACGGGTTTTTACAAGTTTTCCTTCTTCCCACCTTTGATTTTAACGTGTTGTCTCACGGGTTTCATTTCGAGTTTTCCTTCTCTCCACCTCTGGTTTTAACGTGTTTTCTCACGGGTTTCATTTCGAGTTTTCCTTCTCTCCACCTCAGATTTTTACGTGTATCCTCACGGGTTTTTAAAAGTTTTCCTTCTTTCCACCTCCGGGGTCACAATACCCTTCCTGGAAGAGGGGCAAGTGACCCCGACGCCTGACCCCCGCCCTCACGCAGAGGACGGGGAACACAACTTGTCCCCATAAATGGGGACATCCCCCCCCCGGTCCGGGCCAGGCCCTTTCGGCACTGCAGCCTCATCGGCCCCGACCCGGTACTGAGGGCGCCGCCGAAGCACCACCCTCAGGAGTGTTTATCGACTCTCCAGTCTAGATCCGCAGTGTTCAGTAGAAACAGGGTCACCTCGAGAAGGATGTAGACATGAAGTCTACGCACTGCGGTCTTGGGATGGCAGGCTAAGGCTCCACTTAATGGGAGCTATAAGCGCCTGTTGGTCCACCCCCTGTGGCGGGTCACCCACACCACTCGGCCCCACTCGGCCCCAACCTAACCTAACCTTTTTTTTTTTTTTTTTTTTTTTTTTTTTTTTTTTGCGTCAGGAAATGCTTTATGCATTCCGTCCTGCCATGGGGGATGGCAGGGGGATATGTGGGACTCCACGGCTGTGAGGTGCAGTGCCGGGCTACCCACTAAAACCTGACGGTGTTCCTCCGAGGCGCCTATTGCCGGGGCAGCGGGGGCGCTTTGGCATTCTTCCGCGGCCCCGGCAGCGTTGCCCAGCGCGTTTTATGCGCCGGGCTCATCTCGATTAGGGCAGGAGGGTGGAGATGCCCCTGCCCGTTCTTCTTGGGATGCGCGCGGGAACACCGCGCGCGCCATCCCGAGGCCTATTTGGTTGGGGTGACAGTCCCCCGACAGTCACCCCGAGGCCTCTAGGTGGGGGGGAGGAGGGCGTGGAAATTCCTCCTCCGGGCCCCGGCTCTCCGGCGGCGGATTGGTTGCGAAAGCGGATCAGTCTCCCGCTCTCTCTCCGCCGCCTCCTTCCGCGAGATTACGTCCTCGCAGAAGGTGAGAACCGCCAGCCATGCCTCCTCGCTACCGACCATAGCTTTTACCACAGCCGGCAGCGAGAGGTCTCTCCCCACCGCCGCGACGAGATCACGACGCTGCTCAGCCCATGCCGAGCACTCCTCGAGCGTATGCTGCGCCGTATCTTCGTCGCGGCCGCAGTGGTGACACTCGGTCGTCGACTCTCTACGGGCAATTTGGCACAGGTACTTGCCGAAGCTCCCATGCCCCGACAGCACCTGTACCATCCGGAAAGTCAACGACCCCGACGTTCTGTCCGTCCATTCTTCCAGTACTGGACGGACCGCCTCGACGGTCCGGCGGCCGGCATTCGGATGCGCCAGCCGCTCCTTCCATTTCGCCAACATGGACCGCCGGGCTCTGAGCCTCCGCGATTCCACCTCCCTGAGAGTAGGGTCGTCGCGTTGAAGGCGACGACCCGTACGCCATTCGTACACCGTGGCGTACACTTCCGCCTCGAGATCCCAGGGAGGGGATCCAGCCAAAACGCACGCCGCCTCACAGGAGACGGTGCGATACCCGCGTATCACCCCGACGGCCATCGCCCTTTGAGGTCGCCGAAGAGCGGCGACGTTCTGGGCCGTCAGGGTGGATGACCAGATTGGCGCTCCATAGAGCGCCATGGACCGCACCACCCCCCATATAGAGGCGGCGGCATCCCGCCTTCGGCCCCCCGATATTAGGCATAAGCCGCTTTAGTGCGGCCGCCGCCCCTAAGAGACGGGGAGCCAGGCGCCGGAAATGTTCGCGGAAGCTCCATCGGCTATCGAGGACGAGTCCCAGGTACCTCATGTGAGGCTCGACCCCGATACGAGTGCCACCAACTACGATATGGGACCCCGCAGGTGGCGCATTCCGAGGCCCATGGAAACAGAGAGCCTCGGATTTGTTCAGCGCCACCTCGAGTCCCAGCCTTCTTATCCGCCCCACCACCTGGGCCACCGCGCAGGTGGCGAGGCGGGCTGCCTCCCTGTATGTGCTCCCCCGGGCCGTGACCATTGTGTCGTCCGCGTAGCAGGTCACTTCGGCCCCACGGAGAAGCACACCTCTCAGCACCCAGTCGTAACCGATGTTCCACAGGAGAGGACCCAGAACTGACCCCTGTGGAACACCGCACGTCATTCTCCACCGGTGCTGCCGCCTTTGCCGCCCAGTATACTCAATGTATCTTTCATCGAGATAGGCCCCGACAATCCGCCTTAAATAGGGAGGCACCTTATGAAACCGGAGTGCCTCCCTGATACAAGACCAGGGCAGGGTGTTGAACGCGTTGGCAATGTCTAGCGAGACAGCCAACAACACCCCGCCCCGGGACACCACCTCCTCCGAAAGGGCCCGGATGCGGCTTATCGCATCTATAGTTGACCGGCCCCTTCGGAAACCAAACTGAATTTCAGACAAGTCGGGACCTACTCGAATTAAATGCCCGACGAGGCGATCAGCGACGATCCGTTCAAACAACTTATTCGCCTCGTCGAGCAGCACGATTGGGCGGTAGGCGGAGGGAGACTCCGCAGGACGCCCGTCTTTCCTCAACAGGACCAGTCGGCCCGTCTTCCACTTGACGGGGAACTGTCCTGTCTCCAGACAGGCGTCCATCAACGTTCTTAACCTATCCCCGAGGACCTCAAGAGCCATGGCCAGAGCACGGCCCGGAATTCCGTCCGGGCCCGGAGCTTTATTCGCCACCCGGAGCTTGCGAGCCGCCATTCGCAGCTCTGCCTCCGAAACCGGCGTCACATTTATGTCGTCGGCGCCCTCCTCCAGATTGGATGGCGCCATGACCGGAGGTTCGTGCTCGACTCGGTACGGAAACAGAGCCGACACGACATCTTCAAGCAACCGGGGCTGGAGGCTCTCCGTTAACGGGGGCGCCCAGGTGCGGAGCTTGTTCCGCACCATCTTGTATGAGCGCCCCCACGGATCCCTATTCAGAGCCTCCAGCAGCTCCGCTCTGGCGCTCGCCTTGGCGGCGCTGATGGCCAGCTGCAGCGTTTTCACCTTCTCCCTATACGTCGCATACAGCTGGGCCTCCACGTCCGCGTCTCGGTTCCGCCGCCTGCGGAACCGGGTGTACTGGCGTCTGGCTCTCACGCACGTGGTGCGGAGGTCTGCGATTTCATCAGACCACCAGTACACCTGACGCTTTGGAGGTCGTCGCTTGGCCCGGGGCATCGCGGCGTCGCAGATATCAGACATAGCCCCCCGGAACCATTCCGTCTCGCGATTGACCTCCACCGGCCCGGCTGGAGGATTCAGCCAGGCCTGGACAATGGAGGCTTCCACCAGCGCCTCTTTATTCAGGCTCTTGAGGACCCACCTCGGGGATGAAGAAGTGTTGTGTCTTCCGGAACCAACGTCGACATTTGACGAGGAGGTGGTAACGTAGAAGCGGACATATCGGTGGTCCGACAAGGTCTCCACCTCCTCCATGACGGCCCAGGAGTGGACGAGGCGCGCGAGGGCAGGGGATGCGAACGAAACGTCCACAATGGACCCCCCCTGCTGCCGCACGCATGTGTTGGCCGATCCTCTGTTGAGGACCACGAGGTCGGCCATTATCGCCCACTCCTCCAGAGTCTCGCCTCTCCTATTTGTCACAGGGGAACCCCAAGCCGTTGACTTGGCGTTGAGGTCCCCCGCGAGCAACACTGGACGCGGCCGGAATCGGCCCAGATCAGCTCCGACCGCGTCTAAAAATACTTCGAACTCTGCGAGACTCCGGTTTGGGGAGAAGTACACACCTACTACAACAAATTCCCCCCAAAGGACCGCCACATATCCATGACCCCTAACTAATAACGAAGGGGCCGGAACATTCCTCCCGGAAGACACAACGGCGACCAAGCCATCAAGATCCCCAGCCCATTTAGCACAAGGGGGGACGTAGTATGGCTCGGCCACCACGGCGATGTCGATTTCCCACTCCGCCATAGACTGCATGAGCAGGTCTTGTGCACCGGCGGAGTGGTTGATGTTCGCCTGGAGGAGGCGATGAGCCATTTATTATGGGTCGGTGCTCATCGCCTCCTGGCCCCTGCTTACAGGGGGCGCCTGCTGGGCAGGCCCATTGGCGGCCGGGGTCCTTCCGGCCGCCTTTCCCTTTTTGGGGGCATTTACCCCCGAGCAGGTTTTGGTGCCTACCCTGTGCTCCGCGTTCTTACCGGCCGCCTCGCACAGAGAGCAGTGCGGGGTGGCGTTACAGGCTCCAGCTTTGTGGCCGGGTCGACCGCATCTGTAGCACTCACTGCTACGGTCAACCTCGGCGGTGCAGGTAGCCCGCACATGACCATTTTTAAGACATCGGAAACATCTGAGCGGCCTCTGATCGAGGATCTGGACCTTCGCGGAAACCCAGCCTACCAAAAGCCGCCCAGAAGACAGTTTCTTGGCCGCTTCGACCGGGCAGCGAACCCATACCGCCCCTAGACCGGCCGGCGTGCAGCGGATCTCGCCCACCTTGATGTTTTCCACTGCACAGCCCCCCGCCTTTGAAACCGCAGATGCTACCTCCTTGGCCTCGACAGAATCGTCCAGGCCGGATACTCTTAGCTCCGCACATTTGACCGGCCTGGATACCCTCAAACTTTCCGTGCCAAGCACCTCTCTTAGCTTTGAGGCCAAGGAGTCCGCTTTTTCCCTACTGTCCGTCCCAGGGATTTCCAAGACACTGGCACCTGTTGCGGCTTTCCTGTACTTTACGCTGGAGATGCCGAGGCCCCCTAGATCTATTTTATTACGGGCCTCGGCCAGAGCGGCTGCATACGTTGCCCCTTTCTGCACTGCCTCAGGCATCAGTGTAAGTACTACCGCCGAAGAACGCGGTGCCCGCAGCTTGGAGGACGACTTCTTCTTTGCGCTCTGCGGCCGTTGGAGAGGTTGAGTCTGGGTCTGGGTCGCCGGGGTCGCTTTCTTCTTCCCCTTTTTGACCACCGTCACCCAACTCTCGTCCATTGCCACCGGAGCGGGTGGCAGCGTACGCGGCTGCTGCTCTACCACGGGGGCATTTTTTCCCGCATTCCCCTTGACCTTCTTTTGCTTCTTCGATGCCGCAGACTTTGTAGCCGCAGCAGCCTTCTTCGTCGTGTCAGCCTCAGACGGACCCGGTTGCGGCCGGAAGTTACCTGTGGACGTGGCCGAAGACTGCTTTTTATCTCCTGCTAAAGGGAGACGATAGCTACGGTTTTCGTCTGGTAGCAGCCTCCCTTCCAGTGCTCCAAATCTGGCATTAAGGATCGTTCTGACCTCGTCCATAATTGCCGACGCGATTGTTTCCCTCATGCGGTTTGGGTCTGCCGCTGCCACCGCACTTGGAAGTAGAGCCATTGGGCTGTTGGTAAGCTTCACCACACTCTCTTTCAACTCCGACATCTGGACGCGCAGCTCCTTTAATTCCTTCTTTAAAAGAAGGTTTTCCTTCTCCAGCCGTCGCGTCTCTTCCGTGGAGTTTCGCTCGCTTAATGCCGCCACGGCTGCTTTGACTGCACATGCCGCCGCGTTCATTTTACCCCTATATGTCCCCTTTATATTTTTGGAGTTCTTAATCGCTTCCTGCATGATTTCGATGCCTTCCAGTGCACTTTTGCAGTAGTCTCCATCAGCTGGTAAATCGACGACAACTTCCTTGCCCAGCGCCGAGTCTGATTTGCGCACCTGATGGCGTAGGAAGTATTCCTTGTTGCCACGGACAAAGTCTTTTTCCGCCTCCAGTTCGAGTTCAGCTCGCTCTAGCTCGAGAAGATCCCGTTTGGCCTGGGCCAGCCCCACATATTCTCCGGTTGTGGGTGGCCTGCCTCTACCGCGAGGTTTTGCGGACGCCACAACTTTCACAGCCGGAGAATCGGACTCCGAGCTAGAATCTCGAGAGCTTAAGATTTTCGGCTCCCGTGACCTCTTCTTCGTCAGACGATGGCCCTTGTCCGACGACGACCCTCCACCCGATCGCGAGTGCACTGTCACCATTGACACCGTCGAACTCGCACTCGACAACTCCGCCTCCTTCTCACTTTCCTCTCTACTTTGTTTTCCCCCCTTCCCCGTAAAAGTTATTTTTAAAGATTTTTCCATAATTAATCCCACGAGTGGGGCCGATTTAAGTGACCACCCCCGGGTGACGCCCATTCCGGGGGCTAGGGTATATACTGTGGAGGTCCCCAGGTATCCACAGGTTTTAAGCGTGTTTTCTCACGGGTTTGTTTCAAGTTTTCCTTCTCTTAGGCCGGCCAATTAAGGCAGGCCGTTCGTCGGTCCGCGCAGCCACGACGTACCCCCTTAGCACCGTGACGGGGGTCGTTGAAGCAACTGCGCGGGGTCCCGGGGAGGGCGGCTGGTGCCGGTCCGCCCCCCAGACGCCACCCGGCGACAGGGTTAGTGCCACCGGGCGCGTCTACACCAAACTCCAACGCCCTTCACGAAGGGCAAGGAGCGACGGAGGCGCAAAAGCGCCGACGACAACCTGAGCGCAAAAGCGCAAACAAAAACAAAAAACAAAGGGGCGCAATAGCGCCCTCCACCTCAAAGCGCAAAAGCGCCAAAAATACTCTGTCCCCCCAAAAAGAGGGACAGGTGCGACGCCAAAAATTGGCAAACACGATACCCCTCTGAAAGCAGAAGGGCAGGTGTTTTTCCCCCCTTCCCCGTCCGGGCCGGGCCCTTTCGGCACTGCAGCCTCATCGGCCCCGACCCGGTACTGAGGGCGCCGCCGAAGCACCACCCTCAGGAGTGTTTATCGACTCTCCAGTCTAGATCCGCAGTGTTCAGTGCAAACGAGGCCACCTCGAGAAGGATGTGGACATGAAGTCCACGCACTGCGGTCTTGGGGTGGCAGGCTAAGGCTCCACTTAATGGGAGCTGTAAGCGCCTGTTGGTCCACCCCCTGTGGCGGGTCACCCCCACCACTCGGCCCCAACCTAACCTAACCTAACCTAACCTAACCTAACCTTTTTTTTTTTTTTTTTTTTTAGCGTCAGGAAATGCTTTATGCATTCCATCCTGCCATGGGGGATGGCAGGGGGATATGTGGGACTCCACGGCTGTGAGGTGCAATGCCGGGCTACCCACTAAAACCTGACGGTGTTCCTCCGAGGCGCCTATTGCCGGGGCAGCGGGGGCGCTTTGGCATTCTTCCGCGGCCCCGGCGGCGTTGCCCAGCGCGTTTTATGCGCCGGGCTCATCTCGATTAGGGCAGGAGGGTGGAGATGCCCCTGCCCGTTCTTCTTGGGATGCGCGCGGGAACACCGCGCGCGCCATCCCGAGGCCTATTTGGTTGGGGTGACAGTCCCCCGACAGTCACCCCGAGGCCTCTAGGTGGGGGGGAGGAGGGCGTGGAAATTCCTCCTCCGGGCCCCGGCTCTCCGGCGGCGGATTGGTTGCGAAAGCGGATCAGTCTCCCGCTCTCTCTCCGCCGCCTCCTTCCGCGAGATTACGTCCTCGCAGAAGGTGAGAACCGCCAGCCATGCCTCCTCGCTACCGACCATAGCTTTTACCACGGCCGGCAGCGAGAGGTCTCTCCCCACCGCCGCGACGAGATCACGACGCTGCTCAGCCCATGCCGAGCACTCCTCGAGCGTATGCTGCGCCGTATCTTCGTCGCGGCCGCAGTGGTGACACTCGGTCGTCGACTCTCTACGGGCAATTTGGCACAGGTACTTGCCGAAGCTCCCATGCCCCGACAGCACCTGTACCATCCGGAAAGTCAACGACCCCGACGTTCTGTCCGTCCATTCTTCCAGTACTGGACGGACCGCCTCGACGGTCCGGCGGCCGGCATTCGGATGCGCCAGCCGCTCCTTCCATTTCGCCAACATGGACCGCCGGGCTCTGAGCCTCCGCGATTCCACCTCCCTGAGAGTAGGGTCGTCGCGTTGAAGGCGACGACCCGTACGCCACTCGTACACCGTGGCGTACACTTCCGCCTCGAGATCCCAGGGAGGGGATCCAGCCAAAACGCACGCCGCCTCACAGGAGACGGTGCGATACCCGCGTATCACCCCGACGGCCATCGCCCTTTGAGGTCGCCGAAGAGCGGCGACGTTCTGGGCCGTCAGGGTGGATGACCAGATTGGCGCTCCATAGAGCGCCATGGACCGCACCACCCCCATATAGAGGCGGCGGCATCCCGCCTTCGGCCCCCCGATATTAGGCATAAGCCGCTTTAGTGCGGCCGCCGCCCCTAAGAGACGGGGAGCCAGGCGCCGGAAATGTTCGCGGAAGCTCCATCGGCTATCGAGGACGAGTCCCAGGTACCTCATGTGAGGCTCGACCCCGATACGAGTGCCACCAACTACGATATGGGACCCCGCAGGTGGCGCATTCCGAGGCCCATGGAAACAGAGAGCCTCGGATTTGTTCAGCGCCACCTCGAGTCCCAGCCTTCTTATCCGCCCCACCACCTGGGCCACCGCGCAGGTGGCGAGGCGGGCTGCCTCCCTGTATGTGCTCCCCCGGGCCGTGACCATTGTGTCGTCCGCGTAGCAGGTCACTTCGGCCCCACGGAGAAGCACACCTCTCAGCACCCAGTCGTAACCGATGTTCCACAGGAGAGGACCCAGAACTGACCCCTGTGGAACACCGCACGTCATTCTCCACCGGTGCTGCCGCCTTTGCCGCCCAGTATACTCAATGTATCTTTCATCGAGATAGGCCCCGACAATCCGCCTTAAATAGGGAGGCACCTTATGAAACCGGAGTGCCTCCCTGATACAAGACCAGGGCAGGGTGTTGAACGCGTTGGCAATGTCTAGCGAGACAGCCAACAACACCCCGCCCCGGGACACCACCTCCTCCGAAAGGGCCCGGATGCGGCTTATCGCATCTATAGTTGACCGGCCCCTTCGGAAACCAAACTGAATTTCAGACAAATCGGGACCTACTCGAGTTAAATGCCCGACGAGGCGATCAGCGACGACCCGTTCAAACAACTTATTCGCCTCGTCGAGCAGCACAATTGGGCGGTAGGCGGAGGGAGACTCCGCAGGACGCCCGTCTTTCCTCAACAGGACCAGTCGGCCCGTCTTCCACTTGACGGGGAACTGTCCTGTCTCCAGACAGGCGTCCATCAACGTTCTTAACCTATCCCCGAGGACCTCAAGAGCCATGGCCAGAGCACGGCCCGGAATTCCGTCCGGGCCCGGAGCTTTGTTCGCCACCCGGAGCTTGCGAGCCGCCATTCGCAGCTCTGCTTCCGAAACCGGCGTCACATTTATGTCGTCGGCGCCCTCCTCCAAATTGGATGGCGCCATGACCGGAGGTTCGTGCCCGGCTCGGTACGGAAACAGAGCCGACACGACATCTTCAAGCAACCGGGGCTGGAGGCTCTCCGTTAACGGGGGCGCCCAGGTGCGGAGCTTGTTCCGCACCATCTTGTATGAGCGCCCCCACGGATCCCTATTCAGAGCCTCCAGCAGCTCCGCTCTGGCGCTCGCCTTGGCGGCGCTGATGGCCAGCTGCAGCGTTTTCACCTTCTCCCTATACGTCGCATACAACTGGGCCTCCACGTCCGCGTCTCGGTTCCGCCGCCTGCGGAACCGGGTGTACTGGCGTCTGGCTCTCACGCACGTGGTGCGGAGGTCTGCGATTTCATCAGACCACCAGTACACCTGACGCTTTGGAGGTCGTCGCTTGGCCCGGGGCATCGCGGCGTCGCAGATATCAGACATAGCCCCCCGGAACCATTCCGTCTCGCGATCGACCTCCACCGGCCCGGCTGGAGGATTCAGCCAGGCCTGGACAATGGAGGCTTCCACCAGCGCCTCTTTATTCAGGCTCTTGAGGACCCACCTCGGGGATGAAGAAGAGTTGTGTCTTCCGGAACCAACGTCGACATTTGACGAGGAGGTGGAAACGTAGAAGCGGACATATCGGTGGTCCGACAAGGTCTCCACCTCCTCCATGACGGCCCAGGAGTGGACGAGGCGCGCGAGGGCAGGGGATGCGAACGAAACGTCCACAATGGACCCCCCCTGCTGCCGCACGCATGTGTTGGCCGATCCTCTGTTGAGGACCACGAGGTCGGCCATTATCGCCCACTCCTCCAGAGTCTCGCCTCTCCTATTTGTCACAGGGGAACCCCAAGCCGTTGACTTGGCGTTGAGGTCCCCCGCGAGCAACACTGGACGCGGCCGGAATCGGCCCAGATCAGCCCCGACCGCGTCTAAAAATACTTCGAACTCCGCGAGACTCCGGTTTGGGGAAAAGTACACACCTACTACAACAAATTCCCCCCAAAGGACCGCCACATATCCATGACCCCTAGCTAACAACGAAGGGGCCGGAACGTTCCTCCCGGAAGACACAACGGCGACCAAGCCATCAAGATCCCCAGCCCATTTAGCACAAGGGGGGACGTAGTACGGCTCGGCCGCCACGGCCAAATCAATGGACCACTCCGCCATTGACTGCAGGAGCAGATCTTGCGCTCCGGCGGAGTGGTTTAGGTTCGCCTGAAGGAGGCGATGAGCCATTTATTATGGGTCGGTGCTCATCGCCTCCTGGCCCCTGCTTACAGGGGGCGCCTGCTGGGCAGGCCCATTGGCGGTCGGGGTCCTTCCGGCCGCCTTTCCCTTTTTGGGGGCATTTACCCCCGAGCAGGTTTTGGTGCCTACCCTGTGCTCCGCGTTCTTACCGGCCGCCTCGCACAGAGAGCAGTGCGGGGTGGCGTTACAGGCTCCAGCTTTGTGGCCGGGTCGACCGCATCTGTAGCACTCACTGCTACGGTCAACCTCGGCGGTGCAGGTAGCCCGCACATGACCATTTTTAAGACATCGGAAACATCTGAGCGGCCTCTGATCGAGGATCTGGACCTTCGCGGAAACCCAGCCTACCAAAAGCCGCCCAGAAGACAGTTTCTTGGCCGCTTCGACCGGGCAGCGAACCCATACCGCCCCTAGACCGGCCGGCGTGCAGCGGATCTCGCCCACCTTGATGTTTTCCACTGGACAGCCCCCCGCCTTTGAAACCGCAGTTGCTACCTCCTTGGCCTCGACAGAATCGTCCAGGCCGGATACTCTTAGCTCCGCACATTTGACCGGCCTGGATACCCTCAAACTTTCCGTGCCAAGCACCTCTCTTAGCTTTGAGGCCAAGGAGTCCGCTTTTTCCCTACTGTCCGTCCCCGGGATTTCCAAGACACTGGCACCTGTTGCGGCTTTCCTGTACTTTACGCTGGAGATGCCGAGGCCCCCTAGATCTATTTTATTACGGGCCTCGGCCAGAGCGGCTGCGTACGTAGCCCCTTTCTGCACTGCCTCAGGCATCAGTGTAAGTACTACCGCCGAAGAACGCGGTGCCCGCAGCTTGGAGGACGACTTCTTCTTTGCGCTCTGCGGCCGTTGGAGAGGTTGAGTCTGGGTCTGGGTCGCCGGGGTCGCCTTCTTCTTCCCCTTTTTGACCACCGTCACCCAACTCTCGTCCATTGCCACCGGAGCGGGTGGCAGCGTACGCGGCTGCTGCTCTACCACGGGGGCATTTTTTCCCGTATTCCCCTTGACCTTCTTTTGCTTCTTCGATGCCGCAGACTTTGTAGCCGCAGCAGCCTTCTTCGTCGTGTCAGCCTCAGACGGACCCGGTTGCGGCCGGAAGTTACCGGTGGACGTGGCCGAAGACTGCTTTTTATCTCCTGCTAAAGGGAGACGATAGCTACGGTTTTCGTCTGGTAGCAGCCTCCCTTCCAGTGCTCCAAATCTGGCATTGAGGATCGTTCTGACCTCGTCCATAATTGCCGACGCGATTGTTTCTCTCATGCGGTTTGGGTCTGCCGCTGCCACCGCGCTTGGAAGTAGAGCCATTGGGCTGTTGGTAAGCTTCACCACACTCTCTTTCAACTCCGACATCTGGACGCGCAGCTCCTTTAATTCCTTCTTTAAAAGAAGGTTTTCCTTCTCCAGCCGTCGCGTCTCTTCCGTGGAGTTTCGCTCGCTTAATGCCGCCACGGCTGCTTTGACTGCACATGCCGCCGCGTTCATTTTACCCCTATATGTCCCCTTTATATTTTTAGAGTTCTTAATCGCTTCCTGCATGATTTCGATGCCTTCCAGTGCACTTTTGCAGTAGTCTCCATCAGCTGGTAGATCGACGACAACTTCCTTGCCCAGCGCCGAGTCTGATTTGCGCACCTGATGGCGTAGGAAGTATTCCTTGTTGCCACGGACAAAGTCTTTTTCCGCCTCCAGTTCGAGTTCAGCTCGCTCTAGCTCGAGAAGATCCCGTTTGGCCTGGGCCAGCCCCACATATTCTCCGGTTGTGGGTGGCCTGCCTCTACCGCGAGGTTTTGCGGACGCCACAACTTTCACCGCCGGAGAATCGGACTCCGAGCTAGTATCTCGAGAGCTTAAGATTTTCGGCTCCCGTGACCTCTTCTTCGTCAGACGATGGCCCTTGTCCGACGACGACCCTCCACCCGATCGCGAGTGAACTGTCACCATTGACACCGTCGAACTCGCACTCGACAACTCCGCCTCCTTCTCACTTTCCTCTCTACTTTGTTTTCCCCCCTTCCCCGTAAAAGTTATTTTGATAGATTTTTCCATAATTAATCCCACGAGTGGGGCCGATTTAAGTGACCACCCCCGGGTGACGCCCATTCCGGGGGCTAGGGTATATACTGTGGAGGTCCCCAGGTATCCACAGGTTTTTAGCGTGTTTTCTCACGGGTTTGTTTCAAGTTTTCCTTCTCTTAGGCCGGCCAATTAAGGCAGGCCGTTCGTCGGTCCGCGCAGCCACGACGTACCCCCTTAGCACCGTGACGGGGGTCGTTGAAGCGACTGCGCGGGGTCCCGGGGAGGGCGGCTGGTGCCGGTCCGCCCCCCAGACGCCACCCGGCGACAGGGTTAGTGCCACCGGGCGCGTCTACACCAAACTCCATGCCCTTCACGAAGGGCAAGGAGCGACGGAGGCGCAAAAGCGCCGACGACAACCTGAGCGCAAAAGCGCAAACAAAAACAAAAAACAAAGGGGCGCAATAGCGCCCTCCACCTCAAAGCGCAAAAGCGCCAAAAATACTCTGTCCCCCCAAAAAAGAGGGACAGGTGCGACGCCAAAAATTGGCAAACACGATACCCCTCTGAAAGCAGAGGGGCAGGTGTTTTTTTCCCCCCTTCCCCGTCCGGGCCGGGCCCTTTCGGCACTGCAGCCTCATCGGCCCCGACCCGGTACTGAGGGCGCCGCCGAAGCACCACCCTCAGGAGTGTTTATCGACTCTCCAGTCTAGATCCGCAGTGTTCAGTGCAAACGAGGCCACCTCGAGAAGGATGTGGACATGAAGTCCACGCACTGCGGTCTTGGGGTGGCAGGCTAAGGCTCCACTTAATGGGAGCTGTAAGCGCCTGTTGGTCCACCCCCTGTGGCGGGTCACCCCCACCACTCGGCCCCAACCTAACCTAACCTAACCTAACCTAACCTAACCTAACCTAACCTAACCTAACCTAACCTAACCTAACCTAACCTTTTTTTTTTTTTTTTTTTTTTTTTTTTTTTTTTTTTTTTTTTTTTTTGACGCTGGGGAATGCATTACTGCATCCGCACACCTACCATGGGGGCGGTAGGTGGGGTATGTGGGGCTCCCCGGCCAGAGCGGCCGGTATACCCACTAAACCCCAGCGGTGTTCCATCTGGCGCCTATAGCTACGGCCGCGAGAGCACTTTGGCATTCTTCGCGCGACCGCAGCAGGCGATGCCCAGCTGTCGCCGGGCTCCTCCCAGAGCAGAGGCAGAGGGGTGGAGTGCCCCTGCCTCACTTACATCGCTGTTGCTGGCCGATGCGTAGGAACACGCACGCACTCGGCCCCGACGGGACCCTAATTGACAACGGAGCGGTGCCCCCCATGGCACCGCCCCCAGGGCCCCTAGGTGGGGGGGAGAAGGGCTGCATATCGCCTCCTCCTGGCCCCGGCTCTCCGACGGCGGAGATCAGGCGCGTTTGCGTCTTGTTCGCGGTCCCTCTCCGCCGCCTCCTTCTGCGAGATGACCTCCTCGCAGAATGACTGAACCGCAAGCCACGACCTCTCGTTGCTCAACATGGCCTTGATTAAGGCCTGGAGCGAGAGGTCGGCCCCCACCGCTGCGACTAATTCGGCGCGCTCACTCACCCAAGCTGGACACTGTACGACCGTGTGGCACGCCGAGTCTACATCGCAGCTGCAATGGTGGCACTCGGGTGTTGACTCCCTCCTAGCAATGCAGTGCAGGTAGCTGCCGAAGCACCCATGTCCGGACAGCACCTGCACCAACCTAAACGTCAACACCCCCGTTTTGCGATCCGCCCATTCCCTGATTACTGGGCGGATGGCCTCGACGGTGCGACGGCCGGCCGTAGGATTGGCCAGCCGCTCTTCCCAACTATCAAATACTGACCGTCGAAGCTGGAGCTTTCGCCGGTTCACCTCACTGGGCAACGGGAGGAACCCCGTCTCTCTTATTTGCGCACGCCATTTATACAGTTCGACGTGCGCTCTTACCTCCAGTTCCCAGGGAGGCGAACCTGCAAGAACGCAGGCCGCCTCATGAGAGATGGTACGGTATCCCCTTATGACGCCGATGGCCATAGCTCTCTGCGCTTTGCGCAGAGGAGCACAGTTGCACATGGCCACCGGCGATTCCCCCCAAATTGGTGCACCATATAGTGCAATAGACCGTACCACCCCCATATAGAGGCGGCGGCACCCCGCGCTCGGCCCCCCGAGACTGGGCATCAACCGTTTAAGGCCGGCCGACGCCCTCATTAGGCGGGGGGCCAGTTGCGCGAAGTGCTCACGAAAGCTCCAACGGGCATCGAGATACAGGCCCAAGTACCTCATATGAGGCCTGATCTCGATGCGAGTGCCACCAACGATGATGCTGGAGTTGGCAGGTGGCGCGTTCCGGGGCCCATGGAAACACAGGGCCTCCGACTTGCCGAGCGCCACCTCCAATCCAAGCATCCTTATGCGCCTCACCACCTGAGCAACAGAGCAGGTGGCGAGGCGAATTGCCTCCCGGAAGGTCTCCCCCCGGGCCAAGACGAGCGTATCGTCTGCGTAGCACGTTACGCTGGCCCCGGTGAGGAGTTCCCCCCTCAGCACCCAGTCGTAGCCGACGTTCCAAAGCAGTGGGCCCAGGACTGACCCCTGGGGAACGCCGCACGACATACTCCACCGGTGCTGCCGCCCATTTCGTCCCATACAAACGATAGACCTCTCGTCGAGGTATGACCCGACTATCCGACGAAGGTAAGGGGGGACCCCATGATACTCTAGGGCCCCCTTAATACAGGCCCAGGGGAGGGTGTTAAAGGCATTCGCGATGTCCAACGACACCGCCACGACCACCCCCCCCCGAGCTACGACCTCATCCGACAGGGCCTTTACACGCGCGATAGCATCGATTGTAGAGCGGCCCTGCCGGAAACCATACTGCACATCGGACAGATCGGGGCCGACCCCGACGAGGTGCCGGACGAGACGGCCAGCGATGATTCTCTCAAACAATTTGCCGGTCTCGTCCAGGCACACAATGGGACGATAGGCGGAGGGAGAGTCCGCTGGGCGCCCATCTTTCCTCAAGAGAACGAGCCGCCCCGTCTTCCACAAGACCGGGAAGCGGCCCGATTCCAGACAGGCGTCCAGCAGACGCCGATATCTAACCCCCAATTCGCTAAGGGACGCAGCCAAGACGCGGCCCGGAACGCCATCCGGGCCCGGAGCCTTCCTCCCGCGCCGGAGCTTGCGAGCAGCCTGCTCTATTTCCACCCCCAAGACCGGTTCGTAACCGGCCGCCGGGTCAGAACCGGCCGCCGGGTCAGAACCGGCGTCGCTAACCCCTCCACTTAATGGGCGGGAGGGGGGCATCATTCTTGGGGGGCGGAAATCGGCCCTGTTTGGAAACAGGGCCGTCACTACACTTTCAAGCGTCCGGGGCTCGAGACCCTCAGTAATCGGGGGCGCCCATGGTCGAAGTTTTTCCCTAACCATCTTATAGGGGCGCCCCCAGGGATCCCGCTCGAGGGTCTCTAGGAGTTCCTCACGGCTCCTCGTCTTGGCTTCACTGATGGTGCGCTGCAGCTCCTTCTTTTTGGACGTGTAGGCGGCGTACAGCGCGTTTTCCTCGTCCGCGTCACGATTCCTCCGTCGACGGTATCTGGTGTACCGGCGGCGGACGATTACACACTCCTCTCTCAATTTCGCGATTTCGTCCGACCACCAGTACACCTGACGCCGCAGAGGTCGATTAACTTTGGCCCGGGGCATCGCCGCATCACAGATTTGCGACAGTGCGCCCCGAAACCATTCAGCCTCAAGATCGACCTCCACGGGCCCAGCCGAAGGATTCAGCCAGGCCTGGACGAGGCAGGCTACCATCAGCGCGTCCCTATCCATCTTACTGACCACCCAGCGGGGGAAAGATATCGGCACTCGACGATTGTGCCCTCCGGCGCGGCCATCTTGTGGCGTCAAGGGGGCGATGTCGAACCTAATGTAGAGATGGTCCGACAATGTTTCTACCCCCTCGAGAACCGTCCAGGAGTGGACGCGGTGCGCAAGGGCAGGGGTCGCAAACGAAACGTCCACGATAGACCCCCCCTGCCTGCGCACACAGGTATTGGCCGACCCATGATTAAGAACGAGCAGGTCGGCTGACGACGTCCACTCCTCCAGAGCTTCTCCTCTCACGTCGGTTACGGGGGACCCCCAGCAGCGCGATTTGGCGTTGAGGTCCCCCAACAACAGAAACTGGCGGGGTCGATTACAGGCAACGAAGGCCTCGAGCCCCGCCAGGAAATCCTCAAAATCGGAGAAGCTCCGGTTTGGGGAGAAGTATACACCTAGCACAACAACATCTCCCCAAAGGACCGCCACATAGCCGCGACCCCTGCCGGCAAGTACAGGGGCCGGATAAACTCCGCCGGAGAACACAATGACGACCGAACCGTCGGTGTCCCCCCACCAGTTGGAATTCGGGGGGACGAAGTACGGCTCGGCCGCGACCATAATGTCAATTGACCACTCCGCCATGCTCTGAACGAGCAGGTCCTGGGCACGGGCGGAGTGGTTCACGTTCGTTTGTAGGAGGCGATAGGACATTATATTACGCAGCGTCCATCGCCTCCTCTTCCCTGCGCGCAGGGGCAGCTGGGGCAGCAGGGGCAGGGGCAGCCTGGGTCTTGGCGGCGGCCTTATTTTTGCCCTTCTTAGCCTTAGCACCTTCACAGGCCTTACTCCCCGCTCTATGCGAAGCCGGTTTTCCAATGGCCTCGCATAGCGTGCAGTGAGGGGAGCTAGAGCAGCCCGCGGCCTTGTGGCCGGGCTGACCGCAGCAGAAACAGTGGTCGCTGCGGTCTACCTCAGATTGGCATTGTTGCCTGACGTGTCCATGAGCCAGGCAACGGTAACACTTGAGCGGCTTCTGGTCTAACAACCGGACTTGCGCCGACGTCCAGCCGACCAGGAGCCGCCCCCCGGAACCTAACCTAACCTAACCTTTTTTTTTTTTTTTTTTTTTTTTTTTTTTTTTTTTTTTTGCGTCAGGAAATGCTTTATGCATTCCGTCCCGCCTGGGGGAGGCGGGGGGATATGTGGGACTCCTCGGCTGATAGTGCAAAGCCGAGTATACCCACTAAAACCTGACGGTGTTCCTCCGGGGCGCCTGATGCCGGGGCTACGGGTACGGATTTTTATTCTTCCGCGGCCCCGACGGCGATGCCCAGCGCGTTTGATGCGCCGGGCTCATCCCGTTATAGGCAGGAGGGTGGAGCCGCTCCTGCCCTATTTATGTACTGCGTGGGAGGCGCGCGGGAACACCGCGCGCGCCCTCCCGGGGCTGTTCAGATGGGGGTGACGCTCCCCCGAACGTCACCCCCGAGCCCCTAGGTGGGGGGGAGAAGGGTGTGGAAGACCCTCCTCCGGGCCCCGGCTCTCCGGCGGCGGATTGATTGGGAGAGCGGATCATTTTCCCGCTCCCGCTCCGCCGCCTCCTTCTGCGAGATTACGTCCTCGCAGAAGGTGAGAACCGCCAGCCATGCCTCCTCGCTACCGACCATCGATTTTACGACAGCCGGCAGCGAGAGGTCCCTCCCCACCGCCGCGACTAGCGCACGACGCTGCTCGGCCCACGCCGAGCATTCCTCCAAAGTGTGCTGCGCCGTGTCTTCGTCGCGGCCGCAGTGGTGGCACTCGGTCGTCGACTCACGCCCGGCTATTTGGCACAGGTACGTGCCGAAGCAGCCATGCCCCGACAGCACCTGCGTCAGCCGGTAGGTCAACGACCCCGTCTTCCTTTCCGTCCAGTTTTTCAACACCGGACGGATCGCCTCAACGGTCCGGCGGCCAGCGTTCGGTGTTGCCAGCCGCCTCTCCCATTTCTCCATTATGGACCGCCGGGCCTGGAGTCTCCGCGCTTCAACCTCCCTGGGTAACGGGTCTTCCCTACTTGCTCTTAGACCCGCACGCCACTCGTACACAGTGGCGTGCACCTCCGCTTCTAAATCCCAGGGAGGGCTTCCGGCTAGAACGCACGCCGCCTCAAAGGAGACGGTGCGATATCCACGAATAACCCCGACGGCCATCGCCCGTTGTGGGCGCCTTAAATTGGCGACATTCGGTGCCGTCAGGGTCCCTATCCAGATTGGCGCTCCGTAGAGCGCCATTGATTGCACCGCCCC
The DNA here is from genome assembly GCA_907165235.1 of Zeuzera pyrina. Classification (NCBI taxonomy): domain Eukaryota; kingdom Metazoa; phylum Arthropoda; class Insecta; order Lepidoptera; family Cossidae; genus Zeuzera; species Zeuzera pyrina. The sequence goes on from OU015617.1 coordinate 63,237, forward strand.
CATATAGAGGCGGCGGTATCCCCCCTTAGGCCCCCCCAGATTGGGCATCAGCCTTTTCAGCGCTGCTGATGCCCTTACGAGACGGGGGGCCAATTGCCGGAAGTGCTCGCGGAAACTCCAACGGGCATCGAGGATCAGGCCTAGGTACCTCATATGAGGCCGGACCTCGATGCGAGTGCCACCTATTATGATGTGGGATCCCGCAGGTGGCGCTTTGCGAGGCCCGTGAAAGCAAACGGCCTCGCACTTCTCCAGCGCCACCTCGAGTCCCAACATCTTTATCCGCCTCACCACCTGCGCTACGGAGCAGGTGGCGAGGCGGTTTGCCTCCCTGAAAGAGCTCCCCCGGGCCGTGACTAGCGTGTCGTCCGCGTAACACGTCACGTCGGCCCCCCGGAGGAGCTCACCTCTCAGCACCCAGTCGTAGCCGATGTTCCACAGGAGAGGACCCAAAACTGACCCCTGGGGAACACCGCACGACATGCTCCACCGGTGCTGCCGCCTATCCCGTCCGATCCAGACAATTTCACGACCATCTAAGTAGGCCCCGACAAACCTCCTCAAGTAGGGAGGCACCCCATGAAATTTGAGGGCCTCCCTTATACAGGCCCAGGGGAGGGTGTTGAAGGCGTTCGAGATGTCAAGAGACACCGCCAACAGCACCCCGCCCTGGGCGACCACCTCTTCCGAAAGGGCCTTGACGCGACTAATTGCGTCGATAGTCGACCGGCCCCTTCGGAATCCAAACTGCCTACACGACAAGTCGGGACCTACGCGACGAAGATGCTCGACGAGGCGGCAAGCGACGACCCGTTCACAGAGCTTGCTCACCTCGTCGAGCAGGACGATCGGACGATAGGCGGAGGGAGACTCCGCGGGACGCCCGTCCTTCTTCAACAGGACCAGTTTGCCCGCCTTCCACATGGCGGGGAACCGTCCTGTCTCCAGACAGGCGTCCAACAACCTTTTGTACCTCTCCCCGAGGGGGCCAAGGGCTAACGCCAAGGCGCGGCCCGGAACACCATCCGGGCCCGGAGCTTTATTGGCCCGGAGCCTGAGGCAGGCCGCCCGCAATTCGGCGTCCGTGACCGGCGGCACGTCGGCTTCGGCGCCCTCGTTAAGTTGTGAGGGCGCCATGGCCGGAGATTGGTGCTCCGCTCGGTCCGGAAACAGTGCCGACACGACCGCCTCAAGCATCCGGGGCTGGAGACTCTCCGTCAACGGGGGCGCCCAGGTGCGGAGCTTGTTCCGCACCATCTTGTATGGACGCCCCCACGGATCCCTATTTAGCGTCTCCAGCAGCTCCGCTCTTGCATTCGCCTTGGCGGCGCTGATGGCCAGCTGTAGCGCTTTGGCCTTTTGCCTGTACGCCGCATACAGCTGGTCCTCCTCGTCCGCGTCTCGGTTCCGCCTCCTGCGGAACCGGGTGTACTGGCGCCGCCCCCTCACGCAATCCGCGCGGAGCTCGGCGATTTCTTGTGACCACCAGTACACCTGACGCTTGGGAGGCCGACCTTTGGCCCGGGGCATCGACGCGTCGCATATTTGCGACAATGCGCCCCGGAGCCATTCCGCTTCCTGGTCGACCTCCACTGGCCCGGCCGGAGAGTTCAGCCAGGCCTGGACGATGGAGGCTTCCACCAGCGCTTCTTTGTTTACGCCCTTGACTACCCACCTCGGGAAGAGGTTCACATTCGCGTTATGTCCCCCGGGATTGACCACCTCATTAGTCGAGGAGGTGGAGATGTCGTATCGGACATACCTGTGGTCCGACAGAGTCTCCACCTCCTCGAGTACCGTCCAGGAGTGGACACTGCGCGCGAGGGCAGGGGTCGCAAACGTTACGTCCACGATGGACCCTCCCTGCCGACGCACGCACGTGTTGGCCGACCCTCTATTTATGATTGCGAGGTCGGCCCCTAATGCCCACTCCTCCAGAGTCTCGCCCCTCAAATCCGACGAAGGGGAACCCCAAGCCGTTGATTTGGCGTTGAGGTCCCCCGCCAACAACACCTGGCGCGGCCGAGTCTGCCGGACAACGGCCCCGACCGTGCCCAGAAACACTTCAAATTCGGCGAGACTCCGGTTTGGGGAGAAGTACACACCAACGACGACGATTTCTCCCCAAAGGACAGCGACGTAGCCCTGGCCCCTATGGACGACTGAAGGGGCCAGGTTATTTCTCCCGGAGGACATAACGGCGACCAAGCCGTGTGTGTCCGCGAACCAATCACCACGCTGTGGTGGGACAAAGTACGGCTCGGCCGCCACGGCCAAGTCGATGGACCACTCCGCCATGGATTGCAAAAGGAGATCTTGCGCCCCGGCGGAGTGGTTCAGATTCGTCTGGAGGAGACGATGAGCCATTTATTGGGGGTCGGTGCTCATCGCCTCCTCGACCCTGATTACAGGGGGCACCTGCTGCGCAGGCCCAATGGCGGCCGGGGTCCTGGCGGCCGCCTTTCCTTTTTTAGGGGGCTTTGCCCCAGTGCAGGCGTTAGAGCCCGCGCGGTGTTCTGCCTTTTTGCCCGCCGCCTCGCAGAGAGAGCAGTGAGGGGCGGCGGTGCATGTTCCGGCTTTGTGGCCGGGCCGACCGCAACGGTAACATTCGTCGCTGCGGTCGGTATTACTCGTGCATGTCGCTCGCACGTGCCCGAGTTGCAGGCAGCGGAAGCATCTCATCGGCCTCTGGTCTAGGAGCTGGACCTGGGCAGACACCCAGCCCACCAGAAGCCGCCCTGCAGAGACCCTCTTCGCTACCGCAACCGGGCAGCGCACCCACACCGCTCCCATCCCGGCCGATGTGCGACGGACCTCTCCTACTCTGACGTCATCCGTCGCACAACCCCCTGCCTTGGCAACCGCCGACGCCACTTCTTCCGCCGACACCGAGTCGTCCAAGCCGGTTACCCTTATTTCCGCCGTTTTAACCGGCCTGGACACCTTTGCGCTTTCTGCCCCAAGCACCTCCTTCAGTTTGGAGGCCAGAGAGTCTGCCTTCCCCCCACTTTCAGCTCCCGGGATCTCCAAAATCCTGGCCCCCGTGACCGCTTGGCGGTACTTGACGCTTGTTATGCCGAGGCCCCCCAGATCGATCTTCTTTCGGGCCTCGGCCAATGCAGCCGCGTAGGTCGCCCCCTTCTCAATAGCTTCGGGCAGCAACGTCACCACCACAGCAGAGGAGCGTGGTGGTCGCAATTTTGCTGCCCGTTTCTTCTGTTGCTTCGGCAAGTTCTTCGACTGTTGCTGGGCCGGCTGGGACTGAGTTTCTGGAACCGTCTTCTTTTTCCTGCCCCTTTTTGTTACTGTCGCCCAGCTTTCTGTCATTACAGCTGGGGCGGGAGGCAACGTGCGAGGCTGTTGCTGCGAGGGCTTCTCCGCTTCCTTCTTCTCATTCTTCTTCTCCCCTCTTGCTTTTTTGACTTTGCCACTTTCTTGAAACTGGCCAGATGGCCGACTTCCGGAAGCAGAACTCTTCGACGCAACGATTCCGGATGGTCCCGGCTGCGACTGTTGGTCAACGATGGCAGGTGCCGCTGACCTTCTTCTATCGGCAGCCAGGGGCGGCCTATAAGAGGGCTCCGGCAGGAGTCTGCCTTCCAGGGCTCCAAATCTGGCGTTAAGCATTGTTCGGAGCTCGCCCATTATTGTTTGCGCAATTGCCTCTTTAAGCCCGTTTGGGTCGGCGGCTGCTACAGCAGCAGGAAGGGCAGCCATGGGGTTATTCGCCAGTTTCCCGAAGCTTTCCTTTAGCTCAGACATTTGGGTACGGAGCTCCTTTAACTCCTTTTTGAGGAGCTCATTTTCCGAACGAAGACAGCGCGTTTCGTCTGTGTCGGTCCACCCCCTAAGCCTATCGGCAGCAGTTTTTATATGGTCAGCCGCCTCCCTGAGGTTCTTTTGAAAAGTCCCTTTTAGATTCTTGGACTTCTTTAACACATTCTCAATCTGACCCACACTGTCCATCACGACTTTGTGGTGATCCCACTCAACCTTTTCACCACCCGTCTTCCCAGTGCCTGCAGCAGTATCGAGCAAGTATCCCTTATTCCGGAGCAGGTATTCTTTTCTATTCTGACTCATCTCTCGCTCGACCTCTAGTTCCATGGCCTGTCGTTCCGCCTCGTTGAGCTCGCGCCTCGCTTTTGCTAACCCAACATACTCCCCTGTAGTGGGCGGCCTGCCTCTGCCTCGACCTTTGGCCTTCGAGGAGACCACCACCTTGACCGCCGGGGTGTCCGAGCCTGAACTCGATTCACGCGAGCTCCTATCCTGCGAGGCGTGCGAACGCTTTTTCGTTCGCCGCTGCGACTTCGACTCCTCCCCCGACAGTGACTTAACGGTCACCATTGACCCCGCCGAGCTTGCGCTCGACAGTCCACCCTCCGACTCACTCCCAACTTCTTTCCCCCCCTTCCCCGTAAATTTTAAAGTTATTGGATTCATTTTGATTCCCACGAGAAGGGTCGATCTAAATGACCACCCCCGGGTGACGCCCATTCCGGGGGCTAGGGTATATACTGTGGGGGTCCCCAGGTACCCACAGGTTTTTACGTGTTCGCTCACGGGTTTGTTTCAAGTTTTCCTTCTCTTGGGCCGGCCAATGAAGGCAAGCCCGTCGTCGGCACCGCGCAGCCACGACGTACCCCCTTAGCACCGTGACGGGGGTCGTTGAAGTAAACTACGCGATGCCGGGAGGGCGGCTGGTGCCGGTCCGCCCCCGGACGCCACCCGGCGACAGGGTTAGTGCCGCCGGGCACGCCACCAATTTAACTCCCTACCCTCCGCAGAGGCCAGGGATCCCCAAAAATGCGCAATAGCGCAACCAACACATTAGCGCAATAGCGCTAAGAAAAAACAACGGAGGACGCAATAGCGCCCCCCAACACCTCTCTGCGCAATAGCGCTAAGCACCCTACCCCTCCAAAAGAGAGAGGCAGGTGCATCCCTTCCCCCCCGTCCGGGCCGGACCCTTTCGGCACTGCAGCCTCATCGGCCCCGACCCGGTACTGAGGGCGCCGCCGAAGCACCACCCTCAGGAGTGTTTATCGACTCTCCAGTCTAGATCCGCAGTGTTCAGTGCAAACGAGGCCACCTCGAGAAGGATGTGGACATGAAGTCCACGCACTGCGGTCTTGGGGTGGCAGGCTAAGGCTCCACTTAATGGGAGCTGTAAGCGCCTGTTGGTCCACCCCCTGTGGTGGGTCACCCACACCACTCGGCCCCAACCTAACCTAACCTAACCTAACCTAACCTAACCTAACCTAACCTAACCTAACCTAACCTAACCTAACCTAACCTAACCTAACCTAACCTAACCTTTTTTTTTTTTTTTTTTTTTTTTTTTTTTTTTTGCGTCAGGAAATGCTTTATGCATCCCGTCCTGCCGTAGGGGGGTGGCAGGGGGGTATGTGGGACTCCTCGACATTAGGGTGCTAGGCCGAGTCTACCCACTAAAACCTGACGGTGTTCCTCGAGAGCCTTGATGCCGGGGCAACGGGAGCGCGTTGGCATTCTGCCGCGACCCCGGCGGCTATGCCCAGCCTGAGCCGGGCCCTCCTCCGTTTGCGGGCAGTTTGACCTGCCCGCTCTCCTGGGAGGCGCGCGGGAACAACCGCGCGCACCATCCCGAGGCCATTGATGAGGCGCCTTCCCCCGAAGGACACCCCAGGCCTCCGAAGTGGCGGCTTCCGCACCCCGCCTACACCACGGCAGGGGCGTCAGCACGCCCACCTGATTTTTACGTGTTTACTCACGGGTTTTTACAAGTTTTCCTTCTTCCCACCTTTGATTTTAACGTGTTGTCTCACGGGTTTCATTTCGAGTTTTCCTTCTCTCCACCTCTGGTTTTAACGTGTTTTCTCACGGGTTTCATTTCGAGTTTTCCTTCTCTCCACCTCAGATTTTTACGTGTATCCTCACGGGTTTTTAAAAGTTTTCCTTCTTTCCACCTCCGGGGTCACAATACCCTTCCTGGAAGAGGGGCAAGTGACCCCGACGCCTGACCCCCGCCCTCACGCAGAGGACGGGGAACACAACTTGTCCCCATAAATGGGGACATCCCCCCCCCGGTCCGGGCCAGGCCCTTTCGGCACTGCAGCCTCATCGGCCCCGACCCGGTACTGAGGGCGCCGCCGAAGCACCACCCTCAGGAGTGTTTATCGACTCTCCAGTCTAGATCCGCAGTGTTCAGTAGAAACAGGGTCACCTCGAGAAGGATGTAGACATGAAGTCTACGCACTGCGGTCTTGGGATGGCAGGCTAAGGCTCCACTTAATGGGAGCTATAAGCGCCTGTTGGTCCACCCCCTGTGGCGGGTCACCCACACCACTCGGCCCCAACCTAACCTAACCTAACCTAACCTAACCTAACCTAACCTAACCTAACCTAACCTAACCTAACCTAACCTAACCTAACCTAACCTAACCTAACCTAACCTAACCTAACCTAACCTAACCTAACCTAACCTAACCTTTTTTTTTTTTTTTTTTTTTGCGTCAGGAAATGCTTTATGCATTCCGTCCTGCCATGGGGGATGGCAGGGGGATATGTGGGACTCCACGGCTGTGAGGTGCAATGCCGGGCTACCCACTAAAACCTGACGGTGTTCCTCGAGAGCCTTGATGCCGGGGTAACGGGGGTGCGTTAGCATTCTTCCGCGACCCCGGCGGGCAACGGCCGGCGCTAAGCCAGCCTCGTCCCGTTTTGGGTGGGAGGGCAGAACTCCCACCCATAATGTCGTGAGAGGCGCGCGGGAACACCGCGCGCGCCATCTCGAGGCTATCTAAGGAGTGACCCTCCCCCGAAAGTCACCCCAAGCCTCCGTGGACACTCCGCTGACAGAACAGCGGGGCGTATGCTCGCCCGAAGGCGATGGTCCCTGGAGAGGCCCTTACTCGGTGGCCATCTCCTCTACTTCTACCGCAGTGGGTAGCGGGGCAGCGGCAGCAGTCACCGTGCACCTGCTCTTTTTCGGCTTCGCCCCCTCACACGTTTTCCCCCCAGATAAATGATTGGCCAGCACACCGTTGGCGGCACACAGCGAGCAATGAGGCGCCGCCTTACACGTGCCGGCCAAGTGACCTTCTTGACCGCAGCGATAGCACTCGCCGCTTCGGTCCACCTCCGACGTGCAGTTTATGCGCAGGTGCCCCAATTGAAGGCACCTGTAGCACCTCATCGGTCTTGGCTCCAAGATCTGCACCCCAGCCGAGACCCATCCCACCAATAAACGGCCATCCGCTACCTTCTTCGCCGCCTCTACCGGGCACCGAACCCAGGCAGAGCCTAATCCGGAGGGAGCACGGCGAATCTCGCTCACCTTCAGCGCCTCGATGGCGCATCCCCCCTTCTCAGCTACAGCCGCAGAAACGTCGGCCACCGACGCGGAGTCATCCAGGCCCGATATGCGCAACTCTGCACATTTCGTGGGCCTGGAGATTCGTACAATTCCCGGGCTTAAAGTCTCCCTGAGCTTAGACGCCAGGGAGTCGGCCTTTTCTCCGCTGGTGGTGCCCGGTAGTTCTAATATACCAGCCCCAGTTGCCGCCTTCCGATACCTCAGCTCCGTAATGCCCAGGTCGCCGAGGTTTATCCTGTTTTTAGCCTCCGTAAGAACGGAGGCATATGTCACACCCTTCTGCTGCGCATCCGGCAGGATTGTCAGCACAACTGCCGACGTCCTAGGTACGCGGAGCTTCGGTTTACTCCTCGGTTTCTTGCCTTTCTTTTTAGTACTCCCTTTAGGGGCCTCTGTAGATACCGTTTTAGTAGGGGGCTGGGAGGTCTTCTCGGATGTCTTCTTTTTTCTACCCTTACGGGCTATTTCGCTGTAGGTCCCTTCCGCAGGGGCTGGCATTGAAGGCAGCGGGCGGGGCTGCGGAGTTGCCTCCGCCGCAGACGATTCAGACGCCTTCCTCTTCCTTTTCCTCCTTTCTCCTTCACGTCTTCCCTTATCGACGCCGGAAACAGAAGCATCAACTACGACACTAGTACCTAACGACGCTGGCCTGAATCTCTTTTCTGGAAGGAGGCGATCTTCCAGCCCTTCCAGTCTGGCATTAATCATCGTGCCAACTTGCGCGATTATTACACGTGCCAACTCCTCTTGTGAGAACATCACGTTATTTGTGCTAGCCGCATCCGATGTGGCAGGTCCAGCACGGCTCGCATGTTTCGCCACTTCAACCCTCAGCTCTGCCATTTGAGAGCGAAGCTCCGCTACCTCCGCGCTTAGGCGACTATTTTCTGCCTGGAGCCTACGAGTTTCCTCTGTTACGGTTCTTGACAAGAGCTCCTCGGTTACACCTCTTATGGAAGCCACCGCATCGTTAAGGGCTTTCTGAAATGTACCCTTAAGGTTTCCCGATGTCTTGGAAACCTTCTCGATGGCAGCCAGATCATTCATAATTGTCGTACGGAGGTCTACAGCCACATTCGCTCGATCAATTTGTTCCTCTCCAGCCGACGACGACTCACTCAGGCGCAATGACCTCGTGCGCCTGAGCTCCTCTGCCGTTTGCGCCATTTCTTGTTCTGCTCGGAGCGCCAGCTCTTGTTTCTTGGCTTCGATGAGGTCTCGCTTGGCTTTCGCGAGACCAACGTATTCCCCTGTGGTGGGTGGCCGGCCTATGCCTCTCTTGGTTGCCAGTTTCCTTACATTCCTTTCAATTAAAAGTTTTTTGTACCAGGGGTGCCTGCCCGCCATATTAAATTTTGTTGCGTCAGAATCCGAGGACTCGTTACACATACTCTCCCAGTACTCACGTGTCATTCCCGGACCAGTGGCCTCAAAGTATTCCTGGGCCAATCCCGGATTACTAGCCTCGCTCGAATACGAGCAGTCGGACATTACTTCCACCTCTTCCTTATCTCCTTCTATCTCCACGTTCATCTTCTCTACCACCCTTTTCCCCTTATAATTTTTTGTTTTTAGTTTGGCTTTACTCATATCATAAACGTCCCCTTTTCACGGGGGACTAGGAATCATGGAACGAAATAAAGGTCACTCCCCGGGTGACGTCCATTCCGAGGAGAAGGGTAAATACTGTGGGGGTCCCCAGGTACCCACAGGTTTTTACGTGTTCGCTCACGGGTTTGTTTCAAGTTTTCCTTCTCTTGGGCCGGCCAATGAAGGCAAGCCCGTCGTCGGTCCGCGCAGCCACGACGTACCCCCTTAGCACCATGACGGGGGTCGTTGAAGTGACTGCGCGGGGTCCCGGGGAGGGCGGCTGGTGCCGGTCCACCCTCCACACGCCACCCGGCGACAGGGTTAGTGCCGCCGAGCGCGTTCCGCCTTGACTTTGCGTCCTCCGCAGAGGACGCAAAAACGAACAATGCGCAAACGCGCGCGACAACCATTCCCCTCTGAAAGCAGAGAGGTAAGGTGACGACAAAGAACCCCTTTCGTCCTCAGAGAGGACGATTTCCCCCCCTTGTCCGGGCCAGGCCCTTTCGGCACTACAGCCTCATCGGCCCCGACCCGGTACTGAGGGCGCCGCCGAAGCACCACCCCCAGGAGTCTTTATCGACTCTCCAGTCTAGATCCGCAGTGTTCAGTGGAAACAGGGCCACCTCGAGAAGGATGTAGACATGAAGTCTACGCACTGCGGTCTTGGGATGGCAGGCTAAGGCTCCACTTAATGGGAGCTGTAAGCGCCTGTTGGTTCACCCCCTGTGGCGGGTCACCCACACCACTCGGCCCCAACCTAACCTAACCTAACCTAACCTAACCTAACCTAACCTAACCTAACCTAACCTAACCTAACCTAACCTAACCTAACCTAACCAACAGTCTGCTCTCAGACGCCGTAGAGAGCACACGCGCCAGCGTCGTACGCTCCCGGCAATTCGTCGTTCGTCGTGAACGACGCCTCATCTTCGTCGTAAGTGACGCCTGCGTCGCATCGTCAAGTTCGACGCTTCGTCGTCGTCGGAATCGACGCATCGGCGGTCGTCATTCGTCGTAACTGACGCATCGTCGGCGTCCGAATTGACGCATCGCTGCTGCTTTTCGTCGGAATCGACGCACCATCGGCCTCATTCGTCGGAATCGACGCATCGTCGGTCGTCAGAATTGACGCATCGCCGCCTCCTTTCGTCGAAACCGACGCAACATTGTCGTCGTTCGTCGAGGCCGACGCATCGCTGGTCGTCAGGATTGACGCATCGGCGACAACTTTCGTCGAAACTGACGCATCGCCATCACTGCTCGTCGAGAGGGACGCATCGTCGGTCGTCGGAATTGACGCACTGTCGTCGTGTGCGTCGGGACTGACGCGTCGTGGTCGTCGGTCGTCGAGATTGACGCTCCGTCGGTCGTCGCTTCTTGTCGTCGGCGCGTCGAGTGAAAACACCTGCTGGACTATCACCTACCTTGTGGCGTGCATTGGGGCCGTCACCCTTGCTGTCTGCTTTCTCGTCTGGATCAGGAGTGTGAACACCTGCGGTTGACCGTGTCTGGAGCTTCCTGTGATTCGTGTGGCGCTACCTGTGTGCCTTGCGGGGACCGGTGCGCCTACTGCGTTGCGCGCCCGCACTAGCCCCTGACCGCGCTCCTCCAACTGCTGCCTGGGAGTGGTGATGGGCGACGTCGCCCGCCCCTCCTACACCTTACCTGTGACCGTGACGTGCTGTTCGGTCCGGCTATTCTCTTCCCATCGCTTCTCACCAGGCCACCTGAGTCTCCGGCAGCTGATTTGGGACTTGTTAAGTGATAGGTTAAGTTCACAATAGGGTTTTGTGTCAATTGTGTGCGCGTTCGGTGCAGTGTGTGGTTTTTGTGAAGTGTAGTGTCATAGCGACTCAAACATGAGTTCACGAGATGATGACTTAGGGGAAGCCGGCTCTGACCGTCTGCCCAGGCAGGCCACCCAGTCGCCTCAACCTCGCCAATCCTGTGCACGGCCGACCACGGGCGGAGTGGACCCAGGTAAACCGACCGATCATTACTTCAACACTCCCCTGCGTAAAACTGTCACCCGCGACTTTCCCATCGATCAGCCCCTCAACTCTTTCCCACTCCCAGAATCTCTGCACGAAATCCCGGAGACGGAGTATGTGCGCGTCGAAAGGGCCGTCCTTTCTGAAATGGTCACGAACGCGCGCGAAATTAAATTCCTAATGAATGAGAATAAAAGCCTGACTAAAGTTAATAAGGAAGCCGCCAACAAGCGATGTGACGCTATAGTCCGATTAGGCCTTGCTAACTACTCTCCCCTTTCCTCGGAACTGGATTCCTCCCCTCCGGACTGTTCAAGTCGACCTGCTCAGGATGTAGACATGGCAAAGATGTTTGATCTCCTAAATCACATGCATAAACAAATCCAGTCTATCCAGTCTATCGCATCTACCTCGCCCATTTTCAACGCTGGCACCGCCCCTGCTCACGCGCGCACCTACTCCTCGGTGACTTCCAGTGACCCCCCCTTGTCCAAGCGCCAGAAAGTCATACCCCATAGGTCCACGCTAATTGTGGCTCCTCGTAACGACTCCGACTCCGCTTCATCGACTGAAACCCACACTATGTGGAAAAATTCCACAACATTCCGCGAGACTAACTTCGCTCCCATCGGTGTTAGGCACATCTCTGGCAAGCGGATAGCAGTTGACTTTCATAGCGAGCAGCACAGGCGGATTGCCTTGGAGAAACTCCAAGCTACTAATCTCCCTATCACAGCCCACGCCCCGCAAGAGTTGAGACCGATGTTCATCCTCAAGGGGGTCCCTAAGGATATCCCCACTGACCAGCTGGCCGATATCATTACCCATCAAAACGATGCCATCAGAGAGAGTGTGACCGTCCCCTCGGACATTGTGTTTAAATACATGCGGTCTAACCGCAATCCCCAGCTCTGCAACCCCGTATTCATTACCACCCCCGCTGTCTGGAAAGCCGTGATTGACCTTGAGAAGGTGAATCTCGACCACCAGCGCGTGCACGCCGATAATTATGTCCCACTCCTCCAATGCACCAGATGCTTGCAGTTTGGCCACACAAAAAAAAGGTGCACGAGCGGGGCGGTAGCATGTGCTCATTGCGCCTCCAGCGATCACGAGCTCAAGGATTGCCCCACCAGAAGCAGTCGCAGCACTGCCAAGTGCTTTCACTGCTGTAAGCAGTACAATCGGGCCAACATGCAACCCGGAACGGTCATCCGGGCCGACATCAACCTGCACGCCTTGAACCACCGGGGCGACTCACACGAATGTCCAATCGTCCAACGCATGGTTAATAGCATAAAGTCTCGCACAGTTTATGGATAATAACTACGATCATGCGCATAGTAATTATCCCACATCAAGTATACCCTCATTATCATGTGTGCAGGTTAACCTCGCTAGGAGTCGGAATGCGCAGCATGAGCTTGCGCTCCTAATAGCCAAAATTAAATGTGACATCTGCTTCATCACCGAACCATACACCGACAGACACGGCCTTATCCCAGCACTCGCGGGATACTCCGTGTATCAGTTCCAGACTCATACTCGTATCAAATCGGCCATCCTCATCAAGTCCAGTAGGCTATCGGCTTTCGGGGACACCGAGGTGTCCACCTCCAACCTCTCCGCGGTCAAGATCGGCGGCGTTCGCGGCCCTGCGGCCCTCTTGGTCTCGGTCTACGTCGAGCCGAGGCGTGATCCCGGTCGCACCCTAGCCCAGCTCGAGCTGCTCCTCTGCCGCCGCACTGGCCTGCCTGTATTGATAGCAGGCGATTTCAACGGCTGGCACCCCGCGTGGGGGTCGGCCCTCAGTAACAGGCGTGGCAACGCCGTGCTCGACATCGCGACAGCCCATGACCTGGCCGTCTGCAACTGGGGTGGCGAGCCCACATACGAATCCTCATATAACAATAGAGTCAGAGAGTCCATTGTCGACGTCACCCTTGTAAGCAACCGATCCGGGATAGGGGTCGCCGGGTGGCGCGTTGACACCGACGCATGCCCGTCTACCGACCACAATCTCATCAGATTCCATCTGTTTACAGGCCAAAACCCTGCAGTAGGAAATATCAGCACCACAACATTCAAATACAGCACCTCTGACCACACCTGGAACGAGGTCAGACAACGCTTTGCTGATGACCTCACTGACAAGCTCCCCCCCCCGCACGCCATATCCCAATACTCTCCCCATCAACTCGACCAGTGTGTGGAGGCTCTCACCCGAACTGTGCAAGGTGCTTGCGACTCCCTTCTACCCAAGGCGCGTTCTCGCAGGCGCGGACCTCCATGGTGGAGTGAGGATCTCCAGAAGTTAAAGGAGCAGGTTATTGCCAACCACCACCAGCTTCGCAAGGCGGTCCGGCGCCACTCCCCTCTTGAAGAACTCCTGAAGCGCAAGGCTGAGGTCAGAAAGGCCTACTCTAAGGCGTTCTGCGCCGCTGCCACGGAGCACTTTAAGGCTTTCTGCCAGCGCCAGGGCAGGGAGGACGTCTGGACTATCACTAACCGGCTTATCAAAGCTCGCCCTATCTCCCAGCCCCCGTCCACCCTCCGCCTTCCTGACGGCACATTCACTACAGATCCTGCAGATACTGCTCGAGCCCTCCTCGAACAGTTCTACCCCGAAGACACCCAAGACCTCTCTCCCCATCATTCTATACTGCGCAAAAATATGTCCCTACCCATGGCAACTGACGATGAACCCCCCTTCACCCACCTAGAAATCCTCGAAACCCTCAAGACCATGAGCCCTAAGCGCGCCCCTGGCGAAGATCACCTCACGGCAGATATCGTCTTGGAGCTCGCCAAAGCGTTCCCTGAATTTATCACTTCCGTCATGAATAGGTGCCTTCAGCTCAAACATTTCCCCCTAGGCTGGAAGACAGCCATAGTCAAGATTATCCCGAAACCTGGACGAGCGGAACTCGCTGGTCTGGCTGACTTCCGTCCCATTGGGCTTATCCCTGTACTTGGCAAGTTACTTGAAAAGCTTGTCATCAGCAGAGTAACGCACCACCTGTACAGAACGTCCACTCTATGCGACAAGCAGTTTGGGTTCCGCCAGCAGAAATCTGCAGCGGAGGCCATTCGGGCGGCGCTGGACACAGTCGAGTGTGCAATTGCTCGGGGGGAGCAAGTCATTGCCGTATCCCTCGACATTCGTGCGGCATTCGACTGTGCCTGGTGGCCGGCCGTGTTCCAGCGACTCCGTCGGGTTGGTTGCCCGGCAAATATATATTCCTTGCTACGCAGCTATGTAACGGACCGCACGGTCAAACTTGTCTTGGCGGACTGCCTCGCTACTAAAACGACCACTCGGGGGTGCATCCAAGGGTCGGTCTGCGGACCGACCTTCTGGAATGTCATAATGGACGATCTGCTCCTTTCCCCTCTCCCCCCCGGCTGTCACCTCCAGGCGTTTGCGGACGACGTCCTTCTGCTGGTGCACGCCAAGAAGGTACGCGATGTTGAATTCAACGCCAACCTTGCGCTCAGTCAGATCACCTCGTGGGGTGATCGGAACAAACTGGAATTCAGCTCGACCAAAACCCAACTCATATCCTTCACTCCCAAATCACGGCGTTGCGCCATTGCGATCAACGGAGTCAACCTCGAATTCAGTCAGCACATCAAATACCTTGGGGTCACTCTTGACCGCAAATTGAAATTCAACAAGCACATCGAGCTGGTGCTTAGTAAAGCCAGGCTCCTCTTCTACAAAATTTGCATTTTCACCAGACCCACTTGGGGAGTTCACCCCGAAAACATAACCACCATCTATAATCAAGTAATGGTGCCCATCATTTCCTATGCCTCCAGCATATGGTCTAATGCTCTTTCCAACAAGTACAACCGCGACCGCCTGCTTTCTTTCCAACGCCTCGTATCAATCAAGATTATTCGTGGATTCAAAACCATTAGTACCCCAGTGGCTATTTCACTTGCTCGCCTCGTCCCCCTCCCAGATAAAATCCGCGAACTCGCTGACAACGAACTCACACGAATATCCGGAATCTCGACTCATCTTCCTTCAGACATACCCATTGACAAGCCTGTCCTGCCGGAGGACCTGCCGCACCCCGCCAGGAGAGTCGGCATACAGTACTGCGCCCTCAACACGTGCGAGGAACACGCTGGTGTTGCTGAGCCCCGTGCGTGGCAAGTGTATACAGACGGCAGTCGCCACGATAACATGGTCGGAGCGGCGTTCGTGGCGCTCGGCCCTGAGGGAGCGACTCAAACCAAGAAATTTAAGCTGCACCCCGTCAGCTCGGTGTACCAGGCTGAGATGCTGGCCATTCTCAGGGCCTGTGAGTGGGCTGTCGCTGGTTGCATCAGACGCTGTCAGATTTTCTCTGACAGCAGGTCTGCGCTCACTGAGCTCGCCAACCCCAACTCCCACAGCAGCATCGCGGTTGCCGTTCATAAGATCTTATTCCACACCCACAGAGCGATTCCTTTTGAGCCTGAGTTCTTCTGGATCAGGGGTCACTGCGGTATTGTCGGCAACGAGCTAGCTGACGCGGCTGCCAAGATGGCCGCCGCGCGTCACTCGCAACCTGACTATTGCCATGCACCCATTAGCTATGTAAAATATATAAACAGAACCAACGCCGACCGGGCCAGGGAGAAACTATATGCTAACATGGACCAGACCGTACACATCAAAACTCTCCTCCCCGACTTCGAGTCCTTTGAACGCTATCTGCAAGAAATCAGGCTTGACTTTTTCATCACCCAATTTCTTACAAATCATGGCTATCACCGCACTTACCTTCATAGATTTAAGATCATCGACTCCGACAAATGCCCGTGTGATCCCAACACTCCCCAGACCCTCAATCACCTCATTCAGGAGTGCCCCAGGTTCGAGGCGTCTCGCTCCCGGCACCTCCTTGCGTGCAATCATTTTAACCTAGACCCATACTCGCTATCGCAGGTCATCTCCAAAGAGACCACCACTGACACCTTTCACCATCACGTCTCCCTTGTCATTAGACAGCTAAAAGAATATAACAACCCCACCCCGGCCAGCTCTCCGCGTGTGAGACACGCTGGCAACTCCGTGTGAAATTTGCGGCCCTGCGACGTGCACCTCCTCCTGCACCTCATCCCGTTGCCTCTGTTGTTAAGGCTCTCGATCCCACCCATCTTTCCATCCACATTGGGCTATCTCCGTCGCGCGGATCTGTGGTGCACGGGGTTCGGCTGGGCGGGTCGGCGGCGGATGGCATATACATACATTATTCTCCATCGCACGCACTTCGCGTGCTACATCTTGATATGTTTACATTGCGCTATGTGTATGCCATACCTGCGACCTCATGACTCCGTGATCTTTGTAATGGCTGTCATTGCCCTGTAATTCTACGCAGAACTTATCATTATAACGATTAGCATACTGTGTATATTTTCTAATGGTTTGTGATTACCGTGTGTTTAATTAATCATCATAGCATACTGTGTGTATTTCGTAACGGTATGTGTTCACTGTGTTTTATTAATCATCCTGTCTATTGTAAGACAAAAAAAAAAAAAAAAAAAAAAAAAAAAAAAAAAAAAAAAAAAAAAAAAAAAAAAAAAAAAAAAAAAAAAAAAAAAAAAAAAAAAAAAAAAAAAAAAAAAAAAAAAAAATAAATTAAAATTATTCATACGGATTTGATTTCCTGATCTATCACTCCCCACATTTTTATTATTGGTTTCTAATGTGTATTATTGGTTTCTAATGTGTACATCCTGTGTCTCGGCTGGTGAGGGAGCGTACCCATCCCCGATATTACCCTCACCTACCTCGACCGTCGCTGTTACTCGGTCTTCAGGACTGACGCGCTGTCGTCGATGTCGTCAGAATTGACGCATCGCCGGTCGCCGTTCGTCGAAACTGACGCATCGTCGTCGTCGTGCGTCGGAATTGACGCATCGCCGGTCGCCGTTCGTCAGAATTGACGCATCGTCGATCGTCGTTCGTCGAAACTGACGCATCGCCGTCGTCGTGCGTCGGAATTGACGCATCGGCGATCGTCGTTCGTCGGAACTGACGCTTCGTCGTCGTCGTGCGTCGGAATTGACGCGTCGGCGGTCGCCATTTGTTATCTCTCTTTTACATAAGGTTTTCCTATGTTACGGGGTCGTATGGGTTTCCTCTCTCTCTCCACCTGGGACACGGGATGCTCTCTTATAATAATATAAAAGGAAAAAAAAAAAAAAAAAAAAAAAAAAAAAAAAAAAAAAAAAAAAAAAATATATATATATACTAATTATCTGCTGATCTACTTCTCCCTGATCATCTTGTTATATTATTGTAACGCTCGTGCTTATCATTATAACTGTACATACTCTATTTATCAATCCTAAACTTACTATGTTGTACTGTACCTCACATCATGATTATGATCATGCTTAATTGACAATATTGTACATATTTCAGCTATTCACTCCAACGTAATTATAAATCTCACATGTACTTTGTCTGTGTCATGGTCATGATTACGTTTATTTCATTATGTTGTACATAAGTCTAGTAATAATTAATCTATAGTTGCCTGTATTTCTTTTACCTTCATTCTACATCGTAATTTTATACAAATCTTACATTATACAACTTCATTCGTCACCTTAGTATTATATAACTTCAACTCGTCACTGCGAACTGTAATACCATTATCTGATTATGTTCGCAACCTTTTACTTTGCCATTTTGTTGTTCTCACAATGTCTTCATTTACTTAAGCAAATCACCCCCCAGTTTTATATAACTCTTTACTTCCACAACTTTTTTTATGTTATCATCTTGCATTGTGTAATACCTTACCGATTAATAGCATAAGCTAGTCTACTATTGTTTGTAAATTACTTCTATTAGCTTTAAGAACCCTATGTATCGGGAGAGAGGGGACGTAGGCCATCAGCGTCCCCTCAATCCTTGGTCAATCAATCAAATAAAGTGCCAAAAAAAAAAAAAAAAAAAAAAAACCTAACCTAACCTAACCTAACCTAACCTAACCTAACCTAACCTAACCTAACCTAACCTAACCTAACCTAACCTAACCTAACCTAACCTAACCTAACCTAACCTAACCTAACCTAACCTAACCTAACCTAACCTAACCTAACCTAACCTAACCTAACCTAACCTAACCTAACCAGTCTCAGACGATCGCTTGAGCTGTAAACAGCGCTAAAAAGTTGCTCCGCGCGCGAAAAATCGTGAAAAATAGTTAATAAAGTGATAAAGTGACAAGTGATACACCAAAAGAAGCGCGCTAACGTAAGCTACCTACTGGTGAAAAAATTTTTGAAAAAACTTAGAAAATAAAAAAGTTATAAGTAAAAAACCGGCGGAAAAATACAAAAGTGCGTGCGCCGCGTTATTTAAAGCGGTGACATATAGTTTTCAAAGTGTAGAAAGGGAGATAGGACAGCCCCCCATAAACCCTCAAAATTTGGGAATTTTCCGACAAGTGGTTCTCGAGATAAGTGAAAATTAGGAGAATTAGTTGGTTAAAAGTGTTAAATTAGGTCGCCTAGGGCGACCTAAAAAGTGTTAAAGGGAGTGCCGAAGGGTCCCCTACACGAGTGAAATAGTGAAACGAAGCGAAGTGAAACAAATTATGAGTAATTGAATAAAAAACAAAAACCACGTGGGGCTATCTCCTAAAATACTAGTCGTAGGAGAAGTGTGATAGTCTTAAAGTGTGTGTCAGAGTGTCACTAAAAGGTGTTAATCACTAGCGCTAAAAAGCGCTGGTGGTTTAGCCGGAAAACCGGAAAATTCGGTTTTACCCAGGCCATCTTTAACTTTGGCAGCGTGGGAAGCGGCCGGGAGCGAAGTTACAAGTACGAGGATTACAGGAGGAGCAAGCGAGCATATTAAACTGTAAGCTAGAAAAATTTTATGTGATTAAGCATAAGGATAGTGGAAATATTAAAGAAAATAGTGGCCAATTGATCATTGCGTGGTGGGTACTTGAAAATTTTTATTTTGAAATCTCAGGAAGTAGAAGGAAAGTCAGGGAACAAATTATAGAGTGGATAATTTTGAACAAAAAGAAATAGAATTGCATCAAAAAATTTTCAAAAAGCGTAATATTTAGGCCATAGAAATAGGGAAAAATATTACGTAAACATAGTTCGGGAGTCTTCATTGCATTGTTTATGTTTTTTCGGCTAGCATAAAACAAAAAGTAGAGGGAAAATTAATACACTGCAATCGTCAATTGGCGACTAATATATCTGGCCCCCTGTGGGTGAAAATTGAAACCTTAGGGTCTAATAGTTTTTGAGAAATTATAAGAATAGTAAAACAGTGGAAATTATACAACTTTATCTTAACTTTGTCGGGGTCGGTTACGTCGGCGGCGTCCCTATTCTGAACTAGGGTATAGAGATATACATTATAGGCAAAGGCAACCTAGTAAATAGGCAGGTAGGGAAAGGTAAAAGTGCCACGTTACCTGGAATCACTTGTATATACCTAGGGATAAATCCGGCAGGTAAAATTAATACCAAAAAATTGTAAATAAAAAGAGTGGCAAACACCTTAAAATATATACAGAATAAGGCGCCTGACCTGTGGGCATTCATCAGGTATTAATATTAAGTGTCATTGTCACTGTCAGTGACAGTGACAGGTGGCTGTCAGGACCTGACGGCGGCTGTCAGTTGGCTGTCAGGAGGTTGACGTTGACAGTGACGTTGTCAAACTGTCTGGTAGTGAAGGGTGAGTCGTGGACAGGAGTGAACCGGACAAAGAATAAAGTTAAATATAGTATTGAATTAGTACTCTGTAAATTGGACAAGGGTGAGCTGAAGCCAAGTGGGAGTCGGGCTATACAGCTGTCACCGTACCAGCCAGGGACTGTCGCTGTCACTGTCAGTGTCAAATTGTTAGTGTGTGTAACTATACTTGTGCGGGTTATTGTATGTACCCCTAAATTATATATGTGTGTGAACCCCCTCCCCTTCCAAGTTACCCTACCAATCCCAAGCTGAAAAGGGTCAAGCGGGAGTAGTAGTCAAGAGTGAGAGGGGCAAAACTAAATTAATAATTTAATTAGAAAAAATCTTTTGTAGTTTTGTTAGAGAAAATTGGGTCAAGACCGAACCGGTGCCAAGTGTGAACCGGACCAATAAAAATTTAATATAAAATTTTATACGGAAAAGTTGGGGGGAAAATTCAAATTAAAATAGGCAAAAAGGAGGGTCCCTATATAAGGAGTGGCTAGGAGTAAAGAGTATTGCCCTATTTATTTTATTAAAATTTATATAGATTTTTTAAAGGGTGTCCAGAATCTGATTAAGATCACTTCTGGATACCTAAAAATTTTTTAGGTTTGAAACATACAGAGGAGGTAAGGGCAACACCAGAATTACAAACAAATTAGATATAGGTAGCCAAAATAAATTACAAGCTTAAGTTAAGTTTGTAGAATATTGCGGTCACAAATTGACACGCCCCTCTTTTTAGAATAGGATTAAGTTAGTAAAATTGAATATTTTGGAAAAATAAAAAGTTTAGAAAGGTGTATTAGGATAAATTAAAGAAGGGCGTGAAGAAAAATTTTTGAAAAATTTAGTAGTAAAGGTGTTATAGCCAGATGCATCATTGAGAAATTTCTTTGACAACTTTAACTTAAGTTTGTACTTGAAAAATTTAAAGCTAAGGCCCTCGCCCATACTGTTAACCGAATTCTATTAAATTGAATTTGGAATTTTATATAAAAATTGTATAAAAAAATCGTATCGAAATATATAAGTTAAGGTTGTGTTATATATAACAAGTTTAGTAAAATAAGATATATTAAGAAATATAGAGAAATAATTAGGTATAAAAAGAAATAGGAAAAGTTTGTTGTAAATTTGGTGGATAGTGGAAGAGTGCCTTTACTCTTGGACATTACAGAAACTAGGTCAACGTTAACTGCCTGTTTGCCTGCTCATAACATCATACTACTGCCTATAAAACACCCCCTGGAACACCTCCTGTAACACAGATCTTTTATACACATTTAGAAATCACCTCCTGAGAATACCCCCTGGAAACCGACCAGAACAATTGACCTCCCGTCAGGAATAACTACTTTAGTAGAGTGGGTCTGGGGTACTGGTTATCCGACGACGTCGGAAAACGAAGGGTAATAGCCTTAAAAATTTAGATAAATATTAAATACTAAAATTGAGTTTAAGCAGGGGAGCATATATAGTATAGATTGGGGTGGACATTTAGACGCGACGCCCCCATAGCCCCCTTTGGATTGGACGCCCCCCCTTTTTTCGATACACCAAATTAGTGCATTGTTGGGAGCGGGAGGGACAGTGGAAGGTGGTACCCTCTGACGCCCCCTAGATCAGAAAATAGTGCACGCCCCCTTGGACTTGGTTCCGAGGTCGGTTGGTACTGACTGCTTGTGGGGCCTCCTTTTGGGTCAGTGGGACTCAATCGAAGGGCCTGCGCGCCTGGAGGACCTCTGGGCCCTGGTGCAATCGACGCCCCCGACGCCCCCAACGCCCCCCAAGGCCCCCTTTTTAGGCCCCCAAGGCCCCCTTTTAGGCCCCCAACGCCCCCTTTTAGGCCCCCTTTTAGGCCCCCAACGCCCCCTTTTAGGCCCCCTTTTAGGCCCCCAACGCCCCCTTTTTGAATTTTGACCGGGAAATTGCGTGGAGGAATAAGCCGAGTGTGGCGGACTTCCCCCCCTCCATAGAACTTATATTTGGGGTGAGGAGCTGGCGACATCTTGCTGTTGGAAGGGTTAGACAAAATATTGACTGCGGATCAGTGGTCTGCAACCTTTAGACAAGTTGCTGTCGTCTTCACTTTACGCCCCATAACCCCCCCCCCCCCCCCACCCCCAGATTGGGTTGTGCGCGGGAGAGTACACTGAGCGGTCTGGACTACTTTTCTCATTTATTATTGTATATTATAAATAGTTTAGTGTTGTGTATATATTATACAGAGGCTTTTTACACCTCTAACATAGATTCAACGGACAATTATTAAGTATTGACTTTGAAGTACGGGTTTATTGACTCGTAACTTTTATTTTAAATTTTTTAATATAGAGGACGCATTCCCCGACAATGTTCGGCTTCCGTACACCAGCAAAAGGGACGAAAGGGAGTGAGATATCTCCACCAAGGATGGAAGGATCAAGTAAGGATGTTTGTGAGAAGGATGAAGAGGGATGCGTAAAGGAGATGAATAAAACGGTTACTGTAAGGAAAAGCATAGGGGAAATCGAGGCAAAGATCAAGTCGCCGCCAGCTTTAAGAAGGAACCCTGTAATAGATAAGAATGTGGAAAGAGTGAAATTGAAAATGAAATTCCCCTGCGAATCTAGGATGATAGTAGCGAAAGAAAAGGGTGGAAGCACGAGTGAAATAGAGGTAGAAGCGGAAAGGAAGGAAGGATTAGATAAACAATCAAAAAATGAAAGTTCGCCAAAGGAAAGGCCGGCTTATAAAAGCCGATTAGGGGAAGCGAAAGCCTGTCTAACCAGGGCAAAGATCCAACTGAACAACAGCCGGAACCTTAAGAGCGACATAAAAGCTGATGTTCTGGCTGCAGTGGACCGATTGTACGCCCTGGTAAGAGAATCTGAGGATGAAAGGAAAAAAGAGAATGGAAACAGTAAGAGGAATGAAAAAGGAGAACAAGATAATGAGGAAGAAAAAGTGAATGATGAAAGAAAGGATAAAGAAAGTGATATAGTAAAAAAGTTAGAGGAACACGCGAGGATGCTACAAGAAAGCAAAGAGGAAATGATGAAACTGAAGGAGACCCTGAGGGCATCATATGCTAGTGTGGTGGCGGGAGCGCCTAAAAGGCAACAACCGGAAAGCCAGGTTATGCACTCGGTAGTAGTCTCCTCCAGGAATGAAAGGGATACAGGGGAAGGTATATTTGAAGAATTAAGGAAGGTGGTGAACGCAAGGGATGAAGGAGTGAGAATAGATAGGATAAGGAAGGCGAGGGACAGAAAAGTTATAATAGGATGTAGTGCAGTAGAGGATTTGAAAAAGGTAAAAGAAAGGATAAACGGGGCAGGGGGAGCATTAAGAGTCGAGGATATCAAAAATAAGGATCCAATGGTAGTGCTCTTTGGGGTACTACAGACGAACAAGGATGAAGATATTATCAAGGCCTTAAGAACACAGAATAAGCATGTGCTGTCTGGGATAGAAGGAGAAAACGATAGGATGGAGGTAAAGTATAGAAGGAAAGCAAGGAACCCATTGACAGCACATGTAGTGTTAAAGGTATCCCCAGTTATTTGGACTCGATTGACGGGGGCAGGTTCGGTACACATAGATATCCAGAGGATACGAGTGGCCGACCAGTCCCCGCTGGTGCAATGCTCCTGCTGCCTCGGATATGGGCATGGAAGGAGATTCTGCACGATGAAAGAGAATGTGTGTAGCCACTGTGGTGGGCCGCACGTCAGGGCTGAGTGTGCGGAGTGGTTGGCCGGAGAGAGCTCCAGTTGTATAAACTGTAGAAGAGCTAAAATGGACAGGGCGGACCACAACGCATTCAGCTCTGACTGTCCGATCCGAAGAAAGTGGGATGCGTTAGCGAGAACCACAGTGGCTTATTGCTAAGGGCGTGAAAGGAACGGATGGAAATAGGAAGAATGAAAGAATGAGGGATGTAAGTTATAATATGATACAGGCGAACCTTCAAAGGAGTGAGGTGGCGACCTCTGAAATGATTATGGAGGCGAAGAGAAGGAAGATCTCTTGTGCGCTGGTCCAAGAACCCTATGTTGGAAAGAGAGGACGAATGAGGGCCTATCCAGGTGTAAGAGTGGTGCAAGGGACGGAAGAGAGTGATGCGGTCATTAAGGCCGCAATAATGATATTTGATGAGAGGTTGGATATCATCCTGGTCCCCGCTCTGTGTACTCCCGGCTTCGCTGTGGCGAAGCTGAGGACTGTGGAGTGGGAGATCGGGGTGGTATCCGTATATTTGGAAGGGGATAGGCCTATAGAGTCGCAAGTTGAATGTATGGAGAAGATTGTAAGAGGTTTAGGAATGAAAGGAATAATAATGGGAGGTGATATGAATGCATGGAATATATGGTGGGGGAGTAAGAGGACGGACCGCAGAGGGAGGATATTGGAAGGAGCATTGGTGGAGATAGGAATGGAAGTGATAAACCGGGGGGATGAGCCGACATTTGACGTAGTGAGGGGAGGCAGGAGTTTTTCCAGCTGTGTGGATGTGACGACCTGCACCGCTGACATGCTCTGTAGAGTTGTAGGATGGAGAGTGGACGAAACCGTCACCTGTTCGGACCACAGGGCGATACTCTTCGAGGTAAAATTGAGACCGAGTAAGGGTAAAAATATAGAAAGAACAACTAGGATTTACAGTACGAATAGAATAGATTGGGAAAAATTTAAAGAAGGTTTGAAACAGGAATGGGACAGTGAAGGGATAGATGAGGAAAAAATTAAAGAAATACCTAATGTAGAGGAGTTGGAAAACGTGGTTAATAGGATTGTTAAGGCAATGAAAATAAACTGTGAAGAAATGATGAAAAAGACAAGTAGAAATAAAGTAGTTGAGTCGCCCTGGTGGAACGGCAGGTTGGACGAACTAAAGAAAGAGATGATAAGAAAGAAAAGAAGGATAAGAAATGCAGCGCCAACTCGCAGAGCATGGGTGGCGGAGCAGTTCGTAGTAGCAAAAGAAGAGTATTTGAATGAAGTAAGAAAGGCAAAGATTGAAAGCTGGAAAAACTTCTGCGGAAAGCAGGATAGGGAGAGCATGTGGGGGGGCATATATAGGGTTATTGGGCGTACCACAGAGAGAGAGGAAGACCTTCTCCTAACCCATAATGGTAGGGAATTGGATGCGGAGGGCTCCGTCAAACTGCTGGCGGAGACCTTCTATCCGCGGGACTTGAGGGAGCTGGAAAATTCGGACCATGATGCGACGAGGATTAAGGCGTCAAAAATAAATGAGGGGGTGCAAGATGACTTGGACCCCCCTTTTATAATGGATGAATTGTACAGCTCCCTCAAGAGCTTTAATCCAAAAAAGGCTCCGGGGGGAGATGGGTTCACCCTCGACATCTGTGGGGCGGCCATATCCCTTTGCCCCCGCATGTTTTTAGCACTCTTTAATAGATGCCTGCAGTTGGCTCACTTCCCGGTGGTATGGAAGGAAGCGATTGTGGTGGTGTTGCGGAAGCCAGCAAAAGATAATTACAGGGACCCCAAATCATATAGGCCAATAGGTCTGCTGCCGATACTGGGGAAAATACTGGAGAAAATGCTGATAGGAAGGGTGAGATGGCATGTCCAGCCAAAGCTCAGCAGGGCTCAGTACGGCTTCATGCCGCAGCGCAGTACGGAAGACTCCCTCTATGTCATGATTAAATACCTAAGAGAACAAATTAAAAATAAAAAGATTACCATCCTGGTCTCTCTTGACATAGAGGGAGCTTTCGACAGCGCATGGTGGCCCGCAATTAGGTGCGGGTTGGCCGAGTTGAGCTGCCCGTCAAATTTGAGAAGAATGCTGGACAGCTATCTCTCTGAAAGGTCGGTAAGAGTGAGGTATGCCGGAATGGAATATAGGAGAGTAACAGATAAAGGATGTGTGCAAGGATCTATAGGGGGCCCGACGTTATGGAATGTGTTGTTGGACCCCCTATTGAAAGGGCTAGAAGGAAGGGGAGATCATTGCCAGGCATTTGCCGACGATGTGGTCCTCATCTTCTCCGGAAACAACACCGCTGAGGCACAGGGACGGGCTAATGTGGCCCTCCAGTATGTTTGGGACTGGGGAGTCCGTAATAAACTTCGGTTTGCGCCACACAAAACAAAGGCGATGGTGTTAACAAACAAACTGAAGTTCGACTCTCCGGTCCTAAGCATGGGGGGGGGAGCCATTGCTCTGTCCCGAGAAATAAAAATCCTAGGCCTCACAGTTGACGACAAACTAATCTTTAACACCCATGTCGTGAATGTGTGCCGAAAGGCCACAAATATACACAAGCAGCTGTCGAGAGCCGCAAAAGCCCAGTGGGGGTTGGGGCCGGAGGTGGTGAGAACCATATACGTGGCAGTGGTCGAACCGACCATTATGTATGCGGCGAGTGTATGGGGGGATGCAGTTGAAAAACAGTATGTAAGGAAACAGTTGTGTGCGGTGCAGAGAGGATTTCTTCAAAAAATAATCAAAGCTTACAGAACTGTCTCTCTGAACTCGGCCCTGCTGCTGTCCGGGATTCTCCCTCTTGACCTCAGGGTGCGTGAAGCAGCCCTGTTTTATGAGGCCAGGAGGGGGTACTCTCGGGCGGTATTGGGGGACCGGGAGATGGAGAGGCAGTTCAATGTGCAAGACTTACCGCACCCGGCGCTGAGGGAGGCGTTGGAGTTCGAGTGCCTGGGGGAGGGTGGGGCAGGACACCAGGGAGAGCAAGGTCTAGCCATCTATACAGATGGCAGCCGGATCGGGGGTAAGGTAGGGGCGTCACTCTCCATATGGAGAGGAGACGTCGAAACCGGAACCCGAAAGCTCAAACTGGCGGACTGCTGCACCGTCTTCCAGGCTGAACTACTAGCGCTGACCGAGGCGACGGAAAAAATATTGAAGAGTGAAGAGCCTCTCTGCAGCGTGTACAGTGACTCACGTTCGGCCTTGGAAGCGATTACGGGAGGAAATTCCCTTCACCCCTTGGTGGTCAAGACCCGGAACAACATAACAGCGATATCCAAGTCAGGAAGGGATATTAGACTGTTCTGGGTCAAGGCTCACGTTGGGGTGAGGGGAAATGAGCGAGCGGATGAATTAGCGAAAGAAGCTGCGCAAAAGATGAAGACTAGGCCGAACTATGAAAGGTGTCCGGCATCGTATGTAAAAAGGGTACTGCGAAAGGACAGCATTGAAAGGTGGAATGTAAGATATATGGAAGATGAGGTAGCGAGTGTGACGAAGGTGTTTTTCCCCAGTGCGGTAGCGGCCTACCCACTGACTAGAAAAATTAAGATTAATTATTATCTAACCCAGGTTCTGACAGGGCACGGCGGGTTCTCAGAGTACCTACACAGATTCAGGTGCAAGGAGAGCCCGTCGTGCATCTGTGATGATGAGGTGGGGGAGGGGGTGATACACTTGTTAACAGAGTGCCCGGTGTATGCAGTAGAAAGGATGGATCTGGAAAATAAAATAGATGTTAAAATTAGTGAGGAAAATCTAAGTGAAATATTAGAAAATAAACATAAAAGAGATCCATTATTAGAATATTGTATAAGTATTGCAAAGAAGGTAAACAAAAGAAACGAAGTTAAAAGATAACTATATATGTAAATAATGTAAAATTAAGATAAGTATATAGGAATAAGGGAAGGTACAGAAATAAAAGATGTAAAATAAATAGTATTAAGGGATTACGGAAAGTATGGTTTACATACAACTCCAGTAACCCAAATTAAGATAAGTATTATATATGGAATAGATAAGGATAGCTAAATAAATGTTAAATAGAATATAAGCAAGATAAGTAAGCTGGGAGAACTATAGATAATGTAAATGACAAAAGATCTACCCCCTCTAGAATGTAAAGTTAAATGTAAAGTAAGAAAATAAAGGATAAAAATGATATATGTAATCAGAGTAATTGAAATAACTAAAAGTTGTATAGAAGTAAGAAAATTAAGATGTTAGAAGTAAGGAAGTAAAATGTATAAGACATAAATGTAAGGGATTAAGATAAGATAGAGGCTATGTATAAATAAAGTAAGATAACAAAATGGATATAATGTAAGATAGATTAGTGTAAACTAGAGATATTGTATAAGAAAATAAATGTTAGAAATAAGATATAAAGAATGTATTAAGAGAAGGAAATGTAATAGAATAAAATGGTTGTTGAAATAAAGAATAAATAAAGAATAAATAAGAAGATAAGAAATAAAGAATAGGTACACGAAAAATTTTTTTTGGCCAAAGTATGAAAGAGATGAATGGATGTGACGTATGAATATGAAAGGCTCAGAAGAAAGAAGAATAGTATGAAAGTATCAAAAGAAAAACAAGGTCCCTGACCAAATAATATGTTAGGGGAAGCAGAATTTTAAATAAAAATAAAAAAAAAAAACCTAACCTAACCCTGCCAGGCGTTCGCGGACGATGTGGTCCTGCTGTTCTCCGGAGACAGCTCCTGGGATATCCAACGGCGGGCCAATGCGGCGCTTTGCCGTGTTCGGGAATGGGGGATCAAGAATAAGCTGCATTTTGCGCCGCAAAAAACGAAGGCTATGCTCTTCACAAACAAGATTAAATATGATCCTCCGCTCCTGAACATGGGCGGGGTGGCCGTTGGACTGTCGGAGGAGATCAGGATCCTGGGGCTACTCATAGACAGGAGGTTGACCTTTGGTGGGCATGTCGAAAGAGTGTGCACCAAAGCGATCAACATCTATAAGCAAATTTCGAGAGCCGCCGGGGTCCACTGGGGGCTGGATTCGGGGATTATCAGGACCATATATATGGCGGTAGTCGAGCCAATTATTTTGTATGGTGCGAGTGTATGGGCGCCGGCGACAAACAAGATAGGAGTCAGGAAACAGTTGGACGTTGTGCAGAGGGGAATAGTGCAAAAAATGTTGAAGGCATATCGGACGGTCTCTCTGCACTCTGCCTTGCTGCTCGCCGGAATACTGCCATTAGATATAAGAATAAGAGAGAATGCTCTTTTATATGAAATTAAGAAGGGGTATTCCAGGCGGGTAGTGGGGGACAGAGGGGTGGAGAGGCCGGCCTCTTTTAAGGATCTTCCGCACCCGGCAGGGTGGAAGGCACTGAGCTTCGAATGTCTGGAAGACGGTAGTCAATTGGAGAAAACTTTTGCTCCCGAAGTGAATATCTTCACGGACGGGAGCAAAATAGAAGGTAAAACCGGAGCGGCATTGTCGATCTGGAGGAACGGGGCTGAAATTAAAAACAGAAAATTAAAATTAGAAGACTATTGTACCGTCTTCCAGGCAGAGCTCCTGGCATTGGCCAAGGCGGTCGAGTACATTCTCCAATGCACAACGTCCGATGGTAACATATATAGCGACTCAAGGTCAGCGCTAGAGGCAATAGTGGGAAAGGTCTCCCTCCATCCCCTAGTGATGGAAACCCGATCGTCCATAATAAATATGAGCGAGAACAATAGGAAAGTTGGATTGTTTTGGGTAAAGGCTCATGTGGGGATGGAGGGAAACGAAAGAGCAGACGAGCTGGCGAAAAATGCAGCCTTATATAAAAAGACGAGGCCGGACTATGATGCCTGCCCGGTCTCATTCATCAAGCGACAGATTAGGGAGGAGTCGGTTGATGAATGGGACCGGCGCTACAGGGGTGGCAGCACGGCCTCTACAACCAAGCTTTTCTTTCCCGATGCCAAAAGCGCATATAAGACGGTGAAGAGGATAGGCATGGATCACGCTCTTGTCCAGGTGCTGACGGGACACGGAGGGTTCTTGGAATACTTGCATCGTTTTCGATGCAGGGAGAGCCCAATGTGCCCCTGTGGCACCGGGGCGGGCGAGAGCGTGATTCATGTTTTATTGGAGTGTAACATATATGAATATGAAAGGAAAAAATTAGAAAAAGAGTTAGAGCTAGAACTAAAAGTAAATACTATATGTGATATTATGGGAAACAATAAAATTAGAGATAAGTTTATTAAATATGCAAAAGAAATAACAAAAAATGTAATAATAAGGAATAAATAAAAAATTATGTAAATCAAGTTAAAATTATATAAGGAAGTGATAAAATGTGATAATAGTATAAGTATAGGTGTAAAATATTAAGACTGATATTTAAGATAAAATGTATATACATATAGTAAATAATGTATAAGAAATGTAAAACCTTGGAAATAAATAAAAGAGATACTAGCTAACCAACGGATAGGAACGTATAATAGGAAGTATGACCCTAGAGAGACAGTATGATAGGAAAGAATGAATAAGATAACTGACAAACAAGGACCCTGACCTGACACACGCCAGGGGAAGCAGTATATAAAAAAAAAAAAAAAAAAAAAAAAAAAAAAAAAAAAACCTAACCTAACCTAACCTAACCTAACCTAACCTAACCTAACCTAACCTAACCTAACCTTTTTTTTTTTTTTTTTTTTTTATCGTCAGGAAATGCTTTATGCATTCCGTCCTGCCATGGGGGATGGCAGGGGGATATGTGGGACTCCACGGCTGTGAGGTGCAATGCCGGGCTACCCACTAAAACCTGACGGTGTTCCTCGAGAGCCTTTGTACCGGGGCCACGGGTGTGCGACTAGCATTCTTCCGCGACCCCGGCGGGCAACGGCCGGCGCTCAGCCGCCGGCCTCGTCTCGTTTAGGGTGGGAGGGCAGAACTCCCACCCATAATGTCGTGAGAGGCGCGCGGGAACACCGCGCGCGCCATCTCGAGGCTATCTAAGGAGTGACCCTCCCCCGAGAGTCACTCCAAGCCTCTATGTGGGCACTCCGACGTGCTGCGGAGTATACCCTCGCCAGTAGGCGATAACACATCACGCATCAGTGAGCATGACCTCTTCTCCAGCGTGTATCGAGGCTATAGGAGCGGCCGATGTACCTGCTGTGACCCTTCTTTTGCCTGCTGGTTTTTTCTCCGTGCAGGCTTTTCCCCCCAAGATGTGGTTCGCCGCCTTTTTGGCGGCGGCGCACAGCGTGCAATGCGGAGCAGCATTGCACGTCCCGGCCTTGTGGCCGTCTTTACCGCAGCGAAAACACAGTTCACTGCGGTCCACCTCCGACGAACAGTTCTGCCTCACATGCCCAACCTGTAGGCACTTGTAGCAGCGAAGGGGTCTCGGCTCCAGGAGCGACACGCTTGCCGAGACCCAGCCCACTAACAACCTGGTCCCCACCAGTTTCTTGGCCGCCACCGCAGGGCAGCGAACCCACGCTGATCCTAAACCCGAGGGGGTGCGCCGAATCTCGCCGACTTTGATCTGGTCGATGGTACAACTCCCGTCCCTCACTATGGCAGCGGACAATTCGCCAGCCGTTACGGAATCATCCAGGCCGGATATACGAAGCTCAGCAGACTTAACCGGCCTGGAGATCCTAACCACATTCGGGCTCAAGTGCTCCCGCAGTTTTGCAGCGAGTGCATCGGCCTTCTCCCCGCTGGTAAGGCCAGGAAGCTCCAGAATACTGGCGCCAGTAGCGGCCTTTCTGAATCTCATGTCGGAGATCCCGAGCGCACCAAGGTCGATTTTGCTACGCGCCTCGGTTAGCACAGTCGCATATGTTATTCCCTCCTGTGTCGCCTCTGGTTGCAATGTAAGGACCACTGCCGACGACTTTGGCACACGTGGCCTTGGCTTCCTACTCTTCTTTTTACCCCGCCTTGTCATGACACCGCCCTTAGAGGCGACGTTTTGGGGAGGGTTGGACGTCCCCGCGGGATTGCTTCTCTTTTGGCCCTTTCGGGCGACTGCACTGTATGCCTCTTCCATAGAGGCAGGTACCGGAGGCAGCGGGCGGGGCTGTGGGGACGCCTTCACCCCAGACAACGCCGACACCTGTCTACTCTTCTTCCCCTTTTTGTCTCCCCCCTTGCCAACGCTGGACACCGCAGTTGCAACGCTGGACATGTTTTCTTCCGAGGCTTGCAGCTGGGCACGAACGGGCGCCGCTGCACTTACTCCGCCACTCACCGATGCTGGGAGGAAGCGCTTCTCTGGGAGTAGTCTGCCCTCCAGCGCATCAAACCTTGCGTTGACCATGTCTCCAACTTGCAACATGATGGACCTGGCCATATCTTCTTGTATCGAGGCTGTAGCCTCTGCCGGAGGCGGCCGTGGTTGGGTCGCCAGCTTTTCCACAATTTCCTTGAGCTCCGCGAGTTGTTTGCGGAGCTCACTTATCTCCCCTCGCAGACAGGCATTCTCCTTTTGGAGTTTCACATTCTCCTCGGAATTGGTTCTTGCCGCAAGGGTTTCCGTAACCTCTTTGATGCTGGCCGCCGCCTCTTTCAACGCCCGTACGAACGAGCCCTTCAAATTCTTTGATTTGGTGGCCACCTTTTCGATGGCGGCCACGCTCGCCATTGCCAACTTTTGCAGTCCATCTGCAGTATCCATATCTGGACTCGGTTGCTGACTCGCCAACGGGTCTCTGTGTCTGTCCGCAGACGCAGACGACGACCAGCCAGACAGCTCACTGGAAGTAGACCGGGTCAGCCTCTTTAGCCGAAGCTCCTGAGACATTTCATCGATCTCTTTCTCCACTTGATGTTGCAGCGCCTCTCTCTGCGTCTGCAACCACTCGCGCTTCGCCTGTGACAGACCGACATATTCGCCGGTCGTAGGAGGCCGGCCTCTCCCTCTCCTTGTGGGAATTTTCCCCGCAGAAGACGGTTCAGTGGCAGGACCTGCCTCTCTCTCCCTCGACTTTGACCTCGATCGTGACCGACTCCTTGTTTTTTCTTCTGTTGGACGAACGCGCCTTCTCAATGCCTTGGTCGCACTTCCGTCGTCCGACCAAGCTGTTGGGACGCTTAAATCCGACGCATCGGACAAGTCGTCCTCATCTAACCCCTCACTCCTCCTCTTATCTTTCCCCCCCGTTCCCCGAAAGTTTAATTTGAAGTATTCCATTTTGAATCCCACGAGTGGGGCCGATTTATATGACCACCCCCGGGTGACGCCCATTCCGGGGGCTAGGGTATATACTGTGGAGGTCCCCAGGTATCCACAGGTTTTAAGCGTGTTTTCTCACGGGTTTGTTTCAAGTTTTCCTTCTCTTAGGCCGGCCAATTAAGGCAGGCCGTTCGTCGGTCCGCGCAGCCACGACGTACCCCCTTAGCACCGACACGGGGGTCGTTGAAGTGACTGCGCGGGGTCCCGGGGAGGGCGGCTGGTGCTGGTCCGCCCCCCAGGCGAAACCCGGCGACAGGGTTAGTGCCGCCGGGCACGCCACCACCTAGACTCCCTGCCCCCCGCAGAGGACAGAGAAACCACAATGCGCAAAAGCGCAAAAAACACACAACGGAGGACGCAATAGCGCCCCCCAACACCTCTCCGCGCAATAGCGCCAGGCACCCTACCCCTCCAAAAGAGAGAGGCAGGTGCATCCCCTCCCCCCCGTCCGGGCCGGACCCTTTCGGCACTGCAGCCTCATCGGCCCCGACCCGGTACTGAGGGCGCCGCCGAAGCACCACCCTCAGGAGTGTTTATCGACTCTCCAGTCTAGATCCGCAGTGTTCAGTGCAAACGAGGCCACCTCGAGAAGGATGTGGACATGAAGTCCACGCACTGCGGTCTTGGGGTGGCAGGCTAAGGCTCCACTTAATGGGAGCTGTAAGCGCCTGTTGGTCCACCCCCTGTGGCGGGTCACCCCCACTACTCGGCCCCAACCTAACCTAACCTAACCTTTTTTTTTTTTTTTTTTTTTTTTTTTTTTTTTTTTTTTTTTTTTTTTTTTTTTTTGCGTCAGGAAATGCTTTATGCATTCCGTCCTGCCATGGGGGATGGCAGGGGGATATGTGGGACTCCACGGCTGTAAAAGTGCAATGCCGGGCTACCCACTAAAACCTGACGGTGTTCCTCGAGAGCCTTGATGCCGGGGCAACGGGAGCGCGTTGGCATTCTTCCGCTACCCCGGCGGCAACGGCCAGCGCTAAATCGCCGGCCTCATCTCGTGTTTGGGCGGGCCTTGCCCGCCCGTCTTCTAGAGAGGCGCGCGGGAACACCGCGCGCGCCATCTCGAGGCTATCTGAGGGGCGGCACTCCCCCGAATGCCACCCCAAGCCTCAGGTGGGCGCCCCGCCGTATACATGGCAGGGCGCGGTGGTCGCCTTGGAGGCGATGGCCACTAGCACGGGTCCGTGCACATCTCCTCCATTTGCCTGGCGGGGGCAACGCGAGCGGCAGCAACGGCTACCACTCTAGCGCCCTTTTTGGGCTTAGCCCCCGCACAGGTCTTACTGCCTGGGATGTGGTCCGCCGACTTCCCTTCGGCGGAGCACAGCGTGCAGTGAGGCCTGCTCGTGCACGCCCCGGCTCTGTGGCCATGTTGCCCGCAGCGGTAACATTCTCCGCTGCGGTCCACCTCCGAGGTGCATACCGCGACGACGTGCCCCTGCTTCAGGCACCGGTAGCACCTCAAGGGTCTCGGCTCCAGTAATTTAACGCCTGCCGAGACCCATCCTACTAGAAGGCGACCACCTGCCACCTTCCTTGCCGCCTCAACGGGGCACCTTGCCCACACCGAGCCTAACCCTGTCGGAGTTCGGCGCAACTCTCCGACTTTTACGTCGTCCGCCGTGCAATTTCCCACCCTGGCGATGGCCCCAGCCACCTCAGCCAACCTAACCTAACCTAACCTAACCTAACCTAACCTAACCTAACCTAACCTAACCTAACATCAGTCGGCTGCCAGCCGCCCTCGGGACCACACGCGTCCCAGTCCTCCCTGCGTCGCGCGCTTCGGGTCCCGCGTCAGCTGCGTCGTGAAGCGGCTTCCGCGTCAGCGCGTCGGCGTCACCGCGTCGGCGTCAGTGCGTCCGCGTCAGCGCTTCAGCGCTTCGGCGTCACCGCGTCGCGAAGCGCGCGTCCGCTTCGGCGTCAGTGCGTCGGTGCATCAGTGGAGCGGCGTCGGCGTCAGCGCTTCCGTGAAGCGGCGTCGGCGTCGGTGCGTCAGCGCGTCGCGAAGCGCGCGTCCGCGTCAGCGCGTCGGCGTCAGCGCTTCCGCGTCCGTGCGTCAGCGCGTCGCGAAGCGCGCGTCGGCGTCAGCGCGTCGCGAAGCGCGCGTCGGCGTCACCGCGTCGCGAAGCGCGCGTCGGCGTCACCGCGTCGCGAAGCGCGCGTCGGCGTCACCGCGTCGCGAAGCGCGCGTCGGCGTCACCGCGTCGCGAAGCGCGCGTCGGCGTCACCGCGTCGCGAGGCGCGCGTCGGTGACGAGCGCAAACCGGAGCTGCTTCCTGTGCTGCGCCGCCTCTGCTGATCGCGCCTGGCGCTGGTGTCCTGAAGACGCACCATCACTCTTCTTGGCTCCTCTTCGTCATCTCTGGCTGGAACATCCGGGCCTCCTGCGCCGCCCCCAGCGGAACAGCCGCTTGTGCGGGCTCTTGCATCCCTCCGCAGCGGTGTCGGGCTGCCTCTGACGCCTGAATTCGGGCGCCTCATCGTCATTCGACGCTGCTCACGCGCCTGAGCGCATTGACTGCGCATCGAACTCCTGCCCCCCTGGAGTCTCCTACGGATTGCGCGCTGCAGCGCGAACTCGAGCCGGGGTTTCGTGGCCGCAAGGGCCGCGACCGCTTCATCAGCAGCTGCAGCCTCTCGCATTGCTGCCCTCTTCTGCGACGCGCGTCGAGTTTTTGTGTCTCCGGTCACTGCAGTGTTCATCAGTGTTACGTGTCACTCGGTTACGTTAAGTGCTAGTGTAGGTCATAGTTCCTAGTGCAGTGTTGTGATAGCGAGGCGTTTCTGAGCGGCACCACTCACAATGAGCTCCGAGGCCGAAAGGCCCGGCGCACTGCCAGTCTCCGGCGGAGGGGATCCAGGTAAATCCTCTGATTTTCATCCAACCGCGTCCCTGCCCAGAACCCCGATCTGCGGTCCTAGGCCCGTTCCCGTTCGACACTTCACCTCCTCTCCATTCCCTGAGTGTTTGTACGGAGATCATGACGATGATGACGAGGGATATCTCATTGTCCCCAAGTCTGCCCTTCGCGAAACAGCCGAACTCAGTCGGGAGACCAAATCCCTGATAAATGAGGGTAAGAGCCTCACCAAAACCAACAAGGAGGCGGCCACCCGGCGCTGTGACCGCGTGCTGCACCTCATGACGGCTTACTACCCGTCTGCACCCACTGAAACTGAACCCGCCCCCCGTCCTGCCGCCGGCACAAGCGAACCTTCGCAGGAGGTTAACATGGCACAAATGTTCAAACTCCTCTCTGAAATGCACAGCCACATCCAAGCCTGCACCAGTATCTCCCAGTCGACGAGTGCGGGCACTGCTCCCGCCTCCACTCGCACTTATGCCTCGGTGGTTTCCGATGACTCCCCCCAGGCCAAAGGGCCAAAAACCTTTCCTCACAAGTCGACCTTGATCGTCTCCCCCCAGAACAGCTCTGACTCCGCCTCCTCTGCCGACACACATGCTATATGGAAGAAGTCTATCTCCTTCCGCCACACCAACTTCGCTCCTTCTGGCGTCAGGTATGTGTCGGGCAACCGTATCGCCATAGACTTTGACAGTGCAATCCAGAGACAGGCTGCACTCGACAAAATCCAAGCTAGCGACCTCCCTATTCAGGCTCATGCCCCGCAGGATCTTAAACCCATGTTCGTACTCAAGGGGGTTCCGAAGGATATCCCCACGGATCAGCTGGCGGCAATCATCACCGACCAAAATGATGCCATCAGGGACAAAATTGCGGGCCCTGATGACATAACCTTTAAATATGTCAGAACAAATAGGAACCCGCGCCTCTGCAACGCCGTCTTCATGGCCACTCCGGCCGCCTGGAGGGCGGTCATGAGTGTTGTCAAGGTTAATCTCGAGCATCAGCGGGTCCACGCTGATATCTACGTCCCTCTCCTACAGTGCAGCAAATGCCTGCATTTCGGCCACACCAAGAAAAGGTGCACCGGCAATGCGACGGTTTGTGCTCACTGCGCCTCAGAGGAGCATGAGCTCAAGGACTGTCCCACCAAGAGCAATCGCAACACCGCCAAGTGTTTCCACTGCTATAAGCGAGCTGACGCGCGAGGGGACGCGCGAGGGGCCGCGAATGCTAACACTAATCTGCGCACTCACAACCACCGAGCCAACTCAGATAGATGCCCAGTTGTCCAACACATGATAGATAATATTAAATTCCGAACAGTTTATGGATAATTACACCATACGCAAGCATACAAACCCTCCCATCTCACCCTCCCCTTTAATATCATGTGTGCAGATCAATCTGGCTAGAAGCCGCAACGCGCAGCATGAGCTCGCGCTCTTTATTGCCAAGAACAAATGTGACATCTGTTTTGTCGTAGAACCGTATACCGACAAGCATGGCTTTATCCCTAGCGTCACGGGATACTCTGTGTATCAGTACAAGACGCAGGCCCGTGTCAAATCGGCCATCCTCATCAAATCCAGCAAGTTGTCGGCTTTCGGAGACACCGAGGTCTCCACCTCCAATCTGAGCGTGGCCAGGCTTGGGCGCGCCGGGGGACCCGCTGTCCTCTTGGCTTCGGTTTACGTTGAGCCGAGGCGCGACCCTAGTCGCGCTTTGGCTCAGCTGGAATTGGTCCTCGGCCGTTATGCTGGCGCGCCCGCGTTGATAGCTGGAGATTTTAACGGCTGGCATCCCGCCTGGGGGTCGGCCTCCGGCAACAGGCGCGGCGATGCCGTTCTAGATATCGTCCTGGCGCACGATCTCGCGGTCTGCAACTGTGGCGATGTGCCCACATATGAATCATCGTGCAATAACAGAACTAGGGAGTCCATCATTGATCTCACCCTCGTCAGTAATCGGACTGGGATAGGGGTGTCTGACTGGCGCGTTGACCTCGACGCGTGTCCATCGACCGATCACAATCTTATTAGGTTCAAACTCTCCATTGGCCAAAATTTTGTCGCCAAAAATATTAGCGCCACCACATTTAAATACAACCTCTCGGAACGTATCTGGGATGAGGTGAGGCAGCGCTTCGCTGAGAGCATCGCCGACAAACTCCCTTCCCCCCACTCTGTATCTGAATACTCTCCTCACCAGATCGAGCAGTGCGTACAGCTTCTCACCCGCGTCATCCAAGACGCCAGTGATGCCCTGTTTCCCAGGGCACGCTCTCGCAAGCGCGGCCCGCTCTGGTGGAGCGGGGAGCTCCAGAAACTCAAGCTCGAGGTCATAGCCAATCACCATCGGCTCCGCAAGGCGGTTCGTCGTCGCTCCCCTCTCAAGGAGCTTCTCGAGAGCAAAGCTGCTCTCAGGAAAGCTTACTCCGTAGCTTTCTGTGCTGCGGCTACCGATCACTTCAAAGCCTTCTGCCAACGTCAGGGCAAAGAGGATGTCTGGTCCGTCACCAACAGGCTCATCAAAGCCCGCCCTGTCTCTCAGCCCCCATCCACCCTTCGACTGGCTGACGGCACGTACACCACCAACGTCGTCGACACCGCTCGGGCCCTTCTCGAGCAATTCTATCCTGATGACACTCCGGATTCCACTCCTTATCACAAGGAGCTGCGCGAGGCCATGCCCTCACCCACCTGTACCGAGGACGAACCTCCGTTTACGCATCGGGAAATCTTAGATACTCTTAAAACCATGAGCCCCAAGCGCGCCCCTGGCGAGGACCACCTCACAGCGGACATTGTTTCGGAGTTTGCCGGGGCGTTCCCTGATCTTGTCACCACTCTCATGAACAGGTGCTTGCAGTTGGGATATTTCCCGAGCAGCTGGAAAAGCGCTGTTGTTAAAATAATTCCCAAACCCGGGCGTGCTGAACATGCTAACCTGGCCGATTTTCGGCCCATTGGGCTCATCCCCGTATTCGGCAAACTG
This sequence comes from Zeuzera pyrina, assembly GCA_907165235.1. Lineage (NCBI taxonomy): Eukaryota > Metazoa > Arthropoda > Insecta > Lepidoptera > Cossidae > Zeuzera > Zeuzera pyrina. Next base: position 101,724 of record OU015617.1, read on the forward strand.
CTCGAGAAACTCCTCATCAACAGGCTCACCTATCACATGTATAAGACGTCGAACATGAGCGACGGGCAGTTCGGCTTCCGGCAGCAGAGGTCCACCGCGGGAGCCATCGGGGCAGCGCTGCGGGTGGTTGAGGGCGCGATCGCTCGAGGTGAGCAAGTCATTGCAGTTTCCCTCGACATACGCGCGGCCTTCGACTGTGCCTGGTGGCCGTCCATATTCCAGCGTCTGCGGGAGATCGGCTGCCCGTCGAACATCTTCGCCATCTTCAAGAACTATGTTACCGACCGGACGGTCAAGCTCATGCTGGCGGATCACCTCGCCACTAAGACTACCACTCGTGGATGTGTCCAGGGGTCGGTCTGTGGGCCGACCTTCTGGAACATCATACTCGACGGCCTCCTTACCTCCCCTCTCCCCGACGGCTGTCATCTTCAGGCGTTCGCGGACGACGTCCTCTTGTTGGTTCACGCGGCGAAGGTACGTGACTTAGAATACAACGCCAACCAGGCTCTCATACAAATTGTCCGCTGGGGAGACCGCAACAAGCTCGAATTTAGCCCTGCCAAAACTCAGCTCATATCTTTCACCCCCAAGTCGCGACGCTGCGCCATCGACATGCACGGAGTCCGTATCGAGCACAGCGAACACATCAGATACCTCGGGGTCATCCTTGATCGAAAGCTCAACTTCAGTAAACACGTAGAGTATGTGCTCAACAAAGTTAGGCTCTTATTTTACAAGATTTGCATTTTCACTAGGCCCACATGGGGGGTCCATCCGGATAATATCGCCACTATCTACAAACAAGTTATTGTACCTATCATTGCCTATGCTTCAAGCGTATGGTCGAAGGTCCTCCGTAACAGATACATCTGTGATCGCCTGCTCTCTTTTCAACGGCTCATTTCCATCAAGATCATACAGGGGTTCAAAACAGTCAGCACCCCAGTCGCTATCACCCTCGCCCGCCTCGTTCCCCTGCCGGACAAGATCCGAGAGCTCGCCGACAACGAGCTCACTCGGATCTGCGGATACTCCAGGCACCTCCCTACCGACTTACCTATCGAACAGCCTGCGCTGCCCGTGGACTTACCGCATCCGGCCGCGAGGGCCGGCATCGTGTTCCGCGCCCTCGACACGGCTGAAGAGCATGCTAGCGTCGCCGAGCCCGACGCGTGGCAGGTGTACACGGACGGCAGCCGGCACGACGGCGTCGTGGGAGCGGCGCTTGTCGCTGTTGGCCCCGGCGGCGAGACCCTAACAAGGAAAATCAAACTACACTCGGTCAATTCGGTGTACCAGGCCGAAATGTTAGCCATTCTCAGGGCCTGCGAGTGGGCTGTTGCCAGGCGGATCGGACGCTGTCAGATCTTTTCCGACAGCAGGTCCGCGCTCGCGGAGCTTGCGAATGCTAATACTCACTACCCCATGGCGGTTCAGATCCACAGGATTCTCTTTCACTCTCACGATTCGCTCCCTTTTGATCCCAAGTTCTTCTGGATTAGGGGTCACAGCGGGGTGCTCGGCAACGAGTTGGCTGACACGGCCGCCAAAAAGGCTGCTGTACTCCATACTCGGCCTCAGCACTGTTTCACCCCTATTAGCCACATCAAATATATCAACAAGACGGAGGCGGAGCAGGTCAGGGCGAACCTCTACGCCAATTTGGACAACACCGTGCACTTAAAGACCCTTCTTCCAGATTTCCCCTCTTTTGAGCGCTACATGCAGGAGATCAAGCTCGACTTTCCCATCACCCAGTTCTTGACCAACCACGGCTATCATCGAGCGTATCTCCACCGATTCAAAATCGCTGACTCCGACTGCTGCCCGTGTGACTCTAACACCCCCCAGACTCTTACCCACCTCATACAAGAGTGTCCCCGGTTCGAGGCCTCTCGCTCCCACCACCTCCTCGCGTGTCACCACTTTGACATTGACCCATTTTCTCTCTCTCAAGTCATCTCTAAGCAAAGTACTATAGACTCGTTCCACGGTCATGTCTCTTGTGTTATCAGGCAACTCAAAAAGTATAATGCCCCTAACCCAGCACTTTGTGCGCCGGTCGCGCCAATAGCGTCATCACGTCGATACGCCCTCCCTCCCTAATCTCTTTCCCTCCTACGAGTGGGCTGGTCGTGCGCAGGGGATCGCGAGCTATTTTGTTAGGGGTGGCGAACAGCCGCCGTATTGTACAGTATGTGCTATGCACTGTTATTTTTATGTCTTTATGATCGCGTACGGGGTGTGTTGCCCTTCACTATGTGACTTATCGATTTACAGCTCCATATTATTATATTGTATTTAAGGTACATTTTGTATTCTGTTGTATTTAAGGTACATTTTGTATTCTGTTGTTCATATTGTGTTTATTCTGTTGTGACGCTTCATTGTGTGACTGTTTTATCGTATTGTGCTTTACTGTGACGTGTTGTTTCCTTTATTTTTACATTGATTTCCTATGCTGACTGATCAAAGGGAAAAAAAAAAAAAAAAAAAAAAAAAAAAAAAAAAAAAAAAAAAAAAAAAAAAAAAAAAAATTTATATATTATAACTCACCTGTTGATTTGTTGATTAATCACTCCCCCTTTTTATCAACACATTGTGGGCGATGGGTCAATTTACTCTGCCAACCCTTGCAAATTTCTCAATTGTTTTCTTCCTGCTTCGCGGCGTCATGGCGTCGCGGCGTCGCTGCGACGCGGTGACGCGGTGAAGCGGTGAAGCGGTGACGCGGTGACGCGGTGACGCGCTGAAGCGGTGACGCGGTGAAGCGGTGACGCGGGGACGCGGCGTCATGGCGTCGGTGATTCGCGAAGCGCGCTTCGGCGACGCGGTGAAGCGCTGAAGCGATGACGCGGTGAAGCGGTGACGCGGTGAAGCGGTGACGCGGGGACGCGGCGTCATGGCGTCGGCGATTCGCGAAGCGCGCTTCGGCGACGCGGTGAAGCGCTGAAGCGATGACGCGGTGACGCGGTGAAGCGGTGACGCGGTGACGCGGCGTCGGGGCGTCAATGATTCGCGAGGCGCGCTTCGGCGTCGGCGCGTTGTTAGGCACGGGTCAACGACCCTTTCATTTCGTCATCACACTAAATTTAATGACTTGGGATTCTGGCGGAGTTGTTGATACCATCGCTCACACTGTCTTCTTCATACGCGAAATGTCTGCGTTTTAATCTATTTGATTTATACTTAACAAGTGCTCAAGATTTTCTCTAAAAATATTGTATTTTCATTTCATTTACATGCTTCTTTTATTTTATTTGATTGTTTAACTTGATTGTTTTCTATTACATTGCCTCAGCCCAGTCTGATCTAATTCAATCTAATCACATGTTATGCCTAAATTTTAATGCTCCATCTTGTGTATCATCTTATCACTTCCATTGTATTATAATCATTGTATATACTTTTATTTTCACTTCTATTATTTACCAAATATTTTAAATCGATTAATTTTAAATTATTTTATTATTATATTTGTTTACTCTTGCTCTATGTTGAGCACCAGTTACTTCATTGCCAATGTACAACCATGCGATTGCTCTACTAAGGTTAGTAACTAATTATTTTTAAGTTATTTTACTCTATGTTTAGCATCAATTGTCTCATTTCTGATGCATCACTTATGTGATTACCCTTGCTAATCTTAGCACCTAAGCTATTTTGAATTTTAATCCAATCTCTTGTTATGTCTTATCTTAGCAACTAAGTATTTTAATCTAATCCTATTTTAAGCTATTTAATTGTGACACTTGCTCTCTCTTTTGCTCTATGTATAGCACCGATTGTCTTATCTGTGATGTATAACTTATGCGATTACCCTTGCTAATCTTAGTAATTAATTATGTTAGCTTATCAATTAACTTTAGACTAAATTCTATATTATCTTTTATTGTCTACCATTGTTCTATTATTACTTGTCTTGTCTTTTTTTTGCATTGTATAACCTTTACTATAAGTAGCAATAGCTAGCCTTCTGCTAATTTATGTTTTGTCTATTTTTAACTTGTAACCTTTTGTATCGGGAGAGAGGGGATGTAGGCCAATAGCGTCCCCTCAATCCATGGTCAAAGCTTTAATAAAGTTCCAAAAAAAAAAAAAAAAAAACCTAACCTAACCTAACCTAACCTAACCTAACCTAACCTAACCTTTTTTTTTTTTTTTTTTTTTTTTTTTTTTTTTTTTTTTGCGTCAGGAAATGCTTTATGCATTCCGTCCTGCCATGGGGGATGGCAGGGGGATATGTGGGACTCCACGGCTGTGAGGTGCAATGCCGGGCTACCCACTAAAACCTGACGGTGTTCCTCGAGAGCCTTGATGCCGGGGCAACGGGAGCGCGTTGGCATTCTTCCGCTACCCCGGCGGCAACGGCCAGCGCTAAATCGCCGGCCTCATCTCGTGTTTGGGCGGGCCTTGCCCGCCCGACTTCTAGAGAGGCGCGCGGGAACACCGCGCGCGCCATCTCGAGGCTATCTGAGGGGCGGCACTCCCCCGAATGCCACCCCAAGCCTCAGGTGGGCGCCCCGCCGTATACATGGCAGGGCGCGGTGGTCGCCTAGGAGGCGATGGCCACTAGCACGGGTCCGTGCACATCTCCTCCGTTTGCCTGGCGGGGGCAACGCGAGCGGCAGCAACGGCTGCCACCCTAGCGCCCTTTTTGGGCTTAGCCCCCGCACAGGTCTTACTGCCTGGGATGTGGTCCGCCGACTTCCCTTCGGCGGAGCACAGCGTGCAGTGCGGCCTGCTCGTGCACGCCCCAGCTCTGTGGCCATGTTGCCCGCAGCGGTAACATTCTCCGCTGCGGTCCACCTCCGAGGTGCATACCGCTACGACGTGCCCCTGTTTCAGGCACCGGTAGCACCTCAAGGGTCTCGGCTCCAGTAATTTAACACCGGCCGAGACCCATCCTACTAAAAGGCGACCACCCGCCACCTTTCTTGCCGCCTCAACGGGGCACCTCGCCCATACGGAGCCTAAACCTGCCGGGGTTCGGCGCACCTCACCAACTTTGACGTTGTCCGCCGTACACTCGCCCACCCTGGCGATGGCAGCAGCCACATCAGCCGCCGTGACAGAGTCATCCAGGCCTGAAACACGGAGTTCCGCACATCTGGTAGGCCTGGATATCTTAACTACTTCAGGGCTGAGGTGCTCCCTCAGCTTTTCCGCCAAAATATTGGCTTTGTCACCGGAGGCGGCACCCGGCAACTCTAAAACGCCGGCTCCGGTTGCGGCCTTTCTATATCGAATGCCGCTTATCCCCAGTGGCTCTAATTGTATTTTGCTTCGAGCCTCGACTAAAATTTGCGCGTATGAAACGCCCTTCTTTACCGCCTCCGGCATCAATGTGAGTACGACGGCGGACGACTTAGGAATCCTAAGCATAGGCTTCCTTGACCCTTTTCTTCCCTTCTGAGCCCCTTCACCTCCTTTGTTTTTCGGCTGAGTCGTCGGGACTTGGACAACTTTCCTATTCGGCTGCGCAGAAGCAGCCGGGACCTGAACGACCTTTTTATTTTTCTTCTTCCTGACGACGGTAGTAAACCCATCGTCAGTAGGCTCCAAAGCAGGCGGCTGCGACTGAGACTGCGCAGCCGAAGTTTTGGGAGCGGCGATAGTGCTCTTGCCCGTTCCACCTTTCTTCTTTCCTTCTTGGGTCTTCGCTTGAGACTGCCTACCAGACACACCTGCAGCCTGAACATCCCTCCTGTCGCCAGCAAGAGGCGGACGGACACTTTTTTCCGGCAAGAGGCGGTCTTGCAAAGCTTCCAGCCTCGCGTTCATCATCTCGCCAACTTGTACAATGATGCTTCGCGTGAGGTCTTGGTTTGCCGCCATCGTTGGTTCTGGAGGCAGTGAAGGTGGTGCCGCTTGCTGCCTCATTCTCTCCAGCTCTAACTCTTCCATCTTTAATTTGAGCTCCGTTAATTGAGCACGAAGATCCGCTACCTCGTTTCGCAAGGAGTTGTTTCTCTCAGTGAGCACACCGATTTCATCCGACGAACTCCTCCCTACGATCTCTCTCACTCCTTTTCTTATTGAAAGGCACGCTGCATTCAAATCCCGCACGAAGGTGCCCTTCAAGTTTTTGGAATTTGCGGCAACGCGCTTGACTCTGCCCAGGGACTCTACAATATTCTCGTAGATCTGGTCCGTCGAGCATTCGGCGACGTCGATCTCCTTTAATGGAGGGAGCACCGTCGTCTTGGGGACTTTTCGGGTCTCCGGACCTGACATCGATGCCTCACTCATCGAACCCTCCGACAGGCTCGTTAAATGCAGCTCCGCTTCCATCCGGGCGAGCTCGCGCTCCGCTCGGAGCTGCATCTCCTCGCGTTCAGTGACGACGACATCCCTCTTCGCCTGTGTCGAAGGCTTGCCTCTACGCTTTGGAGTAACTTTGACCGCTGGCGTGTCCGTTTCCGATCCGGAACTCGCTTCGCTCGCTGGCTTACTTGCACGCGTACGCTTTCTGGTGAACTTCAATAGGTTGACCGGGGTGCCTTCCTCACTTGACCACGACCCGACGGTCACCATAGTGTCCGTCGATGCAACTCTAGTCAACACCTCCTCTCTATCGAGCACGACGACCAACTCCTTTCCTATTCCCACCTCTTCTCTCATCTCCTCCTCCAACTTCTTCTCCCGACGTGTTAAAGTTTCATTTTTATTTAAAGATTCCATATTTCGTCCCACGAGTAGGGCCGAACTACAGGACCACCCCCGGGTGACGCCCATTCCGGGGGCTAGGGTATATACTGTGGAGGTCCCCAGGTATCCACAGGTTTTTAGCGTGTTTTCTCACGGGTTTTGTATCGAGTTTTCCTTCTCTCACGGCCGGCCAATGAAGGCGAGCCGTCTTCGGACCGCACAGCCACGACGTACCCCCTTAGCACCGTGACGGAGGTCGTTGAGGTGCACTGTGCGGTTACCGGGGAGGGCGGCTGGTGCCTGTCCGCCCCCCAGGCGCCACCCGGCAACAGGGTTAGTGCCGCCGGGCACGCCACCACCTAGACTCCCTGCCCTCCGCAGAGGACAGGGAAACCACAATGCGCAAAAGCGCCGCCAACCTCGTGTGCGCAAAAGCGCAAGAAACACAACGGAGGACGCAATAGCGCCCCCCAACACCTCTCCGCGCAATAGCGCCAGGCACCCTACCCCTCCAAAAGAGAGAAGGCAGGTGCATCCCCTCCCCCCCGTCCGGGCCGGACCCTTTCGGCACTGCAGCCTCATCGGCCCCGACCCGGTACTGAGGGCGCCGCCGAAGCACCACCCTCAGGAGTGTTTATCGACTCTCCAGTCTAGATCCGCAGTGTTCAGTGGAAACAGGGCCACCTCGAGAAGGATGTAGACATGAAGTCTACGCACTGCGGTCTTGGGATGGCAGGCTAAGGCTCCACTTAATGGGAGCTGTAAGCGCCTGTTGGTCCACCCCCTGTGGCGGGTCACCCCCACCACTCGGCCCCAACCTAACCTAACCTAACCTAACCTAACCTAACCTAACCTAACCTAACCTAACCTAAACATCATGGTCGCCAAAGTGAAAACTGGTGTCGGGGACCTTGGGGTGGTGTCGATCTACCTGGAAGGGGACCAACCACTCGACCCGTATACCCAGTGTATGGAAAACCTTATAGAGAACATCGGCACCAGGAAGCTGCTGTTAGCGGGTGATTTGAATGCCTGGAACCCATGGTGGGGTAGTGAAAGGATGGATATGAGAGGTGAAGAATTAGGATGTCTGTTTGATGAGAAGGATCTACAGATCCTCAACAGGGGGTCCGAGCCAACTTTTGACACAGTCAGAGGTGGTAAAAGGTACACAAGTTGTGTGGACGTCACGGTTTGCTCCACCGACATGCTACCTGCAGTGCAGAACTAGCGTGTGGAGGCGGATGTAACGACATCGGATCATAGGGCAATCCGATTCGACCTACAACTGGCAAGGGAGGAGGGAGCCAGAACGGTGACGACTAGGGTATACAACACGAGAAAGGCCAATTGGACCCAGCTCAGTCAGGAGCTGGGCCAAATTTGGAAGGAAAGGCGTCTTGACGCTGAGTCTTTTGGAATGATAGATGACGTCCGTGAGCTCGAAGATAGGGTCGAGGAGCTCACGGACTCGATCAAGAATGCTTGCGAAAGGAGTATACCCAAAGTCGGAACCGGTAGGAGGATGGGATTGCCTTGGTGGACCGGGGAACTCACCCGCCTAAAAAGGGAGGTGAATCGTCGGAAGCGTCGGATATCGTACGCGGCACCGGTGCGGAGAGCATGGGTGGTGGAGCAATACCTGGCGTCCAAAGAAGAGTACCTGGCTGCGTCGAGGAGGGCTCGGACCAGCTGTTGGAAAAATTTCTGTGAAAAGCAAGAAAGGGAAAGCATGTGGGACGGGATATACAGGGTGATACGCAGCACAGCCGTGAAGGACGAGGACTTACCCCTCGTCCGGAACGGCGTTGCACTTGAAAGGGTGGAGTCGGCCAGCTTCCTGGCACATACCTTCTATCCGGAGGATAGCGCTGATAGCGACGACGCAGACCACACGAGGATAAGAACTACGGCACAGACAATCAACAAGATTGAAAATGATGGATACTTAGATCCACCTTTCACGAAGAACGAACTCGTGTGGTCTGCGTCGAGCTTCAGCGCAAAGAAGGCGTCGGGGCTGGACGGCTTCACTGCCGACATTTGCAAGGCAGCGATCACCCTGAATCCCGAACTATTTTTGAGGATGTGTAAAGAAAATGTTATTTCTTTATTTTGAATTCACCCGCGCTGTCATACGCGACTGATAAAATTAGTATTGAAGGATACGGGTAGATAGGCATAACGAGATTAAGAAAAACAATTCGTGTGTGATGCTCAGTATAATTAAATAAAAATTATTTGGACCTATTTAGTTGTTAAAAGTATAAGTGTGTGATAAGGGAATGACATTGGTGAAATTATAGGCTCTAAATGTTGTTTCTTTGTTTACAGGTGAGAAAAGTTATTACGTGTTATTGTATTTGGTGGTGGTTTTAAGTTTGTGAATATATAATAATAAAAACAACTTTGTTTACAGAGAAACACAATTTGGTTTATTTTCTGGTGTCAATATTCCTAAACAATATAAAATATTCTTATAAAACAACATTTTTGGCAAAAAGAAAATCTTACTAAGATGGACAAACTATTGTTTGAATTTACAGTTAAAAGTTTTGATGACCCAAAAACAAATGTATTGGCATTAACCTCAATAGCCACAAAAGATGGTAAAGTTTATAAAATGCCAGAAAAATACCAGCCAGTAGGGAATCACAAAAAATTTATAGAAACTGAGACTTTCAAAAAAGTAAAACTTATTTTGCAAAAAAGACATGAAAAGAGAAGATTGTGGATAACTTTAACAGGTGAATTAGCAAATATTTATTTGGATGAAGATGACAACATACAATTTGATAACTATTTTCTTGAAGAAATGATAAATGCAAAGGAAGTTACACCATCTGTCACGCATGAAGGTATTTCTGAAGAGTCATTATCGAGAATTTTGGAAAGATTTTCCAACACAGATTCACAATTACCCAAGCACATTAATTTAAAAAAAATATCAGAAAAATTTGTTATTGAGAAATTCACTGGAGATAATCACTGTAATGGAACTCAATGGATGGAAGTTTTTGAAAAAGAATGTGCTCGCTTGGAAATTCAGAAAGATGAAGATAAGATTCAGATTTTTAGATTATTTTTAGAAAAATCATGTATACATTGGTATAGTTCAATGCTAATGAAACTCACACTGGCTTCAGAATGGGAAAAATGGAAAGTAGATTTTTGTGATACCTATGAGAATAAAGGCTGGGCATCAATAAGGTATGCAGTGGAATTTAAATATAAGGCAGGGTCATTGTTGGAATATGCAATAAGAAAAGAAAAAATATTATTAGAAATAGATAAGGCCATAAATAAAAATACATTGATTGATCTTATTGCAGTAGGATTGCCAGAGTTCATTACAGATAAAATTGACAGGAAAAAATTGAAAGAAACTAAAGATTTGTTCAATGAGGTTAAAAGTTTAGAGCATTTAGTTAACAAAAGAAGTTTTGATAAAAAGAAATTTACCAATTCCACAATAAAGACTAAAGAGGTTAAAGAACCATGCAAAATTTGTAAAAAATTAAATAAGGGTAATAGATATCATCCTGACACATCATGTTGGTTTAAAGCAAATAATTATGAAAAAGAGAAACAAAATATTATTAATTTTGTGAACAATTCTGAAGTGGAAGCTGAACTACAAAACGCTGATCAAAAAAACTATTAGTGCCACCATTAATTGAAGTAAAATTATTATTAGACAATACTTTAGAGGTATTCGGAATATATGATTCTGGTTCAAATATATCACTGATCAATTCAAAATTACTTAAGTTGAAGGATGAAGAGATAAATAAGGCGCAAGGTATAAATTTGACATCAATTAATGGTGTGAAAAAAACTAATGGAATGGTGAAAATAAAAATAAAAATTTTTGAAATTGAAGAAGAAGTAAATGTGTTCGTAATCAACAAACAAAATTTTAAGTACAATTTTTTAATTGGATTAGATTTAATAAAAAAAATTTGTTTGATTCAAAACGAAGAATTGAAAATCACACAAAAATTACCAAACATAATACAGAAAAAAAACTCTGAAGAAAAGAATTACAATAATAAAAATGAAGATCCTGAATCAACAAATAAATCTAGAAAAACAAGTATTGTAAGAAATAAAAACATAACTCCCGAATCAGAAAAAGATCACGCAAAAAAATGCTCAAAATTTACAGTAAATTTTAATGAACACATCGATGAAAGTAATTTTGAAATTTCAACAAACCATTTAGATTACCAGCAAAAAACTGAAATAGAGAAAATAATCGAAAAATGTAGATCAATTTTTGCAAAAGACAAATATGATATTGGAACTGTAAAGGATTATGAAGCCCGTATTGATTTATTGGTTGATAAATACTGTACTAAGAGACCTTATAAATGTAATGTTGAAGATAGAAAAGAAATAGAAAGTCAAATTTCTAAATTACTGGAAAATAATCTGATTGAAGAATCATACAGTCCGTTTGCTGCTCCGGTAACTAGCATATAAAAAAGAGGATGATAGGAAAACGAGATTATGTATAGACTTTCGCGATCTGAATAAACTCATTATTCCACAATCTCAGCCTTTTCCACTGATTAAAGATCTAGTGGAAAAAACAAGAAATTGTAAGTTCTTTTCAACGTTAGATATAAATTCGGCATTTTGGTCGATTCCTTTACGAATTGAAGATAGAAGAAAAACAGCATTCGTAACACAAGAAGGACATTTTCAATGGACCTGTTTACCTTTTGGATTAAAAACATCACGTGCAATTTTTCAGAGAATACTCAGTAACATTATAAGACGGCATAAACTCACGGAATTCACGGTAAATTACATAGATGATTTACTAGTTTTTTCTAAGTCTTTTTCTGAACACATAATCCATTTGACAAAATTATTGGAAGCAATAATAAATGAAGGTTTCAGATTAAAATTCTCAAAATCCACATTCGCATCAAATTCAGTAAAGTATTTGGGGCACATAATACAAAATAATTCGGTACGTCCAGTAAAAGATAATTTAATTTCAATAAAGAATTTTCCAGTTCCAAAAACTCAAAAGAATGTCAGGCAATTTTTGGGAAAAGTAAATTTTTACAATGAGTATATACCAAATATAGCAATTTTACTAGATCCGCTACATAACTTATTAAGAAAAAATCAAAAATTTATTTGGACAGGACAGTGTCAAAAATCTTTTGAAAAAATGAAAGAATTAATGTGTTCTCAACCTATATTAGAAATATTTGATCCAGAATTACCAATCTTGATCTACACAGATGCAAGTTTACAAGGCATAGGAGCTGTATTAAAACAGAGACAACCAAACAACAAAGAAAAACCAGTGGCATACTTTTCAAAGAAACTTAATGAGGTACAAAAAAGGAAAAAGGCTATATATTTAGAATGCCTAGCAATAAAAGAAGCGGTTAAATATTGGCAACACTGGCTTATAGGAAAATCATTTACAGTTTTTTCTGATTATAAACCTTTGGAAAAGATGAACATAAAGGCGAGAACAGATGAAGAACTAGGAGATCTAACATATTATTTATCTCAATATGATTTTAAGATAAAATATTCTCCAGGAAAAATAAATTTAGAAGCTGACTGCCTAAGCAGAAATCCAGTATTAGAAGCTCATGAAAATAGAGAGGAACAATTGAAGATTGTAAACTGGATAAAACTAGAAGATATTAAGACTGACCAAGAAAATAATGAAGATTTACAAAATCAAAAACATAAACTAATTGCCAAACATTCTATATACTATAAAAAAGAAAAAAAAAGTTGAAAATTATTTTATCAGAAGAATTTAGTATTATTTTTCTAAAAAAAATACATAAAACTTACTGTCACATAGGAATAAAACAAATGCGAAACAAGATTACTCCATATTATACAGCTAAAAATTTGACAAATAATATAAAAAAAATATGTAGAAGCTGCGAGATTTGCATTAAGAATAAATCTAGAGGACACGATAAAGTTGGACTAATGTCTCATCTAGGTCCCGCCACAAAACCTTTTGAAATAATGTCAATAGATACAATCGGAGGATTTGGAGGCCCTAGATCGACAAAAAAATACTTACACCTGTTGGTAGATCATTTTACAAGATATGCATACATTGTTACATCAAAAACACAAAATTCAAGTGACTTTATAAAACTTGTCAAAAAAGTGATAGAAGACAATGATATTGGTATGATCTTAACAGATCAGTACCCAGGAATTAACTCAAAAGAATTTAAAAAAATTCTGGATGAAAAAGCTATACCCATTATTTTTACTGCAGTAAATACACCATTTTCGAATGGATTAAATGAAAGATTGAACCAAACGTTGGTTAATAAAATGAGATGCAAAATGAATGAAGAAAAGAAAAAAGTAGCATGGACAAGAATGGCACAAAGATGCTTAGAAAAATATAATGAAACTGAACATACAGTTACAGGATTTGCACCTAAATATTTGTTAGAAGGAAAAAATATAACATTTTTACCAGATGAATTGAAAGAAGAAAAAACAGAGAATGACTTATTAACAGATAGAAAATTAGCTCTGGCGAATAGTATAAAATCACACAATTATAATAAAAAACAATTTGATAAATACAGAAAATTTTTTGAATTCAAGGTTGGTGACATGGTATTTGTGGAAAACAGCAACAAACTGAATAGGAAAAAATTAGAAGAGTTGAAGATTGGTCCATACGAAATTATAGAGAAATTGTCAAACTCAATATATAGAATCAATACCGGTCATAGAAAATTAGAATCAAATCTCTTCCACATCACTAAACTGATTCCAGCCCCTGCAATTAAAGAAGATGAAGATGATATATATGTGTATAATATAATGTATTGTTAGAAAATTTTGTCCCAAATTTTCGTTCTAAGGGGGGAGATGTAAAGAAAATGTTATTTCTTTATTTTGAATTCACCCGCGCTGTCATACGCGACTGATAAAATTAGTATTGAAGGATACGGGTAGGTAGGCATAACGAGATTAAGAAAAACAATTCGTGTGTGATGCTCAGTATAATTAAATAAAAATTATTTGGACCTATTTAGTTGTTAAAAGTATAAGTGTGTGATAAGGGAATGACATTGGTGAAATTATAGGCTCTAAATGTTGTTTCTTTGTTTACAGGTGAGAAAAGTTATTACGTGTTATTGTATTTGGTGGTGGTTTTAAGTTTGTGAATATATAATAATAAAAACAACTTTGTTTACAGAGAAACACAATTTGGTTTATTTTCTGGTGTCAATATTCCTAAACAATATAAAATATTCTTATAGATGTATAATAGATGCCTAGAGTTAAGAGTATTTCCTACCATTTGGAAGGAGGCCGTGACTGTTGTTTTAAGGAAACCCGGTAGGTCGGACTATACGAGTCCCAAGTCGTATCGACCGATAGGTTTGCTCCCAGTCTTGGGTAAAATCTTAGAAAAGATGGTAATAAATCGGATTAAATGGTATGTGTTACCGGACCAGAGTTCGCACCAATACGGATTTACACCACAGCGTGGAACCGAGAACTCCCTCTATGTCATGATCAACCATATTAGGGAGCAGGTGCGGCTTAAAAAAGTCGTACTGGTTTTTTTTTTTTTTTGGAACTTTATTAAAGCTTTGACCATGGATTGAGGGGACGCTATTGGCCTACATCCCCTCTCTCCCGATACAAAAGGTTATAGGTTAAAAATAGACAATACATAAAATTGCAGAAGGCTAGCTATTGCTACTTATAGTAAAGGTTATACAATGCAAAATAAGATAAGTAATAATAGAACAATGGTAGACAATAAAAGATAATATAGAATTTTAGTCTAAAGTTAATTGATAAGCTTAAAATAATTAATTACTAAGATTAGCAAGGGTAATCGCATAAGTTATACATCACAAATAAGACAATCGGTGCTATACATAGAGCAAAAGAGAACAAGTGTCACAATTAAATAGCTTAAAATTAAAATAGGATTAGATTAAAATACTTAGTTACTAAGATAAGACATAACAAGGGATTAGATTAAAATTCAAAATAGCTTAAAATTAAAATGGGATTAGATTACAATACTTAGTTAGCAAGATAAGACATAAAAAGCGATTAGATTAAAATTCGTCGAAGTGATAAAATTAATACACGAGGTAGGATAGTAAAATTTAGACATTAAATGATATTAGATTAAAATTCGTAGTTACTAAGATTAGTAACATGGGATAAGATTAAAATTCGTCAAAGTGATAAGATTAATACACGAGGTAGGATAGTAAAAATTTAGACATAAAATGAGATTAGATTAAAATTCATAGTTACTAATATTAGTAAAGCAATAGAATAAATTATACATTGCAGATGAGATAATTGATGAACATAGAGCAATAGAAAACAAATGTAATAATAAAATAGCCTAAAATTAAAATGGAATTAGATTAAAATACTTAGTTACTAAGATAAAGCATAAAATGGGATAAGATTAAAATTGGTAGTTACTAAGATTAGCAAAATGGGATTAGATTAAAATTCGTCAAAGTGATAAGATTAATTCACGAAGTAGGATAGTAAAATTTATACATAAAATGAAATTAGATTAAAATTCGTAATTACTAAAATTAGCAACACGAGATTAGATTAAAATTCGTCAAAGTGATACGATTAATACACAAGGTAGGATAGCACAAAAATCAAGAAATAACATGAGATAAGATTAAATTGGATTAGACCAGATCAGATTAGATTAGATTAGGCTAAGGTTGATACATCGTGATTGTTGATTAAATCATTGGATTAGAAAGTAAAGGTTATATATTAGAATTAAAAAATGCAAGATAAGTTAATACAACTCAGAAAAGTTATAGGAGATAGAATACATGATGTGAACTTAGATTAGAATTAATATTAAGGATGATGATATACCCAGATGACCAGTCGGCAGGAGTGATGAAGAAGGGGAGAGAAGATGGTGCGACTCCAGGGCACCCAGCACCAGGTGCAGTCAGCACAGGCGAAACGGCGCAGGAAAGCAGCTCCAGCTCGCGTCCGACGCCGACGCGCGCTTCGCGACGCGATGACGCCGACGCGCGCTTCGCGACGCGCTGACGCCGACGCGCGCTTCGCGACGCACTGACGCCGACGCGCGCATCGCGACGCACTGACGCCAACGCGCGCTTCAGGACGCGCCGACGCACACTCCGCGACGCGTTGACGCCGACGCGCGCTTCGCGACGCACTGACGCCGACGCGCGCATCACGACCCACTGACGCCGACGCGCGCTTCACGACGCGCTGACGCCGACGCCGCTTCATTGAAGCACTGACGCCGACGCCGCTTCACTGACGCACTGACGCCGAAGCGGACGCCCGCTTCGCGACGCGCTGACGCCGACGCGGCGACGCCGACGCGCTGACTCTGACGCACTGACGCCGACGCGCTGACGCCGACGCCGCTTCGCGACGCGGCCGACGCGGGGCCCGAAGCGTGCGACGCAGGGAGGACTGGGACGCGTGTGGTCCCGAGGACGGCTCGAAGCCGACTCGAGTCATACTGGTTGTATCCCTGGACATAGAGGGAGCCTTCGATAACGTGTGGTGGCCGGCAATACGGTGCGAACTCGCCAAAACAAATTGTCCGGCAAACCTTAGACGGCTTGTGGACTCGTATTTGTCCGACCGGAAGGTACGAGTAAGGTATGCTGGAGAGGAGTATATAAGGAAAACAACGAAAGGGTGTGTGCAAGGTTCGATAGGGGCACCAACATTTTGGAATCTATTGCTGGACCCCCTATTGAAACAGATGGATGAAAGGGGAGACCACTGTCAAGCATTCGCGGACGATGTGGTCCTGATTTTCACCGAGGATGACACCCAGTCTCAAAAGGAAGGCTGATGCAGCGCTTGCCTGTGTTCGGGACTGGGGGATTCGGAATAAGTTGAGATTCGCGCCTAGCAAGACCAAGGTCATGCTAGTCACGAACAAACTGAAGTACGATCCCCTAGTGTTGGACATGGGCGGGGAGCGCATCGGGCTTTCGGACGAAATCAAGGTCCTGGGGCTCACGATCGACCGGAAACTTACGTTCAGCGCCCACGTGGACAACGTATGCCGCAAAGCGCTGAACGTATATAAGCAGGTATCGAGAGCTGCCAGGGTCAACTGGGGGTTGGAATCGGAGATCATTAGGACCATATATATGGCAGTGGTCGAACCGATTGTTTTGTATGCGGCTAATGTTTGGGCACCGGCGTCCAACAGACTGGGGATACGCAAGCGGTTGGGGGTGGTACAGCGGGGTATCGGGCAGAAGATCGCCAAGGCATACAGGACGGTCTCTCTCAACTCGGTGCTGCTGCTTGCGGGGATGCTGCCTCTTGACGTGAGGGTGCGGGAAACCGCCCTTCTTTACGAGGTCAAGAGGGGGTACTCCCGGCGGGTGGTAGCTGACCGAGATGTGGAGAGGCCGGTACCTTACTCTGAAATGCCACATCCAGCGTGCCTGATGGAGCTGGAGTACAAACGCGTGGAGGACAGTGCGGAACTGGAACTTTGTAAGGATAGTCGGTGTAATATTTACACCGACGGTAGCAAGATTGATGGAAAGGTGGGAGCGGCGTTGTCCATTTGGGATGGCGCCGCTAAGATTGGAAAGAAGAAGCTACGTTTGGAACGTTACTGCACTGTATTCCAAACGGAACTCCTGGCTCTAGTTAGTTAGTTTAACCGGGCTGTTTCCGCACTAAGCCTCCTGATTGGGCCATTGTGCGTGTCCTGTTGTCTTCCTACTCCAACCAACCCAGGTCATCCCAGAAAGTTAGCAGTCTTTCCAGATTGCCAAAGGCTTCTGGGAGCGATGCAGGAGATTGGAGAAGTTTTGCCCGTTGATCTGCCACGCTCTTGCATTCCATAAGCACGTGCTGTGGCGTTTCTTCTACTTCCATGCATCCTTTGCATAGAGGGCTGTCTGTAACACCTATGGTAAATAGGTGCTTGTTTAGGGGACAGTGGCCAGTTATAATACCTAAAAGTTTGCGGATCTTGTCCCTTTTTAATCTGGTGAGGTAACGGGCAAGTCTTTTTGAAGCCACTGGAATTGCATTCTTTGTTTGCTTGCAACTATCACTGTTTCTCCATTCTATATGGTGAGTTTCTTCTGTTTTTAAACGCAGCCATGTTTTTATTTGGGCCTGAGGTATGGGTAGTAATGGTTCCGGTCCCTGTACTGTTGTCTTCGATCCTCTTTTGGCCAGTTCATCTGCTGCGTCGTTACCCAGTGAGTTGCTGTGTCCTTTGATCCACTGCAAGGTTACTCTGTTCGTAGTTGCAATGAATTGGAGTGCGTTGTGACATTCCAGAATAAGGACTGATGTTATGGTGTTCTTTTGTAGGGCTTGAAGCACGGAGGCACTGTCTGAGATAATTCTTATATTGATATCTCTGACATCTCTGGCTGCGACCGCCTGTGCCGCTCTGGTGATGCCAATACATTCTGCTTGAAAGATTGTGTTTAGTTTACTAAGGGTTGTTGATATTTTAATGTTCAATTCTTTCGAGAAGACGCCAGCTCCCGTACCTTGTGTGGTTTTGGAGCCGTCTGTATATATCCTAACTTCATTGATGCCAGAGTTGTCTGTTGATTCTGCAGTGAGTTGGATGTTATATCTTCTATCGAATATGTGATGACACGGTGTTCTGTCCATGGGTGCCTCAAGGAGTGGTATTTCCTTCAGGATCCCCTTCAGAATTTTTGAGTGTGTTGTTTCTATATTTTGTTTCCATAGCCCATTTGCTCTTAGCCTTAGGGCGGCTGCCTTTGCCTCCTCCTGTATAACAAGATCTAGCGGTCTTAAGTTCAAGAGGTACTCTAGTGCAGCTGATGGGGTGGTTCTCATACATCCGGTAACAGCTACACTCGCTAAGCGTTGTAGACTCTGGAGTTTCGTTTTCACTGTGATCAGTTGTGTTCTGGGCCACCACACTACCGATCCGTATGTCAAGGAAGGTCTGATAACTGATGTGTAAAGCCAAAGTGTGATTTTTGGGCTGAGACCCCGTCTTTTACCAACTAGTCTCCTGCATTGATAAAAAGCTATGCAGGCCTTCCTTGTTTTAGCATCGATATGACTCGCCCAATTTAATTTGTTATCGAGGATAACGCCCAGGTATTTCACTTGTGTTGATAGGGAGAGTTTGGTGTCAAATAATTTTGGTAATTGGAGTTCTGGTAACTTCCTTTTGTTGGTAAAAAGGATGAGTTCTGTTTTTTTCGGATTTACTGACAATTGATGTTTGTCACACCATTCTTCTACAATCTGAAGTGCAGAACACATTACTTTACATAATACATTTTCAGCGTTCCCATTTATCAATATTGCTAGGTCGTCTGCATAACCAATAGTAGTGTATCCTCTATCATTTAACTTTTTTAAAAGACTATCTACTACTAAGTTCCATAAAAGTGGTGATAGGACACCCCCCTGGGGGCATCCTCTAGCTACCTTTGCTCTTGTGGTAGTGTTCACCACTATTTGGATCGCCCTTTTGCTGATCAGTTCAGTGATCCAATTCCTGATAGTTTCTTCTACTTTGAATTTTTGTAGGGCGTGGTTGATGCTGTTGTGCATGGTTTTATCAAATGCCCCCTCTATGTCTATGAAAGCAGCAAATGTTGAAGCTTTGTTTGTAATGGCCGATTCTATTTTGTGCACCACCATGTGTAGTGCCGATTCTGTTGATCTGCCTTTCCTGTATGCATGTTGTTGAGAATGTAGTGGTTTTCCATTTAGTGCTACATCCCTTAGGTGTTGATCTACAAGTCTCTCCAACGTTTTCAGAAGGAATGATGTTAGACTGATAGGCCTGAAAGATTTGGCGTAAGTGTAGTCCTCCTTACCTGGTTTCGGTAGAAAGACTACTTTCGCCACCCTCCATGGTTTTGGTATATATTTGAAGGCAATACAGGCCCTGTAGATTGGTAGTAGAAACTTGATAACTTGATTGGTTTGCCATTGTAGCAATGCCGGAAATATTCCATCCAACCCTGCGGATTTGAAAGGTTTGAAGCTTTTTAGGGCCCAGTTTATTCTATCCGCAGTCACTATTTTATTTGCAATTTCCCAGTCTTGGGTTGATGGTACGCTGTGCTGCTCGTCTGCCCACTCTAGGTCTGATGTGATTTCACATCCGGGAAAGTGTGTTTCTAGCAGTATTGCGCTCGTTTCGTCATCTGTATTTGTGTAAGTGCCGTCTTCCTTCTTGAGGGAACCCATGAGGTTTAGGTTACCTTTAGCTAGGATTTTCTTTATTCTTGCGGCTTGGTTTGTCGAGTTGATGTTACTACAAAAGTTTCGCCATGCCTCCGTTCTCCGGAATCTGATCCGCTTCTTGTAGTATTTCTGTGCTGCTTTGTATTCGTCCCAGTCCTCAGTGGTTCTGGTGTTTTTTGCTCTATTAAAAAGCGTTCTGAGTCCCTTCCGCAACCGTTCAAGTTCTGGCCCCCACCAGAAACTTTTTTCCAGGTCTTTAGGTATTATGGCAGGGCATGCCAGTTCATAGCTTTTTAAAAGTGTTTCAGTTAAGAATTGTACATTTGATTCTATATGGTGTGTACTAAGCGTTATGTCAGCAGGATGTGTGTCGCCTAGTGCTTTAGTTAATAGATTTGTATACCTTGTAATATCTGTTTTACGGGGGTTACGATATGGAACAGGGTTTGTTTGCTTATACTGTATACGGAAACACACGCGGCGGTGGTCCGCAAAGGATGGCTCGTTAGACACGTGCCATCCCTCAATTAGGTTGGCCGCCGCGTGTGTTGCCAAAGTAATGTCTATGATTGTTTGATACCTTGAGTTAACAAAAGTAGCTTCCGTACCCTTGTTCATGATATTCAGGTTTGTTTGGAATAGATATTCAGTTAATAACTCACCCCTTTTGTTTGTATCCTTACTTCCCCACAGAGGATGATGTGCGTTGCTGTCTGCGGAGATGATCAGTTCCCAGTTGTGTGCTTCGCTGTGTTGCAGCAGTTCGGCTAGCTCTCTTGAAGGAACTTCGCCGTCGCTCGGCATGTACACTGAAGCTAACACAAGGACAGTTTGATTTTCTGTAAGGAGTTTCACTGCAGTGAGGTCTCTAGAACAGGATTGGTTAAGCATAGTGGTTGTTATGTTTTTAGGCACAAAAATACAAGTTCTTGGGTTCTCAACAGTTGTGTCTAACAGTAACTTACCACCGATGTTATTTAGACCGCAGATTCTGTTGTTTCGGATCCAGGGTTCCTGGATCAGGGCGACGGTCTTGTTATCTGCCTCCAGCACTCTGCGCAAAGTGGCCGCCGCTATTTGTTTGTGCTGGAGATTCGTTTGGATGACGTTGATGGAACTAGGGACTACGTAGGACATCATCTTCATCGTTAGTGTGTCCCTCAGGCTGCAGCGGCGAGTTCGTCACCATCTCGCTCGGACCCTGTTGGGGAGCTGAGGTGGACGGCTCCGGAGTTGATGTCCTCTCCTTTGAGGTCTCACTCGTCGCTGGTTTGTTTTCGGCCTTCGCTACTTCTTCTGAGGTGAAGAAGCGGATGTACCCACTTCCAGACATGTGGGCTACCCGGCGGTCTCTATCCAATATGGTCTGTTTTTGGTCTTCAGGGATTCCTAGGATTAAGTGGACCACCTTTTCCTTGGAACTTACCTCTGTTGGTTTATCATCCACCGTCATGTCGTAACACTGCCAGGAATCTACTTTGTACCATGGGTTCTGCACATAGGACCCTGTGCAGTGTGGCAGCTTCGGTGATGCGAGTATGGATGAGGAGGCCTGCCTTAAGCCTCTTCTTCATATCTGACTGTCTGATGACAGCCAGGCTGGTACCGGGTATAGGTGATGCCATTGTTTTGACTGCTCGCTCCAGCCAGTTGAGAGCATTCGCATTCTCACACCACATCGCTAGCACCCCGTCCATTAGGAATGGGCGTCCGCGGAAAGATGGAGCTTGCGTGCTGGGAGACGGTGGGGACAGCACAGCTTGCAAGATGCCATCGTCGATGGTCTCTCTGAGCTGGTCTGCCTGATCTTGCGAGAGGTCCCTCGGCGGGACGGTGATGACCGCTACTCTCAGGTGCGATTGACTCGCATCTGCGTAGGTGGCCGTCCGCTTTGGTTTCGCGTCAGTTTTCGCGCGTTTAGCTTCCCCTCTGGAAGAATGGGTTTCGTCCAGGCGAGCTCGCTTCGAGGAAACACGTACGCTCGGGCCATTCCCATTCCCAGATTGTTCCTTTCCAGGAGCAGTGAGAGCAGTCGCAGCGATCCGCTGACCACGGGAACCTCTCGGTTTGCGTCTCTTTTTCGACTGGCTGGGTGGTGGTGGTGGTGGTGGTGGCAGTGGTGATGTTGGAGACTCTGTTGCCTTCTGTGCCGTTTGTGTCACCGTGGAGGTGGACGGCTCAGGTTCGCGCTGCGTTTCCGCTGCTGCGGTGGCTGTCACGGTGGAGGTTGTCATCGTCTTCTTGGGCTGCAAGGCCTCCCTTCTCGCGCGCCTGTTAGGGCGACTGCGTTCTGGTTGACCTTTCAGCCCTTTTTTGTTTGTAATGGCCACTGCCTTAGACTCCTTTTTCAAGGGGCGTTTGTGAGCGGCCACGTTCCACTGGGACACGATATTGGTGTCAATGGCTGAAGGTATGGCCTCAGCGAGGCCTGACAAATCTAATGATTGTGAGTACAAAAACTCCTGGCTCTATCTAAGGCAGTGGAATACGTGCTCAGCTGTGACACCCCGAGCTGCTGCATATTCACCGACTCCAGATCTGCTCTGGACGCCGTGGTTGGAAGTAGATCTCTGCATCCCTTGGTTATATCATGCAGGACAAACATCGGTGAGATGATCAATACAGGCAGATCTGTAAGACTGCACTGGATTCGTGCGCATGCAGGGATGCAGGGCAACGAAAGGGCCGATGAGCTGGCGAAGAATGCGGCACTCAATAGGAAGACGAGGCCGGATTACGATAAGTGCCCCATCTCATTCATCAAGCGACAGATCCGATTGGAATCGATTGATGAATGGGATAGGAGGTACGTAAGTGAGACGACGGCCTCTGTCACCAGTGTTTTTCCCGGACGTCACTAAAGCTCATTCGGTGGTGAGGAAGATAAGAATGGACAGCGCGATAGTACAAGTGTTCACGGGCCATGGGGGGTTCTCCGAGTACTTGCACCGTTTCCGGTGCAAGGAGAGCCCGTCGTGTGTCTGTGACGTGAATGTGAGTGAGAGCGTGATACATGTGTTATGTGAGTGCCCCGCCTACAGTAGGTACAGGATTGATATAGAGCTGGAATTGGGTAATGTTATAAATCGGGAAACAATAAGGGAAATAATTCAGGACAGGAACAAGAGAGATAGTTTTTTGAAATACTGCACAGAGGTAGCAGTAAGAGTAATAAATAGAAATAAAACAGTTAAATGAAGGTGAACAGGTTGTTATTAATATTGGAAACAAATGTTGTGATAAATAATGTAAATTATAACACGTTGAGACAAAGTATGAATATTACTAGATACTAGAATAAGGCTATAATTAAGACGAACACATGCTAATGTAATGCAAAACAATAAATGAATAATAATAATAAATGAAAACTTAAAGGAATTTTGTGAAGTAGAATGATAATATATTAATGATAATCTAATGAATAATAATAATAAACAAGAAATGTATATAGTATATAGATAAATAGAAATAGATATAAGATAGAAATAAGGATATGTAATAGTGATAAATAACCGTGATATTAGCATGTAGGATTAGAATAAGTCTTAAAATAAGTGACGATGTATTAGTTTAATAACAGATTTTTCATGCAATAAAGTTTTCCAGATTAGCTAATCAACCGTTAGGCTGTAGAGTAGTAGAACAAGCGCCTGCGATTGGAACTGGAGGACCTATGTTCCCAGATAGTGGAGCTGAAAGGGGAGATGGTTCGGTTCATGGACCGCCCCGGAACGTCGTCTGCGGCAGCGAAGGAACCCGTGGCGCCCACACAAGAGTAGGTGACGCGTGCTATTGTCGCGCAGGTGGGCGCCATGGTGAATGCCCGGTTCGAGGCCTTGGAGGATCGGCTTCTGCCGGAGAAACGGTTTCGTCCGGCATCTCTGGCAGATAGTAGCGTGGGCGTGGAGCCGGAATTCGTCGCTCCGCTACCTTTACAGAGTGCGTCGGGGAGTAGCAAAAAGGCTGCTCCCAAGTCCAGCGTCGCGGCATCGGGGTCCGGCGTTGTTGGGAAGGGAAAGGGAGGAAAGGAGAAGGTTAGGGTTCCGGCGTTGTCTGGGGCGGGGGTACCTCCAGTGTCCCGTCCGCTGCCTCCGGCACCGGCCTCCATGGAGGAGGCCTATAGTGTTGTTGCCCGAAGGGGCAAAAAGAAAGCTCCGGGGGGGCTTTCTCAGCCCCCTCCCAAAGAGGACCAGGCCAAGGGCAAAAAGCCCAAGGCCAAGCCCAAAAGGAGAAAGCCGAAGCTCCGAATTCCGCGGACTTCGGCTGTGGTCCTCACGCTCTCGACCGAGGCGGAGCGTAAAGGAGTGACGTATGCCTCCGTCCTCCTAGAGGCAAAGAGTAAGGTGGAACTCAGTCAGATAGGTATCACTGACATGAGGTACAGGAAGGCGGCGACTGGGGCTGGTGTTTAAGAAATACCAGGCGCCACAAGTGGTGAGAAGGCTGACTCTCTCGCGACCAGGCTGCGGGAGAGTTTGAACCCTGAGGTCGTCCGGATCTCCAGGCCCGTGAAGTGCGCAGAACTGCGCGTATCGGGTTTGGATGATTCGGCGACGGTGGCTGAAGTCGCCGCAGCCGTCGCAAAAGCCGGAAACTGTGCCGTGGAGGCATTAAAGGTGGGAGAGATCCGCCGCGCCCCTTCGGGGCTCAGAGCAGCCTGGGTCCGCTGCCCCGTAGATGCAGCAAAGAAGGTGGCGGGTGCCCGACTGCTTGTCGGATGGGTCTCGGCCGGGGTGCAACTCCTCGAGCCGAGGCCCTTGAGGTGTTACAGATGCCTCAAGATTGGGCACGTGCGGGTCTCCTGCACGTCAGAGGTGGACTGCAGCGGACAGTGCTACCGCTGCGGCCAAGAGGGTCACAAGGCCGGCGGGTGCAACGCGGCGCCCAACTGCACGTTGTGCGCCGCGAGCGGTCTGCCTGCCGGTCATTTAACGGGGGGGAAAGCCTGTGCGGGGGCCAGAGTACTCTCAACACGTACATCAGCCTTATCAGCCGCACAGCCACCCATCGCACAGCGGCTATCCCCCCCTTTAGCGCTCGACCTCACACTCTTGGCCGCATCACACCCCACAGCCCACCACCCTCACATCCAATTCGCAATCCCAATGGTATACGCCGCAAGCCCCCCCAGCCACCACTATTTCACCCATACTCATTCCCAACCGGACCAGTACTGCCCCCCCCCCTCCCGCAGAAACCGCTGTATATCAGGACCTTACTAATTGGCAACCTATCAACGTCAACACTGGTGCACTGCACTATCAATCGCACCCCCAGTATGCTCCTCCCGAACATTCCACGGTGGCCTTGCAGTCGCGACAGGCCATCGAACACCGCAAGGATCACCCGGCTTGCAAAACGGACGCTCAGCCACCCTTGGATAAAGAGAACCGCAAACCGCCATCCCCTGACAGCAAAGACAGACCTTAGAAACAGTGCGTGCTGTGCGGGTACGCGACACGCTACAGGAATATGCACAGGCATTTCCTCACCAAACATCAAGGATATAGATATGGCATGCGCGCCGACGACCCCGGCTACCCGAGGGTGTTCTACTTCATCACACACACTCCGCGTCCATTCTGCCCTCCCCATCTCGCCCCCTCTGACGAGGAGATTGGTCGTGCGCAGGGTGTTAACCGCGGTTTCGTAAGGGGCGGCAAATAAACAAATCACATATTCTGTAAATTCATTCTTTGCGATTGCCATGTATCATTATTATAACTGTCTCAACTTAATCTCTTAATTTTAATTAAGGTTTGCTGTATGTAATTAAGTTATTGTAATTAAATAATAATTATTGTAATGTAATTATTGCAATTAATTATACCAAATAAGTCAATTATGCTGAATCGTATTGTACCCATGATTCGTTATTTTGTGATTCGTGGTTGTTTCTACGTATATATTTACTACTTTCTACGGCGTATGGGTTCATTTTCCTGCATTAGCTTCGCGAGGCTGCCTCGATTACTGCATCGGCAGCATCGCGAGGCTGCGTTGCGAGGCTCGAATCGGCTTCGCGAGGCTACCTCGACTACTTCAACTGATTCGGCTGCTTCAGTTACATCGGCTGCGTCGCGAGGCAGCGTCGTGAAGCTAGCATCAGCTTCGCGAGGCTGCCTCGATCGGCTCGGCCGCTTCGACTGCTTCGGCTGCATCGGTTACTAACTAAACTAAAAAAGATTGTACTGGTTGTTTCCCTAGACATAGAGGGAGCCTTCGATAACGCGTGGTGGCCGGCAATACGGTGCGAACTCGCTAAGACAAATTGTCCGGTAAACATTATGAGGCTTGTGGACTCGTATCTGTCCGACCGAAAGGAACGAATGAGGTATGCAGGAGAAGAGTGTGTAAGAAATACGACGAAAGGGTGTGTGCAAGGTTCGATAGGGGGACCAACATTTTGGAATCTATTGTTGGACCCCCTATTAAAACAGTTGGATGAAAGGGGAGACTACTGCCAAGCATTCGCAGACGATGTGGTCTTGATTTTCTCCGAAGAAGACACTCAGAGTCTCCGAAGGAGGGCCGATGCCGCGCTCCGCTGTGTTAGGCAATGGGGGAATCGGAATAAGTTGAAATTCGCACCTAACAAGACCACGGCCATGTTAGTTACGAAGAGACTGAAGTACGATCCTCTAGTGTTGGATATGGATGGGGTGGGCATCGGGCTTTCGGAGAAGATCAAGATCCTGGGGCTCACGATAGACCGGAATCTTATGTTCAGCGCTCATGTGGACAATGTATGCCGCAAAGCGCTGAACATATATAAGCAGGTGTCGCTAGCAGCCGGGGTCAACTGGGGGTTGGAGTCGGAGGTCATCAGGACCATATATATGGCAGTGGTCGAACCGATTGTATTGTAAGCGGCGAATGTATGGGCACCGGCGTCCAACAGACTGGGCATTCGCAGGCGGCTGAGCGTGGTATAGCGGGGTATCGGGCAGAAGATCGCCAAGGCATACAGGACGGTCTCTCTCAACCGAAACCCAGCAGAACAAGATCACCGACATTCAATTTGGCAGTATTTACTCTCCATTTTGTTCTCTCCTGTAGCTCAGAGATGTATTCTTTCTGCCATCTCTTCCAAAAATGTTGGCGGATCTTCTCGAGACGTTCGTAACGTCGAAGACTGATATCTTTGCAATTTTAATCTTTGCAATTGATTAATCAGTGACCTTTTGTTATTATATCTCTCACAAATTATTTTCCATGCCATTATGTAATTTGCCGATGACACTTCGAGATTCGAAATAACTCTAGCCGCATCTCCCTCTAAATATGAAATGAGATAATGAAACTTATGAATCGATGAGATAAGGTTGTTGTTGTGAATTCAACTTTCAAATGTATCGCGGAACTCCAGTCAACGGAAATAAGCACTATCAAATTTAGCAATTTGAATTTGTGGCAACTTAAATCCAGTCTCTTGATGGTCATGAAAACATTGTGACGGTTCCATGGCATTGGCAGTGTGATTTTCGACTAAATATTTCGCTGTAGCAATACTTATTAGAATATCGCGTTCAATTAAGTCTCGCTCATCAACTTCAACATCTAAGTTTTCTGGATTCAAAATTTCTATTTCACTTTGTATATCATCAAACTTTACCGATATGCCCTCGAATTTAGTAAGTTTAAGATTTAACTCAGCCAATTCAATACTGGATAATTGTTCTTGCCTTTCCAATTGTGTTAAATAATTCTTAAACTTTGTCAGTTGCCCCTTTATAGAACTACGCCTTGTTAACAACTCTTTTAAGCGAGCTCTCATACTAGAAGTTAATTTTTCATCAGTCATTTTGCAAAATAAGTAAGTGTATACATATAACCAGTAATAAATAATTTGAATAAGATTCAGAAAAATAAACAAAAATTTAGTGTAAAAGTACAAAATTCTAACGCTCCTCGCCCAAGCGACGTCCGGCAAACAGAAAAACCGGTTGCGCCTGTACAGCCCGCAACGATGCGCCGATATGTTGTAATCAATTGATGTGCTGTGCAGCCGCCGGAAAATTCCTGAAATTAGTCGGCAAAATTGCGTGAAAATAGGTAAAGGAATGTAGGTATTTTTAAAACTAACGAAATTTAGCACCATTTAAACCTAATAGGGAATTGTATCTCATCTCAATACGGAACACTATATATGTAATTAAGATGATATGAACTGCGATTGCTTAAAAATTAGTAAGAAATAATTAGCGTTAATATTGGTTACGATTCTGTAGAAGCAATCTATTTATAGAATGAACTTTGTACCTTTAGTCATAAACGTTTTAATGTATAAATTATGAACTCAATATTTAGATATAAGTAGCTAGCATTTATTAGTTATTTAGATTAACTATTGTTTAGCTCAAATTGTAGATTAATTATTGGATATGGAATGTAATTTGGTATGAATTTGGTACTTATGTGAGGAAGGTCAAGGAAAGGCACTTATCTTTCGGTCGCACCGTGATGCAAGGAGTGAAACTTTAGCTGCTTCGCTGTCCACGCTAAACACGTCGAGAAGTTCAGTTGAACCCAATCTTGACTTCACTTTTAAATATGAGCATAAACTCAGGATACATTTTAGAAAATGTCGTCCATCTTGTCTTCTTGTTCAATTTTAGATATTGAATTCGTTTATCTTCATAACTTTTGTATTTTTGTAGTTCCCCTCATGGGCCACCAATTTATGTCTTGGCGGACACTCTGAGCTCATAAATTATACACATAATACACTTGAAATAATAATTTATTATTAATAAAAACAATATTTCGTAACAGCGCAGTTCGACAGTTGCAGAGCAGTAATATAATAAAAAACATTGTAGGTAGATTCAACACTTTACAATACAAAAATGAACAGCAAACAAATGCTTATTGTCTTTGCTACAAACAACACAGGCACTCGCGCCGGCCGCAACACTAGGTTTTTCAGGGTGCTGATTATGAAAATTATGTTCATTTTTAAATTCAAGATGGCGAATATTAATTTTTTTAACTAAATCGACATTGATGTCATATTGTAGGTTTCTCGGGGTTCTGATTACAAAAGCGACGTTCATAATCAAATGAAAGATTATTTTTTTGGATAAATTGTAATTTATTCGTAGTTTATGTTATGTCTATAAACATAATGTATTATTGTTTTAACACTGAGTAATATTATGTCGTTCCTGGGCGTATAAATTTTAAGTGAACCCATTGTGTATTTGGCTACCTACTTAAATTGTTGAAATTTTTCTAAGAATTGCCATATATTTCCTTTTTTTATGATTTTCATTACTACGGGACATTGGTAAAATTCGCAATCTGTATGGTGCCATTCAATTGATAACAAAAAATAGGGTGGAGTTGTGTCGGAGCACACGGCCATTGGTTTTAAAGTGAAATGTTTTTATGTCTATGTCAGCGAGTCGCTTTTAGCGTTAAAAATTTAAATGAAAGCAAGATTGACTTCGTTCTTTTACAAAGCGTGCCTTGACAGCTTTTAGAAGCTCCCGAAAGCGTCTCTCTCTCTTGGCGTTGGACATTAGGATACTTAGACGTGGCCCGTAACCCACTCTTTTCGACGACAGCTGTAATTTATAATTCTCGCCCGCTTTTGCAAGTCCTGAGGCCGACATATTGAATTTTTGTGTTTTTTTTTACAATTCCTGGTTATTTTAATTATGAATGTTCTCTAAATTACATTTATTTAAATCGATTTGTATAAATAAACTCTACAGACACGACAGAATTGCCGCGATATTACGTGTGAGTCGCGAGTTACACTGAATAGAAATGAGCGAGAGCGCCGGTGTTGGTCATTCTACGCCAACGAATTCTGAGTATTTCCGAATTCGTTGTTCTACGCAGTATTCTTTCCTCGCCGCCGCGACCGGTCCCGACGCAAATTCTAGGTCATAACAGCGAGCTAACTATATAATGCCCACCACACACGATCAAGTATGCATGATCAATTCCGTCCAATTTGCATGAAGCGGAGGTTGCATCAAGTAAATTAATCGTGTGTGGCGTCGATTTGGCTTGATCAGTTTTACTTGATGGAAATCGTTTATCGCATCTGCCGTCAAGGCATCAAGCTATCAAGCCATCAAGCCGTTCTGCATACTTGAACGTGTGTGGTGGCATCATGCCATTTCATCACTTCGCTCGAAATTTTGGTTAAGGGACGGTTGTACGAATGTGTAGATTTATTTTATTGAAATATGATGTATTGATTTATTTATATCGAAGTGAGCTCGCTTCGATGTTTAAGATAAACAATAAATAAATAAATGTTATCACAATATATCCCCATAAAAATACGATTTGAACCAAAATACTCGTATTTCTTTAATATGTATAATATTACTCTGTCAAAAAAGTACCGGGAAAAGATCAATAATACACAAAATGTTAGTTATTCATGCAAATTTATTTTATCACCTTCAAAGTATGTTCCTTCAGAAGCGATACACTTCCGCCAACGAATAATTCAATCATCAAAACATTTTTTAAACGCTTTTTTCGGATTTGAGTTCAGTTCTCGCCTCGAATTCTTAGATAGATAGATAGATAGATAGACAGATATTATTTATTTCGACATCTCAACACAGTACATGACATGACACAACATAATACATCAAGTAAAAAAATAAAATAAAATGTTTAGACAGTAGAGTAAAACATAATCAGATTGTAACAAAAAGCACACATAGAAACGTATTACATACAATAGACAACAACGCTGTCACGTGCTCTGTCGCGGCGTGCGAAAACGGAGTGCACTCAGCACTAGCTTCGACCACCGGGAGCGGTCGCGACACTGATTTTCAGTGCATCCGAGTCCAATTACAGTGACGCACGGACTTTAACCTATTAAACACGATGTTATAATTGAGTGTCAGTAAAAACAAGTTTAATTACAAATATTTTATAAGTAGTTAGTAAGTAGACAAATAAAAGATTGGATCTCATAAATAGTGAAAAATAAAGAAATATAATACCAACAAAAATATATATATATATAATAAATATAAATATATATAAATAAAAAAAAAACGGGTTCTTCTTTATGTCTTCTACCGAATGAAAACGGGTGCAACGAAGTGGTAATTTGAGTTAAGGAAAAAGAAAGAACTCGGCCTGAACTATATCTGGTGAATAAGGTGGTTGCTCGATGGTATTTGTTGAGTTTTTGGTCTCCGAAAACTCCGAAGCTTGTTGACTAGTTTGCATGTCAAACTCGTAAATCCACGTCTCGTTACCAGTATCAATCCGTTTCATGAACGTTGGATCGCAATTGACTCGTTCTAGCATGTCCTCAGCGACTCTTATGCGATTGAGTTTTTGGAGAAAATTCAGGTCTTTTGGAACTAGCCGAGCGGCAACATGTTTTATACCCAAGTGATTATTTAAAATGTTACGGATAGACTCGTGAGATCCAGAAAGTTCGGCGGCTATCTCTCTCAAACTTGAATGAGGATTTTGAGTCACTATATCCTTCAATTTAGCGATGTTAACTTCAGTTGCAGACGTTGATGGCCTACCAGAGCGAGGCAAATCTTCCATTACATCTCGACCGCTTTGTAGGACTCATAAGCACGTGTTGTTGATAAAGTCGATTCATCGTAAGCCTTCTGTAACATTTTCAGTGACTCCAAACTCGAAATTCTATTGGCGATGCAAAATTTAAGACAAACTCTTTGTTCGATGTTTTTGTCCATTATGAAATTCGCAATACACACTAGATATGATATAACTAAAAACAGCACTGAATTTAATTTAAATAACAGATGCAACTCAAACTCCACGCCAAAATGGAAAACAGTTGTGCCTATCTAACAACAACAAAACAAACAAAAAAAGTGTGTATGTGTCAGCTCCGACGCACGACTGGAGTTTACTGGTTTTTTCCATATTTTATATATTTTTATTCACTACAATGTATATAATAACATTAAATGTCAATATTAATAGATATAAAAAAAGTAGCATTTGTCATCTTCGATTTGAAAATGGACGTTATTTTCGTAATCAGTACCCCGAGAAACCTAGAATATGACACCCGTGTAGATCTATCAAAAAAATAATAATCGCCATCTTGGATTACTAAATGAACGTCATTTTCGTAATCAGCACCCCGAGGTACTTAGAATTTGACAGCCATATCTATTTATCCAAAAAAGTAATATTCGCCATTTTGGATTTGAAAATGAAAGTCATTTTCGTAATCAGCACCGCCAAAAACCTAGAATTTGATACCCATATCGATTTATCCAAAAAGTCATTTTCGCCATCTTGGATTTGAAAATGAACGTCGTTTTCGTAATTAGCACTCCGAGAAATCTAGGATATGACAAATCGATTTATCCAAAAAAAGCAATCTTTGCCATCTTGGATTTGAAAATGAACGTTATTTTTGTAATCAGTACCCCGAGAAACCTAGAACATGACACCCATGTAGATTTTTAAAAAATAATAATATTCGATACCTTGGATTACAAAATGAACGTCATTTTCGTAATCGGCACTCCGAGATACTTAGAATTTGACACCCATATCGATTTATCCAAAAAAGTAATATTCGCCATCTTGGATTTTAAAATGAACATCATTTTCGTAATGAGCACCCCGAGAAACCTAGAATATGATATCTACTCGTATGTCGATTTATACAAAAAAATAATAATCGCCATCTTAGATTCGAAAATAAACATAATTTTCGTAATCAGCACTCCGAGAAACCTATAATGTGACACCTATATCGATTTATCCAAAAAAGTAATATTCGCCATCTTGGATTTGAAAGTGAAAGTCATGCGCACAATAGGTTGCGCACAAAAAACGTAACGAGGTCATTCGATGAGTAGATTTTACTCATATTTTTTTCATACCGGGGGCCTTATATGAAAATCGATTCTTAAGGAATAAACTCTAAAAATTGAATTTGGAACCATAAACAAATCATCCATTCCCGATACTTTTTTGACTGAATGTATGTAATTTTGAGAAATTATTTGCGATACATGTTGTCACATATTTTAATAAGTTATTTTCACATTTTAATCTCGAAAAAAGAGAACATCGAGTTTTTAAAACGTATTCCGTTCAGAATTATTCTTAATAAGGTCCGTTTATGAAGGAGAAAAACAATTTTTACAAACTAAAAAATTATCGATTATCAATTATCAATTGATAAGAAATTAAATCAATAAAATAATTAAGTCAATCGATAAAATCGATTGAAAAAAATGATAAAAAAATATTAATTGATTAAAAATTATAAGTGGATAACATTTTTTAGAGTTAAACTGTTTTCATTTATTTAATTGAAAGTATATTTAATAACAACTAATTTGACCTTTCACAAAACAATGAAGATCAAATATTCAGACTGTTAGCTGACGAATGTGTGAAAATCAATCACTATACCTAAGCGAAAATGTGTGAGGAGTATGACGAGATTTGAGGAAGCGAAAGAAGTATGTAAGAACCGCAAAGCTTGGTACTCCGTCTTCTCTGACTATCCCATTAGGAATATAGCGTGAAAAAATGTATGTATTTGTAATGATTTAAATGTGAATTGTAAGTAATGACAGTTATAGTGATATGAACATTTTGCAATATAAGTAATGAAAACTAAAACATGAAACAGTACGAACTTAACGAACGCCTGCAAGAAATTGAAACAACCTATTTGCTATGAGTATTTGTGAGGCGTTAACATAATCGGTTGACTTAATTTTTTTAATTGATTTAGTTTTTTATCAATCGATAGTCGATTATCGATAAACAAAAGTTTATTATTTAGTTCGTGAAAATAATTTTTCTCTTTGATAAACGCACCTAATTAAACAATGTTTCTGAACGTTTTAAAAACTCGATGTTCTTTTTTTGAGATTAAAATGTGAATCCACCAAATAAATCATTGTGATTGAATGAAAATA
Source organism: Zeuzera pyrina (assembly GCA_907165235.1). Taxonomy (NCBI): domain Eukaryota; kingdom Metazoa; phylum Arthropoda; class Insecta; order Lepidoptera; family Cossidae; genus Zeuzera; species Zeuzera pyrina. Next base: position 135,557 of record OU015617.1, read on the forward strand.
ACTTATTTACATATGCGACCATATGTCTGGGTGTATTCGTAAATAATTTCTTAAAATTGCTTTTTAAACTTACATATTTAAGAACTGTAAAAACAAATACGAATTTTTTTCAAATCGTATTTTTACTGGGCTATATTGCGATAATATTAATTTACTTGCTTCGATATATGTTTCAATAAATCAATACATATTTTAATAAAATAAATACGATTTGAAAAAGATAATTCGTAATGAAACGAGCATCGCTGAGACATAATAACACAGCCGTATCTGACAAAATTTCGAGCGAATCGACGAAATGGCATGATGCCGCCCACACACGTTCATCATGCAGTACGGCTTGATGGCTAGATGACTTGATGGCATGACGGAAGATGCGAAAAACGATTTCCATCAAGTAAAACTGATCAAGCCAAATCGACGTCACAAACGATCAATATTACTTGATGCAACCTCGTTGTGTTTCGTTACTGTTATAAAACATTTCTTGCTTGTAAGTTTTTTCTATTATACAAGTTCGTATAAGCCGTAGTGAAATGTAACGCAACTCTGCCTTGCAGCCGTGTGCGTCAAGAAGCTAATATCATAAGAACGGTAAGAACGTCACTCATTTGTGTGAGAGCGCTCTTATGAAGCTATGATTCTTTGAACGTTAGTTACAAGTTAGTCAAAGTCAAAGTCAAATCAATTTATTCAAGTAAATCCAATCACAAGGTATTTTTGAACGTCAAATCTACTTTAGTTCGGTTCAAATAGAAAACCTGGACACTGAGAAGAACGGACAAGAAACTCAGTCAGGTATCATTTTTTCAACTTCATTTTACAAAAGGTTTGTTAAAATACAATATTTTCATTAAGCCAGTAAACGCATGTGCAGAGAAAATCATTTCCAGACTATTGTTTTATCTTCAACGAAATCGTTTATTTTATAGTATGATTGTCTAATCAATGTACGTTTTATAACTAATCTAAATATATTTTCTGTTAATTGAGTGACTTCTTGAGGAACTTTATTATAAAAACGAACGCAGTTACCCAAAAATGAAACATTTGACTTATGTAATTTAAATTTTGGAACAACCAATTTATCACTACCTCGGTTTTCCATACCACCAATATCGCCTTTTTTTGTAAATCGATCTATATTTTCCTCGTATACATAATAATTTCAAAGATGTATAAGGACGGCAAGGTCAGTACATCAATGTCTTTAAAACGATCTCTTAGTGATTCTCGTGCATTCATACTGTAAATAGCACGTATCGCTCTTTTTTGTAAAATAAAAATCGAGTTAATATGCGCCGCTGATCCCCACAGCAAAAGGCCATAGGACATTAGGCTATGAAAATATGCGAAGTACACCAGCCTAGCCGTATCCGCATCCGTCAATTGCCTAATGCGTCTAATGGCATATATCGCGGAACCGAGCTTACTAGCCAATGCCCCGATATGATCCGCCCATTGCAATTTACTATCTACTGTTAAACCAAGAAAACTGGCAGACCTAACTAATTCTAACTGTTTCCCACCCAATTCTATTTTATCATGGATTCTGGGTACATTAGAAAGGGAAAATTTAATACATGTGGTTTTTTGTGCATTCAGTAGTAAATTATTAACAGCAAACCACCCCGAGACGTCCGCCAGGATCCCGTTCACCCAGGTAATATCTAAGTTCTTTCTGTCCAGTTTAAATAGCAATGAAGTGTCATCAGCAAACAATACTATTTCGCATAAGTTCCTGAGCATAAATGGGAGATCATTAATGTAGACTAGAAACAGAAAAGGTCCCAAAATTGATCCTTGGGGAACGCCCATTCTTAACCTCGAACCAACAGACAAAACCCCATTGACACTCACTTTTTGCTCCCGGCCAGACAAATACGAGACCACGAGATCGAGAGCGTTACCACGAATTCCATAGTATTTAAGCTTGCAAATTAAAATTTCGTGACTAACACAATCAAAAGCCTTGGAAAGATCGCAAAAAACACCAATGGCATCCTGAGATCCCTCCCAAGCCTGAAGTACAGTCTTGATCAAGCTTGCTCCCGCATGAGTTGTTGACCGCCCTCTCGTGAACCCGTACTGTTGACCGTGAAACATACCGTGAATGTTAAAATGTGCTAGCATTTGATTGAGTATTATTTTTTCGAATATTTTACTCAATGCTGGCAATATTGACACCGGGCGATAATTTGTTAGATTCAACATACAACTTAACTTAAATAATGGAATAATTTTACTGTGTTTCATTAAATTGGGAAACACCCCTTGATCGACACATTTATTAAATATCTCTACCACATTATCCCTTTGCTTGAAAAAGAACTTAAAATTGACATTATACTGGTAGCAGTAGATATTAAAGAGTTTAAAAGCGTAATATAGTGAACTAGCCGTAGCTGAGATTTCGTTCATGCAGAAAATTTTTTCTAGGCTTTCTCGAATTATATTAGGTTAGATTATATGTACATCTATACTAATATTATAAAGAGGTAAACATTGTACGTTTGTACGTAATGGATAAACTCAAAAAACGACTATTTATAACAAAATTTGACAGTAAAATTGTAATTACAGACAGACGCTACAGATTTATATAGTAGTATTGAAGAGCATGTCATTCCATTTCATTTGTTTTCTTTCGGCGAATGGTTCAAGTTAATGCATAATAATGCTCGACGCCACATCACAAATAATCCACGAGATCACTTTAAAGACATTGAGATCTTTGTTATAAGGTGGCCAGTGCAGTGCTAAGTCCAGTCCTGACCCTGAACAGTATCTTTGGGATGAAGTGAAACGAGTGTGATCCTGATCTTGAGACATGAGACCCTCTAAGATATCCAAATTACCATCGTCGCGGAAAGGAAGGGAATATTTCTGCAAACGATTGACGACTTGGAACATTCTTCACGAAAATATCGTCAAGTTCATTAGGTCTAAGAACGACCGCTTGGAAGCACTCATCAGAGCGGTGGGAGGGAGGATAACACTAGATTTTAGATTATATTAAACAACTTTTTTTTGCAACTTTTGTTTAAAAGGCTTTGTTTTTGTTTTAAAGTGTTTGGTAAGTTCTACTAACTTTTCAACCAACTTCCAGAAAAGGAGGTTCTCAATTCGGTTGTATGTTTTTTTTTATGTTTGTTACCTCATAACTCCGTAATTTATGAACCGATTTGGAAAATTCTTTTCTTGTTCGAAAAGATACACTTCCAGATTGGTCCCATTGAAATTTCACTGGTATTGAAGCTTTGGTTTCGAAGATACACCAAATAACGCGACCTGGTTATTTATATTGACGATTCTCTTGTATGTCATTTGTTAACTATCGTTGTCCCCACATGGTATAGTGGTAGTATCCCATGTTCGATCTGTTCGCATCCTTTATTGTGAAAGCTCACGGTTTGTGCTCCTCAATAGAATGGAAGTTAACACATTGCGCTCCAGAATTAGAAAATAAACTAATTGTAGACCTGCTCTAGATTTTAGATGCTCTAGATTCTAGGTTCCCAAACTTATTTTGTCTACTGAGTCGAGAGCTCATGCAGTCGTTGTCTAAGATGCCTCCTAGCTAAATAAAATTACAAATCACCCCCCAGGCCTCTACACAACGCCCCCATTTTTTTTCTGGGTCTCTTACCACCCCCCTTTAGGCCTGCAGCGCCCACAGGGGGGCGTTATCGCCCACTTTGGGAATGGGTGCGACTCTAGATAGATAGTTATTGAAGTCGGTTCCAAATCAATGTTCGACAACGGAAAGTCTATTAGTTTAGTGGGCTTGGCACCGACTTCAGTAACTGTCAAATTTAATTATATGGGTATTTGTATCGTATTTTTATAAAGTTATTTTTGTACTTAAGTTTCGATCCGTAAGGGATAGTTATTTCATACTTTTCAGTGTTCTTTTTTGAAGTCGGTTTTCATCCGTCAATTACATAAATGTACGGAGTGCTATCCTTAATTTTATTGTTTTCGTAATTTCACTATACTCATGGGCGCTTTTATAATTTATAAAGATAAAGCATTGATAAGGGTGTCCGGACATTATGGATTATATACTAATTGATGCCCGTGACTTCGTCGGCGCGGGATAATAAAAAAAAAATCCCATATGGAAATTCAAGTTATAAATTATTGTCTGTGTACGTTTAAATCCGTTCAGCCGTTTTTGCGTGATTTTTCTTTTATATTTATATTATATATTTATTATCGACTGACAGCATCCACTGTTAAAAGTAAATTGCTAAGAAGGAACACATTATATATTGTTTGAAAAACTAAAGAAAGATCCAAACAAGTTATTCAATTATTTTTGATAATCAGTAGAGCCTTTTGGGTAGATTATGTTACATATTTGCTAAATGACCTGTCGTGGCGGACACTTGGAGCTCACAAACACAAACATAATATACATGCAATAATGATTTAATAACAATAAAATACAATTTTTTGTAACAACGTACAACGTAGTTCGATAGAAGCTCAGTAATAAAATGCACTGTAGGTAGATCGAAGAATTTACAACATAAACGCCTATTAAAACAAGAGGCAAACAAATGTCTATTGCCTTTGCCACAAAGTACTGCACAGGCACTCGCGCTGGCTGGAACACTACCTATTGTTTTGTAATTATAACCGCTACAGATGACTACGTCTCTATTTATTAAATCTCAATGTAATAGTTGTAATACATAAACATAACATAACATATCTTCACGCTGTATCCCCAACGGGGTAGTCAGAGAGGACAGAGCGCCAGGAGTCGCGGTCCTTACACACCACTTTCGCTTCCTCAAATCTCATCATTCTCTTCACACATTTCGCCTAGGTATGCGAGTGCTTTTGACATTTCCGTCTGCTAACACTCTGGCTATTTGATCTTTATAAGTCAGCCTTGGTCTTCCTTGGCTTCTTTTACCACTCACATTCGCTCTGTAGCTTTTCTTCGTCAGTCTTTCATCATTCATTCTTTCCAAGTGCCCGAACCATTTAAGCATTCCTTTCTTCATTTTTACAATAACACTGTTGTGCAACTCTGTCATACTGCGTATCTCATCATTGCTTATCCTGTCCGCAAGCGTGACACCGCACATATTTCTGTATTTCTGAGAGACTGCATCTCCACAGCATTTATCATACTTTTTCTCGATTTCGGGCATATCCAGGCCTCACTATCGTACAACAAAGTTGATACCAACACCGCATTGTGGATGGCCATTTTAGCAGTGTTAGATATAGGTGGGTGGTCACACTACCCACTAATGCGGACAGAGCACCGTTCAGTTTATTGCCAGCTGCTACCCGTCTCTCCACATCCAACACATCTTCCATCTCTCGAAAACGCACTCCCCAGATACACAATTTCATTCACTTGTTCTAGACATTTTCCATTTACACAAATCACACATTTCGTTTGTACCGCTTCTCTTTCAAACACCAGAACCTTAGTTTTGTTCACATTCATTTTCAATCCTTTTACTTCACAATCTTCTTTCATACACGTGACTAGTGTCTGCAACTCTGCTTCTGATGGTGCTGTTAGCACAGCATCGACAGCGTACAATAGGCAGTTTACCACTGTGTCATCACATCCCATACCACTCATATTACCTTTCAATCTCTGGACGCAACTGTCCAAATACAGCACGAACAGCCAGGCAGATATCACGCAACCCTGTCTGACACCAGAACAGACTTCAAACCAGGGCGACATGTCACCGCCTATCCTTACACAGGCTCTGTGGCCACGATATAATGACCTCACAGCCCGTAGTAAGGAGCCCTCCACGCCATATTCAGGCAGAAGACTCCACAATTTCTTTCACACTACTCTATCGAATGCTTTTTCTAGATCCACGAAAGCGTAGAAAAATTTCTGGTCTATAGCCAGAAACCTTCCCACGATAACGCGAAGCGAGAAAATCTGATTCATACAACCCCTACCGTTCCTGAAACCACCTTGCGCCTCCCACAAATATCTTTCTGAAACGCCTTTCATACGTTCAGTCTATACTTTAGTATAGACTTTACTCGCTAAGCTGATGGCCCTATAGCACGCACAGTCTAGATATGAACCTTTCCCTTTATATAGAGGTACTATGACTGCCGTGCGCCAGTCCTCTGGAACCTCCCCCTTCTGCCAACAAAGGTTGCAGAGTGCACAGAAGGCATCCCAAACCCTAACACCACCATACTTGATCAACTCAGCAGTCACCTCATCAATTCCCGCAGCCTTTCCACATTTCAAACTTCTTATCACTTTCTCAATCTCTTTCATACTAATGGCACCCTCCAGTCCCTGGCCTGAGTGTGGCAATTCATTAGAATCGCTCTCAGTATCAAAGACGGAGTCGCCACTCTCATACAGTTCTCCATAGTATTCACTCCATCGCTGCAGAACCTCTTTTTTATTTGTAAGCAGGTTGTTTTCTGTCGAACGCACTTTATTCATTCTGCAAGGTGCCGGACCACTTCGGTACTTACGTACTTCTTTCAAAAATAATTTGGAATTTTCCTCAAAGTTGTCCGTCTTGTTTTCGTCTAACACCCTACACCTTTCACGCTTCTCTTTCACTAGTGCCTTCGTTTCTGCTTTCTGCAGCTTATATCTGTCTTTCATCAAATTTTTCATACCACAGTCATTTTTAGTAGCAAGGTAGTCTTGCCATGCTTTCTTCTTCTTATACACAGACACTTTCACCTCATCATCCCACCACACATCACGCTTTCTACCATTAACAATCTTATTCATTCCACACATTTCTTTCGCAGCCTCGATCATGCTATCCCTAAGGTTCTGCCAACATTCTTCAACATCCTCGCTCATTACTTTCAATTTAACATCAAGCTGACCGGTTAATACCTTTTCATATTCATTCCTGGTGGTCGCATCTTGGAGTTTCCACCTTTTAATGCGACAAACCGCTGCAGGCTTGGACACTGCGCGATGTCGCCATGCTGTAAACAGACCCCTTATTCTAGTTACCACTAGAAAGTGGTCCGTTCCCAGATCGGCTCCTCTGTGTACTCTAGTGTCCATAACCTGCTTTTTGAGCCGGCTGTCCACCAGGAATAAATCAATCATACTTCTTTCATCCTTCCTTTCCCATGTCTACTGATGAATCCTTTTGTGCTTAAATAAGGTATTAGCAACAAAAAGATCCTTTTCCATACACAGTCCTAACACAATCCTACCAGCATCATTCACTCTCTTATCTCCATACTTGCCTAGGACAGACTCAAATCCTGTTCGAGCTGTCCCAACCCATCCATTCATGTCTCCACACACTATAATTCTCTCATTCTCTTCAACCGTCGCTAGAACTTCCTTAACATTCTCCCAAAACTGCTCTAGCTCGTCCAAGGGGACAGAGAACACTGGGGCATACACCACTAAAACAAATAACCTCGTCAACCCTGTCTTGAGACGCACCCAGAGCAGTATCGGGTTTACACACTTATACTCAGTTACCCAAACCAAACGAGAGGACAGTAAGACGCCTACGCCCTGTAATACATGTAATACGCCCTGTAATGTTGTAATACATAAAAAACACAAATAACGAACCGATAAAAAAAAAACTTTTGGAACGAATGTATTACATATTATATGTACATGTATATTGTTCTAAAAACTAAAAGAAGATCCGAAAAGTTTTTTAATTACATACATATTTATATCAATTAACATATATCTTCACGCTGTATCCCCAATTATTAATTTATTATAGTTAATAATTTGAGTTACATCTTAATAACCTGCTTATTGTGTCTATAATTAAATCAAGAGAAATTTTTTTTTTAGTTCTATGTTGTATTTGTACTTAGTTCAATAAATGTAACGACATCGTATTTGAAGATAATCAAAAATTAAAACGCAATACAAAAATCTATACGCCACGCCACTCGCTATGGTTTGCGAGCGCCGACTGCCGACTCACACATTGAATTTTGTGCAGGTACCTACTACACTCTCAATATTGCCGTGACGATTTAATAAGGAGCCTAGCGTTCCCACGGTTTATCGTGGACGTCCACGGCTAAATGTTATCGTGCACGGAAATATAAAAGCGTCTTCATACAACTGCATACATTTTGCTTCCCCATTGTACCGTTGACGGAAAAAACGAGGCGATAAAAACGTTCAACGGAAAATTATAAAAGCGGCCCGTATGTAGCGGCTTATAGAAACTACTTACCTTCCAATTTATACATAGCGCCAATAGACATACGGACAGACAGACGAATGCACAGGACAAACTTATACAGGTTCTGTTTTTTTGCCATTTGGCTACGGTTCTTAAAAAAGGGATATAATCTTCTGAAACCTCGAACCTTTTGCAATTTTCGAGACTATGCAAAGAGTCCGGTTTATGCGTCCCTTTCTCTAAAATAATTTAAAATATTTGTTTGATAAAAAAATAATTGTTTTTTCTGATCAGGTTATAGGACACAATAAAAATGCCTGATTCATTTACTTAATTATTTATTTCGAGATTGTGGTTGCTTGGCCTATCAATTTCATTGAATAAAATTCGTTTTTTATGTCATTTCCATCTTTATCGGCATTCAATATTTCAAAATAAGTCTAACAATAATCGAAATATAGCTAAATATTTACAAATTTTTCACATAGATACGTAATTGATACAAGATGTTTTATTTTTTGGTAATTTACACACGCCATAAAATGTATTACATACATAATGCGCTTCATGTTATTATTAACATGTCTCGAAGAAAAAAGCTTACGTAAATACATTTGAATGATAAGTAACTGTGATTTACAATATATCGATACATTGCACAAGTCACTTACGCGTACAATACTCGTTCTTTACACTGATTGTGAGTATCTATAATTAAGATCTCAAAACAGTCATTAAATTGCATTGTTCATATTTCAGTTATGCACCGTCACGGTTGACACACGGTTGCGTGTAAATTTCAGGGGTTTACAGGTACAGTTCCATGGGACAGATGAGCGCACAGTTCGCACCGGCAGGCGGTCGCAGGCGGCGCGAGCGCTCGCTACAAGTGGCCGTTCCAGCGCGCGGCGGCGGGCGGCGCGGCGTCGGCGGCCAGGGAGCCGCTGGACGTGAGCTCCGTGAGCGCGGCCGGGTAGTACACGGTGGGCGCGGGGCTGGCGGCGCGCGCGCTGCGCCGGGTCGGCCGCGTCGCCGCCGCCGCCGCCGCCGCCAGCGAGCGGGACCCCGCGCGCAGCTCGGAGCGCCGCAAGGTGCCGTTACGCGCTAGCCTCAGGGACATGCGTTCTCCGCATGAAGCGAACGAGTCGTCCCGCGTGTTCTCTGGTGAGTCGCGACCCCGCGCCCGTTTGCGACCCGCGCAGAACATCTTGAGGAATACACGCTTGAACTTTTCACCGAATATAACGTAAATTACAAAATTGACACTACTATTGACCATTACGAGTAGGTTGCTCGTTTTGACTAGCGGGTCGAGATTGTGGAATTGTTCTCCGAGAAATACTTCGAAAGCATTCGTAACGAGCGGGAGAAGGTTGCAGAGAAAAAATACGAGCACGACAACGAGCAGCATCGTAGCTAGTCCTAATTCTCGTTTTTGAACACGAGACAACCGCGCGCGTTCCGCCTGCGCCCGCCACACTTGTCTCACGATGCATGCGTTCAGCGCCGCCAGTGCCGAAAAAGGTATTATATACATCACAACTAGGTACAGCCAATGGATGTACACACTGACGTAGAGTTCCGTTCGGTAGGCAGATGATGTCACACAATAGATCGCCATTCCGGTATCCTCGTCCTCGACACGGTATACCTCCGCTTCGAGAAAACGTGGCGCGTTATATATTAGCGCGAACAGCGCCGTACCTAACACGTACCACCGCGCGCGGGATGAGGTGCACAACGCTTTCGCACGGAACGGATGGCACACGGCCACCCAACGCTCCACGGTCACTATTAAAGTCAAGTAAACGGACATAGTCTGCGCGACCAGCGCTAACGGAAAGGCCAACAGCGTCAGGTGGGGCAATATGTGGTAGTAGTAATATCGCAGTAGTCCCGTGTACGGGTAGAACGCCGTCAAGCCGAAGAGCAGCACGGAGGTGAGGATGAGCACGGTGTCGCAGGCGGCCAGCCCCACCAGCAGGCAGTTGATGGACGAGCGCATCTGCGGCCGCGAGAGCACCAGCACCGAGAGCGCGTTCCCGAGCAGGCCGGCGGCGCCGATGGCGTTGAGCAGCACCCCGTGCAGCACGAACTGGAACAGCTTGTCGGAGTCGGTGGCGTCGCTGTCCGACTCGCACTGCAGCGCGCCGCCCGCGCTGCCGTTGTGCGCCGCGCTCGCCGCGCTCGCCGCGCTTGCGTTCATGCTGACGGCGCGCTCATGTCGCGCCGCGCCGGCGCTGCGCCCGCATCCTCGCCGCTCTCACCAGCCGCCGGCCCGCGCGCCGCCGCCTACCTGCGGAACGATACAGCCGTTTCTTACTTAATCAGGATTAATCAAGATTGACATTAACATGATTATACCGATTGTTTTACCTAGACTGATTTAATTTCTACTTGTTTTATTTTATTTTTATTTTTGTACTTGTAAGTACTTATCGTGATTAGATTATTATTAGATTTAACGTGTAATCTAATAACATTCTAATAAAAATAATCATTCCAGATGTTTTACCATTTGTATGACACCAAAATAATCGCCAGGTTTGCATACATAACAAGCTGGTAGAACGACATTTAACATTCGTACAAAACAAATTAGGAAATAATTTGGGCGTTGTCGATATCAAACTTGTTGAAAATAGAACCCAAAAACTCTAGGTTTAGAAAGCAAATCGACTAACGACCGCAGGACAGACGCCAATAGGATTGTCATATTTTTATAAGTATAGTAATAAGCAGTAGTAGGTAAGTGTCTGAAATGAAGTAAAAAAAAAACATAGCTGCTTTGAGCTGCTTTACAGTGATAATATAGAAAATTAGTCTACAGGCACAAAAAAAAAAGACACATAAATATTCCCGAAAATATCGCTCTCCTTCTTGGTCAGTCGGTCGGTAATTAAATATTGGTGCTTAAAAAAATAAATTTCAATTCCTACTTGATGACTACATTTCGTTTAAACTTTTGGTTAACTCGTTCGTTTATGGTTTTGGTGACATATTGTTGTATATAGATATTGGATAATGATACATCTCGTGCTGGTTTTGAGAAATGAAATAATATAAATTACTCTTAATTCCAACAACTAACGATTTTTAGGGTCGCATGCCATAAAAAACGTTTCTGTACGAAAGCAGAGCTCTTACAGGATTTTTCCGTCTGCTTGTCTATTACAGTTTACTTCATCAAAAAACCAATCTCATTTACTTTAAAAGGTACCTATACTACACATGATAAAAAATTCATAAAAATTCATAGGAGGAATACAGAAGGGGAAAATTGATTACTTGAAATCGATGTGATCATTCTACCAACCTTGTCGCCGAAACTATTAGGAATTACAAGACTTACAAGCTTTACCTAAAATTTATACAGAATTGAGTAATGAGTGATGAAAGACTGACGAAGAAAATATACAGAGCGAAAGTGAGTCGTAAAAGAAGCCAAGGAAGACCAAGGCTGACTTATGAAGATCAAATAGCCAGAGTGTTAGCAGACGGAAATGTCAAAAGCACCCGCATACCTAGGCGAAAATGTGTGAGGAGAATGATGAGATTTGAGGAAGCGAAAGAAGTGTGTAAGGACCGCGACTCCTGGCGCTCCGTCCTCTCTGACTACCCCGTTGGGGATACAGCGTGAAGTTATGTTATGTTATGTTGTTACACAAAATAAATCGAGTTGTAGGTATAATATCTAGAAATTAAGAGTGAAGCCGTTTTACATTCAAAATTCAAAAAAGTTTATTCAATAACTCCTAGATGTATTTACATGGGCTGGTGTCCCCCTTTAAGCAAGGAATTGCTTGTATTGGGAGAAGTACATATATTGTAAGATATTTATCAATTGTGATTAAAAGGTATTTTGTTACTTTTAATCAGACCTAAGAACTTGAAACTTAAAGGCAACGATTGTGTATTTCTATCTGAGATTTTTACGTACTGATAAAAAAGTTTCGTTGAAGAAATTATTTGAAATGAGCAGAAACTTTTCTTATCCATTGACAGAAATTCACTGACAGAATTAAGCAATAGAATGACATGTGTATGCGTGACATAATGCGCAGAAAAGCGTCTTTGAGGTCTTCTTTTATAGGTCTTATAATAAAATTAATACACAATATGTCCTTCGATTGAAGGGGAGATGTGCACGATGTCGTTAGCGATAGCTTTGCTGGTGGCGATAGGGCACACCGAGGGCACTCGGTACGCGTTCTACAGGGATATGCGCGAGGCAGGCGCGAGCCCGGGCGCGGCGGCAACCCGGCGCGTTTTCGGCGGGGAAGCGGCGTCGATGGACGCTTTCCCGGGCGTGTGCGCGCTGCTCGACCGCTACTGGGCGGCGCGCTGCTCGGGCGCCGTGCTGGCGCCGCGCTGGGCGCTCACCGCCGCGCACTGCGTCACGCCGCAAATCGCCTACGTCAAGTACGACACGCGCAGGCCCACCTCGCCCGACGGACGCGTCTCTCCCATTCTCTACCTCTACAGGCATCCCAAGTACGTCTACTTCCTACCTCTAAAGAATGATAGAACCTCGTTAGGTGCCCGTCTGAATAGCTGCCATCGTCTCGATCGCTAATCTTACTGCCAGATATCAGTACCTACTTGGACTGTTGTGTTCTGTTGTGGAGGGTAAAATGGCCAGTGACTTTCTGGCACAAGAGGAACGACAACTTATTTTTTAAGATTGCCAACATATTTGCAATTTGAAGTGTTTTCTTAGCCTTGATATATGGTAAATAGACCTCAGTCCGCTTATCATTACACGAATTGGTGCTAGTCTGTTTTCCCCGTTGTATCAAAAACCACTGTTCTATTGCCGCGAACACTGTAGTCATAGGATGTCGCGCGGCAGGTACAAAGTGGTACAAGAAGACGAGGGTCGTGGCCCAGACGTGACCCTGCTGCACCACGACGTGGGGCTGGTGCGCACGCGCGATGACATGGCACTGTCGCAGCGCTCGGCCGTGCCGCGAGAACCGTTAGCCGCCATGCGTCTTTATGATCCAGTCGATCTCAAGAACCAGGAGGTCCAGGTAAGTTTTTATTTTAAAACACGTCGTTGAAAAATTGCTGTACATATGTAGGTATATGATATGTCATTACATATAATAAAAAATTGTGCATGACATATCTAGTTTTGCCATCAATATTGTTACAAGGAAAACATTGTTCTCTCTATTACATATAAAACTTTATTACTGCAATGTGCGTTAGCTTATACTTTAATATAATAGTATTTTAAAAATATATGGCTCATTCAAAATTATCTCCATTGGGCTTAATACAATTCTTTAAACGTTGTCGTCAGTCATCGATTGAAACACGATAAAATGTTTCCTCCTTTAACGTACTGACTAAGAGGTTGTTTTGATTTTACCACCCTATTCATTTTTAAATTATTGGTGAAGAATAAGCTGCAAGTCTTAAGTCATCTTTTAAAATACGCGACATGATTTTGGGTGCTATATTCATTTCCCTAAATAAAATCTTTTGTTTTCGGACAAGATTTCTTCGGATTCTTTCTTTCACTGCTTTCATCGCCTTTAAAGTACGAATAATACGTGGACGGTCAGATCTTTTTCTGTCACAAACAGAGGACGCTTCATTATACGTATCAATAGTCCGGTACACAAACATTCGACTATTGCCAAGCGGACGGAGAGTTTCAACAATTCCATTTGGCCCATACCTACTTTGTGTAATGCTATCACAGCCATTGGGTTATCTTTATCAACCCATTTCATTTTAATAACATAAGAATATTTAACATAGATTGGCGCGAAAACGAGAAATCACTATGAATAAGTCATATGAGAATGATAGGCTCCTAATTCAAATGAAATAATATTGTTTTTTTTATTGTTGCAGTATTTATGGCCAGATTGTGTAGTACACTTAAGATTAAAAAACTACATACTTTTTTTTTTTATTTTTGTAGCTTTATTAATCTACAACCAAAATGGGAATAAAGAAAAATACATTGTACTATTCTATAGACCGAAATAAATTTCGTACCTATGAAATATTTGCTAGAAGGTCAAGGATTTTTGACTCATTTGAAATGGCAGTATGATATAAGTAAGCAGTTCGGACGATTCTAGGTGCTGGGGTTTGGGCGCACGGAGCGCTCGACGTTGGGCGAGGAGCTGTTCTCTGTGCGGCTGCGGCTGGTGATGTGCGATCGCGGCGCGTGGTTCCACTGCGTGTGCGGCGTGGAGGGTGCCACTGGGGGCGGCGGGGGCGAAGGTCGCGGTGAGGCGGAGGGAGGGGCGAAGGGCCTGGCGCGGGTGGGGGCGGGGGCGGGGGCCGCGGGGGTCCCGGGGGGGCGCGGCGTGTGCTCAGGCGACTCGGGCGGGCCCGTGCTGTACCGCGGCGCGCAAGTGGCCGTCACGTCCATGGGCCCGGTGGAGTGCGGCGCGCCCGCGCCAGCCACTACGGCCACGAGCGTCTTCACCTCGCTCTACCACTACGCGGAGCTCATCAACGCGACCATCGCCGACACCGAGGCTGCGTTGCGCATGCGCATAATAGCCGCAGCGCACGCGCGCGCGCCGCTCGCCCCGCTGCCCTTGCTCTTGCTGACGGCTGCCGTCCATGTGTTTGCGTCATCTCTTCAATCCCTATCTTTGATCGTGCGTTGGAGTCTGCGTTCTCTCGCTTAAACGTTTTATGTCTAATGTATGCTACAGTAAATGTAATGATATTTATAAGTCGAAAACTGCATATGTGTTTGCGATGTACTTACAATTAAAAGAATCGACAACTGCCAAAGCCACATTGGTTCCTGAAACAAAAAACAGTATTTTCATGGTCTGAATTACGTTTCCGTCATAGCTAGTCTCGCACTTTTTTTCATTAGAGCTCTATGATCAATATTAAAATAGGATAGTCCCTAAAATGTCAAGCACAACAAAAATAAACTTAGTAACACTCGTGAAAAGAACACACGTTGTTAAACACAAAGTAATGAGAGTATGAACTTAAATTACGTACTATAATTACATTTAACAAATGTAATTTTGACTCTCTTTCTTTGATTATTAAGCAGTAAACAGAGATTTTTTTTATTTGGTGTTGTTTTGTTAGGGTTCCGTGCCTTATAGAGGAAAATGGAATTCTTTTAATGTCGATTTTCTCAAAAACTATGTAATATACAGACTCGAAAGGCATAGTGATATAATGTCTTGTTAACCGACACATGTTGCACCAGTTAATAATTTGAAATACATAATTAAAGAAGGGGAAAGTTAAGTACGTACTCGAACTCAGTTTGATAATCCCCATCTCCTTATTTTCAAATTACCAGACCAAGGATTTTAAAAATTTCAAGAATTATTACCTAATCTTTAAAGAAAAATATAATGAACATCCTAGATCTTATAGATCTTTAAAAATTAAATTCAGAAATTTAATACTTTATTAATATTGTACGGAACCCTTTCTGCGTGCGTGGAACTCGCATTTGATCAATTTTTTGTAATTCTTCTTTCTGAAATTCTTAAAAATGCTCATATTGAACCTGCCCTATACACGCATATGGTTCGTCTGAATCTGAAGTCACGTCACGCAAAGTAGTATTAATGAATCGAACGAATTCTCTCCGGGTCCCCGAGTTGAATAATGTGTTCTCATCTCCGTTTACCTAAGAATAGCCTATTTCTTGCTGATTTTAATGTACCAGCTACGTAGGTAAGATATACATACATATGTACATAATTAAATACGTGCATACATGTGTCATTTGCTCTCGAGAGTCTCGTATATTGAGTAGGTACACAACGCGTACCCATCCTCCATACGTCTATGCTCTGCCCTCTCAGACGTAATGCGACACTCGCTGCGCGGTAACGACTAAGAAACGGAGACAATCAAAAGCGACATTAACGTAAACAACGGAACACCGCACGTTACTGTTCAACAAACACCAGCTGGCCCATCGGCGCTGTGATAGGGCGTCTGAAACTATAAGCCGGTTCCATTCCCAGTCAGGCCAAATTAGGAAACGAGCTTTTCTAAACTGGCTTCGAGTCTGAGTGTTATTGGGAGCTCCCCTAGTCCATTATGTGGTACCCATAGTGCAAACCACAGACAACCTAGCCTACGAGACTTGAAATATCAAGTCTCTGTATTCTACCATCCATCTGCACAAAAGCTCATATAGGTTCAAACACAAACGCACACTCGTTTAGTAGTAATCAGGAAGCAGATACGTGACCTGTGTTTAAGCGGTATCAAAAAATATAGAATAAAATACGGAAACAATGCCAAATTGCGCTGTATAGCGGTGTAGTAGTGACTCGTAAAAATACTAGTAGTTTCAAAAAGGGCGATATCACATTTCATCGGTAAGTATAAAATTAATAACAGAAATTTATAACAGAAATTTATAACAGAAGTAAGCAGAGTTCAAGTGATACTAGTAAATGCTAAGCTTCGAGTCAGCGTTTGTCTTTGTTCAGCACGCTATAATTACATGTTGCGTTTCACTCTTGCTAGACATCATGTGTAAGTGGAGATGCGAAAAAACGTATCGACATGTCAATATTGTTTCAATTAATATTGGAAATTTATAATGACTATCATTCATTGAAATTATATACCCAGTTCTAAATTGTCCTGTTTATTTCCTACTATTACAAGCTTCGATCGCAAATAAAGAACTAGATTCACAATCTCCTATAATATGTAAACAAATTATTGTCCGAATTAATGTATATATTTTTAGTATCGTAAAGTGTTATCGGCAATATTGTGTTAATCTAAAATAGATCTTACTGTCAAATCATAAGGTTATAAACGCTCGTAAACGATTCTTGCTTGACATTGAAACGAAGTTTGTTAAATAAAATATTTAAAATGCAATCTTACGTCTTGTGCATAAAATATAATTCAAATAATCTATTTCCGTTGCTATGTAAGTAATTTTGATTTGTTACGTGAAAGTGACAAGGATGAGACAAATATTGTCAGACGATATTTAAAAATATGATTACCAATTTAATAAAAAAGAGCTATGTAACGTTATTACTATAAGGAAATAATGAACACGTAAATAATATTATTTATTTATTAACCGAAAATAAGAACTCGCGTCTTTTTTTAGCGTTCTAGATGTGTTATTTTTGCAATTTTTGAAGGAGCACATTGACATGTTCGCTGTAAGCGTTTTTGAATATCATTAAAACATAAGTGCGCTCAAATACTCATTTGAGCGCATATTTAGTTCGGACATTTTTGGAGCGTTGATTGTGTATCTAGTTTTGTATTTGTGATCGAAGATTACAAGCTTTCAATTAATTGATACCTATTACATATATTTTTGATTTGAATAATTGTTTTTAAATTAAAAATTTAATGATTTAGATTAATACTTTTATACATATTTCTATTTCGAAATAAATAATTTTGTCTTGATTGTCATAATTTTTCTTTTTTTTTGAAACATGAAAAGAATTCTAATAAGCATTATTTATCGATATGTACAATATCGACATGCATAATCACTTTTTCCGCCGTCAGCTTACGTCAGTGTCCTTTAACGTTGACAAAATACTTTGCTTAGGAATTCGTAAACATTTCAAGTCTCGTAGGTTAGGTTGTCTGTGGAGCAAACCTAATGCTTAATTTATGGTTACACAATTGGGGTGTAATTGTCTAGAGTACGTATTATTATAAAAAAACACGATACCCGCTGATCAGCAATAGGTACTAAATAACAATAACAAGTGTGCAAAGTATTGATATAGTGAATAGTATAGTTAATCAAATATTTTTTTCCAAATAATAATTATATTTTTTATCTTTTATAGTCACCAACCAGAGACAGACAGTTTCACTGACATAAACTACATACTACCATAGATTACATACATAGTAACACAGACTACACTCTAAATTAACACAGTTACCTACCATTCTATACCCAGAATGAGAATTGTATGTCAACATAAAGCGTTAAAAAAATTGATTGTAATCCACTATAGGTCCGTTTAATGTCCGCCAGATACTCCTCTTTACAACCAAAACCGAATTTCGGTTTTTGTCTCATTCCGCCGAAATCAAAACCTACATCTAAATTTTCTAACTTTCTGTTAATTTTAGTTAATTAAAAGTGTGTTTGTGTCGATGGAAGCAGTTATCTACGTAATAAATTAATAGTCTTGTAGCTCTGTTTTACTGTATATGAGTGCCGAAACTACAACTAAGCCGAAACTGCAATTTTGCGCCGAGAACAAAACCATGCGGTTGCGTATTTATTATGTCAGTTTTTACATAATCGTTGCAAAGTAATCACGCGTCGTAACAACGAACATGTTAATAGATCTATCAAATATTTTTTGTCTCACTTCTGTTCCTGAATTCGTGACAAGTTTACTCGTAGTCTAAGATCCCACTGCTTATGCAGTGGGATCTATGGTTATGCTATATTTTATATTTATTAATTTGTTGTGATTATCACGATATTGATGATTTATTATAAAAAAAGTAGTTCTTAATACAATAAAAACAGAAATGTTACTATACGTGAACATTGAATGAACAAATAAAACAACATTTCATGATGCATGATGATATCGTAAACAATAAATATAAAACATCAATTTTGTATTACAGTTTTTTTAAAAAACAGGTGACTGTAAATAATTAACAATAATATACCTGTTTACACCTGGCAACCCTAACGTTGCGGCTGACTGAGAGCTGGCAATCAATTTTTTTTCAATTTTTGACATCATTTTCTTTAAAATGACGTAAAATTGATTAAAAAAACATATAGTAGCAAATTATATCAGCAAATTAATTATACTAAAGTTCATTACAGCTAATTGCGGCTAATTTTTTATAGGCAACCTATCGCTAATACATTGCATATTCCCTTAAAGAGGGGTTTACACGGGTCGATTTTCCCTATGCGGCTAGTCGCTACTCAAATCGCCTCGCCAAGCTCCATCGCTAGCCCATTTACACAAGTGATTAAAAACGCATGCGGCTCGGTCATTTCCTTCGAAAATGTTGAGCAAAATAGGTGTTCGTGCCGGAATTGAGTTAGTTATTCAATTATTCAAGAACTGCTTGAAGAACAAAGGGAGAAGAAGAAATAAAAGGAAAGTAGAAAAGGTAAATTTTGGGTACGTGGATGGATTTCAAAAACTGTATGGTATTATTTTTATTCATGGTTGTTTAACCAAACGATCTGTACGTAGAATCGCGGTAGTGGAACAATGTGCGCGAAACACTCCTTCATGCGGCGGCCGATCAGGGGATGTCAACTTTGTATGGAGCTATTGCAGACTTTATATGGAAACAAAATGAAAGTGACAAGAGATGTAGAAAGAAAGAAGTTAGAAAATACCAGGGATGTCATAACAAAATATAATTTATTGATATTATTCATCAATGTACTGACATCGATTATTGATACTGAAATTTCATTTATTTCGTTAATTTATTATAATTATTTGAGTACTACATACAAAAATGACAATAATAAAATATTTTACTTCATTGAACAAAGATATTTATAAATAATTTGAACAAAAATAACACATTTTGTTATCGATATTAATAATCGAATAAACTACTAATTGAATTCAATAATATAGCAACTCTGTTTGATGAAATGTCAAAAACTTTACAAATCGAAAAATTTTCTTCATAACCGTCGATTATTTTTTCTATTTGTTTTTAGCTTTTCTGTGTTTCGCACGAGCTATTCTCCCCCTGATCGCTTGAGGAAACTCGAATCGGTGTGGTTGAGACTTGTGGATCAAGACAGTGAATTTTGAAAGGACAGAAAAAGTAGACTTTTGTTCTCCATAATAAATAATTAGAAATTGTTGTTATTATATCCACGTTTAATTGTAATCAGAACTCGTGATTTAAAATAAAAAAAAAATTACTAATTCTGTTTGTTTTATTAACTTTCCAAATTCCATTACCTTGTTATCCGCTGAACATATTAGTTTAGTCATCTAAGAAAATACGCTCAGAGTACTATTTAAATCCCCGTCATTTTAGTTTATGGAAGCATTACCAGCTGGCGCATAGTCTACACTTTTTTTGTATGGAGTTGTAGTTCTTCTCCTTGGAGTATACGTGTTCTGTGCGGGCGATCGCCTGCAACTGATCGTTTACACGGTCGATTTTAGTCACCAGCCGCATGCGGCCGGTCGCCGCGCGGGCAAAGTCGGATGCTACCCAACTTTGGGGCTTGCGGCTTTAGTCACTTGCGACCTAGCCGAATTGCCATTTAGACGGTCGATTTTTGCCGTGTGGCAAAAATCGTGCGGGTTTAGTTACCCGTGTAAACCCCCACTAACACTCATTTAAAATTAGTTTTATCAAAAAAACAGATAGCTACAGAATCGAGCAGTGGGATCCTGGGCTATCGGGAAATATAGTTTCGTATTCATTTCATACATAAACGCTGTATTTTTCATATAGCTAATATCTATCCCATCAGTACATTTGATTAATTTTTAACAATACATCGATATTTTTCTCTGCTTTCTCAGGAGACAAAACACTTTCAGTTTTCTGAGAGACAATTTACAATGTTACTACTTTTTGAGATATTTTCGATTTTATTAACCGACTTCAAAAAAAGGAGGAGGTTCTACATTCGTTTGTATGTATTTTTATGTATGCTCACCGATAACTTCGTCAATTATGGACCGATTTTGAATTTTTTTTTGTGTTTGAAAAAGTATATTTCTGAGGTGGTCCCATTTAAATTTCATCGGTATTGAAGGTTGCACTTCGAAGATACACCAAATAACAAAATAACGTGACGTGGTTATAAACTTTATTTATATTGATGATTCTCTTGTATCTTGCGCTTCAGAATTAGAAAGAAGTTAATTGTAGACCTGCCCTAAATATTTATTTAGGCCAAAGTCACTCAAAAGGGAGAAATAAAAAAATTTAAGAAAAAAGATTAAACCTCCTTCAAAAAAAACACTGGAAAGTACAAAATAACTATCCTTTGCTAATCAAAACTCAAGTACAATAAAAATAACTTTATAAATACAATACATATACCTATATAATTAAATTTGACAGTTATTGAAGAAAGTTTATTAGTATTAGTTTGGTAGGCTTGGCACCGACTTCGGTAACTGACAAATTAATTATATAGGTATGTATATCGTATTTATAAAGTTATTTTTATTGCACTTTAGTTTTGATTAGTAAAGAATAGTTATTTTGTACTTTTCAGTGGTTTTTTGAAGGTGGTTTAATTTTTTTCTTAAAATTTTGATAATTTCTGTTGATAAAAAAATAATTAACTTGTGATGAAGGTACGTTGCTCAGCACGGATTTATAAATATGTAAATTACTAATTGTCCGTTTCAATTATTATTAATACAACAAATAAATTAAAATAATATTTTACCAAATTAACTGACAGCTACAAGAAATGGTTGATCAACCCAAATATGTTGTGTATGTTACATACAGAAAATCTACACAAAGTTAATATAGCTTTTTTCTATTTAGCGTTACGTATCTTAAAAGAAAGAGTGGAATCTTTTGTAGTCAATTGATAAATCCGTCACAGCCTTGTCTCAGCCAATTTCCTTAAAAAAATCATATTAAGTATGACATGAGGTCTCACAGATTTTCACAAATTAAATTTAAAATGCTTGATAAATAATATGTGAACACCTACGCGAGCGAGTAAAATTTAGCCTTGGTCAGTTTTTTAAAATAATGTATCTGTATCTGTCAGTTTTTTAGAATATTGTATCTGTATCAAGAAAATGAATTGCTTTGTTATTAGAAAAATCGTTATTTGAGAGTTAGAGCCTTTCAAATTTTATTTTGATCGATCGCCGAAAGGAACGTTACCGAAATTTAAATAAAATAATTTTTAGACGCCACATGAGATAATTACTTTTTTATACCACACGCAAGACAAATGAGCGAATGGTCCACCTAAAGTATGATAAGCGGACTGTCACCCATGAACATTTACAATAATATCAAGGCCAAGAAAGCAATTGAGATTGCGAACGCGTTGACAACCTTGAAGAATATGATATTAGACGTTGTCTCCTTGTGTCAGCAATGTCACCGACCGCCTTACCCTTCCCAGGGAACACAACGGTGCAAGCACTGCTATTTAGCGGCAGGATTAGTGAGTAAGATGGCGGTACTCTTAGCGAGTTGGACGGACTCCGCGCTTCCTACCACCCGCAAAATGCTTTCCGGTTCTTTGAAATAAATAGCATTTCGCGATTGAGATTAAATTTCACTTAAATTCAATTATAAATTTATAAAATCGAAAACTGTGTATTTATAACATTTTTAAATACATTAGTATGTGTATGGAAGTATGGTGAGCGGAGGGATATGTGGCTGTTGACTCGGGACTCCTTGCGATACTAACGGATGCAGATCCAAGAGCAAATTGGACACGTATCTTTTGGTACGAGTTATTTGCACGTGGAGTGGAATCGACCGTGTGTAATCCGTATAAATGAAAGCGTGACATGGATCGCGGCGCGCACGTCTGGTGCCATTAATAGTTCTCTATGAACAGGAGTTACAATAAAGTACTCCACGGCCGGACGTACGCAGTAGTACCTAACATATTAGTTATTTGATATCTGTGGATCTGCAGACAATGAACCTGGATGTTGGTTTGCCAAGCTGGATACATACATTGTCGGAAGCAAAAGTTCTTTGCGATAGGAAGTTGTACGTATATGATGATACACAGATCCGCAGATCTGGATGTAGGTTCGCGACATTGGTTGTTATCACATCCAGATCCGTATCCCTTAAAATGTGAGACCAACTCATATCTGTATTGTAGCGTGCTTACATATGTGTATGTAATGTATATAAATATAGGTATTATGAAACTAAAACCAATAAAAAAGTCAGAGAATAGTAAAAATATTCTTATAGCAGCAGTAACACGCGGGTGTGCTCGAAACGGCTGAGGTCAAAATGGTAGCCTTATCTAAATCTCTATTTGTTGAACAATTTATAGTCTCGAGGCAGCAGTTGAGAGCCCCCGAGGGTCGAGTGAGTCGCTCTCGCGCTACACGTGACTCTATTACATGAACTCTTGAACCTACAGTAAAGCGCACTCCCGGTGTTCAGAGCTGTTGCACTACCTACCTTAGAATTGTAAATTATGTCTTAGAATGAACTTTGTAATATAAGTAGATACCACATTTAATAGAATGGTGGCGAATTTTTATATTTGAGTTTATAATTGCATTAGACATTTAAAGAAGTGATTATTTATTATTTCTCTAGTAAACATTCGGGTACTTTACACGAGAAATGTAAAGTGCGAAGTATTTGGAGTATTTCGGAATACCGCGGTATCTCAACTGATAGCAAGTTCTCAGATTTTTTTTCATATCACTACGCAATGTATATCATGTCATATTCTAAGCGATCACGTTCGTACATCCTTTATTTTGTCAGATAAGGCTATTACAGACATTTTTTATAAAAAGATTAAGAAACTGTATATTTTTGATAGAGCAAAATGCAAAGAATCTTTGCGTGATCTTCCAGTTGCCATTAATGACACGAATGTTGATCTAACATTAACCAGACGGAGTAATTCTTTTGATTTGAAATGAAATCCGTCAAAAACACAGACGACGATCTTTGCCAATTCCACGCTCATCTCTGGGATCGACTATGAACGTTTACCTCGGATTATTTTGTATGGTATTCATATTCCTTTTAAACTTACTGTCAAGAATTTAGGAGTAATTTTTGGTAGACACCTGTCGTGGAGACCTCAGGTCGTCGAAATCAGTAGGAAGATGTTTGTAACGTACAGTTCCCTTAAACCTCCCTTCTATTGTATTGTGAAGAAGCACTCATTAACAACATCGTACTTTTAACTAGATTTTTAATCACACTGTAGCTTCGGCGTAATTAGAATATAGATGTACCAGAATTAGTTGTGTATTTCGGGAAAGACTCTCAAAATTGAGAAAGTAAGTTAAATATTTGGAAACGTTTCTGAACATCTGGAGCTTTTCCTATAGATTCTCACCTTTGCTCTTTGCTCCCACTGGAAATTTTACAACAGACAATATCTGTTAGTGTAATTGAGACCAAACAATAGTAATACGAGTTCTTTTAGATATCTGCCCCCAACGATGTCACTCATGTAGTAACAATAAAAACAAAAGTACAGACAGTTCCTCTAAAATATACGCTCTCTCGGACTCGTAATGGCATTCATCGGATAAAATTGGAACAATGTGAATAAATATTTGAATCCCCTCCGTGCAAATTAAGAGAGAAAGATTATTTTTAGGGTTCCGTTACTTAAAAGAAAATGCGGAACCCAAAGATCACTGTTGTGTCCGTGCGTCTGTCCATCTATCACAGTCAATTTTTTCAAAGACTATGTGGCGCATAAACTCTTTTGGGTAGTGATCTTCGATCACAAATAAAAAATTAGATATACAATCAACGCTCCAAAAATGTCCGAACCAAATGTGCACTCAAATGAGTATTTGAGTGCACTTCTGTTTTAGTAACATAACATAACATAACTTCACGTTGTATCCCCAACGGGGTAGCCAGAGAGGACGGAGCGCCAGGAGTCGCGGTCCTTCTGTTTTAGTAGTATTCGAAAACGCTAACAGCGAACATGTCGAAGTTCTCCTTCAAAAATTTTAAAAACACCGCATCTAGAACGCAAAAAAGACGGATATTCTTATTTTCGATTAACAAATTAAATAATATTATTTACGTGTTCATTATTTGGTTATATTAATAACGTTATATAGCTCTTCTTATTAAATTCGTAATCATATTTTTAAATATTGCCTGACGATATATGTAAGTCAAAGTCAAATCAATTTATTCAAGTAAACCCAATTACAAGGTGTTTTAGAACGTCAAATCTACTTTAGTTCTGTTCTAAAGGAAAACTGCACTGGACACTGAGAAGAACCGACAAAAAATTCACTCAGGTATCATTTTTTCAAAATCATTTTACAACAGGTTTCTTAAAATAGTTCAGAAAGCCAGTAAATGCATGTGCATAGAAGATTTCCAGACTATTGTTTTATTTTCAACTGAATCGTTTATTTTATAGTATGGTTGTCTAATCAGTGTGTGTTTTATATATGCATACATACATATCTTCACGCTGTATCCCTAACGGAGTAGTCAGAGAGGACGGAGCGCCAAGCTTCGTGGTTCTTACATACTTCTTTCGCTTCCTCAAATCTCATCACCCTCCTCACACATTTTCGCCTAGGTATACGAATGGTTTTCACATTTCAGTCAGTTAACACTCTGGCTATTTGATCTTCGTAAGTCAGCCTTGGTCTTCCTTGGTTTCTTTTACCACTCGCTTAACAAATTATAACAAATCTAAATATGTCTTCCGTCAAAATTTCTCAGGAAGTCCTGAGGAATTTTATTATAACAACGTATGCAGTTACCCAAAAATGAAACATTTGATTTTTATAATTTAAATTTTGGAAATTTTATATCAATCCGACGACGTACTACGTGCTACGTGATTAATTCCGGTACATTTTTACTACCCTCGGCCTAAAACTCTAAACCCACTAATCGACACGCGTTTCCCCTCTTAACGAAGCATCCTCGTGATATTTCAGAGATCAGATTCGGTCATCCAATCAGCACCAAATTCAGAGCTAAAGCTCCGATCTCTGGAATATCCCGAGGGTGCATTGTTAAGAGGCAAAACACGTATCGATTAGCGGGTTTGGATTTTTGGGCTGAGATTAGCTAAAAATTATGAGAATTCATCACATGAAGTGCGTTTCTGTGAAGTATTACCTGAATCTATACAATATACTTCATGGTACTAAGAAATAATTGTAATAGATACCGATTTAAAAACTATGACTGGCTTGAATGTAAGAATCGCAACGAGCACGCGTAGAATGGACATCACATTATAAAAGTTCTTGACGGACCGACAAATAGAGACAGACAGACAAATATCACTTTCCTTAGTATATTATGGTTTGATTTTAGCAGTGTAATTACTGGCGTTTTTACTATTTATAACCGGAACAATGAATATATTTGTCAATTTAGAACAAAAAACCGACTAGTACAAGTCGCAGTTTAAAGTCAAAGACAAAGTCAAATCAATTTATTCAAGTAAACCCAATTACAAGGTATTTTTGAACGTCAAATCTACTTTAGTTCGGTTCAAATAGAAAACCTGGACACTGAGAAGAACGGACAAGAAACTCAGTCAGGTATCATTTTTTCAACTTCATTTTACAAAAGGTTTATTAAAATACAATATTTTCATTAAGCCAGTAAACGCATGTGCAGAGAACATCATTTCCAGACTATTGTTTTATCTTCAATGAAATCGTTTATTTTATAGTATGATTGTCTAGTCAATGTACGTTTTATAAACTAATCTAAATTTATTCTCTGTTAATTGAGTAATTTCTTGAGGAACTTTATTATAAAAACGAATGCAGTTACCTAAAAATGAAACATTTGACTTATGTAATTTAAATTTTGAAATAACCAATTTATCACGACCTCGGGTTTCCATACCATTCATATCGCCATTCTTTTTAAACAGATCTATATTTTTTCTCGTATACATAATAATTTCAAAGATGTATAAGGAGGGCAAGGTGAGGACATTAATGTCTTTAAAACGATCTTTAAGCGATTCTCGTGCATTTACCTGTAGATGGCACGTATTGCTCTTTTTTTGTAAAATGAAAATGGAGTTAATATGCGCCGCTGATCCCCACAGCAGAAGGCCGTAGGATATTAAACTGTGAAAATATGCAAAGTACACCAACCTTGTCCTATCCACATCCGTCATTTGCCTAATGCGTCTAATTGCATATACCGCAGAACCGAGCTTACTAGCCAATGCCCCGATATGGCCCGCCCACTTTAACTTGTTATCTACTGTCAAACCCAGAAAACTGGCTGACTTAACGAATTCTAATTGTTCCCCACCCAGTTCTATTTTATCATGGATTCTGGGTACATTAGAAAGGGAAAATTTAATACATTTAGTTTTTTGTGCATTCAGTAGTAAATTATTGGCAGCGAACCATTTCGAGACATCTGTTAGGATCCTGTTTACCCAAGTAATATCTAGATTTTTTCTGTCTAGTTTAAATAACAATGTGGTATCATCAGCAAACAATACTGTTTCGCATAACTCCCTGATCATAAATGGGAAATCGTTAATATATACCAAAAACAGGAAAGGTCCCAAAATTGATCCTTGGGGAACTCCCATTTTTAACTTTGAACCCACAGACCAAACCCCATTAACACTTACTTTCAGCTCGCGGCCAGACAAATACGAGATCACGAGATCGAGAGCGTACCACGTATTCCACAGTATTTAAGCTTGCAAATTAAAGATTCATGACTAACACAATCAAAAGCCTTGGAAAGATCACAAGAAATACCAATAGCATCTTGAGACCCCTCCCAGGCCTGAAGTACAGTCCCGATCAAGTTTACTCCCGCATGAGTTGTTGACCGCCCTCTCGTGAAACCGTACTGTTGACCATGAAATACCCCGTGAATGTTAAAATGTGCCAGCATTTGTTTGAGTATTATTTTTTCGAATATTTTACTCAACACTGGCAATATTGACAACGGGCGATAATTGGTTGGATTTAACATACAGCCTGATTTCTATGTTTCTATGTTATATACTATGTTTCATTAAACTGGGAAATACGCCTTGATCGACACATTTATTAAATATATCTACCAAGATTGGCGATAATATAGGTATTACATTAGTTATTACATTAATTGATAGTCCCCATAAATCCTCACTTTTCTTTTTATTTAATTCCCTGAACGTTCTTTCTATTTCATGTGCAGATGTGTACCTAAATTGAAAACTAGGAAACCATTTTCCAATATTTTTGCTCAAAAACGTCTCTGCTGTATGCGAAGACGATCCTAGACCGCTAGTAATTTTTATGGGTACATTTGAAAAATAATTTTCAAAAGCATTAGCGACCTCAATTTCATTTGTAACAATTTTATTATCAATTTTTATGGAAATATTTTCGTTTTTTTTATTTTGTTTACCCCCAACTTCTTTATTAATGGTATTCCATGTATCTTTTACTGCGTTATCTGATTTTCTGATTTTATTCGCAATATAGATTGCTTTTGCGTGTATTGATACCCTCTTAAATATTTTTGAGTAAATGCGGACATAGTTATGAAAACTTTCATCCCCCGTGTAAGATTTCTCATCATATAACTCATAAAGCCTGTCCCTACTTTTTCTTATGCCCTTCGTCGCCCAATTTGCGAAACATAACTTGTTATTAATAACTACTTTCTTTTTCTTTGGACAGTTCTTATTAAATATTTCAGATAAGTTATGGACTAATAATTCATACATGATATTTGGATCATCTACCAAAGAAGCAGTGTTTGCAAATTTTGCTACATCTTGTGTAAAGTTTTTTAGCCTACTCTCTCCTAATGGCCTAAATTCAAATATTTGTTCTGATTTATGTTTCATGTCCTCTATTTTAATTAACTGCGCATTATGATCAGAGCGGACACAGCAACAACAACACTTTCCATAGTTTCACACTTACTCATAAAAATATTATCTGTACATGTCGCGGAATGGTATGTGACCCTGGTCGGTTCATTAAAAATATGCACTAAATTAAATGAGAGAAAGAGTGAAATGAGCATATCTCTTTCCTTCCAATTATTCAGTATGTCTACATTGAAGTCACCACACGCTATTATTGACTTCTTATATTTGCTAAGTCTTGTGAGACTCTCCTCTACAGAAATTAAAAATTGGCAAAAATCAGACGAAGGAGGTCGGTAAACACATAAAAAAATGTGCTGATCCGTCTCTGCACACGACATTTCACATATACGTTCAATAGAATGAGCAAATATGTCTTTGCGGTTCTTGACTTTAAGATAATTTTTACACAAAATCATGCTACCACCGCCATCTGTCGACGTTCTATTGAACACACTGGCCACATTAAAATTATTTATATTAAAAGACATTTTATCTGCTTTCAACCATGTCTCGATGAAGCACAAGATGTCTATATTATATTTTTCAATGAATAATTCAACATCTAAAATTTTGCCAGAGAAACTATTTATATTTTTGATGTACAAACGTAATGAAATTATTATGAAGTTTCTCCGTTGTCTGATTATTTAATTTAAATAATTTTTATCAGCAGTAATATTAGTATAACTACTAAAATTTGCTTCGTCCCTTACTAAGTTCTTAGTTATACTCCCTATAACCGAGTTAATACATGTGGCTACTGATGTCGCGAGTTTGTGTTTCGTCTTTTTAGGCAAATACAAAGTACTTTTTGTCAGTCTAAATTTATGTAAAATGTTACCAATATACCTATTGGTGTCAAAATATATGAATTTGTCACTATGACATATTGTCACCCTACTCATAATACAATTCCACAATTGTTCCACAATTGTTGTGCCGTAATGTTAATTGTATTGCAAAACAAAGTGTTCTATAAAGCTTTTTTAAGTAAAAATATACAATAGCCATCTATAAAATAAAGTCTACCGGATGTTTCTTTAAAAAAGTTGAAAGAAATGTATGCAACGTAATATGAACTCAATAATTTTCCTTTTACATGTATGACTGTTATTCTCAACGTTAATGTTTTTCACATTCATAGGGATGCCACGATGAGCCAGGTCAGTAATATTTCACAAAAACGTGTTATACTCGTACATTTTTGAATTTATGGTTCCAAAAGTTTTCACTTGATTCTTTACATAACGACCCAACAATATGCTTTTAACTTTCTAATTAAGCCCCTAAACTAACCTCTAAATCAGCAAGGTTTGATGTTTACTTTTGCTTTTGAGCCACTACTTGTAATAGCACGGACAGACACCAACATGATTCCCGTAATCGTGTTCTTTTCCAATTTTAGAATTAAATTGTGAAATTTTTGAAAAATAATTTAAATTAGCTCGTAGTAGAGTCGTAGCAGCGGCGTAGAGCGAGGTCGTAGTAGGTCGCTACGGGCAGCGTGTGGGGTGTCGTTAGAGCGGAGGACACATACGTTCGTTAATCGTTGCCGATGGGCATCCCTACTAAATGACATATAAAGAGGCCACCTGCGGTGGGTACGGGCTACATTTATGTATTTGATATGGAATGTTAACGAGAATTGTTTCCCCATTCAAAGCCGAAATTACATTCAAACATGCATAATTAAGACACACGCTTGTTATATTGTACAGATGCAGCACACACCACTGTTTCAGTTCTGGTTAAACCGAGCCTAATCTTTAGGATATCCTGAACATGCTTCGTAAAAAGGCGATGTCGATTGTCAGAAAATTATACGAATTAATCAAATATTTTTTAGTTAAAAATAAGTTACATTTTTTTAACTCCCGACTAAAAAGAGGAGTGCTATAAATTTGACGCCGTTGTTCGTCTGTCTATGTATTTGTCTGTATGTTTGTTTGTGGCATCGTAACTCGCTAACAGATAAACCGACTTGTATGCAGTTTTCTTTGTTTGAAAGCCACAATTTTCGTTAATAATCTCAGATATGTTTGTTGGAAACCGGTTCAGCCCTTGTCAGAATATTCGGTTCTCGATCTTGTATTTGAAGAAATCCTAAACAATCTTGATATTAAAAACTTTGAGTCTGATTTCTGTTAGCAGTTAGGTCCGATAATAACCTGTAACAACCTAGTATCCGTAACGCTAGTATTTTTTTTTTTAAAATAGATACTAGTTTTACTAATTTTCCGAAAAAATCATTTTATTAAATAAAATATGATATCCTGTATACGCAAGTCGTACATACTATTTCCTTTCGAATTATCTTTTAACAAATTTTAAAGTAGCATGACAAGATATATGACATGATAAGATTTGTTTTAATTCACAAAATGAAGGAAATCAGTAGTGGCCCAAGGATTGAGAGGGCTAAGGACAATTTCATAAGGTTGAATGAGAGTGGTATTAGGGGCGAGTTTACGAGAAGGCTTAGTTTGAGTTATGTTAATGCGGCGAGGCGGCCGCCCGGCAGGGACGGGCGAGGGCGGCGCCGCGCGGGGATGTTTAAAATTTAATTCACAGCGGTCTACTCCTTAATTTCATCAATTACCGAGATCTTTTTCTACACTCCTCTTCCCTTTATTATAATAATGACTTGGTGACAGAGAAACCGCAGACTATGTTTTATTATGTGGTTTTATCCATTTTTTAAGTACAAAAGATATCGATTTTATGTAAATATATGCGAGCCGATTACAGAGCGACACAATGAATGTAGTAAATACCATTTCCCTTAGCGGCAAATCTGTCGCAGTAATCAAAGCGATGCGGTATTCTTCTGAGTAAAGTTTTAAATATGTTTTTTATGTATTTACATAACATACATATTTAAAATAGTTAAGATAAATATTAAATTTCCCAACAAAAATCGTTAAATTATGCCGTTATTGGGCGTCCATAAAATGAAAGATTTTTTGATGTTTATGCTTAGTTAAGTCTTTGTTGTTATGAATACGTATAAAACGACCGAAATATTTCTTCATTCCGACACGTCGAAATCTAATAAATATAGAGACCGATTTTAAAAGTAGAACTATATTTTGTGAAATTTTAGCCTCAGTTCTCTCTAGAGATTTTAGGCGAAAAGACAGCAATTTCAAATAATACGCACATAACACACACACATTTGAAATACGAAATTTTTTCATACATAAAATGTTTTCGAGTTTAAAAGGTAAACTCGGTGATGTAAAATAGCTGTTGTGACAATAAATGGTCATGTTACTGCGACGTACCTCCTAACCGGACGCCAAGTCAAACACGCGCCTGAGTAAACACGCCGCGGGCCGATGCCGCGGTGTCCTCGCAGCCAACTAGTGACGGGTTACTCCGACAACTTAATGGAAACAGATCGGGATGTACAACCAGTTAAACAATTGGTTAAAGCATAGAGGTTTCGTTTCAGACCTAGATCTGGTTTAGGTACTCCTGTAGAAATAAATGTTTTTCGAAAACGTCACTGTGGAAGTAATTTATCTTTTAGAACGCATTTAGGAAACAATTACCTACTCTAGTTTTGGATATTGTTGAATGCAATGCTGTATATGAATAAGCACAGAGTACTCTAATAATATAAAACGACCACAAAGTACTTTTGCAACCGACGCGCGTATCAGAAATGGTTTAATACTATACTTATAATAGGAAAATAATAAACATCATCTTTGAGCAACCAACTTTGTATTGAGACTCTCGACACATAGGGAACTTATTTTATGGTTTGTTTACATTAAATGGCGGGCTAGTAACTGTAACTATGCCATAATCATGTACAAGATATAAGTGCGGCTGTCACGCGCGATCCATGTCACGTTTTCATTTACAAAGATTGCACACGTTCCATTCCACTCCGCCGGCAATCAACTCGCATCTTGAACTCGTACCAAGGGATACATCATGTACGATTTACACTTGTGTACAGCAATTAACACCGCAAGGGATACGAATGTACGGACACGTATCCATCCCGACTTCCATTTCTACGGAAAACATTGGCGATTACTGCTCACATGCATACAACATGTAAAGATAGTTTAATTCTTTTAAATATATAAATATTTCAGACACAAATTGAGCTTGAACTGAGCACCAGGCGTGTACTATGTGTATAGCGAACTGGAAGAGCATCCAGTAACGTCTAGATTACAAGGCAAATTAAAAAAGTTAACTTCTTAAATGAGCTGACCGAGAATCGTATTCGGGGCCCTCCCATGGAAGGCAGACGCATTAACAACTACGCCTACACTACAGTCCTATCATTACCTTTATAGTCGCATTAAACAATACTTATAAAGTTGTAGTATGCAATTTTCATACACATCATTAGGATGTACAATGCATAATATATTTTATGCAAGTTAATTGTTACACTGTTTTAGAAGGAAATACGGTATTGTGTTTATTTGCGCTTACCACTATAACCGTCAGCATTACATGTCAGCGAGCTACGCGACTGCTACGAAACGTAGGCGTAGCAGTAGCCCTAGACATGGACAGTGCTCTTCATGTGCTAATCAACGTGATGGACGGAAGCAACGGACGGGACGTGACGTCCGTACTAAACGCCGTGCTGTCCCGAGCTATGGTGATGAACGCAGTTAATGAGACAAACGGCCGAAACGACAATGAAATAAAAGGCTTCGTATTCAAACCTCTTGTCATTAGGATTGTAAGGATAGCTGCTGCTCTACGTATTCGTTCGAGTATACAAACGTACTTATTCACAAGGTACAAAAAATAGTCCCAATTTTTTTGTGGGATATAAGCCACATGTGTTTTTTCATCGAGATTGAACAATTGAAGTGTGAAAATATAGATAACGGTCAGACACATTTGCCATATCGCTCTACAGTAGAATAAACACGACATATTTTGAATCCGCAAAGGATAACAAAAATATTAGCAGGACTTCGTTTGTCGGCTATCGATATGTATTAATTTACCTATACTTAATAAAAATAATTTGTCATTTCTGTACTGCCGATTGTTACTGACCGCCATGCATATAACAGTTTGTCGTTAAATTCCTGTGGTAAAAACAGAGTTGTGAAACTTAAACACGTCTGTGTTTGATAGGAATTTAAAAACAAGATCAAATAGCTGTAATACCTTGAATTCATTGGAAGAGTCGGAGGCTTATTATACTCTTTTTTTGTTTATGGTCTCCATCTCCAATTTCGGCAGCGAATTTAAGATATTATAATTTCATAGTGCTGTCAAGTATTTGTTAAATACGTCGAGTTTCAATTCAATATCTTTTAGTAGTATTAAGCTATTTTTAGTGAGGAAAATATAACTCCAGATAACATTTGTGCTTAGCGTGTTACATATTTTTGAATTAACCTTATTAAGGTCTTGAATTTGATACCTATAACGATTAGCTCTAATGAGATTGTCTTGAGACCTGGCTTCATGCATTTACTGGCTCTCTGAATATTGTATTTTAATAAGCCTTTTGTAAAATGATGTTGAAAAAATGATACCCAACTGAGGTTCTTGTCGGTACTTTCCAGTGTCCAGGTTTTCTCTTTGAATGGAACTAAAGTAGATTTGACGCGCAAACTTCATGTTGTACTACAGATGCCGCATTGAATTTTTCTGTAAACAATCTAGCCTCTGTCACGCGCGTAATAGAGACGAATCCTCACTCTTGTTGCTGAGGTGTTACAAAACTATCACAGGTGGCTAGTTGATGTGTTTAACTTTGTTGTGAAGCTGACAATACCAAAAAAAGTTTTTCAATTTTGTATAACGTCTATTATACGCATATTTCTATACGGCCCCAAAAGCGAAAACTCAGCTTTCGAAGTTCACCTCTGTTTTTGGGCCAACAATTAGTATAACTTTTCTTCATAACCGTTTACCTCAAATAGCCTCTGATAAAAACAGCTGTACCAGACAGGCCGATGGACGCTAAGGTGATTTTAAAAGTAGTATAAAAATAGAATTTGAAAACCAGAGGTTATATACACTGAGTGCAATTGTTGAATACCCTATAGTTTTGAAGCTTTAATTGTTCTATCAAAACACTGTGCTACCGCAAAAGTTCGTACAGAATTGCAACAAAACTTCGCCTGGTATTAAAGTTATGAAAACATTTTCACTAGTTGCCGACAAATTAAATGTCAAACGTGTTTCCCTCATGTCGACAAATATTACTTTTATTGTGGCGGGCTCGGCGTAGGAAGTGAACTATACGTTATTAATCAATATAATACCTATGCTTGTATAACGATTTGTAGTTATATATATAGCAGCGTTCGTTGCGTTGTAGACCTCGACTGTTTCAATATATCACCGTCTTAGCATTCGGAATTATTTTAATTTTTATAATTCGAATATTACGCATTCCTATGACAAACATGAAACCAAATATTCACATTAAACTTTGATTCGACTCGCAGTTTGATGAATAGTTCATTCGAAGTTCTTATTGTCTGTTTTTTTGTATCGTAATAATAAAATATTCTTAGTTCAGTAGCACTTCGATAATTTGATTATCGTAGTTAAGCAACGGCCGGTGCGGTCTGTCATAGGATGGTTGACCACTTTGGTGGTACGATATCTCGAGTGTTTCCTTTTCTTTATGCAAACCTTAAAAGCGGCTTGATGATAATGCATAAAATTCAAATTCAAATCATTTTGTAATTTACTGTTAGTGCGCCCGCTTTAGTTGTGTAGCCCTTGCCTGTTAAAAGGTTGCTGACCGCTGAACCGCTTATATAAATATGATGTCACAAGCGACATATGCCCGATAATTGCCATTGATATTATAGTAGAAGTTGTAGCGACATAGCCATGCTAAAATGCTCAATTGCATTTAAATAGAATGATGCAACTTGAACGCGCGGCTCGCCACTCGCTTATACGTAGCACCTCTCTTGTTATAGTAATGCCACGTTATATCTATACATAACTGTGTAGAGCGAATAAATAGTTGATCCCCAATATGCGAACAATAAACGAACTCTTAACATTAAAAAGTGAAACTCCACAGCATGTTTGTGATTGGACGATTCAATCGTGATGCACAGTGTGTCGTGTTTAGGCCCTAGTGTCGATTTTGTCACCACACGTGGACAGAGTTAAGGGTGCAGAGAGTTGCAATCCATCCATCCGGTGTTACCGGTCGAATCTGACATGTTTGCCGTACCGCCACTAACTAATTGAAATGTGGCTGAGGGTCCATCTTCATGGAGCCCGTACCACGAGACTGCGAATATGAGCCATCTGTAATATTGCCCACAGTCACGCTAATCAAAGTAGCCTAGTAAACAAATGAATTATAATTAATGAATAAAACCTTCAAAAGGTTGAATAATGATGATTATTATTATAGCTCATCATCATCATCATCATAAATTAAGTGAAGGAAAATTAACAAGATTTTTTTTTTTAATATTCATTGCACACAACATACACAAAAACAAAGTTACACATAGAGAAATTGAGCAAAGGATACAGCTTATTTCTATTAGAAATTTCTTTCAGTTCCATGGAAGAAAGATAGACACTGCGCGTGTACTTACTAACTATAAAGAAACATATACCTACTAAATATATATGTACCTATATAGATATATACATAATTATAATATAATGTAACATACATATATATATACATGTTATAAATATACATAAATGATAACCGGATGAGTATAAGTTAATAAAAAATATATGAGGAAAAAAAAAGAAGACGAACTCGAATTTTTAATTCTTTTAATTCAATTTGCCAAAAAAATAAATAATCTTTTTCTTTTCAGACATAACGTCATTATTTATGTCAAGAACTATTTTATGTACACATTTCAACAAATCTTGTTTATTTGAATGGAATATTAAATTTAAATGCGTTTTTGGCAAAATTGGATTAAAACTGACTAATTTGTTACTTTCTGTTCAGAGATGTAATATATACACTACACTAACGTACTTGTAAATGTAAGCACATTTACGACTCATTTCCATTCGGTAATTGTATCTATACATATTTGATGCTCAAATCTCTCTATTAGCGCTCTTAATAAGGAAACATTTGAGGGTTCAATTACACAATTAGGCTCCTGTCAACTTTGCTTTGTCATTCAAGTGTC
Organism: Zeuzera pyrina; assembly: GCA_907165235.1. Taxonomy (NCBI): domain Eukaryota; kingdom Metazoa; phylum Arthropoda; class Insecta; order Lepidoptera; family Cossidae; genus Zeuzera; species Zeuzera pyrina. The sequence continues at coordinate 172,399 of OU015617.1, forward strand.
ATCGCCATAAGGAGTCTTCGGGTTGGTCTACTTGCTGAGATAGTTTCAGTCCCTCCACGTTAAACGTAAGGTCTGTACTCTTCAAGTGCGATTATAGTAATAATTCATAAATTCATCTGTTAACTAAATGTAACGGTAACTGTATAAAACATAGCTAGTGAACGAGGCGACTTGGCGACCAATAGGGCTGCAACGTCGCCGCCAGAACGAATAATAGCTGACGAAAGAAATAATTCATTACAACCGAAGACACTGCGGAAAACTAATAATGTATTGCGGCGCGAACAAATTAGGAAATACTTGATATGATATACATATTAATGTTTTCTTTTTATTTTGTATGTAACATCTCATGGATTTCACGCATTTTTTGTATGTAGACAAAAAATTAGGGGGTCATTATGTTAGACAAAAAATATCTATCCATGAGATGTACATGCATACATATTACATATAATAAACGGTGAATAATAGCTTTACAAGTGTTTTATATGTATTATATTTACGTCAGTAAATGTAACCAAGTTGAAACAGTGCTCCAAACAAAACACACAACCCGGAAGCACGTCTCTCGAGGGTAATCGCTGGTGTCCTCTCGACTTTTAGTAACTTTAGCCGCAAGATCCCCTTTCAGGGAAACTGACATATTCGTGTCCATATGACATTCCATATAGTTACAATGTATGTATGTATTCGTATACGTACGACATTCGTATACGACATATTCGTATATGTATGTAGGTACATACATACATACACATCTTCACGCCGTATCCCCAACGGGGTAGTGAGAGAGGACAGAGCGCCAAGCGTCGCGATCCTTATATACTTCTTTCGCTTCCTCAAATCTCATCATTCTCCTCACAAATTTTCGCCTAGGTATGGGAGTGCTTTTGACATTTCCGTCGGTACATAATCTTTACATATTGTAACATTTTTTTCCTATTGTACCTTTTTTTTGAGCTTAGAGGTTGTCAGAGAAATTAGTTTTCGAACTGGTAAGTTAAAAATTTAAATATGTTTTTTGGAAGAATAGAAGAGAATTTTGAAGAGTAGAAAGAAAACAAAAGCGAGGATTAGAAGGAAGGATGTGATGGAGTGAGGACTTGATTTTTTTCCTCTATATGATATTCTATTTGATTATAAAAACAAAGATGATATAACGAGTTCAGTAAAAGTCGGAAAAAGTGACATGATTTGAAGAAAATAATCAAGGCAAAAATTCTATAACCAAAAATGGTAAATAATTACTATTAAAACAGTGTATATGATTATTTTGTAACCTCGCCGAGACATATCTAATAAGTGTCGAGATTTATGTAGAAGATTAAAGAATTACGAAAAGGTGGTTTAAAATTTGAAGACATAGTTCGAGAGTGAGTGAAATGTGAAACAATAATATCTAATATTGGGTCCTTACATATGAAATTAGCGTTTTGTCGTACTGACCACTTTGATCTGAAATATTTCCTCTTTGGTTAAGAATTTCAAATTCAAATTTATAAATTCATTTAGCTGGTACATTTGAGTTTTGAAAACAGTCATTCATTTGTTTTTTTCCTCATTATTTTTTTCTTTGACGTCGCTTATTACCGCACAATGGAAAACATGAAATATCGGTATATTTACGAGTACGAGTTCTACCGTGGCACCAGTGCTGCAGAAACAGCTCGAAGGATTAATGATGTGTACGGCGCTGATGTCGCAAAAGAAAGCATGGTACGTTTTTGGTTTCAACGTTTTCGTTCTGGAAATTTCGACCTTCAGAACCAACCCCGTGGACAGCCGGAGACCAAAGTGAAAAGTGAAGAATTAAAGGGTATTGTGGAAGCGGATCCATCATAAAGCACTTCAGAGATAGCTGCAGGCTTCGGGGTAAGTGACAAAACTGTATTAATCCACTTGAAGCAAATCGGGAAAGCAAAAAAACTTGAACGATGGGTACCTCATGTATTGAGTGAATCGAACTTGCAAACACGCGTCGACTGCTGTGTTACTTTGCTCGACCGACACAATAATGAAGGGATTTTAAATCGAATCATTGCTTGTGGTGAAAAGTGGATACTGTACGATAATCGGAAGCGCTCGTCACAATGGCTGAACCCTGGAGACCCAGCCAAATCCTGCCCTAAACGAAAATTGACTCAGAAAAAGTTACTTGTGAGTGTTTGGTGGACTAGCGCCGGTGTCGTTCACTACAGCTTTCTAAAATCTGGCCAAACGATTACGGCAGATATCTATTGTCAGCAACTGCAAACCATGAAGGAAGAACTAGCTGCTAAATAACCGAGATTGGTCAATTGCCCTAGGCCACTGCTGCTTCACGACAACGCAAGACCACACACTGCACAACAAACAACCATTAAGTTAGATGAGCTACAATTGGAATGTCTGCAACATCCACCGTACTCCCCGGACCTTGCTCCAACAGATTACCATTTTTTCCGGAATTTGGACAACTTCTTACAAGGAAAAAAATTCAATTTCGATGAGAGAGAGATTCGAATTTCAGAGTTTATTGATTCTCGCCCCCATGGTTTTTTTAGTAAAGGGATCAATGAACTACCTATGCGATGGCAAAAGTACATAGATAACAACGGTGCATACTTTGATTAATTAAATATATTTTACAAAAAAAAAATTGACTTTATATTCCTCCCGTACAAAACGCTAATTTCATATGTAAGGACCCAATATAAGCCAATACTTAGTGTTTTTTGTCATATGTAAATTATAATTTTACAGGTGAATGTAAAAGGTATCTATATTTAATTTCATAAACTCCACACCACACCGTCACACCCACTTTTATACTTTTCTGTTGTTTTTTTTTTCATTTTATTATTAATATTGTTTTTCTTTTTAAATTTAATTGTATATATATCCCTTTTCAAAAAGAATTTTATTTTAAAAATTTCCGATAGTTTCAAAATTTATTTTATCCATTCCTTTTTCGTGGCATCCGGGTGGGAATGGTATAATATACATAAGTACATACATACAACAAAATATACAATGCAGATGAATGGGTACGCTTTAGAAGTCATCAGAATTTTTACAGAGTTCATCAATTCGTACAAACATTTTGTTGACAAAATAAGCTATGAAGAAATACACAATATGGCGGCATTGGATAAAAGTGTTATTGTAGAAATGAAGAAAATAATGCTTAGATGATTTCGGGGTTCAGGCACGTGGGCATTACGTCAAATAATTTCTTAGAACTCAGCCCATTATACAAGTGGTAGAATACAAGGGAGGCTAAGCATAATCTCATTCGGTATATTTAAATAAATACGGTTACATGGAATTTACCACGATAAAACATAAAAGAGGGTTATGATTTCAGTAATGTAGGTATGTATGTATCTATGTATGTATACACAGACAACCTTTGAAGTGGTCTGTGTAAGTATATATGTGTGTATGTTGATATGCAGCTCCCTCATGTTTCCTAACGAAGCTGAATCTATTTAAACGAGGTGTGATTTATCATTTGATTTGTTTCAATTGTGGGCTAATATGTAACATAACATGATGATGGTGTTGACATGTTGTTTTCGAAAAATTCACCACTCAAAAATCGGACCATGATACGTTTAGACTTCTATTTTATTAAAAATTAAATATGATTGTCTCTCAGTGGCATACAGACTAACTAGTACAGTCGGTGATCCGTGACCGTCATAGCTCATGTACTGCAAAGCATCTACCCGAATGTCTCGTGACGTATCATGACGACATCGCGACGGCGCCGGCACTTTGTTATTTTTATTGCGTACACATAGCAGAGCAGATGAGCGCAATGAATAACAGTGAGTGACCCCGCAACGGCGGTGCCGTTACTTCATTAATACGAAACATAAATCACTCTTGAAATTGTTGCTGACATGTTTGAAAAACGGGAGTGTAATTTTATAACGTAACTGATTGATATAAACGTTCCGCCTCCACGGCTTGTCAGAGCTTTACGCGTTTAACTCGATAAACATACTTTTGTATTGTTATTTATTTATTAAAGAACGGGTTTTAAAATTTCAATAATCCTTAAAGCGTGCGTCTACTTGGAGACGATATTAGCGAAAGCATCGTCGGTCAAAAATAATAAATATTTTTTTTAAGAAAAGATTAAACCGACTTAAAATAAACACTGAAAAATACAAAACATCTATTCTTTACTAATCAAACCTACATAATTAAATTTGATAGCAACTGAAGTCGGTGGCAAGCCTACCAAACTAGTAGACTCTATTGTTGCACATTGATTTGACGCCGACTTCGATAATCCGATGGAAAATGAATCATTGAAATCAGTTCATAAACAAAAGAGTTATGCTCGAACATAAAAAAAAAATATATGTACATACATACAGACGAATTAAGAACCTCCTCCTTTTTTTGAAGTCGGCTAATAAGTTATCATTTTACAGAAAACAGTACGCAGAAATCGTCAACAAAATATTTCGCATCAACGAATAAATACAAATGGTATTTTACAGAAAATATTTTCTAATAAAATAAGAAAGTGTATAAAGTAACGGAAAGTTAAAATTTAATTCCATGCAAATAAAACTGCGCATTTTAGTGAAATAATCTACATATAAATAAGAAATAATTTACAGTATGTTCCTGACGCTTCCATACTAATACGATGTACAGATATAAATGTGGATTCCTTATTTACATACGGTTGTAATGCTTTCGCATCACGTTTGACATTTCAAGCCTTATTTTCAGTATTTATGCGTGGATGCTATTTGATGGACACGAGGTCATTGACATTATTCGCTACTCACACTTGGTCAATTGTTAAAACGTACAACACAAGAACCTCTGTAAAGCTATATCTTTATCTGAATATATAAAAATGGAAGTCTGAATACCTGTACATGTAATCGCCAAAATCCAACACCGTTTGACTGGTCACAGTGAAAGTTGGCACGTATAGTATGTATTTTGCCATGGAGAAGGTTTTTATTCCATTGTCTTTGTTGTAAGTCGCCGCCATGGGGCCGAAGTCATAGGCTAAAGCTAATATGGATATAAAAGTGAAATATCCATCACATATTAATAACGAAATCTCAAAAAAGACTAATGTTAAAATCATTAAATTTGGTGTAATGATAGTTTGTGTATAATAATGTAGGATTCCACTAAGAAAGGACACCTTTTGGAAAGGATATTTGGAAATTTACATTTTAAGGGGGAAAAAGAGGGGTTAAACTTCGTATGTAAACTTTATATGGAAATAAACACGGCCGTGAAATTTAATTATTGTACAAATACCGCTTATTAAAAATAATAAGACATGTTTCACATTTTTGTAACATTCCCCTCGCAGGAACTTTGTACAAAACTGTTTGTCTGTTATGTTTTTACAGCTAAATGCCTGGACCGATTTTGATGAAATTTAAAATAGAAATAGATTTTGATTAGAGAAAGAACATAAGCCACTTTTTTTAATCCGAAAACGAAGACGAAGTCGCGTTTAACAGCTAGTAAATAACGTAAAAAAACCGTTTTATTTTATTTGTATATTATTGTACCCATTTATTAATTTTATATCTAAATATATAAAATTATTTTAAATTTTTAGCTTTATGTATAAAACCTCGATATAACGCTGACTTCTGAGATACAGTTATTAACTAGTACGGGAATTAGAGAACTCCCATTTACTGTAACTTTCTTCTTGGCAACGCGCTGTAATTACTATATCTCTAAAATCAACTGCTCAGGTCAGTTTGGTACTAATGTCAATACTCAATATCACTCAACCAGCCGAGCGATGTCTGAATTGAAACAGCACCATTACCCACGTGGGTCAAGGGTGCGCTTGAATCGCGTACGATACACATTAGTATGCGTAAGACAAGACTATTTTAGGAGTTCCTCCAAATATCACCTAATGCTAACTCGGTGGGAATATATCGAATTAGATTTCCATCTTAATGGACTCTATTACATATTTTTGCACTCTTTGACTTTAAGTTGTACGACACTACAGACGACGTATCGATTTTTTTTAAAAACCACCTTTTTTGGCAACGCAGAATAAACCTGAACACAGGTTGCTCCTCGAGGGCTCAAAAAGATCGAGTAGCTCCGGACCAGTGCGTTCCATAAGCTCTCGTGCTGTGCCGAAGCTCTTCTGAGGAGAGCAGTGACAGAGCGTCACCTACAACCTCGCAGCGCCACGACAGCGCGGACTACATGCGCTGTCTTCTCCTCGGGGTGGATGGGCGACTGAAATCTCTACTTCGATTGGTCGCTACCCCAAAGATCCCTTTTAGTAGCCTCTTATGACAGGCAGGGAAAACCACAGCCTTATAACTTCATAGTCGTGTAATTAATTTCCATATGTCAGTTACTAGTTAGTTACCAACCGCCGACCGCAAAACAAAGTTTGCTGCGGAGGTTCACTTTCAATTAAAAAACGATATCTAATATAATCCAATCCTGATAATTTTTCTTCAATGTAAATTTTGTTCACAATGATTACGATGTTTTTAAATTCCTCTGGGTGGTTACTTTCGGAAATATGACAGGAGGACTGCAATTTTGAGAATAGTTATCGAAAAAATATAAAGAGTAAAATAAAGTAACGTGTCATACATTTTGAGATTCACAATTAAAAGAGCTTTGATAGGCCACCTCTCACGATAAGAACTTTTTTTATAATTTTCCTTTTCAGCCCACAAAACTAACATTGTAAATTCAACTCTTGACGTTCACGTATATGTCATTGGGCCTTTACTTGTTTTATTTAATTTATACAGGAAATCTTACAACCTAAAATAACTAAGGATAAGTTTAAACCAACGCCAATTACAAGATTTCACCTGTAGATATTACAATAACGTAATAGATTGGACAGCACGTGGAAAATCGGAGCTCTGGATTGAAAACAATAACAATATACTGGTAAAAACGAAATAATAACAAACGAGAACATAAAGAGTATAAATAAAATAAGGCAATAATTGTAATATGGTTAAGTTATAACAAAATTTGGGAATAGTGATCCACCAATTTTCGTGTTACCGACTTGTAGCTATCTGTGAATACATCTATGTCAATCTGTGAAAGAAGTTCATTTGCCTTATGTAGAGAACGCCACAGAAAGGAATTTTGATGATAATTGCTTTTTACTAATGGCGTTGTAATCAAATAATTTTTCCTAGAAGAATAAGTCGGTAATTTAAAGCCTACTTGAGCCAAAAGTTCGAGACAATCAATGTCCACTCTGTTATTTTTTAAAAGGTACACTTACTGTAACTTGTCTAATAGCTGAAAAACGCGGTTGTGACAAGCAAACAGACAGACGGACGTACACTGAGGAGATTCTATAGTTGTACCTTGTTCCCATTTTAATTTTCCCAGGACACTAAAAATACAATAGTTGCTCAACCACGACACGACGGCCTACGATATTGTGATAGCCGTAAATATTTTATAGGATCATAGACGTCGTCGTATAATATAAACAAAGCGCAAAAAACCTATAAAGATTAATAAAATAATAGCAGCACATAAAAGTAACCGTTACTGAAATACCATCTATATTACATACTATTAAAAATGGAATGATAAATGACCACAATGAACTCACTATCAACTCTGTTTTTTAAGTGAAATCTGTTTTTTAAAATGAACTCCGCGGTATTTATACTTGTTTCTCTACTCAAACATGCCATTTTTCGGTTTACAACTGTCGCGATAGATGTAGCGGTACAATGATTGAATGACTTTTTGTCGAAAGTTTATAAAAGTGTAACATCAAGTGACAATTATTAATACACTAGCGGCCCATCCTGACTACTGAATACAACATATAACCATTGTCCATCTGGAATTATGTATCTTTCAAATGGTGAAAGAATTTTTCAAATAGGTGCAGTGGCTCTGGAGAATTAACTGTACACACTGTAGCTGTGTGTATGTACACATTTTACACTGTTGTTTAGGATTTAGGTCTTTTAGTTTGCAAAAAGTAGATGTGAGAAGATCTGAAAAAGTTTCATCGTTGCTTCTTTACGCGTTATTTCTGAAAGATCATAAAGTTCCATCCTGATCGATAAGGAGATCAATTCATGATCTATACGGAAACGGGTGAATAGGGGGCAAAATTGAAGTAAATGTTTAATCGTTTGTGTATTGACTGAATAACAGGAGCAGAGATCGTTTGACGTTATCTTAAACCTATGTAGATATTCTTTATGAAAACTACGATTTGATGAAACTTGTGTTAGATAGAAAGACGGCTTTAGTATATCCAGTACATTTGAAAGGACGTCATAATTGGGGCATAATTTTTTAGAAGGCAACGCATTCAAATTGACTGTTTTGCCTGTTAAGATATTTAATGTAACTGGAAGGAAAATGAGTGAAATTTGGCCCCCTATGGTGGCTGGCTGCACTTTTAGCAGCTTCGTCAGCACCTTCGTTACCCTGGATTCCCGTGTGCGCCTTTACCCAAGTAAATGTAACAGATACATTCTGCTGTTTCAGTGGATGAAGTGCTTGGTGGATTTGGGCGACACAACGGTTGCGGCTGTCCGGATTAGCAATCTCTTGCTAACCTGATCTGCTGTCAGTGAAAATGACAACAGATAAGCTAGTGTTGTCTTCAATCCAGTAGCAAGTTTTTGAGATCGCGAGAAGTTCTGCTTGAAAGACCGAACAAATATTATGAAATTTATGCCTTTTAGTAACCTTCGTGCCGTCAGCCTTAAATATGACTAATGCAGATCTAACTTTGGAGTCGTGCTTGCTCCCGTCTGAGAAGAAACGGACGCTTTTTGGATCTATGTAATTAGGCACTTCTTCAGGCGTTGAGATTTCAGTATAGTTAACCGACATTCGCATCACAGGGTGTAGAAGCTTTGACGAGTGAGCCGGCGAATCCAGAATTAAGTCATGTGGTAGATGGCGCGAGAATTTGCGAATTCTGGTAATCTCGTTATCGGCCAGTTTCCTAATTTTGATATGAATTGGTGTCAATGTTACGGAGGACGTAATGCATGTAAAAGAACAATAACACCAGAAGTAGTAAAAATTGGCCAAGGTGTCGGATATGCGTTAGCTTAAACAATTTCCGCAAGAGTAGAAGTTTCATTTAATGAAGAAAAGTTAAAATTGAAAAATAGGAAATAGAAAAATTGGTCCTATATACCCATTCCCTTTTTTTTGTTTCTGGTATTAAGTTACCGATTTACGTATTACGTCTCCTATTTTATTAACTTCATAGTAAATTCACCTTAGAATAAGGATAGCATTAAAGGCAGAGGTAAATTAGAAAATCGGTGATGTCTTACTCAGTTTTTATAACAGCCTGGTGCATGAGATTGAGTGAAACAAGGTTTATTTCCAAGGTTTAAATCAACTTTGCTCGTAACAAATGCAACAGTATTTTTAATTTATATCGATAAATTAAATTAATACGTGAACAAAAATTATCGTACCACTTTTTAAGCACATTGCACGCACATATTGAGTGCAGAAAGCTAAAATGTATATAAAAAGTTTGTAACACTTACTTTATATAAATTTTACGTTACTATATACATTATTAAATTATTAAATACATTATTCAATAAAATAAAACATTTATTGTACACGTTCGTACTGCCAAAATCAAATACATAATAGTTATACCTGTTTTCAATGTCAAACGCATAATAGTTTGTGGTCAAATCTATGACAAACTTCTAACAGATTGACTGAATGAGTTTCAAGCTGTGAATGTGTGATTTGTGAGCTGTGAGTCGTTTGGAGTCTGTGAAGTGCACAGACAACCTAACCTACGCGAAATGTTTACGAATCTAAGCAAACTATTCTGTCAAGGTTAAAGGAACAGGGACGTAAGCGGGCGACATGGATAGCGTCCTGTACTAGAGGAAAAATTATAACAATCAAAACAAAATTGAATATTTTGAAATAGAGATATGTACAAAACTACTAGCCTAAATCATTAAATTTGTAATTTAAAAACAATTATTCAAATGAAAAATATATGCATTTAATAGGTATCAATTAATTAAAAGCTTGTAATAGTAGGAACGAAACAAGATAATTTGGAACTAGGTATACAATTTCAAAGAATGATAGTCATTATAAATTTTCAAAATTAATTGAAACGATATTGACATAACGATACTTTTTTCGCATCTTTACTTACACGTGCCGTTTTGCAAGACCGAGACGCAACATATAATTATAGCATGCTGGACAAGGATAAACGCTGACTCGCCGCTTAGCAGCAACCAGTAACATTAGAACTTTGCTCGCCTCTGTTATAAATTTCTGTTATTAATTTTGTACTTACCGATGAAACGTAATATTGTCTTTTTTGAAACTATATTTACAGTTGTCACTACCACACCGCTATACTACAGTACAATTCGGCAGTTTACGTATTTTATTATATATTTTTTGATACCGCTTAGACACAGGTCACGTATCTGCTTCCTGAGCGGCTAGACAAGTCGCGTTTCATACAATTGAAGCGCTTGCTTAGGAATGTTTGTAACGTTTAATTATCAATTTAATACTCGTTACGCTAGATTACGTGATATTTGTCACTCTATTCTACTAGCGTTTAAATTGCGCCACTTGTCTAGGGGAACCTGGGGGAGGTTACTACTAAACGAACGTGCGTTTGTGTTTGAACTTATATGACTATTTGTGCAGATGTATGGCGGAATACAATGCTTATCTATATCAAGTCTGGTAGGCTAGGCTGTCTGTGGTGAAGTGTATATTAAGGAAAAAAGCGTTTATTTACGGTCGAATTTCGACCACTGGGTGACCACTAGTTTATTTAAATATGAAATACATGTATTTTTTTTTATAAAAGAGGCAGCAAACGAACACAAGCGAGTCACCTGATGGAAAGTGATCACCGCCGCCCATGGACATCCGCAACTTCCGGGGAATCCCCCTTTAAGGAAAGGAGGGGGAGATGGCAAATGAGTCACCGGCGCTGTCGCTCACCGAACGAAACACAGCAGCAATAGATGCTGTTATTTTACACCGATATTCTGTGAGAGGGTGGCATTTCACCGAACGAGCCGGCCCAATTCGTGCTGTAAAGCAGCATGGCTCTACCACACATATTACATACCACGCATATAAACATACCACACATAACACATGTAGCTAGACATGTTTAGGGTATATTGTCCACAGTCGAACGATCACACGCGACACACTATTGTATGTATACTTCCAATTAGTACCGAACTATTTCAGGTTAATAAAATTCAGGTATATATTATAGCTCGTCTATATTATAATCGTAAAACATATAACTATTAAGCAGCAAAAGAACCGTTTGGCTCTTTTTACTTACGAGAATCCCCAACCGCTGAACCGATTAAAAAACCCTTTTGTTTTACCCGCCTTCTATGCTGCCTTTATTCGAAGGTAATCACTCTGTTACGGTTGGCAGCATCGTTTTCCACAGATATGACAGTAACAAAAACTAAGCAGTTTATTAACTACGTAGATAACGTAGTAATAGGTAAATAATCCCTCAACATCGGCCCAGTATGATGGATGCGGCGCCCGCCCCGCTCCCCCCGCTCGCCCCGATCGCCCCGCCCGCACTAGCTCTCCTCAACTACTTAACTAATGAGCACCCCGCAGAGGCGACGTCGTATCATGAAAAGAGCACATCCATCTTTCTTCAGCTCCAATTCATAAATGTTCTTTTCATTTTTGAATTACGAATACGAAAAGTAAATTACGATTGATGTAACGATGATATTATTACAAACTATACAAGAAACGCATGTGTTTAAGCATGCATTAGAAATAGATATCTTATCATTTATAATCCGGTTTATATCGAGGTAATATTCACGTTTAGAGCTAATACATTTTGTTCTGACGTTTCGATCGAATCGTTCTGATTTTTGTCCCAGGCAGATTGATAAGGCTTCGTCGTGTGCGGTTTCCGACAACTACCACACCCGTTTAATCATTTGTCATCACACTTTTCATTTATATTCGTCACTATCGGTACTTAACCGCAGCACACTAATGACATCTTCACACTGTCAAGCGCCGGTTTGCCGGTGTCTAATACTCCCTCATAGTCCGATAGTATTTCAATTGCAACACTTTCGACTTTGCGACGCGAAGTCTATCTATTTAGCTTCGTAAATCACATCATTAAAATCAAGTCGTTCGTCAATGATCGACCTAATTGAGCCATTTCCTAGTGACTGATTCAACTAAATAGTTCAGTTCCTCTCTTTAAAGTAGATCTAGAGTTCATCGTTCATGTAGAGCGCTCTTGATCGAACAGCGTAACAGGTTCGATTGAACAACTGATTTCTCCTATAATTTTGAAGATCGAAACTTCGTTGAACCACGAATAACGTTTTAAAGTGTTTTAAGTTTTTCGTCTGATTTATTGGATTATAAGGACCGCGACGCTTGGCGTTCCGTCCTCTCTGACTACCCTGTAAAACAGCGTGAAAATATGTTATGTTTTGTTATGTTACTGGATTATAGCTACTTAATCGAACAATTTCAGATTCAATTAAATCGATTACAAAGTCGATTGAACGAAGTTTTATCTTCAAAGACGAGATTTAGTGATTTTATTAGTTCATTATGGTAGTTCAATACTGATCGGTGAACGACTGAACTAAGCAAGAAATTTCTAGTTTATTACGTTTACCGGCCGAGAACGTGTGAATCAGATCAGTGAACGAGCAAGCCCAATAAAATGTAATCAATTGCAGTTTAATGTAGGAAATTTTTAAAAGACTCCCGTCTTGTTATATCAGTGTTTTTTTAATTAAGACAAAATTTTTATAAATCGATATTATTTTAAGTGCGATCTTTAGATTTTGAAAACCTTTCCTAAAAAATACAACATCAAAGAGATCAATATCAAAGTATGACATGACCGCCGCACACGTATTATGTACTTATAAATAAAAATAAGCTGCACGGATAATGTATAATAATAACATCATTTAAATTACATTTTTACAAATATAATGAAGAAATTTTATACATGGCTTGATAGATACGTGCAGGCAATTACTAAAACCAGTGTATAGTTGACACGACGATTGAGTTGAAAAATTCTTTCAATATTTTATTATAGTTATTTGTGACCTTATTATTTGTCTATATTTTATTACAATTGCTAGCGACCGGCGCCGGCTTCGCCCGGAGGGGTTGGCGAATGTTTGCAACACAACGAATTTTTTTTCTGAGATTTTCATACGAAAATACCATCCAAAGCGACTTTTTCCGTAGATTTTCCAGAAGTTTTCTTTAATGTTTCTCGGCGACCTCGATGGCGCAGTGGTTTAGATGTTGGACCCAAGCGCGGAAGGTTCCAGGTCGATTCCCGGTTGGGTCAATTTAGGAAACGAACTTTTCTAATATTGTCTCGAGTCTGGGTGTATTGGGAGACGCCCCCAGTAGTCGCCGTCTGGTTCTCATAGCATAGGGAATACCCTAGTTTGATGTCAGGTGATTGGTGTGTATTGTCTGGCGCATTATTATTATTATTTACGTTTACGAACACAACGAAAAAGAAATCAGCCAAATCGATCGAGCCATCTCAAATAACACTCCGTCATACATGTGGCAATTTATATTTATTTATATATAATAGATATTTAAACACATTAAGTTAGTCCTCGTCACATAAAGATCTACGCGAGTACACAGGCAAAAGTTAGTACGCAAAAAAAAATTCAATCTTGGCATGTTAAGGGGATATGAGCATGTTATCTCTTACAAAGGAAATTGTAAGTTTTTACATCCATAACAACGCAACGGAACATAAAAAACGGAGACGGATTTGATTGAAATAAGGGGAGCGTGCGCGGGTCGCCGTGTAATATTTACGTATAAGGTTGTTTGTACAAGTCCAAGAGACCGACCACTGGTAACGGTCAAAATAAGCTCCCGTTATAAATACCTAGTTTGCCACTAGATGTGGATGAATTCCACATTTTGTACGAGCGAATAATAAAAAGTGACCAAGAGTGGAACAAATATAATTTGTGATTTATATGTGAGCCTATCAAATAGTCATTTTCTTGACGTTTTAATTTATCTGTTCTAATTCCATGTCTGTAAAATTCGGTTATCCATTTTAGTACCTCGTTTATAGAGATAAGGAAGGTTGACCAGAAACAGATACTGTGACAATAAGCAGCGTTTCTTTCTATTAACGAAGCGTGTAAAGACTAGCGCACATCGCAGTCGTGTTGGGCCGCTGCGTGTCGCAAGAAAACATTGGGAGACGCAAAGCAATAATCACGTCAGTTATGACTGGTTAACATGTTGTAAGATGTAATAAATTCCTAAAATCTTTAGCTATTTTCTGTTCAAACTCCAAAAACCACCAATCGACACGTGTTTTGCTTCTTAACGAAGCATCCTCAGGATATACCAGAGATAGGGTTCGTCAGCTAACCAGCACCTAATTCTATTTTTTTGTTTATTTACGCTACCTGCATATTTATTATGTTCTTTGGCACATGATCCTTTGTACAGAAGTTTATAAGTGAGAGTCCTTTGTTTTCTTATAGTTATGTTATTAATCACTTTATTATTATAGCCGTTGGCGTAGCTTACGCCAACGGCTATAATAATAATATATTCTTATATATTCGGTGCTGGATTCGGATGATTAGCTGACCGAATCCTATCTCTAATATATCCTGATGATGCTTTGTTGAGACGCGAAACCCGCGTCGATTGGTGGTTTTTGGAGTTTGAGCGGAAAATAGCTAAAGATTTTAGGAATTTATCACATGAAATGGATTTCCGCAAGGTAAAACCTAAGTCTATACAATATGTTGTAAGTTAGTAAGTCGGTATACAGGGAATCAACTAAATTTCAGCGTAGAAACAGTTATGACCCCATTCTATTTCACTTGCCAACAACTAAACAACTAAAGAATTAAAGTGTACTGCGGGAAGTACCCTAGAGGTTTTGACAAGAAAGTGAGCGAGTAAATCAGTGACGGAGTCGACGTATTTTAGATATTAATAAAAGCTGAAGTGTAAAGATTAGACAAATTAAACTTAGTGTGTTTCATAAGTCTGCTACCTTTATCTTATCCTGAGAATTTGAGCTCTCTAGTTGGAACTATGAGGAAAGCTTCGGCTATTTAACCTATGAGGGTTTTAAAATATGACGAAACTCTTCGAGAAAAGGTAGGTAGCGCCCTGTTTGGTTAGTCTTCCTCAGATAACATTAGTTACTAATAAGACATTTTAACAATATGATACCTAACAAAAGTGACATTTTATATCCGCTTTTTCTATTGTAAAGTTAATTGTATTTAGTGGATAGTCCAGTTTTAGTTATTACTACGAACGGTAGAATGAAGGTAGGTAACCTTAAATAACGATCTGTCGTTGCTTAATGACAACTACTAGTTACAAAATACCATAAGTAACCGAAACGCTGCAGAGTGGCCAGTACTAATGTGCCGTAGCCTTTACTTGACATAACAACACGAATGTTAGTATGCCAACTTGCGAAGTCGCCGGCTACGTTATCTGTAATTTTTTTCTATATTGTCTCCTATCTAGAAAGCCAGGAGGCAATTTGGACATTTCGTAGGTATACGTACCTAGAATACGTGGACACGTATACCTACCAAATATCTACTTATTATAGTTAAAGACTGACAATCCGCTAAACTAGTCAATATCCTCCTCCTTCTCACAATTCCTTTCCTAACCTTGAATACCTAAAATAGTTTTAAATAATTCTGTAAAAAGTATTTCGTTTAAAGAAAACCTAAATATAATAAAATAAACACGAATGTTTCATGCAAGTACTTAGGAGTATGTTGTGCATATTCATACGTATTTTTCTAACATAGTGTATGAAGAGTCGTAAAAGATCAGTTAAGAAGGATCAATCGAATATCTGTGCAATGAGGAATAGAATAGAGGTTCTAGATTCTATGTAGGGACGTCCGCCAGGTTGCAAACAGGCTGTCGGGTTTCCTCAATGGGCAGCTATTCAGCCCTTAGAATAGAGATAGTCACAGACAGTTTAATTCTAACCGCCACAGAATTATTATAACTTGAATTCGCCGCGAATGGTAGATAAAGTGAGTGACGAATAAGAAATATATAAATGAGAAAAAAGAAAATGTATTAATGTACAATAAGAATCAGAGGGAGAACAGACAGAAATAAATAAGCTAACCGCGAAAAGTCCTTGTCTCTAGTGAAAATTAACAGTACCTAAATCCAGCGAATGTTCCGTAAACGCAGTGACTACGCTTCTGTAAAGTATTTGAAGGATATTCATTAAAGAAATAATGATGACGGCCGCAGCTCACATTGGCTCTCACACGATACATGACAACGCATTACTCTTTATTGAGTATAAAATATGTCCCAGTAGATGGTCTGTTAAACTTATCGGCGACGATAAATTGGGGACCGGCTTAAACGAAATGTGTTCAGGCCACATCGGCTCAATTTTCATAGGTTACGCGTGCTACATACTCGGATTCAATTCAAGTTAGCGGAACCTTTTGTAATGTTCATGTTGTGGACGCTGCGAAGTGTGAAACGTGCGTCTCTACGTGCATCCGATGCTCACTGGCACATTAAATTGTATGAGCGCACAAGATACAAGTATACGTTACAGAACGTCACATACATAAGTAACAATAAAAATATGTACTGGAATTATTTATCTAGAACAGCGTTAGGGTTCCGTACAATAAATAGTTTAAACTGAACCTTTATTGTATTTTACTTGTCAGATAGTCTGTCTGCTTGTTCCTTATGTCACAGTCGATTTATTCCGTAGATTTATTATTTCATAACATAACATAACATAACTTCACGCTGTATCCCCAACGGGGTAGTCAGAGAGGACGGAGCGCCAGGAGTCGCGGTCCTTACACACCTCTTTCGCTTCCTCAAATCTCATCATTCTCCTCACACATTTTCGCCTAGGTATGCGAGTGCTTTTGACATTTCCGTCTGCTAACACTCTGGCTATTTGATCTTCATAAGTCAGCCTTGGTCTTCCTTGGCTTCTTTTACCACTCACTTTTGCTCTGTATATTTTCTTCGTTAGTCTTTCATCACTCATTCTTTCCATGTGCCCGAACCATCTAAGCATTCCTTTCTTCATTTTTACAATAACACTGTTGTGCAACCCTGTCATACTGCGTATCTCATCATTGCTTATCCTGTCCGCAAGCGTGACACCGCACATATTTCTGAGAGACCGCATCTCCACAGCATTTATCATACTTTCACTCGATTTCGGGCATATCCAGGCCTCACTGCCGTACAACAAAGTTGGCACCAACACCGCATTGTGGATGGCCATTTTAGCAGTGTTAGATATATTCACACTACCCACTAATGCGGACAGAGCACCGTTCACTTTATTGCCGGCTGCTACCCGTCTCTCCACATCCAACTCACATCTTCCATCCCTCGAAAACGCACTCCCCAGGTACACAATTTTATTCACCTGTTCTAGACATTTTCCATTTACACTAATCACACATTTCGTTTGTTCCGCTTCTCTTTCAAACACCAGAACCTTAGTTTTGTTCACATTCATTTTCAATCCTTTTACTTCACAATCTTCTTTCATGCACGTGACTAGTGTCTGCAACTCTGCTTCTGATGGTGCTATTAGCACAGCATCGTCAGCGTACAATAGGCAGTTTACTACTGTGTCACCACATCTCATACCACTCATATTACCTTTCAATCTCTGGAGGCAACTGTCCAAATACAGCACGAATAGCCAGGCAGACATCACGCAGCCCTGTCTGACACCAGAACAGACTTCAAACCAGGGCGACATGTCACCGTCTATCCTTACACAGGCTCTGTGGTCTCGATATAATGACCTCACAGCCTGCAGTAAGGAGCCCTCCACGCCATATTCAGGCAGAAGACTCCACAATTTCTTCCGCACTACTCTATCGAATGCTTTCTCTAGATCCACGAAAGCGCAGAAAACTTTCTGACCTAAAGCCAGAAACCTTCCCACGATAACGCGAAGCGAGAAAATCTGATCCATACAACCCCTACCGTTCCTGAATCCACCTTGCGCCTCCCACAAATATCTTTCTGAAACACCTTTCATACGTTCAGTCAATACTTTAGTATAGACTTTACTCGCTAAGCTGACCAAGCTGATGGCCCTATAGCACGCACAGTCTAGGTAGGAACCTTTCCCTTTATATAGAGGTACTATGACTGCCGTGCGCCAGTCCTCTGGAACCTCCCCCTTCTGCCAACAAAGGTTGCAGAGTGCACAGAAGGCATCCCAGACCCTAGGACCACCATACTTGATCATCTCAGCAGTCACCTCATCAATTCCCGCAGCCTTTCCACATTTCAAACTTCTTATCACTTTCACAATCTCTTTCATACTAATGGGATCCTCCAGTCTCTGGCCTGAGTGTGGCAATTCATTAGAATCGCTCTCAGTATCAGAGATGGAGTCGCCACTCTCATACAGTTCTCCATAGTATTCACTCCATCGCTGCTGAACATCCTTTTTATTTGTAAGCAGGTTGTTTTCTTTCGAACGCA
Organism: Zeuzera pyrina; assembly: GCA_907165235.1. Lineage (NCBI taxonomy): Eukaryota > Metazoa > Arthropoda > Insecta > Lepidoptera > Cossidae > Zeuzera > Zeuzera pyrina. The sequence continues at coordinate 190,981 of OU015617.1, forward strand.
CTTTATTCATTCTGCAAGGTGCCGGACCACTTCGGATTTTACGTACTTCTTTCCAAAATAATTTGGAATTTTCCTCGAAGTTGTCCGACATCTTGTTTTCATCTAACACCCTACACCTTTCACGCTTCTCTTTCACTAGTGCCTTCGTTTCTGCTTTCTGCAGCTTATACCTGTCTTTCATCAAATTTTTCATACCACAGTCATTAGTAGCAAGGTAGTCTCGCCATGCTTTCTTTTTCTTATACACAGCCACTTTCACCTCATCATCCCACCACACATCACGCTTTTTGCCGTTCCCAATCTTATTCATTCCACACACTTCTTTCGCAGCTTCAACCATACTATCTCTAAGGTTCTGCCAGCATTCTTCAACATCCTCGCTCATCACTTTCAATCTATCATCAAGCTTACTGGATAATACCCTTTCATATTCATTCCTGGTGGTCGCATCCTTATTTATTATTTCAATTTAGCAAAAAAAAGTTAAAAACAATTAAATATCGTTATTTTTGTGTTTGTATTATTTTTTCTTTCTTCATGGCATGGCGCACAGATTAGCGCATTAAATGTTACGTATTGTATTAATAAAGTAGAATCGTTATCGTAAAACTCATCCAGTAAAGTGATAGTAGACCTTAAGTTTTAAGTTTTATAGGACTTCTTGGAAGAGCGCGAGAATTTCAGCTACACATGTTCATTTAGACCTATTACATTCTTTTCACTTACACAGAATTTTAAAACACAATATATTCTCACTTTTGTACTTTAGAACTCCCAAAAATGTAAAAAATAGAAAATCGGAATAAACTGACAACCTTACTTCTCCCGTTCCCGTCAAAAAGTCTTTGACTTTGTATTTGCATTGAAGTAAAAATCGAATAATAAAGATGAGATGAGATGAAAGTGAGATCTACAAGATTCGTCTTGTAGATCTTTTTATTGTAATAATCAGTTCTCAAGAACATTTAAAAATACATACTAAAATAAAATAAAAATTGTCAAAAAGGAGATCGAGGGGGCGTACCACATCACTCAAACAAGGATTATTTAAAAAGTAACCTTTACAAGTTATTCATGGTGTAAATACCTATATCCTATTTTTTCGTTTTTGTCTTTAATGTGGCGACTATACATTTATAATATAACTACAGATGGGCTAGTTTGCAAATGATTGATTCAGTTGTCATACTTATTAGTTATTAATAAAATATAGACATTTTTAGAATTTTTGTCCGTTTGTGTGTTTGCGAACGTGAAATCTACCTTCGATTCGAAAAGAAATCCTGCTACTGAGAAGAACCGACAAATAAATCAGTCGGGTATTATTTTTTCAACATCGTTTTACAATAGATTGATTAAAATACATTATTCAGCGAGCCAGTAAATATTATATATGCAGAGAAGATCATTTCCAGACTATTGTTTTGTTCTCAACGAAATCGTATATTTTATAGTATGATCGCCTAATCAATGTGCGTTTTACAACAAATCTAAATCTTTTTGGGATGTATATATCGGAGCTACAGAATTAGTAATTCTATCTACATCTCACAATCTTTAAAATAAATGGTTATCTCTATGAATTTGCCACTGTTCAAATTAATGACATGTACATTAAATTAATGGTCTCCGCAATAAATTTACTATTTTTATCCAATATGAACTGTTTCGATGTAAAATTTTGTTTACATCTTTAATCACTGAAAATTTAATGCAATGGTAATAAATAATAATAAATGCTTGAGAGGCATTTGTGAAGACAAATATAGGCTAAAGTTTAGATTGCTTCACGTTGGGTAAAATTTTACAAAATTCTTTTGTACCTACATTATTTACAACATCCGATACAAGTATTCAAGATTTAGTGCCATTTTAAGAATCCGCTTCATACGTGGAACGGTATTTAAATAAGAAGCCGCACTCTAGGAGGTAGTCGAAGTCGAGAAATTTAATCTTGAAAAATCTCTGTTTCGCTCCGTCTCCTTCAAGAAACGAGCCTACTCTTTCCTTAAAGGCCGGCAACGCATCCCTGGACGTTGCGGGTGTCCATGGGCGGCAGTGATCACTTTCCATTAGGTGACTCGCTTGCTCGTTTGCCCCCTCTGATATAAAAAAAAATCTCTTTTCATTTTTTGCTGTTGGTTTATCTATATATAGCAATCTTATCTGTACTACTGGTAGGTATATTTTCGAGTTGTTTCCAAGAGTTAGAAAGAGACAAAAATGAAACGTTAGCGATCAAAGATTACTAGAGGTTGAATAATTTGTCTTCAACTACCTCTGCGGAGTACGGTATTCAAAGTTTGGATACGATCCATTTCCATTAGCTAGTTTTTTACTTTTTCTTTTTTAATTTATTTGTTCTTAATTCTCTTACGCTATTGGACCAATAAAAAGGAATAAGTTAATGATAATGCGTGAAACGATACTTTATGGCAAATGTCATTGTTAGAATGACAGTTTGACAGTTTGAAAAGTTTGTTCTCTAAATTTAAAATAGAGTTTTAAAAATACAAGGTATTAAATTAAGTAATTTCAATTTTTTTTATAGGCTATAAATATTTTAAAGAATCACTTATTTCTTTATATGCTTATATCTTTTTAATGAAGGAGTAAGATTTTATTGTATGACATTATATTTTTTAATAGCAATTCATAGCAATTTTGTCTACATTTTTACCAATTTTGAAGGGCCATTAAACCTTTATTGGGTCATATAAATAAAGCCACGAACATGATCGCAGTATGTACTTAAAATCTAATCACCGTGTTTTTAAAACAATCACGGCGGCATTACAAGGACTTTGTATTCTCGCGCTTGGTGTGTTTCAATTTTCCAAGAGATCGGGTGAACCGTCGGAATGGCTTTTCTCATTTCAGCGGAGAGTGGTTGCGAGCGAGACGGCCATGTTGTGTCAGACGGCGATCATTCTCTTATCCTTTCGACTCGGTAATCCTAAGTAACACTGAGTTAACAGTCAATAGTCTTTGAGGACTGCCTTTCATTACGAATTGCTTTCACGATATTATGACGTTAATTCAGTATTCATACATACATATCTTCACGCTGTATCCCTAACGGGGTAGTCAGAGAGGACGGAGCGCCTCAAATCTCACCATTGCCTTCACACATTTTCGCCTAGGTATGCGAGTGCTTTTGATATTTCCGTCTGCTAACACTCTGGCTATTTGATCTTTTCAGTATTCAATTCAGTATTCAATCATTTTTAACAGACTTCAAAAAAAGGAAGAGGTTCTATGTTCGTCTGTATGTATGTTTTTTTATGTATGTTCACCGATAACTTCGTCAACTGCGGACCGATATCGAAAATATCTGATTGTTTGAAAGGGTATAACTTTCTTACCATTTAAATTTCATCGGTATTGGAGCTTGGAATTCGAAGATATATCAAATAACACAAACAACGCGATCTGGTTATATCCTTTATTTTATATTAATGATTCTCTTGTATATCGTTGCGCTCCAGAATTTGAATTAAGTTAATTGTAGACCTGCCCTAGGTATTTATTTAGGTCAAGGTCACTCAAAAGAGGGAAATAAAAAAAAAATTAAGAAAAAAAATTAAACCGCCATAAAAAAATCACTGAAAAGTACAAAATAACTATCCTTTACTTATAAAAATTCATGTATTATTAGTTTTGATCAGTAAATGATAGTTATTTCGTACTTTTCAGCGTTATTTTTGAAGGCGGTTTAATTATTTTCTTAAAATTTTTTGTTGTTGTTTTTGAGTAAGTAGTTGTAAAAAATAGACGTGAATTTCAAAAGTAAAGTTGAATTTTGGACGACAATTTTGACAGTTTAAATAGAAACTTTAGAGAAAATAAGTTTTAAAAACATGTAATAATAACAATTTGTTTCGTTTTACTTTTTCGTCGCTTTTAAAAGTTGCTGTCCTCCACATTGTCTCCAGACGTAGAAAAATTAAAAAAGAAAAGAAATAAAAAAGAATGCAGAGGGAGATTGGAGGAAAATTATCAGCGTTGTGTTATGTTCGATACCGACTTTCTTTTTCAACTTTCATAAACTTTACTTTTATAGAATATACAACGACTGACGGTAAGGAACAGTAATTATCCAAAATACGACTTACACTTGGCCGCTTTTTTATATATTATGACGCAAACTCTTTATTCTACTCATAGTCTTCATTTCTAGTAATTTCGGTACGTAATAATATATTCACTAGATATTTTAATCAATTTATGACTTATTGAATACAGATCGAAAACAAGTGGTACAAGTTTAAAGTTTAAAGTTAAAGCCAAGGAAGATCAAGGCTGACTTACGTAGATTGAATAGACAGAGTGTTAGCCGACAGAAATGTCAAAAGCACCCGCACACCTAGGCGATGCGTGAAGAGAACGATGAGATTCGAAGAGGCGAAAGAAGTAAGAATCGCGAAGCTTGGCGCTCCGTCTTCTCTGACTACTCCGTTGGGGACACAGCGTGGAGATATGTATGTATGTGTGTAATGTAACTTATACGACTGTATTCGTCAGCATGGTCTTTGTAGGTACTAAGATCGTAATGAAAGAAATACACAGGAAACCAAATCGACGACGCCATGAAAACACAAAGCACGAACGGCCGGTAACGACGGGACACAATGTCTTAACAAACAACGTAAAAGAAATTAAATTATCTCCCAACAATACCGCGAAGTCGAGGGAACGGTCCGCGGCTAACAATAAAAAAGTTGTTTCTCAACTAACGAATGCGAGTTTCACAAATTAATCTAACTGGATATAAAATTCAATTGAAAGACTTTTATAATAAGGATAGCAAGTTTTCACCAGTAACAGTCCAGTAAGAGTTAGTTGTTCCAGCGGCCGAAGAACTCGTCGTGACATTACTTTTGGGTTACGCAGTCTTCGCTCTATGCTGGCACCAAATGCCTCGTAAAAACTTTTTATTGCTAGTACAAACTTCCATTACAAATAGGATAATGTGAAATACGATTTTCGAGATATCAGTATGCACAAGATGCATTTTGCCATCTATAAAAAAATTAATTATTCAATATCTAAATAATGTAAGGTAGCCCTTGGGCTATCACTATATGTTACTAAAAAAGACCTGTTGTTTTTTTGCTTTGCATAACACTTATAGATGAACAAGTGAGGCATCTTACTAATTTTCGACACGTCGACGCGAAGTCGCCACCAAGTGTAAATTATGATTACATTTTAATGGCTTCATCATTTGTAGTTGTGTTCGGTACAATACAATACACTTTATTGCACCAGTACAAATATACAGTCAAAAAATATATATAATGAAAATGTACAATTTAGGCGGCCTTATCACTAAAGCAATCTCTTCAAGGCAACCTTAAGGTAAAGAAAATTAAAGCATAGAAAAAACCTGCTGGGCGGTGCGAAAATAAAATTATTAGTAAATATACATATATTACAAATATTATATAAATATATAAACACTAATAATAATGAATTATTAAGATAGTTTAAGGAATCACATTACAAATGAAATGAAAGATATTGCCTTGCATCCACCTGTATCTTTATACGGGTAAGGCAATGTCCAGAAGCTGTCGGTACCTAACTGTTAAGACAATAAGTATTCCATTTTTCCAGTCTTCTTATTAATAATCTAATAATAAGCTTTCATTTCTCCTTGACTACCTGCCACCCGCATACCTAGGCGAAAATGTGTGAGGAGAATGATGAGGTTTGAGGAAGTGAAAGAAGTATGTAAGACCCGTGACGCTTGGCGCTCCGTTCTCTCTGACAACAGCGCGAAGCTGTGAATATATGTATATATTTCTCCTTGATTTAATAAACAAATACATAAAAAAAATTTAAGTTAAATTATTCCAGTTTTCTTACAGAATACTAAAGAGAGCAAATCGTCGTCCTCGGCGAATGATATGAAAAAATGGTATTTTATAGAAAAAAATAAAAAAAAAATTTGTAGACATCATAACATATATCTATTAAAAAGAAAAAACTGTTTTATCAAATGCATAATATTTTTTAACATACACAAAGATAAAGGACGGTAAAGGTAAATGTGTTAAATTTTTTTTTTCTTTTTTAATCTTTTCTACTTTTACTTTATTTTTAAGAGATAGACTAGGTAAGGAACCATAGGGGCCGAGTGGTGTGGGTGACCCGCCACTGGAAGTGAACCAACAGGTGCTTACAGCTTCCATCAAGTTGAGCCTTAGCCTGAAACCCCAAGACCGCGGTGGGTAGACCTCATGTGCCTACACCCTTCTCTAGGTGGCTCTGTTTCTACAGAACATCGCAGATCTCAAAGTCAAAGTCAAATCAATTTATTCAAGTAAACCCAAATGCAAGGTATTTTTGAACGTCAAATCTACTTTAGTTCGGTTCGAAAAGAAAACCTGAATACTGAGAAGAACCGACAAGAAACTCAGTCAGGTATCATTTTTTCACCATCATTGTACAATAGTTATTTAAAAATACAATATCTATAAAGCCAGTAAATGCATACGCAGAGAGGATCACTTCCAGTTTATTGTTGTGTCTTCAATGAAATCGCTAATTTTGTAGTATGCTTTTCCAATCAGTGTGCGTTTAATGACAAGTTTAAATCTGTTTTCCGTTAATTGAGTAATTTCTTGAGGAATTTTATTATAAAAACGAACACAGTTACCCAAAAATGAACCACTTGACTTTTGTAATTTAAATTTAGGAATAACTAGCTGATCACGACCACGAGTTTCCACACCACTAACAACGCCTTTCTTTTGAAATAGATCTAAATTTTTTTTAGTGTACATTATGTTTTCATAGATGTATAACGAGGGTAAGGTGAGTACATCAATGTCTTTAAAATGCTCTCTCAGCGACTCACGTGCGTTCATACTGTAGACGGTACGTATTGCCCTCTTTTGTAAAATAAAGATAGATTTCATATGCGCCGCTGATCCCCACAGTAGCAGACCATAAGACATAAGGCTATGGAAATATGCGAAATACACCAGCCTAGCCGTAGCTACATCTGTCAACTGTCTAATGCGCCTAATAGCATATATTGCCGAACTGAGCTTATTAGATAAAGTCCCGATATGGTCCGCCCACTGTAACTTATTGTCTACTGTTAAACCAAGAAAAGTAGCTGATTTCATTAATTCTAATTCTTTCCCATCCAGTTTCAGTCCATTATGAATTTTGGGTACATTGGATAGGGAAAACTTAACACAATTGGTTTTTTGTGCATTCAGTAGTAAATTATTGGCAGCGAACCATCTCGAGACATCCGCCAAGGTCCTATTCTGTCCGCTAATATCTATGTCTTTTCTGTTAACTTTAAATAATAATGATGTGTCATCAGCAAATAATATTATTTCACAAAGGTCTTTAAGCATAAATGGAAGATCATTAATGTAAACCAAAAATAGGAACGGTCCCAAAATTGATCCTTGAGGAACGCCCATCATTAATTTAGAACCGACAGATGTAACCCCATTTACATTCACTTTTTGTTCTCGGTCAGACAGATATGAAATCACGAGATCGAGAGCTTTATCACGTATTCCATAGTATTTCAGCTTGTAAATTAAAGTTTTGTGACAAACACAATCAAAAGCCTTGGAAAGATCACAAAACACGCCAATGGCATCTCGTGACCCTTCCCAAGCCTCTAGACAGGAGAGTCGATAGACACTCTTGAGGGTGGTGCTTCGGCGGCGCCCTCAGTACCGGGTCGGGGCCGATGAGGCTTCAGTGCCGAAAGGGCCAGGCCCAGACCAGGGGGTGAGAAATGTTCCCTTTTATTGACATTGTTGTGTTCCCCGTTCTCTGCGTGAGGAGGAGGACTGTCGTTTGGGCTCACTTGGCCCTTATTAAGAGAGGTATTGTGGTATTATATTGCCAGTACGTAGAGAGACGCTTTCGTGAAAGCACGTTCAACATGGACGACGACGAATTGATTGCTATTGCACTTTTATTGGTGCTAAACAAGAAGAAGTGGATACGTCATTATTGGTTACTCAAATAATAAAAGAGAGTCAATTCTATTTCAAACAAGCAAAATTACGAACACATCCAGAAGAATTCTTCAAGTACTACATGATATAAAATCCTTTGATGAGCTTAATAAAAGCATTATAAAGCTAATGAAATGGTTTCATTGACTAAAACTACCCACGGCAAAGTGAATGTAAAATTACTACGTAACCTACACGTATACTCGGCACAGCGCTGCGCTGGCGCGGTTTTGAATGGGAGTTTCGGAATGGGAAATGGGAGTTCGGGATGACGTCATTCGGTTTTTTCCGTTCTTCCGAACCGAACGCGCGGCTTAGTTTTGAACGAACGTTGGTTTTTTCCGTTCGTAAAATATACTAACGTGTGCGCCTTACTGAACATTTTAAACATAAGTCGTGCATTCAGATCGAATATGAATTCATGATCAGGAAACCTAACCAGGAAATCGTACGTTTGCAGCCGGGCTAAGGCGTGCATTCAGGTCTCCGAATAGCAATTCCTGATCAAGAAGCCGTATGCTTGCGCAGAAGAATGCTAATGCGCCCCCCGTTGCCCCGGCACAAAGACCCTCGAGGAATACCGTCGGCTTTTAGTAGGCAGACTCGGCCTCGTACCCTTCAGCCGAGGAGTCCCACATACCCCTCCGCCACAGCCCTAGGCGGGACTGGGATGCGTAATGCATTTCCTGATGCAAAAAAAAAATGAGGAACCCAAGAAATCAAGTGAAGTACATACGAATAAACGTTAGGTACACATATCTATGGTTTAAATTAAATCTTTTTTCTAATTCAAAAAATTGTTTATGGTTAAGCAACCATATGAAAATAGATATGAATTACTCAAGCTACCAAAACTTGGGGTCTGTACGTCTATTTACTCTGTGGTGTAACTGTTCGCTAATGAAGCCCTTTCACTTTTCTATAATCTCACGACGTCATTGGCCCTCTGTCATTCTCATTCTGTTACGTCAAGTTCCATCGGCGTTAGTCCGTGACTGATTACACCGCGAGAATGGCGCTGCTATCTCCCCTATTATGGTGTTGATTACTTCACAGAATAATTATTTCATTGTTGCCATTAATTTTCCTAAAACAAAGTAAATTATTAGCAATTTTGCACACACATCAATTATGATATGTTTTATGTCATTTTAGGGTTCCATAATAAATGCCAAAAACAGATCACTTAAAATGGCTTCTTTATCTTGACACCTACTGAATTGTTTGGTACAGAGATGTAAATTGGTAAACCAATAGCAGAAATTAATAATTTTTTTTGTATAAATACGTATTGTATAAATTAATGATTTTTTTTTGTAATGTATACATAGTGTGTCGAAATGTGCTCCTTTTTTCTTTAAAAAAACATAAATAATTAAATAATCGGCGTACTGGATCCGATATGAAAATATCCAAAAGTTATTGAAAACATTGTTGGTTAATATAAAAAGGATATTATTTGGACTAATTTCTATGTAATTAATGACGTAAATCACGTAACACAATTTTTGGTTTATAACGTTCAGAAACTCATTCGAAAAATTTTTATTCATCACCCTAACAATCAGCTCGTAAAGACCGCGGAAGTCATGGCCGGTATGGATAATCCCCTTCATAATCAACAAACTAAAACGTGATCGAACTCATACAAGTTCATCAGACATCAGACACTTAAAACTAAACTTGCCGATGAACAGATTCAAAAATATTTTATCTTTTATCGAAGTACAGAAACAAGCTCACTACAATTAATTTGATTGATTTGACCAAAACAAAAGTATTTACCAAAGAATTTTTACAACATTGAATCTTCAGACGCAGTTAAAATTATTCTTTTACAGTAGCCAGACAGCGGTCAAGGAATATACTAATTTAATTTTGAGTAACATACAAAAAAAAAATGCTGAAGATGCTGTCCCTAAGTCTCACTGATGCCATGGGGGATCGTGATTTTATTCTCAACTCAAAAACAAATAGTAGAATCGGTTCGGATAGTGTAACCAGTGACATTTTGAAGTCTTATACGTATGAACATACGTTAAGAAATCCCATAGCAAACTTATGTTATGTCCAGTTTTCTACTTTTCTTAGTTTATTTAAAAAGGCAACCATTTGTCCCAAATACAAGTCAGGAGATAATTGTATTATATATTAATTCGCTCAGCTAACTATTACCGACTGCCGTCACGACCGTCTGTAATAGTTGACTGACCAAATTAATAACATTTATCTCCCTATTTGTATTTGAGTAAAGGGTAGCCTTTTTAAATAAAGTAAGAAAAGTCTCAGTAGAAAAACTGACAATACATAAGTGCGCATAATGTGCAAGCTAATGTATGAACATACAACGTCAAACATGTTGTATGGATCGCAACGCTTGTCGCTTCGTCCTCTATGACTACCCCGTTAGGCACACAGCGTGAAAATATGTATGTATAGACAACGTCGAAAATTCTGGGGGTGAACGTATTCCACTCCCAGCATATTTGACTACGATCCGTAGAAATTGCCATCATCGACTGACGGCAGTCGATAATAAGTAATAACTAACTGACCAAATAGAATTACTGGTATTTTTGAGGGTGCTACCTGGAGAGGAGAAACACGTATGCGAGTGCTGTTAAATAAATAGATGAGAGGATAAAATACGTAATGCAGACATACATATGTTTATTTTTTTTTTATATAAAAGGCTACGCAGATCACAGTCACCGGACCTGTATCACTGCGACCAATACTGATCTGTTGTGATCGCAACTATGTTCCAAAACACCATCAAATCCCGCCGCATACCATATAGTAAATCGCTGCTGGTAACTTTTTGGCGAATACTGAATTCTTATTAGCAGCAAGCGAAAATGTTGTCCCCAATTGAATCCCTTACTAGCTGAAGGGATGCTCGTTCGTGAACTGGTCTCGCCGATACTTGGACACCTCGGAGAAGACTTTTGTGGATTTAATATACACACATCCATTATAGACGCACGCAATACATTTATGTATTACGCATTATGAGATATCGTAGCACCGTGATTTTGATCCCAAGAATATTTGCCCGTACGTAAGATGAGCCGCCGTCATGCAACATCGCGGTGACTGCGCAAACAGCCGCCAGTGGGCCCTCAAGTGGCGCGGTCCCTCGCTGCAGCGAATGTGTATACGAGCATCCACTATCGAAATTAAAGGGTTTTCCAACCCAAAAAAACGCATTTTAGTCCGGAAACTTTTGAGAGGCTTTGAATTTTTTTAACGAAATGTCTCGATGTAATTTTTTACATTTCGTTCCAAAATTGAAAAAAAGGCATATTTGTAACATCGCCTCGTTGTTTGTCTGTCACAGTTGTTTTACTAAGAGACTATTTGATGTAACACGAATCTTAAATAATTGGAGAAAAATCGGAGATGTACCTGCTTAAAAAACAGAACATGTATTTTTGTATTGTACAAGTTATTGTTTTTCATGTATATCTCCGACATTTCGTACACTGTTCAATCTCTTAGTTTATTATTGTGCGTGCACATATTTAATGAAGACGGTCAGGGGCAATGGTCAATGTATAGTACGTTTTTACGTGTACTGGCAATGCATTATAGATTCATGATATTAATAGTTACGTAACATATAAAGGAATAAATAGATATTGGTTACGTAACCGTCGATGCGTGTATCAACTACAAGTTCAGTGGTATTTCGCTAGAAATTAGAGGCCTCCCGGAGTCCCCGTCTGACACAATTGAGATCTCGCTAACAACTTTGATTAGTTCGACCCAACTCGTAAATACGTTACGAGCCCGTGTGTCGCGGGCGGCAGTGGGCGGGCCCGCGGCCACGTGCCAGCCTCGAGACAGCAACTACTCACTGGGCTGTTGGAGTTATGCAGCGACTTGTGGAGCCTACGAAAGTTATTAATTAATAACTGCATGATCGTTTTAAAGGCACTGAAAGACTCCTCTTTCCGTTCCTTGAAATTATAATGTATACCAACGATGGAAAATATAGATCTGCTTAAAAAGAAGACGTTAATGGCGTGAAAATGCTAGGTCGTGACAAATTGGTTATTCCAAAATTTTAATTACATCGGCAAACGGTTCAATTGTGGGAATCTGCTTGCGTTGTTTTTAAATAAGGTTTCTCAGGAAGTTACTCAATTAGCGGAAAAATATTTAAATTTGTTATAAAACAGATATACTTTAAGATAAATCAAAAGACTTCGAGGACAAACAACAGTCTAGAAATAATCTTCTCTGCAATGTATGTAATACCCCGTTATGGATACAGCGTGAAGATGTATATGTATGTATGTATATTATCAATATTGTGATGATATTTGAGGAAGCAAAAAAGTATCTAAGGACTGCGATGCTTGGCGCTCCGTCCTCTCCGACTACCCCGTTAGGGATACAGCGTGAAGATATATATGTGTGTATATTATCCGTATTATAATATATATTATAGTATAGTAATCCGAATGGAAAAAGTGCTACGAAAATTGGTTGTAACGCATGCAAAAGTGCATCGATCATAATGGTGAATATTTTGAAAAGCAATAAAACTATAATAAATGCTATATGTTTGTTTCACTTTGTTATTCCGGATACATAAATAGCAGCCCTCGTATTTAATCTAAATAAAAGATGCAACTTAAACTCCGCGCCAAAACGGAAAACAGTTGTGCCAATCTAACAACAACAAAAAAATAAAAAATATAGTATTATATATCCATATTATAGTACCTATTGTAAATTGATACCTAACCGAGTTTCTCGCTGGTTCTTCACAGCGTGCAGGTTATCCTTTCGAATCAAAGATACATTTGACATTCAAAAACACTGATTTGATTCTGGCTTTAAACTGACATGGTCTTTTTGAGTGTTTAATGCTCGTGCATTTAGAAACAATAACTGTAGTACCAGGATTGAATCAGAGATGGCGTGACAGTCAGGATGAGAAATTGAGTTTAGGGAGTTTCAAACACTTACGTTAGTCTTAGTGAGACGTCTGCGTAAGCGCACAGGTCATACTTGCTCTGGGATCACTATAATATTTCTAACAATAATGATTACTGGAGCATCGGAATAGCGGATAGCATGTGTCGTGACGCGACCTATCTGAAATAATGCCGACATTTGTTTATTAGTAGACCTCGCCATGCGTTGTTCAAATTAAATATAAAATTATCAATTCTCGCACACCTCGTACAAGGCGGACATCTGTACTGAAAATAACTGTCACCTATAAATACACACAGGGACGAGTACACGACACACGTTCGAGAACACAATGCACAATAATTAAATCTTGCCAAGTCGTATGAAATCATTGGTGACCGATTGTTTGAAGAGAATCACCCAGAACGTGTTGTAAAGTGCCCAGTGGTAAATGTTGAAGGGCGAGTGGGGCGCGCCCGTAACACATGAGTAAATATCCATACAAAAGCCAGGCTTTATACAAGCGGCTAGCTGTAGGTACACTTATATATAGCGCGACGATGCGTACGTGACCGCTACTAGACAAGAGTAACACTGCGCTACGCTACATAATTGCGGCGTCTCCGTTCGCGGTGCTGGATGTGCTGATCTCACTATTTATTGGCGCATAACACACTTTAGTGCATAATATGTTGCTTGCGCTAAAATCCAGCAGGCGCGGGGTTCGTGTGGCGTGCGCTTTGCGTCTCACTAACACTGGTGAGTTCGAATGCGCCTTAGTTATTGAGTTGACGCAAGGAATTTTGCTGAGTTACCCATGCCCACCGTTTACCAATGGACTCACGTACGTGCCGCTGGTCTGAAGCGGCCCCAATGGAACAAACTACAAAGTGCGCGTACTCAACTTACGATTACAAGTGGTTTGACGATTTTTTACCCACAAATTAACAATAAATTATCTCATAAAGTGTTAGGTCCTTATCGGATCGGTTACAGTCAAATTTTCAAAAATTTTACTGATTAAAGACTTCCTCTTAAAAAAATAGTAGTTGTTTAGACAACCATATTATGAAAATACGTATAAATTACGCACGTTGTTAGATAATTTGGCCTCTGTACGAGTATTTACTCTGTGATCTGTGCACCATTGTACACGTGCGGTCTGTCGAAAACACGACGATAGTATGCCTCGCTGCGGTTCTCAGTCAACCGAACGACACGATGTCATTGTTTCACGACAAATACATTTAGATTTTTTCTATGAATATAAGAGGGATTTTTTTTCAAGAAAATTGCAGATTTTCTGAATAAATTTAACGAACTTTACGAGAAAAAACATTATTCTATAGCTGCAATTACTTAATGTAAACTCTAATTTTTTTAATGACGACCAGCTAAAAAATATACCCGCGAGTTGCCGCGAAATATAGACAAAACAATACAAAAAATTTACGTATTACATAATTCACATTATAAAAGTTCTGAAAGTTACCAGTTCCTTTAAGGCCGGCAACGCACCCGCGATTCCCTGGACGTAGCGGGTGTCCACGGGCGGCGGTGGTCACTTTCCATCAAGGTGACACGCTTGCTCGTTTGCCCCCTCTGATATAAATAAAAAAGTTTCATACTTTTATCTTTACACTGACATTCATAACATTTAAGACATTGATGAATCCTGTAAACTGTAATACATACTTACATATCTGTACACATATAACGAAAACGATTTTTCTTTGTCCGTCGATAAATTAAAAACTACTGAACGTATCAGCATGGGATATTGACCATTATATGTAGGTGGTTTTAAGTTTTTTATCCACTTTTCACCACTTTTTTTATTTACTTTCAAAAATATTTGGGATACATTTAAACCGTCTTCGAAATTGGTTAAAATGTGAATAAAATTACTATTAATCGTATTAAAAAGAATATAACATCATACAATTAAATGTTACTCCTTCATTAATAAAATATATTAACTTTAAAACATTTACAAACACTTTTAAATAATCATAGCCAATAAAAATAATAAGCAATAATGTAAATTATTGGATTGTACTATGAAAAATATAATTATCTGTAAACTAAATGAATAAACTTAACAAACTGTCAAACTGTCATCCTGACAATGACATGGCTCCATTTATGGCCTTTTTTGCGCTAGTATATTAGTATACCGTACTTTTTTGGTGATCACAGGGTGATCAAAACATTAAAGGTATGGTAAGAACTTTCTGTAGTGATTGGAATTCTCAAGTCCATTTTACTCACTCCGACTTAAGATGTATTTAAGAAAAATAACTAGATTCATAGTAATAAAATAATAAAAATGGTATAAAACCTGTCGTTACATCTGTATTTAGAAGCGATTTAGCGTATGGTAATTCCTGCGTAAGACAGGATTAAGAGAGTGTAGGAAGATGGCAAAAGAAGTAACTAACGTTCTGGCAAAGGGGCGAATTACGAAAGTTTATACAAGTGTACTTACTATTAAGTGTTATATATAGTTAGTATATTAAGTGTTACTAAGCTTATATAAGTGTTCTCATAGAGCTGATTCTGTTTTAGTGCGTCGCCTGCCGCTGCCGCGGCACGCTCGCTGCGCTTGCTCGGCTTGCGCGTTGTGGTAAAAATACCTTACATAACCTATCCAAAAAGAGTGTTCATGTAGAAATTACAAAATTAATATCTCAAAAATTTAAACTTGTGAAACAACGCTTTAAATCTTGAAAACTTATAGCGAATGGCTTGTGTTCCAACATGACGATATAATTATGTCGTCAATACCTATACACTTAATTTTTTTTTTAATTTGCAAAAAATTACCTAATGTAAAACGGGATATATATAATGAAGCTATAGAATTAGTAAATCTATCAACAACTAACAAAATTAATGGTTTTTTCTGTGCATTTGCTACTGTGGATATTAATGACACGTACTTTGAAATTAATTGTCTCCGCAATAAATCTACTATTTTTATCCACTAAATAAAGTAAATTCAAAAATAACATGTGATGAATTACTAAAATCTTTAGCTATTTTCCGCTCAAAGTGAAGCTTGTTTGAGTGAATTTTAGTAATTCATCACATGAAATGGATTTCCTACTAGTATGCGTATTTCCAAGTTATTTCCAAGAGTTACAAAGAGACAGAAATAAAACATTAGTGATCAAAGGTTACTCGAGGCTATATAATTTGTCTTTAACTGCCTCTTCAGAGTTCAGAGTACGGTATCCAGCTAGATACAAGGATTCTTAGCGGCAGCCAAGTTAGAATTATTAAAGACAGATTATTATCGTTTAGTGTTTTTTATTGTTGAGAAATGTTAATAACGTTTATTTGATCATTACTATTTGTTACTATTTAAAAAAATATTTCATTACGATTACAAATAAAAATCAACTATTTATGAAAGTATTACTAATTTTTCATCTATGACCAGCGAAGAGGGCGAGTACATACATATCTTCTTCACGCTGTGGCCCTAACGGGGTAATCAGAGAGGACGGAGCGCCAAGCGTCGCGGTCTTTACATACTTCTTTCGCTTCCTCAAATTTCGTCATTTTCCTCACACATTTTCGCCTGGGTATGCAAGTGCTTTTAAAATTTCCATCGGCTAACACTCTGGCTACTAGATCTTCATAAGTCAGCCTTGGTCTTCCTTGCCTTCTTTTACCACTCGCTTTCACTCTGTAGATTTTCTTCTTCAGTCTTTCATCACTCATTCTGTCTATGTGTCCGAACCGCGGGCGGGCGAGTAACTACTATAGTTAAACTATATAGGTATATTTCGCTCGCAGTATGCTACAATTTCTGTACGCACGTAATAGGTATGTAATCATACATATGAACGAGCCCACTTTCCGTCGCATACGTCAATGGTCACGACATGAAGCCTCATGTTTCGGCGATTAATCGGCAGACAGTGGCCGCACTCCACGGGATGTCTGTCCCCTGTCCTCGAATTATATTTGACGTCACTCATCGCTGAACTCGCCGGGGTGTGCTGCTGTAGACAACTGCTACAAGTTTGCTGTGTATATTACGTTCAGAAAGATCTGATCCGAGATTGGAAACTGAATTAGTTCTAGAGGCACATGTATTTAAATTAGTAACCAATATATACAATGTGGTTTCCGATACTCTCGAATAATCGTCCAAGAACTGTTGATTATGTTGGGCCATACAGCTCCGAACTAACCACTTTGTTTCATGAATTCCCTCAGTTTGTTATACGACACTCGCGCCCTATTTATATTATGATCTAAATTTACTTGCTTGGATGAATTATTTCCTTTTAACCTAGCAAAAATACGATTACAAAAGTTAGCAAGCAAGACTATTGCTTTCTAACTTTTGTAGATGCATTAATAGATCGCACATAAAGAAATATTAGCCTCTTTAATTTTATCAATAAAGATTCACATCAATACTGCAATGTAGTTACATTGTAGGAATGTAGGTAGATAAGGCCGTTGGGTGTAACGAATATAAAGGCCCTTCGCTTTAATTAACCCAAGGAAATTTAACAAAAACTTCGAAAATTACTTTTGCTTAATAATCTTCTTTATGCTTTATACAAACGCAAGTGATATGCGTTTACTCTTTCGAGATTGGAAATTTTAAGTGGTTTTATTATGAAGTTGGTTTAATTTCTTTTTAAAAAGTTATCAAATCCGTCTGGTCTGAGCCTGTCGCCAATTAGCAGTGGTCGCGTTGTTCTATTCCAATGTGGAAGGTATTTCTCAGGCTTCAAGATTGCCACCACATTTGCAATTGGAAGTGCCATGTAAATGTTCATGTGGTTTATCATCAGATATATTAATACGTCATTCATTTTCTTCATTGTATAAAAATTAAGGTACCATCGGAAACGAAATTCGTTTCGTTTCCGATGGTACCTTGTTAAGATGTGAACAAAAAATGGGTGATTTAGCGCCACAGGAGTTTTATTATAGGTAAAAGCCGCATGTAACCCTATCTCTGCTCCAGGGGGCTGGGTGTTATTAAAGAAAAAGGTGTCTGAAAGCGCTAGCCAATGCGATAATGTCACCTACATTGCATATTTCGAGACATTGTATTCTTACTGAATTTAACTTTTATTCCGTTTCAAACGACCTTGGCCTCACAACCATGTAATAGAGTTAACGCCTACTACACGAATGTCAGCACACTTTGGAACCTCGCCAACTTTTCATTAAACGTTTTGGTCTAAAAGTATATAAGATTGAACTGAGTAAACATAATTAATTTAATATTGAAAACATAGCGCTTGAGACGGACACGCGCGGCGAAAGAAAGGATGAGGCCCGGCGCAGACAAGAGTACCTAAAAAAGTACGAAAAGTAGCGAAAAGTTTTTTCTTGGCAAACTAATTATAACGTCTCCCAATAGTGTGTACATGTACAATGAACATAGCGTACAGAGAAAAAAGGCGTAACAACCCTCATAAGTATTCTTTGTAATACTTATAACTAGTAAGGATTAGTGAACTAATTTAGTAAATAGTTACAAATTCTTTACCTATCGCCAATAAGAGTTCTTTATAACTAATAAGTCTTATCCCTTTGCTGACTTTTACGGTATTCGTGAGAAAACAAGTAGCAGACACATTTTATACTTTTTCTTCCCTCTCAGACTACTGTGAAAGTATGTAGGTACATATAATTTATGTAGATACTGTGCGCACTCAGATACGTAAGAAAAAAAAATATAAATCAAAGAAGAAAAATTGAAGTTGCCCAAAAAATTTTTATTAAAAAAAATTAAACCGCCTTCAAAAAAAACACTGAAAAGTATAAAATAACTAGGCACCAAAATAGAAGGCACCGACTTCAATAACTGTCAAATTTAATTATATAGGTATGTGTATCGTATTTATAAAGTTATTTTAATTGTGCTTGAGTTTTGATTAGTAAAGGATAGTTATTTTATACTTTTCAGTGTTTTTTTTGAAGGTTTAATTTTTTTTAATAAAAATTTTTATTTCTCCCTTTTGAGTGGTCTTGACCTAAATAAATATCTAGGGCGGGTCTGCAATGAACTTCATTCTAATTCCGGAGCGCAACGATATATAAGAGAATCGTCAATATAAATAATGGTTATAACCAGGTCGTGTTATCTAGTGTATCTTCGAAGTCCAAGCTCCAATATCGGTGAAATTTAAATGGGACCACCTCTGAAGTATTACCTACCAAACAAAAAAAGAATTTTCGAAATCAGTTCATAAATGATGGAGTTATGAGGTAACAAACATACAAAAAAAAAACATACAGACGACATACAGACATACAGATTGAGACAACATAGAGACATACAAATTGAGAACCTCTTTCTTTTTTGAAGTCGGTTAAAAATGAACCCACGTAGCCGCCCGCTCACTCACACGACATTTAGCTACCGAAGCGGTCACAAACTTAGTATATATTGGCGTATACACGAACATAGAGCTCGTTGACGCGTGACAATTTTAATTCGTCGACGACACCTATGAAATGAATGATTCCCTTGATTATTGCGATATGTGATACCACAATCACATACAGAACAGGTAATCATTATTGAAAATTACAGTACTACTTTTAAATAAAACAGGAATTACACAAAATAATAAAATAAGTCAACAACGTTCTCCACAGCCTGACGACTTGTGACGACCTGTCATTCAAAAGGGTTACAATAGCGTGTCGTTTGCTGTCCCTTTCCTACTCATTCTCTATCATATAAGATTAGATTTTCACTCGTACTCTTTGTACGTCTATACGCAAATATACTAAGTTTATGGAAGCGGTTCCTCAATTGACACCGAGTGATGAATGCACGTACCGTGTGTTCCTGTGTTATCGACCAACAGAAACTATGAATGCGTAATGACCAACCACAATTTTACACTAATCTCATTTATCAAGTCTCACGGCATATCATCATCTATGCATATTTAGGTTATTCTGTATTTTATTCTGTATTCTATAGTTGCACTGGGAATTACTGGCAGAAAAAAGGAACGAAATTTGGTGGTTCCGTACTAATTTATTATTCTAATTAAACCCTAATAATGACCTATCAAATAAAACATCGTGGCGTCGTCAGTAGCACTTACACACGCCGAGAGCGAACGCAGTACATAATTTTAAGATTAGGCTGGTGTTTCCCTACTTTAAAATTTATCTGTACGTTATAATTGCGCTACAATTAACCTAGGCGTATACGGAGTCGCAGACTGCGCTCGACTCAGTTCAGCACAGCACAGATTGCTAAATTTCCGGACTTTATTTATTTAGACATACCAAAGATAATGAAAAAAATGACAGTTCCAAACAGAGCTCAAAGTTATAGATAGATAGACGGATGTATAAACTGACAAAGAGACTGACAGATGGCCAGACAGACAGATAACGAAACAATATGGGTTCAGGTTTTGCCATTTTGTTACGGAATCTTAAAAACACGAGGTAGACATGGGTAATGTTGCGCTACGCCGCGCAATTGCGCCAACTCCGTTCACAACGTCGGATGTGAGGCTCACTTCCAAATGTATTGGCGCACAACACACTCCAGTGCATAATACGTTGCGTGCGCTAAAAGCCAGTGGGCGCGGCATGTGGATGGCGCGCGCTTTGCGACTCACTCGGTGCCTACTGGGCGCGTAACAATTTGCTGCGCCACGGCGCAATTTTGATGACGGCGCAACATAACTCAAAGTACCGGGGCAGTGAGATGCGCCTGAATTACTGAGTCAATGCCAGGAATTTTCCTAAGTTAGTCAATATCCATGCCTAACACAAGGGCGGACTTTTTGGCGGGAACGGGAGAAGTGAGGTTGTCATTTAATTTAAATTTTCAATTTTTTACATTTTTGGGAGTTTTAAAGGACAAAGGTGATAGTATATTGTGTTTTAAAGTAGGAAGTGTAAAGTGTAAGTGAAAAGAATGGAGTAGGTCTAAATAAATATGTGTAGCTGAAGTTTTTGCGCTATTCCAAGAATTCCTTTATAACTTCAGTAAAGCGTACTGTCATTTTACTGGAGGAGTTTTACAATAAGAAGAAAAGCAATGTGCTTCATGTGCACCAACACGCGCTAATCTGTGCGCCATGCCACGAAGAAAGAAAAATAAAACACAAGAGTGCAGCACGTGCTCCAGTGTGCGCCTACCGTAGCGCCGAATGTTTCAGAAGTAACAAGACGCCTCCGGCGCGGCGCCGAGGGACCAAGTGGGACACCGCAGAGAGAGTCGTTCGTGTAATGTGACCTTGACACTTTGTGTAATAAGCGCTGCGCCTACTTATTACACGATACAATTACGATACTTGAAAATTCGCTGAAAATTCACAGTATGAAGATGACAGAGTTAGAATAATGTAGGTATTCCATAAAGACTAAGAAAAATATTTTACCGAAAAAGACTAAACAATTTTATTATTTTTGGATAAAAAATTATGTTTGTAACCAAAAGTTACGGAATCTTCAAATTACGTATAAAACCGATCAACGACGTTAAAAAATATTGACTTTTTTGTACAGAGCACAGCATAGTGTTAAGTTTTAAAATTTTAGAAATAAAAAACGTTCATGCAATAATCTTTGTGTAATCGCCATCTACATTATTGTTTTACTTGAAGTATTGTATAGACTCAGGTGTTACTTTGCGGAAATCCATCGCATGTGATAAATTCCTAAAATCTTTAGCTATCTTCCGCTCAAACTCTAAAAATCACAAATCGACACGTGTTTCGCCTCTCAACGAAGCATCCTCAGGATATACCAGAGATAGAATTCGGCCACCTAATTCTGTACTGCTTAGGTGGCCGAATTCTATCTCTGGTATATCCTGAGGATGCTTCGTTGAGAGGCGAAACACGTGTCGATTTGTAATTTTTAGAGTTTGAGCGGAAGATAGCTAAAGCTTTTAGGAATTTATCACATTACTTGAAGTATTTAATGATTTTGTTTTATCCCCTTCGATTTGCGCGCTAATATACACGATAAACAATATTTTCATAAGGTCAGCGCACTCAGATAGGACCTTTTAGTGTTCCAAAAACCACTGGAGGATCTTCACCGTGCCCTGAACACTGGATACTTAGGAGGAATGCCAGCGGGGAGTTCAGGTCGCAGTAGACGTGTTCCCTTCGTTCCATAATTCCATCGTCTTCCGGAACTGTCAACAAGCGCTACACTCCATACAGTTTGTTGATACTGTAAACATTATTTTTCTTTTTCAGAGTTCCGTAGCCAGTTGGCAAAAAACGAACTCTCATAATTTCGTCTTCTACTTGTATGTCACAGCTTTGTCTCGGAGATTATTTGCACCATACTTATATGCAGATGTAACTTGGAAGGTATGTGTTGTGTGTTCTATAAACCGCTACCTATACGAGGATATAATAAAATTAAGAAATAAAGTAAGCACAGGGTATTCCATACATGTAACTGAGAGATAAAGAAATTCCCGTATACGTTTGGTATTTGTAGATAAATCTTTAAAAATTATATGGAGGTTTCATGTTTTTTTAAGTCAATAGTAGGTTAAAAATGCGCTTCTAAAGTCGTAAGGAGTGCCTCCCACCGTCTGAGGTTTTTACACGCTAAGCGACCGTAGAAATAACTTTCTTTTTGAAAAATTGTGTCTTTGAAAAATTTTATGAAATACAAATATATTTTAGCTCAAAAATAAAATTGTGCCTCCTGACTACGAAACTTTTCACTGTACGTGATTTGCCGGTTTTTTTCTATGATCGCACACCGACCGCATCGCTCGGCATTTGTTTGTCTGTCAGCCATAGTTGCGTCCCTCGGTGTTTGCAATATTTAGAGTAAGTAGTAACTCAAGCGTAGATGTCAATTTCAAAGTTAAAATTTTTCTTCGGAGATTAGTTTCGGGGTCTGTAGTAGAAAGTTAAAAAATATCGCTCAGAGAAATCTGAAAAAAATCATAAACGTTGAAAATGAGTGTACATTGAAGAAAAAGTTTCAGGATTACTTTATATCAAATATATTTGTATGTTTAAATGGAAAGCTTGCTACAACCAACTTAATAGTCTTACGATTGACGATTGTTAATAGTACGAGGCACTTACCGCATGCGCTACTTACATATGCTTGAATCAAGAAGCAAATTAGACAAAGCATTTGCTCTGAGAGCGTGTCCTTTTCTGCTGATCTAATTCCTAGACTTTTACTAATGCGCGTGACTAGGGAATTGTCATAGTACAACAATATACAGCAGAACATGACATATTTTTATTTTTGTCAATACTAGTAGCCAAAACACTTAAGATATACGTCTATTTTGGTAATGTACGTGAAGTCGGTAATGAGCTGACACGAATTACACCGACAGCGCGAGATTGCCATATTTACTATTAACTTTTTTAGTTAACTGTTTTACTCGAGGTTACGCTCAATGGGATAGAAAGAGACACGAAAATTCGTTTGACACACGGCGATGAGAGCGGCGACTTATTAGTACGTCAATCAAGTGTCGCAGTCATGTCGTAACGCTAGCGTTACATTATACGTATATATTTCACAAAATGAAAAAATGTAAATTTAAAAAGTTATAAAAATGTAATACTTAAGCGATACCCGCCATATCACATGAATTTTAAATTTAACGATTATTAGCTGCTTAAAGATTTTTTCACACACACACTGCGTTAAGGCGACGCATTGATAAACAATAATTTGATCTAAAATAGACCTTCTGTTTTATACAAACGTGCGCGCGCTAGCTTACGAAAAATATGAAAAAAACAGTTATTTTCGTTTATTTTAAAAACTATAATTAATTTTGAAAGACCCAACTGTCATTTTAAGAAATATGTTTAAAGTAAACTATACAGAAAACGTACAAATGTAAATCTCTGTTTTAAAAGAGGTTTCTTTAATATTTTTTATTGCGTTACAAAAGTTAATCAACAGTGGATCGCAACTATCAAAATGAAGTCAATGAAATGAGAAATCAAGGTACCAAATATCACTGTCATACGTTTTGTAGTCACTTAGAAAAATTAAGATCCCTGGCGTCAAAATTTCCAATGCCTTTCCTTAAATTTTTTCTCCAAAAACGCCGTCACTCTCGACATTTTAACAGAAATTACACAAGTTTCTCTGTTTGTGCATTTTTACATTATTTATAAAAGAACAGAAAATATGTGGGCTATAAAATATGACAAGTATTATTGGGACACGGCGTTGACAAATGTTATAAAATAAAAAGCATAAAAGCGTGCGAAATGCTGCCCGTTAACAAAATATTCGCAGCAGATAGTCACTAATATTGCTTCGGAGTGTGAATTTATATGCAAAATTTCACGTTGTACCTAATACATAACAGATAGTACAGACTACAAAGACCTGTTTATCTTACAAAAAAAATGTCTTCGAATTCTGTCATATAAAAAAATGAGCTGCAAACCACACTTCACAAGCAAAAAAATATTAACATTACCTTCAATATATATTCTAAAAGTATCAACATTCGTAAGAAAATATAGAAACAATTATTCGAAATCAGATAACGACATCTGCACGCGACATGAATTTAGAAAGAAAAATAAATTACAATTACCCGAAGTCAAATTGAAAACTGTAGGAAACTAGGAAACAGTCCAAATTTTAGATTTGTTAATATATATAACAAACTTCTAAATACCTAAAATCTGAAGAAAAACAATTAATTATAAATTGAAGTCGCTATTAATAAAAAATGCTACTACAGTATAAATGATTTCCTCTCAGATAGCACGTTGTAGGAGAGGTGCGCTGTGAGCCGTCTGACGGCGACACGTTACTAAACATAATTGCAGTCGTCCGATGTATGCATGTATTTTTGTACTTGGTTTGTCTTCATACATTTATAAAAGGATGATATGCAAAATCTACTCAAAACGAAAATCCTCATATGTATTTTGCAGCGCCCTAACGGGGTCCATATCTGGTACTTAATATTTACATACTGTATCATAGCATTTATAACTTTATACATATACGCAATTATGAAATAAATTAAAAAAATACGAGTGGACAGAGTGTCGAAAGAAAAAACCTTTCAAACCACTTCCGAGTTCCGCTAATAATTATCTAGAAAAACTGAACCAAAGACAGATTGTCAATATTTATTTTGATTAGATAATTATATTTATTTATTTTGAATACATAATTCCTTAAAATAAATCCTATCGCTTGGGCAACTATTACGAAAGACAAGTAACTGTCACAATCTATGCGTCTCTTTCTGTTTAGAATCTAGGTTCCCAAACTTATTTTGTCTACTGAGTCGAGAGTCGAGAGAGAGCAGTCGTTGTCTAAGATGCCTCCAAGCTAAATGAAATTACAAATCACCCCCCAGGCCTCTACACAACGCCCCCATTTTTTTTCTGGGTCTCTTACCGACCCCTTTAGGGCTGCAGCGCCCACAGGGGGGCGTTATCGCCCACTTTGGGAATGGGTGGTTTAGAATATGGAAATATTTTCATTAATCAATTATTATTATTATGTGTACATCTATATTATTTACCAAGTCAGCGGAAAGAGTGCATTGAATAAAAGAAAATAAACAAATAATCAATTATTACCTAATCGAGAACTAATATATAACATAGTCTTTGAAGTATTAAAAATATAAATGAAAGCTTTTCGTTCTTCTAGGACAGTGATGTTCAACCACTGTGCTGCGGTACTTTTATGTGCCGCCAAATTCTTAGTTTGCCGCCAAGTTTTAGAAATGTATATAGTAAAAATTATAATGCTTTTTTTGTACTTGTAATTAATCCCTTAATAAACGTACTGTTGTTTTTGTAGTACATATTATTTTATTTTACATTCAAAATTATAATCATAAACTAAGTAAGTAAACAACTTTTAAAATTATCTTTTTCTTTGTGTGCCGCCAAATTTGAAATTGTTAAAAGTGTGCCGCGACGAAAAAATGGTTGAGAATCACTGTTCTAGGATGTCGACATAGATGGCAACGTAGAATACATATATTGAGATATAACGAAAAGACTTGACTTCGCTAGCTCGTGTATTTCGCGACTGATCTATTTTTTGACATTGCAAAATACCATTATATTATTATTAAACAGCAACACCTTTAAAATAATAGTGTTGCCATCCGTTAACGATTATAATTATAACAGGTAATAACGAACATTGACAATAGCTAACATAATAGAATAATGCGATGTATTTACTTTTACCAAAAACTATGTTAACGGCAACTGCTGTTGATAAAGGCTAAACAAAATTAATACACATATTTAGCTGTTAAGAAAATATTTTAAAGAGCATGACTTTAAAAAATGTCTTATTCAAATTATAATTCAAGGGGGTTACTGTTTGTTTATATCTACGTATGAGTTTCTTTATATCGACGTATAGGCGTCGTATGATTTTAGAATTAGAGATATCCTGTTGTTTCTGGGTATTTTGTGAAACGCCACCGTTTTATGACAGGACGTATTGTCTAGCCGTCTTATGACCAATGATAAATTGTCCGAATTGAAAAGATCATAAATATGGTATAACAATCGATATTGTATCGAAAGAAAGATAGTAATTTAGAAAATTATGAATAGAAGTTTCATGAGCTGTATATATCTTCACGCTGTATCCCTAACGGGGTAGTCAGAGAGAACCGAGCGCCAAACGTCGCGGTCCTTACACACTTCTTTCGCTTCCTTAAATCTCATCAAGTTTTATGTAAGTCAGAGTTACTCATACTTTTATTTAATAATATTTTAGACATCCCAGAACCGATGCGCCTAACTATAGCGGGGCGAATCGACAAAAGATTTAACTGAACGAAATGGCCGGTATTACTTGATCAAAAAGGTTTCATAAATGTCTAGGTATTTCATGATCGTCCTAATTTTACCATGGTACGATAACATATATATCGTATTAACAAACATCTCAGCAATAACTAATATATTTCTGAGAAATCTACATAAAAGAAATGTAATACAGTTCTAGCGGATACAATACACAATGAAGACATTCGAATGAATGACTGGATTGAATTAATGTTATAGAGCAAGAATAAAGGGAATAATAATAATAATAATAATACTCAGACATTTCACACAACGCCATCTAGTCCCAAAGTAAGCTGCATAGCGCTTGTGTTATGGGTACTAGACAACTGATATACTACTTATATACTTTTCTTTTGTAAATATATACATATTATACATAAACACCCAGACTCGAGACTTACAGAATGCTTACATGACATTACGTATGTATTATGTGCAGTACCTAGTGTGAAAGTAATGTCTGGTTTACACGTTATTAGTTGCTAAGGGGGTTAGTAGCGAGTTGAATAGCGAGTCAACGAAAAGACGTGTAAACAGCTCGATAAATAATAGGACGTTTGTTGCCGCTTTAGTTGTTTAGTTGGCAAGTAGAACAGTATCAGGTCTACAACTGCTTACACATGGAAATTTAGTTGACTGATTGGTAAATATACCAATTTATCAACTTATTACGTCTAAACCAGGTATAAGCAATCCAAACACAGGGTGAAAGTTAATGTTTACTTTCGAAATAATCGCACAAATGTTTTGTGACGATATTTACAAAACATCTCGCATCCAAAAACGCACATAGCACATGTATAGGTATAAACGACTACCTATTCATTTAGATATATATTTATAATGGAAATAAATGAACTAGGTGATTGATTTTATTTAGTATTTATTATACAATTTTTTAGTTATATTCAGTCGAAATTTCATAATTAATTCCGAGAAAAATATAGAATTATTCCGAGTTTATACTCGCGAGTTAGTACTCGCGTCGAGTACTAACTCGGAGTACCCCTACAGCATACATCACGTTAATACAATTAGTTGAACTATCCTGAGGATGCTTCGACAAGAACACTTATCAATTAATTTTGAAATTTTGACTTAATGTAGTTAAAAAATGTAAAATTTATAAATAATATACGACACGAGTATACTTGGACAGTATACTTCATGCATTACAGCCAAAATGTTATTATGTGTGTGTATGTATTGTACATAATATGTAATATATTTATGAATATAACTGTTGTGCATGTTCAGAAAGCAGCGGTGGCGGTGCTCTAGACACGGGGCGTTTGTATTTTATGGTCGCCGGCTACGTTTTATGAGCCATAACTGTTTAAAAATTGAATAGCCCTAAAATTCAAAGGGGCTTTAAAATGAACTTTGTTTTAAGAACCTGCCTATACAGACATTGGTGTTTTTTGGTAACTCGGATCTTAATACCTAAGAGGAGAAGAGACTTAAATGTTTGTATACATACAATTTCAACTCCTTATCATAAAATTCTCAAGTGTAGAAACACAATAAGAGAAAAAAACTTCAGAAAAATCCCGTTTTGCACAAAAATTTTGTTGGATCTCTAAAATTCTTCACGCCCTATACAATTGAATGTCTATTCAATTCAAGTCTATGCATACATACATCCAAATATATCTTCACGCTGTATCCCTAACGGGGTAGCCTTCGTGGTCCTTACATGCTTCTTTCGCTTCCTCAAATCTCATAATTCTCCTCACACATTTTCGCCTAGGTATGCGAGTGTTTTTGACATTTCCGTCGGCTAACTCTCTGGCTATTTGATCTTCATAGGTCTTGGTCTTCCGTGGCTTCTTTTACCAATTTACCAACTTATTACGTCTAAACCAGGTACAAGCAAACCAAACACAGGGTGAAAGTTAATGTTTACTTTCGAAATAATAGCACAAATGTTTTGTGACGATATTTACAAACATCTCGCATCCAAAAACGCACATAGCACATGTATAGGTATAAACGACTACCTATTCATTTAGATATATATTTATAATGGAAATAAATGAACTAGGTGATTGATTTTATTTAGTATTTATTATACAATTTTTTAGTTATATTCAGTCGAAATTTCATAATTAATTCCGAGAAAAATATAGAATTATTCCGAGTTTATACTCGCGAGTTTATTAAATTAATCCTTAATGAAAATGGATAGGTATTTCAATATCCCTAATCTCTCAAACCAGGTTTTTAATTGCTAATGTACTTTTTTGTGTTTTATACTGTTTTGTTTATTGTAATCGAAAACAAATTTTGAGATTTTTCCGGCGGAGAAGTTTCAAAATTTGTTTTGCGGCGAATCTCCGCATTAAAATGTGATCAAACCGCAACGAGACGTGTTCCATATTGTTAGTTATTATCAACTGGCAACTGCGATACAAATTTTACCGTGAAACATTATTTTAACGTATATTTTAATGTAAAAAATGCATCCAGACTAAGTTATTTAAATAAAATTTTTCTTCAAAGTACAGCTTATTTCCAATTTCTAGACTTTTCTGAATATCACTGTTGGTGATGAAGTAAAGAGCCAACAACATCGATTCGTATTTTAGTATTTCGCACAATGATTCTGAAAAACCTTCCTATTTACTAGAAAGCCCCGAAAACAAGCTTAAAGAAAATTAAACCGACTTCAAAATAAGAATATTGAAAAGTACGAAATAATTATTTATCTTTCACTAATCAAAACTCAAAGTACAAAAATAACTTCGTAAATGCGATACAAATACCTATGTAATTAAACTTGACAGTTATTAAAGTTAGTGCCAAACCGACAAACTACAACAAAAATCTAGTTTGGTGGGAGTGAGACCAGCACCAACTTCAATGACTGTCGAAATATTTGTATTGTATTTATGAACTTATTTTTGTACTTGAATTTACTAAGTAAAGGATAATTAATTATTTTGTACTTTTTAGTGTTCTTATTTTGAAGTTGGTTTGAAATTCCGTTCTTAAAAAGTTTTTTTTTTCTTTTTTGAATGAAACTAACTTTTTTTTAAATCTGAAACGGAAAAATAAATAAATCATCATCATCCAAATACGTAAATCGCTGAGGAGTTTATTTTAATATTTAAGCAGTAAGTACTCCATCATTAAATCTTAACTAAATTTGGACCATCCCAGACGTATACCTACCTACAAATAAAAAATGAATCATCAAACACGAAAAAAATTTAAAAAAATATACGCCTTGATCCTCCTTTTTTTCGCCGGTTAAAAAGTTAAAACTCAACTTTTGAAGTTCTCATCTGTCTTTGAGCCACCACTTACTTAGATATACGTGAAAATATGACTAATAACAAATACGACTGTTCGTTCCAACTGTTAACGTCTTAATAGTCTCCGAGAAAAATGACTGTGACAGGCAGATGGACACCGAGGTCTTTTCATGAATGTTCCTTTTTCCAATTCTGGAACGATACGATATTAACGAATGTAATAGAAGTATAAAAATACAAATTGAGAGACGAGGCACGCATAAAAGAAATGAATTCAGCAGTATTTCCTGACTCGTGTTTTTGCTAAGTCGTTGATCAAACACTGCCGGCCTGGACCGCCCGCTTCGGAAAACGGACATTCGTTGTAAGTTGTCACCGTTCTGATAAACATGAGCTGTAGTTTACTGTTTACTCATCTGTACGTAGAGATAACAATTTATATTCGAAACATCAGTACTAAACAATAAAAATTATTAAATGAATCACTGATGACCCACCCCAGCTCCTCACGGGAACTTCTTTAAAGAACATTCGTTTCTCCTTCTATAGAGTTAACGTCAATGTGTTATTCTTATAAACCGTTCTCGATAACTGTTTCAAATAATGGCGAAAATATAATAAACTACTTTAGAAGTTTGGAAGATATAAGCCAAAACGCAGGCAAACGAGGATTGCGTCTACCAATTAGGAGATCGTCAAGTTCATCGTACATCACTCATTCTTTCTATGTGCTCGGGCCATAAATGCTCGGGCGCATAACATAGCATTTAAGTGTTCCTTTCTGCATTTTATAATGACGCTGTCATTTAACCCGGCCAAACTGCTTATCTCTTTATTGTTTATTTTGTCTGTGAGGGTGCACACATTTCCGAGAGATTGCGTTTCCACCGCATTCACTGAAAAAATACTTTACTCGGTTTTACAAAAGTTTTACTAAACTTGCGGCTTAATTTCGGACTAAAATATGGAAATTGTTGATTTCACTAAACTTAAAATGTTGAAATATTTGCAAAACTGTTTTATGTAATTAATTTAAGTAATATTAACTAAGGTAGGTCCGATGCACACCATCAACATAATCATAAACTTAACTCTTTAGTAAATTTAACTTAAAATTTTGTAAATTTAACGTAAAATTTTATAAATTTTACTATGTTAGAACGTGTAACTTCAATCTTTTTTATTTTGAAATTGAACATACGTGATATTGCAAAAATAATTAATATTGTAAAGAACTTTGGTTGGTTTTACTAAACAATAGATCAACCCTCGAAATTCAACTAAAGTATTTTTTTCATATTCATCTATTTTCACTTAATATTTCAGTGTTATTGTAAAAATGAAGAAAGGAATGCATAGATGGTTCGGGCACATAGAAAGAAGGAGCGATGAAATACTAACGAATAAAATAAGACTGACGAAGAAAATATACAGAGCGAAAGTGAGTGGTAAAAGAAGCCAAGAAAGACCAAGGTTGACTTATGAAGATCAAATAGCCATAGTGCTAGCAGATGGAAATATCAAAAGCTCTAGCATACCTAGGCGAAAATGTGTGAGGAGAATGATGAGATTTGAGGAAGCGAAAGAAGTATGCAAGAGCCGCGACGCTTGGCGCTCCGTCCTCTCTGACTACCCCGTTAGGGATACAGCGTGAAGATATGTATGTATCTATTTTCACTCGATTTCAGATGTATCTAGACCTCACTACCGTACAATAAAGTTGGCACCAACACCGCATTGTTAATTACACGCAATAATATAATAATTACACACAATGTTACAATATTAATTCTAATTCGTAAACTTTTCCCACGTTCGAAACCATTAACGGCTAGAGAAATTACCCTTTTGGGTCCAAACTTCAATAATTCAAACGAGAATAAACTACCCGAGAGTCGTATAAAAACCTTTAAGAAAAAGCAGGAAAATAGAGAGCAAAAACATATCAAGGGTATTTTTCTCCGTGTGTCCATCTATTTGTTTGTCCGCGCTAATCTCTGAAATGGCTGAACTGATTTTGACGGACTTTTGTCAGCATGTGGAAGTCTTTTAGAGAGTCATCTGGGTTACTTTTTAATTAAATAAAATTTAACGCGGGTGAAACTGTGGGGTATGGCTATACGTAACCAACAACATATATTATATTCATATACAATAATGGTTCTAACTCGTAATTGACTGGCCCTTTGGCGCAGTGGCATAGCATCTGCTTTCCAAGCTGAGGTCTCGGGTTCGATCCTCGGTCAAGTCAATTTAGGAAACGAACTTTTCTCAATTGGCTTTGAGTCTGGGTGTTACTGGAAACTCCCCCAGAGTTCGTTGTGGAGTACCCATAGTGTAAGCTAACTGCTTTGTTTAGGCTCACATAATTTGTGTAATTGTCTAGAGCACTGGTTCACAAACTTATTTTGTCTACTGAGTCGACAGCTCATGCAGTCGTTGTCTCTTACCGCCCCCCTTTAGGCCTGCAGCGCCCACAAGGGGGCGTTATCGCCCACTTTGGGAATGGCTGGTCTAGAGTATTATAATAATTATAATTGTTTGAAAAACGAAAACTTTGTACGTACTTTGTATTACACATATTATACACAATACGCACACATACATATGTATGTGGTGTTTAGTACGAATGTATCACTGTTTACGCATATTTAGATTATTTTTAGGGTTCAGTACTCAAAAGAAAAAATAAAACCCTTACCTTATGGGATCGCTTCGTCGTCCGTGTGTCTGTCTGTTTGACCAGTAAAGATCCTTTATCTTAAGAGCTGGTAGAGATATCGATTTTAAATTTATATCAAATACGTGAGATCTGTGGTCCCTTGGAGGTGTAAAAAATCGAAGTTCCTATGTCAATGAGAGTAAATAACCAAAGGCCATATCTTGTGATGCAGTGCAGTCACAAGATACGGCCATTTATATATTCGAACAACAATCTATACAGTATATAGCTACTTTTGACCTAGATATATGAAATTTGCCAGGAAGCAAGGAAGCAGCACAATGAAAAGGAAAAATTCAAAAATCGCGAATTTCTAATTTATATCACATTTTTTGCAATCACGAACTTAAATTTGCAGTTGAAAAATAAGGGGAGTGGTCCTTTAAATAACCAAATACATTGGTCTTTAGGTACATATGTATTTCTATACTTATGTACCTGTATTTCTACTCAAACCTCATCATTCTCCTTACACATTTTCGTCTAGGTTTGCAAGTGCTTTTGACATTTCCGTCAGCTAATCAGATTATCGAGAGAAATAAAGTTCTTCATAAACCTTATGTACTTTTGACCCAGAGCCGCGTGAGGGCAATATTACAGGTACATAATTCCAACAATACCAATACTTATTGTATTTACTGCGGTGCATACAAAGCGGACATGACGACTCATTAATTATTTTCAATTTTCGCACAATTATCGATATTGCTAACAAAACACGCATTTCCATATTCTGTTGGAATATCCAGTGAGGGTTTTATTGGATAAAGCAATAAAAACCGAAACATTCGTAGTCATACTATGTACATTGCGTGTGCATTATGTACATGATATATAAAGCTCAGTCAATTTACGGAAACGCTCCAGATAATTGAGGACAGCAAAAAAAATGATCATGTAGATGTAGAATAATAAATTCTAAGAAAGATAGCGTTTTTTCCCGGATTTTCAATAGCGAACCTCACCTAAAAATTCGCTAAAGTCCAAAAAAATTAATATTGTGTAGGAAGGTCCCTACGTACCTACATATTTCAGAACGTCGCGGCCTTATACAGATATGCTATTCATGTTTCCTCTTCGTATTAAGATTAACTATATACGCAGTACACACATATAATATATGAATATAGATAACTTCATTATAAAGGTAGACGTGCGATAGCGTAAATATTTAAGTCAAGTTCCCAAAATAGTAACGACAATGCCATATTGATTCATTCATTATCTTAAGTTCTCTTGTCAACTTGTGTGTAAAATTTACCATTTAAATGTACAATGTATAAATAACAACTTGAACATCAACTGAGAAGTTGATATTATTTAAATAGTAAATATAAAGACGACATATTCGAACATATTATATAGAACTAACGACTCTCCATCAATCCTTCCCTTAAATGCAGGAAATCTGGCTACTTGTTGGTCCGCTACCCTCTTGTCGTTACCCCGCTAATGGCGAAAGCGAGTTTTTTTTTTATATATCAGAGGGGGCAAACGAGAAATCGTATCAACCGATGGAAAATGATCATCGCCGCCCATGGACACCCGCAACGTTCAGGGTAACACGGGTGCGTTGCCGGCCTTTAACGAAAGAGTAGGCTCGTTTCTTGAAGGTCCCTAAGTCGTAACGGTCCGGGAATACCGCCGCTATAAGTTGGTTCCACAAAATTGTCGTACGTGGTAAAAAATGTCGTAAAAATCGTACAGTTGTAGACCGCCATCCATCAAGGTGGTGAGGATGAAAGGACAGTCGATTGCGTGACGTACGGTAACGGAATTCAGCAGCAGATATCAAAATAAATATTTTTCATTAAATGAACGTGAGGATACTCGATTGCTCATCTTGTGTTCGGGTCTGACGCAGCACCAACCGCCGACACATCGCCAACAAATCACTACTCGCAAGAGTTAACATTTGAACGAAACGTCAGTGATGATTTAAATGTTTTTGATTGATAAATATTACATTATAGGTCTTAACTACAGATTATTTGATATAGGAATGCCCTCAGTAGAGGGTGTCTACGTATTTATAGTTAAGTTAGCGTCGGTGGAGTACGCTGTGTTCCCACGGCGTCATTGGTTTCACAGAAATAACAGATAACTTAAAAGTAAACTTATTTTAGAAATGTCCCAGAGTGCAGGATTTTGGTTAACGTCAACTAAAACAGCAAATGAAAAGTTTAGTAATGTGTTCGTATAAAATACCGTGCAATCTGGTTACTATCGGCTACCGCACATGTGACCGCTTATCTACGTTCTAAGGGATCCATTTACTCGAGCAACTGTACGTCATATTCGTGTAAATAATCACAATTTTACCTGCCTTGCACGTTATGTAAGTTGGTAAGTTGGTATATAGCTAGTCGACTTTTCCACGTGTCCAACTAAAGAACTAAAGGGGTACCTAACGATTTGCTCCTCGCTAATTTAGTTGACTGCTTAACATGCTACTTACCCATTTATAACGAGTAAACTTAGGCATTCATTGCTTTCTTTGATATTAAGTAGGTAATTGCAACAATTCTTTTACTATTTGTTCGTTAATGAACATTGTTTTGTTTATTTAATGGGTTGATAAATAGAATTTTGGCGTTGTATATTGCAAGTGTTATCGTAAAAATGAAGAAAGGAATGCTTAGGTAGTTAGCACACATGGAAACAATTGGTGATGAACGATTGACGAAGAAAATCTATAAGCCAAAGTGAGTGATAACAGAAGTCAAGTGAGACCAAAGTTTACGACGATTAAATAGTCACAGTGTAAGTCGACGGAAATGATAAAAGGAATCGCATACCTCGGTGAAAATGTGTGAGGAGAACAAAAAGATTTGAGGAGGCGAAATAAGTATGAAAGGACCGCAATACTTGGCGCTCCGTCCTCTCTGACTACCCCGTTAGGAATGCAGCGTGAGTAAATGTATGTTAATGCTGTATATGAGTTTATTACAAATTGATATTTTAGATAATTTATTATTATTGTAATCCATGAACACTATGCGTCATTATAAAACATTTATATTTCTTTTATTATAGTTACATACAACATAATACACACATACATATTTATCTTCACGTTATAATATATATCATCATAGTTAATACATATATATATCCTCACGCTGTATCTCTAACGGGGTAATCAAAGAGGACGGAGTGCCAAGCGTTGCGGTCCTTACATATTTCTTTCGCTTCCTCAAATCTCATCATTCTCCTCACGCTTTTCACCTAGGTATGCGAGTACTTTTGAAATTTCCGTCTGCTAACATTCTGGCTATTTGATCTTCATAACTCAGCCTTGGTCTTCCTTGTCTTATTTTACCAATCGCTTACAATCTATAGATTTTCTTCGTTAGTCTTTCATCACTCATTCTTTCTATGTGCCCGAATCATCTAAGCATTCCTTTCTTTATTTTTGCTATATTATTTATAATATTATTATAGTAAATGATTGTAATCGAAGATATTAGAAATTACTATGGGAGCTCTCTTGGAAGTTATGTAATTACGAGGTGAACATTTTTGTAAACAAAAACAGTACACAAGACTTTTTAAATTCATTTGCATTGCATGCATTGATCCGCAACGATGAGCATTCTCGTTCAACGCGCGGCATCAGTTAAATTGGAATGATCGAAAATAATCTCAATTAAAAGCAGCGTATATTTCGTTCACTGAACTTTCTCTGATTTACTGGTAATTTAAACAGACAACGACCGTACGCGGGTACAATTAGAGTTATGCTATTTCTGGCTACATTAGACAATTTCTGTCCGACAGCATAATATAGCTGCGGTTAGATTTAAACTATCTCTGGACTTGATCTTTGACGACCTACATGGCGCAACGGCTAAGCGCGTCGGAAAGTAAAGGTGGTTGCTGGTTCGATTCCCGCCCCGAGTTTGAGTGTTTATGTATAATATGTATTTATTTACAAAAGAAAAGTATATAAATAGTATATCAGTTGTCTAGTACCCATAACACAAGCGCTGTGCTGCTTACTTTGGGACTAGATGGGCTGTGTGAAATGTCTGAGTATATTATTAGTATTACCTCTGACTACTTCTATCTGACTATACTGTACATGATCAATTGGAGTGACAACTACTTGACAACTATTCAATACAAAGGATGAAGTCAGGCTCTTATTATACAGTCCCATTAACACGCAAACAATCTATTTTATCTCCGCTTTTGTTATTGAAATGTTACAAAATTTCACAGACGGCTAATTGGTGTGATTAGCATTATTGTGAAGCCGACACAACGGCTACATCAAACAGCGAGTCAATTATTGGGACGATTGAACGAAACCACTTAACTGCTATTCTTTCGTCTATTGAAAGAAACAACTACGAATCGTCATTTTCTCCGTCTCCTACCTCTGCAATCTCTGCACTATTCTGCAGTGCAACAGATGAATAATAACAAAAGCCCATATAAGCTTATATATCTCTAGAATTAAAGTTTAGAGGTTTACCGATTGCATTAATATCGTACAGAACCTTCTGAGTGCGAGCGGAACTAGCGCAAAACCTTTTTTTTTTTTTTCAAGTAAATTATGGGAGCGATACGAAATATAAAAAGTAAAATCATAACAAAAGAGATATAATGTATGTATGTGAGTTTATAGTATTTCTAGCGTACGTCGTTTAAAGGCCGGCAAAGCACCCGTGATTCCCTGGACGTTGCGGGTGTCCATGGGCAGCGGTGATCATTTTCCATTAGGTGACTCGCTTGCTCGTTTGCCCCCTCTGATATAAATAAAAAAAAAAGTCAAATACCGAGATTTAATATTTTTTCACGTAAGGTATATGTCAGTTCTAATATGTTACAACAACTGTTATCCTATTGCTTTTACATACAGACGAAGCCACATGCTGATGTTAATCATCATTGAAAATGAAATGAGTTGCTGACAGTCGTATCTTACTGTATATAAATAGATTTCAATATTTGTTAGATATCTTCAACCCAAATTTTCAAACTTAGTCATCGGCACATGTTTTACTTTTTGACCAATAGCGTCCTCAGGAAATGGCAGTTAGCACCTAGTCAAGCTACTCAACAGCGAGTGAAAGTACTGGACACATAGAGCACTCAACCTATAGATGCGAAATATCGAACCATCTTATTCACCACTGCTCAGTTTATTTACTCTAACAAATATCAACTCTCGCTCGCATTACGAATACGTAACCAATCCTAGACCCGTGAGTACATATCTGTATATTCCGATAGATATTTAAATATTTATGTAATGGCTAATTGTTCTATTCGGTGGTGTGGCAAAAACAACAAAAAATCAAACTATAAAACAGAACACAGTAACCGCAACAGAGTTTAGACGTAAATTGTTTTCATACAAAATAAATGACATTACAATTCTGTAGGTTAAGTGCTCCAGGACTGGACAGTACGGGTGGTGGGTGGATCCGGCTTCAGCTTTGAATTTTTCTGAGAATGTTTTGTTGAGAATCGAGACAAGATCAGTAAGTCTGCAACTTTGGAAAATAGTTGAAAATATAATAAAATAGCTGAACATAGCTGAAAATATTATACAACTGATAGGTTTGGATCTGAACATATGTGCGGTGTCACCCTTGCGGACAGGATGAGCAATGATACGCACTACGGT
Organism: Zeuzera pyrina; assembly: GCA_907165235.1. Classification (NCBI taxonomy): domain Eukaryota; kingdom Metazoa; phylum Arthropoda; class Insecta; order Lepidoptera; family Cossidae; genus Zeuzera; species Zeuzera pyrina. The sequence goes on from OU015617.1 coordinate 229,350, forward strand.
AAGGTTGGACGACAGTGTTATCGTAAAAATGAAGAAAGGAATTCTTATATGGGGCATCGGGCACATGGAAACAATGAGTCATGAAAGCCTAACGAAGAAAATCTACAGAGCGAAAGTGAGTGGTAAAAGAAGCCAAGGAAGACCAAGGCTGACTTATGAAGACCAAATAGCCAGTGTTAGCTGACGGAAATGTGAAAAACACTCGCATACCTTCGCGAAAATGTGTGAGGAGAATAATGAGGTTTGAGGAAGCAAAAGACGTATGTAAGGACCCGTTAGGGATACAGCGTGAAGATATGTATGTATGATGGATTTCCGCATAGTAACGCGTGAGTCTATATTTAGGCTGACCATTATTTTAATTCAATCTGGGACACCCTACTCTATGCGTACCGAAGATGATGGTGTCGTGATGATGATGATGTGCTACATATATATTTTTTATTTTTTTATAGAAAATATTTTTGTTGAGCAGTTATGTTCACGAAGAAAATACTAGAAAAAACACTAAAATATTTAGTCGGTCTCGACTGGTTTCTTATATTTGTCAGAAGAGCATATTTTTAAATAAAACACGCTCATAAAATATAAAAATTATTTATACATGTGCATTGAAAAGAATAGTCACATTGCCAAGTTATGGGCGCTGGCAGAATGTCAGCAGTGCAGTCAGTTTGCAATACGCTACTGAGCCAGGGCCTCTTTGTGGCCACTAGTATCGCACACGTCAGGCATATTTCTTTCTTTGTAACTTTTCGATCGATTTATTTTATGCGTTATCGTTTATTTCCTGTACCGTGCGTTATATTCTTTAATAAACGAGTTGATAAAACTATGCATTTTATGTGTGTTTATTTTATTATTTTTATTTATTGACACCATACTTACATCTGTCATTACAGGAATAACCTAAGGCGATAATGCAGTTCTCTAATATATTTTATAATGTATAACAGATTGTATATAAAGCTACTGTTGTAAATCTACTCAGTGTACAGGAAAATAGGTCCAACTCTTCTGCTATAATGTTGAGAGTGCAGTACGCCCGTGTTGCCGGTGCCTCGTTGACTAAGTTGGTCCAGCCGTATATCTTATATAATATCTTAAAAATGTATTTTGGACTCGCTCTAGCATGGCAATATATTTATTTTCACGTGGGGCCTAGATGACTGCATTATTTTCCAGATTACTCCTAACTAGAGCATTATACAGAGCTATTATGGCTTTTATGTTCGTGAATTGGTGGGTTCTAGAAAGAATGAAACCCAGATTTCTGTATGCTTTTTTACAGCAATTTGTAATGTAATCCTTGTATGTGAGTTCAGAATTCAGCATAAACCCCAAATCTCTTATTTTTTCAACTCTAACCATTAATGAGCCATCAACTTCATAATTATATGTAATTGGTTTTCGTGACCTAGAAACTGTAATTGTTGCACACTGATTTATTAAGCTGTAAGTGGATGTCTATACTCCATGTTACTACCCTAATTATATCATTTTGTAACTGCTTACAGTCTTCCTCATTTTGTATAGGGAGTGACAACTTGAGATCGTCCACAAATAGGTAATGTTTTCATATTGAAAGACTGTCGCAATGGTAAGAGGCATTTATTTGAAGTTACTGTAGGTAAGTACATCTAATAGTAATACGTTAACGTAGGCCCATTATTTTGCAAAAATGGCACATATCCGGTGATTGATATACGCGTGACAGTTCATCGTTCTGTGAGCGGCGCGCGTATGCGGGCCGGCGAGCGCACTGTTGCCGACATCAACGTTTTTCTCATTCTAAGGTAGTCTACTAATCCCTTGAAATCAAACCGAAACTCTTTAAATGAAATAACGTTATGACATTTTTGACAGGCCCGTTGGCGCAGTGGCATATGCGTCTGCTTTCCAAGCTAGGGCCCCGGATTCGATCCCCGGTCAGGTCAATTTAGGAAACGAACTTTTCTAAATTGGCTTGGAGTCTGGGTGTTACTGGGAACTCCCCCAAAGTTCGTTGTGTGGTACCCATGATACAAGCTTACTGCTTAGTTTGGGGTCACACAATCTGTGTTGTCTGGAGTATTATTATTATTATTAATTTTGTTATTATTATTTATTTCAAAAGAAATAAAAAAATTATAGGTAAAAGTAAAAACAGAAATGTCAAAAGCACTCGCATACCTAGGCGAAAATGTGTGAGGAGAATGATGAGATTTGAGGAAGCGAAAGAGGTGTGTAAGGACCGCGACTCCTGGCGCTCCGTCCTCTCTGACTACCCCGTTGGGGATACAGCGTGAAGTTATGTTATGTTATGTTATTATTTATTTCTTAGAACTGTATTTTTAACCGACTTCAAAAAAAGGAGGTTCTATGTTCGTCTATATGTATGTTTTTTTTTTGTATGTTCACCGATAACTTCGTCAACTGCGGACCGATTATGAAATTTTTTTTGGTTGAAAGGGAATACTTCCGAGGTGGTCCCATTTAAATTTCAGGATTTCGAAGATATACCAAGTAACCAAACAACCAAACAACCCGACCTGGTTATAACCTTTATTTATACTGATGACTCTCTTGTATATCGTTGCGCTCCAGAATTAGAAAGAAGTTAATCGTAGATCTGACCTAGATATTTATTTAGGCCAAGGTCACTCAAAAGTGAGATATAAAAAAAAATTAAGAAAAAGAATTAAAACCGTCATAAAAAAAATCCTGAAAAGTACAAAATAACTATCCTTTACTAATCAGAACTCAAGTTCAATATAAATAACTTTATAAGTACGATACACATACCTATATAATTAAATTTGACAGTTATTGAAGTCAAATCAATGTGCAACAACACAAGGATTATTAGTTTGGTAGGATTGGTACCGACTTATTGGTAACTGACAAATTTAATTACATACATATGTATATCGTACTTATAAAGTTATTTTTGTTGTACTTGAATTTTGATTAGTAAAGGATAGTTATTTTGTACATTTCGTTTTTTTAAAGGCAGTTTAAATTTTTTTCTTAAATCTTTTTAATGTTGTGTTTCAAAACTGGAAAACAGAAACGCTTTCGGAATCATCACTGTGTCCGTCTGTCCGTCACATACGTTTTCTTCATAGATTATTTGACATAAACGGCGCTGGAACAGTTAAAGTAATTAGTGGTTAGTCTAAACACAGACATTAACTTCAACGGTCGAGTTTCGCTTTGGTTTTGGGGGCTTAAATAGAAAAACTAAATTTTGTTATTCTTGGTAATCGTTTGAGGTATCAAATGAAAGTCCTTTGAACCACGAATTGTATAACATGTTACTTAAAGTTACTTTTTTAGAGAAAACTTTCCAATAAACTAGATTTACCGGTTGACAGTTTCTAATAACTGATAGTAAAGAACACTTAGTGTAAGTACTAATTGCACTTCGCTGTTTTTTTTCCTTTAATTTAGAAATTTCCTCATTTTAAAGTAATATAATTTGTAAAAACGTTATCTGAAATATTGAATTTCCTGTTACTTTTTTAAATCCAAACAAATCTCTGTTATTAATTTCCAAAAACTCCTTTGTAACAAACGCCCTGTGCCCCGCCCGAGTGAGCGCTGCCAACCACATGCATGCGGGCTCAAACGACGCGATATCGTCATATCGCTTCCCTCGTACCTTATCAACAAATTTCATTATAAGTATCTCATGTAACTGAGTACAAGAAGGTATTCATTATATTTAATTATGTCGCGAAGTTTGCGAATGTGACCATTTTACATTAGAATTTTGAATTGCTCATGTTCGTTATAAAATGTTATTAAACAACTGTGTCGACAATTGTATCTCAGAACTCAGTGCTGGGTTTACGGCGACGAAACTTTGACACATTTGTATATTGGAATGTTAATATGAGTATAATATTGTACATGATTTCAAAGTGATACATCAGGCTTCGAAGTATGCATATGTTTGTATTCATACATAAATCTTCCCGTAATCCCTACTCGCATTAATCAAATCGTTTTGTATATTTTAAATTATAGGATTTTAATGTATGTTTCGTTTGATTTATTATTTAAAATTGTAAGTTACATACCTTCACGCCGTATCCCTAACGGGATAGTCAGACTGAACGGAGCGCCAAGCGTCGCGGTCCTTACATACTTCTTTCGCTTCCTCAAATCTCATCATTCTCCTCACACATTTTCGCTTAGGTATGCGAGTGCTTTTGACATTTCCGTCTGCTAACATTCTGGCTATTTGATCTTCATAAGTCAGCCTTGGTCTTCCTTGGCTTCTTTTACAACTGACTTAAGTTACAAATTATAATATTACATAGAAATCATCAAAATAAGTCAAACTCATGACCACACCGCAGATTCAAAATTACTAGCGTAACTCATGAGTCGTAGCACAAGATTGTTTTGTATATAATAGGATTTAATGATTCAATATCTCTATGTAAAAACCAACTGACATTACAAGTCCCATGATCGATACATTACACGAACAGAGCGAAACGCTCGCTGTCGTTATTGCTCGTCTAAAGTGCCACTTGGCTACGTTCTATACGCCGGTTTTCACACACGTTACTTTGATATATAAGAATGTTAATAACGTTTGACTACCAATTTAAAATTCGATGTATTTGTCATTGTATTCTACTAGCGTTTACGATAACTGAGCCATTTGTCTAGGCCCCCCTGAACATATGAAAAAAAATCATTTCTTTCGAGAAACGATGAGTAGGTTTGATATTTTAAAAATTGAGGACCAGATGTATGTATCTACATACATTCAGGTCTGCAGACCTACACACGTCCAGCTGTTGTGTCCACGGACCTGCATGGGTTCGACAATAGAGCTCTTCTTTTCTTTTTTTTTTTTTAGTAAGGTTCTCCCTTTGGGGGAAGGTAAAGGATTATTTCTGTGCCCATATAACTGATGTCTTCAGTAGTAAATAGATAAATTCTTCATATTATTTCATTAAAACGTCTGTTTGGTACAAACATACAATTTTTTTTCTTATTATAATTTTTTGGTATCATCTGTGGGTGGATCTGGCAACACCTTTTTTTTCTTTTTGTCTCTACTCAGTTGTTGATGGAACGCCCCATGGCTTCGTTTCGCTGCATGTGTGGCGGATACATTATTAAATAAAGTGATTCATAAGTAAAGTTGTTCAACCTTTGTTTGTTTAGAACATAGTGCTAGTGGTCCTTCGAATATTGTAATCAGTCTGCATTTGTGCCTAATTGTTCGCTGTGCGTGTGCTATCTACTCGTGCGTTGGACGGCGCTGGCTCAAGCTCACTTGATGCTATATTTCAAGTGATAAATTTTAATAGACTCAAGAAAAATACAAGAAGATCTTTCTTTTAACTATTTGCAAGTGAATATAGTACAAGAAAGGCCAATATTTCACGTATTTTACATATATTGCATCATCTTGTATCATCTACCCACAAAAAGAAATTGTTAGTTGCTGGCCAACGGCCATTCGATCGTTTACGTCTTGCAGTTGGTAGCGGAGCAGTTATATAACTGCAAGTTGGCTATATTGCGCGACTTTTAACGCGCTTTTGTTCGTGACATTGACATTAAAGTAGATAAGTGACAAGTGACAGCTATCATTCTAATTCTACATTTCAGAAAAACTTATCAAGTTTGTTTGTTTTTGAGAAATATTTCTTGCCTATATAATGGCAGACATACAAAAATTAAGATTGTCTCGCGGACAATGCAAAGGGGCTCTAACTAGAATCGAAATATATATAAACAGTTCGTCTTTGTCGTCAGCCACCGTGGATATGTTGGAAGTGCGGAAAGAAAAATTAGTTTCTGCAATAAAGGAATATGAAGCCCTTAACCTAGAGATCTTAAACCTAGATGAAGAAACTGAAGATATTGAAGATGTTAGAGAGTTCGAGGACAGATTTTTAATGTGCTGGCAAAGATAAACCACACTATTAAGAATTTCAAGACAACGGAGCATGATCAAAAATTCACACAAACTAATCAAATGTCATCATCAAAATTGCCAACTGTGGACATTCCACCCTTCGATGGTAAGGACTTTACAAAGTTTAAGCCTTTTTATGAGCTCTTCATCGCAGTGATTGACAACAACAACAGTTTATCTGATGTGCAAAAACTTTTTTATTTAAGAATACATTTAAATGTCTCTTGGAGTTTCTGGCGACAAATATATTGAGGCAGTCTTTCTAGTAGGTTCCACTGAGGCGGACTAGGCCACTATAAAAGTCTTAGCACTTATTTCAACAATTCCACAATAATGCACAATAGTGCAGACACTGGGACGCAAAACTACGCCAATTTTACATCACAATATTCGCTAGTAATAATTTTCAAATAATTAAAATAAACGCCCAACCGTTCCCCATAAAATCCCGTCAAAAACTCCCTTCTTCTTTCTTCATGGCCTTTCATGGCATGGCACACAGATTAGCGCATTTAGCAATGTCACGTATTAATAAGTAGAATCGGCATGAAGCACGTTCGAAGTAAATTCGTTTTTATTCTTGTACGTAAAATTCCTCCAGTAAAATGATAGTAGACTTTACTGCAGTTATAAAGGACTTCTTGGAAGAACGCGAGAACTTCAGCTACACATGTTTATTTAGACCTACTCTATTCTTTTCACTTACACATAACTTTAAAACGCAATATACTATCACTTTTGTACTTTAAAACTCCCAAAAATGTAAAAAATAGAAAGTCTAAATAAAATGATAACCTCATTTCTCCCGTTCCCGCCAAAAAGTCCTAGAGCACTAATAGCATTATAACTCCCGAACATAGAGTACCTACTTCTGTTGTCGATTGTTAGCTATTGTCGATATTCGTAATTGATGTTACAACATAATAGATGGCAGCACTATCGATTATGGGTGTTGCTACTTAACGATAATTCGATACTACGTTCGTGATTTTGACAGTTGCTATTTTATTCGTTTAAATAAGTAATTGAGAATTACACATACTAGCGAAAGCACAAAAATAAATCTTTTTATTGTAATATCTCTGTATATCCTACATTTCGACATCATCCTTCTTTTTGGAACCATCGATCGTGATCATCTTGTTCCGTTTCTTCATAATGGGCAGTAGTTTTTACGATATCCCACTTCTGCATAAAAATAATCTTACGCGTTAAAATGCCTTGTAACCGGGTGTACTCGAATAAATGGCCTTGAATTTAAACTTCCATGTAATATCTGCGGTGTGTGAATTTTATTCGAAATAGTTGTTGATCGTAAACAGAATAAAATCATGATTATCGCGTCGTAATAAAAACTTAGTTTAAAGTGATATCCATCACACTAAAACGTTATCACTGCCAATAATCAGTAAGCTCGTTTTATTACTTTTCGGAACTCGTTTTGTCGCGGTTTTGCTTCATCCTACTGTGTATTTTATCAAAAATTTAACAGAACAGTGATATTATTTATTAAAATCGATTCCCTTGTAATTCTTTTATATCCAATTCTTCGTTTTTAGTCCACAAGAGCAAAACTATTTTGCCCTTGATACGCAGTATAACGGGATTGCACGTCAGTAATGAAGAAAGAAATGCTTAGATAGTTCGGGCACATAGAAAGTCTTCGAAGAAAGTGTATAGAGCGAAAGTGAGTAGTAGCAGAAGCCAAGGAAGCCCAAGGCTGACTTACGAAGATCGAATAACTAAGTGTGTTAGCTGACGGAAATGTTAAAAGCACCTAGGTGAAAATGCGTGAGAAGAATGATGAGATTGAAAGAGGCGAAAGAAGTACGTAAGGACCGCGAATCTTGGCGCTCCGTCTTCTCTGACTACCCCGTTAGGGATACAGCGTGAAGATATGTATGTATGTAAAATAATTTCAAATCGAAAACATGCAATCTAACGTGCGGACGATACAAGTGTATGGTTCATAATGCCCGGTACAGACAATTTAACGTGTGCTCAAAAGATAGCACGGCGGAAACGGATCTTACCGGCGCGGGAGCGGCGGCTCGCGTGTCCGCCGACGGCGAGAGCTCACGACGGCTACTGATAGGTACTTTGCTACTTGCATAAATAACATAAATAACGTGCGACAGTGTCACAAGACAGAATATAGAACGGAAATGTTGTTGGTAGCAATACGAAGACAGCTTTGAGTCACGTTAACATTCGTCACCTCTGTGCTCATACGTGTCGGTAAATTATGATACGTATTTCCTAACGCTGTTGCACGAGTAGGTAAATAACATTCATAGGAATCATTTTATTCTTTAACAAATGCCTTTTGTTCGCGCCTTTTATAATGTAAAGTTTCTAAACTTATATTTTTTACGACAACTGTCACGGTCATTTATATTACTCTTTGCATACATTTTTATTTACCTACATTTGAGATTTCTCTTGTTCTAAATACAACACATTTTATAAATAATGATGATGGATCGTAGGCTAATGTATACACATGTATACGTAATAAGTAAGACGGCTCGTACATCTCGTCGTAAAAATTCTTTTAGGATAATCAAATTTAAAAGCTTTCATAAGTGGATAGTTCTGGGTAGTGACGTTACGACTGGCGGCACTGCCCAACAGTATCGGGGATGAACAACTTCCGCACGATATTGGAGGAAATCGATACATCAAGCGACGAAACTTAACGTGGAGCGGTTGGATGGATTATTATCAATTTATTGGGTTAATCGTAAGGCGACGGAATAAGAGGCGTCGAAACGAATCGATCTCCAAACGTCACCGAACCATCGCACTGCGATCTCGCTATGACCGCGCTGCAACCGCCCTGCGTAATACGGTCCTGCTTCACTTTAAAAAATAATTATATACTGTTGCTATCGTCAGTAAGAAATGCGAAAATTTATTGGTTTTGACATTAGCTGTCGAAAATATATTACGTTCATCAGAATTTCAAATAGAATTATGAGCAAACAACACAGACAAACGAGTTGATTCAACTATTGGCAGGATACGAAGAATTACGAAGAATTACGAAGAATTGAAAATATTCATAGATTTAACTTCAAGGACAATGCACTCTGCATTTGTGACATTATCAAGAAGGAAACGGTGGCTCTGATCCCAGAACGCGGGAGATGTTACTGATCATAAAAAAAATGTGAGCACGGGATGAGAATTCCAAAAACGAATAAAACCTAAAATCGAATACTTACAAAAACGAATTTATGTAATTTGATCTTCACTCGCATACAAAAGCATTTGGAGAGCTGCCGCGTCACGGAAAGTTTAATACATATAGTATATTTATACAGTAGTACATAGTAGTAGTATATATATATATATATATACATATTCAGAAAAATAGCGTACGTGTGTTCGAGATCGCCGAAGGCCACACTAGCGTCTCAGCACCAGCGCCTGGGCGCCTGGGGCACGGTCGCTCGGTCCGACCATAAAATAAATCACGCCGATAGTTTTCCAATTGATTGATTCGCTAGAGCGCTCACTGTTCGTTGTTATCTCTATCGGTATTTGCAGAACTTCAAGAATCAGTAGATAGTTAAGTGCTTATTTGTCAAACACGTCTTAATAAACATAAAAATATTATAAAATGTGTTATGCACCATATTTAATTTGATTTATACGAGCACAGTGGTCATGTTTTGTCTGAATTTGTGTATGAGAAATCCTTACTTATTATACATACATATCTTCACACTGTATCCCTAACGAGGTAGGCAGAGAGGATGGAGCGCCAACTTTCGCGGTCCTTCCATACTTATTTCGCTCCCTCAAATTCATTCACATCATTCTCCTCACACATTTTCGCCTAGGTATGAGAGTGGTTTTGAAATTAGCGGCGGCTAACACTCTGGCTATTTAAACTTCATAAGTCAGCCTTGGTCTTCCTTGGCTTCTTTTACCATTCGCTTTCAGTCTGTAGATTTTCTTCGTCAGTCTTTCATCACTCATTCTTTCTATGTGCTTGAACCATTTAAGCATTCCTTTCTTCATTTTTACAGTGACATTGTTGTGCAACTCTGCCATACTGCGTATCTCTTCATTGCTTATTTTGTCCGCAAGGGTGACACCGCACATATTTCTAAGAGATTGCATTTCTACCAATGATGTTATAATACAAAAGAAATATAACATAATTGATTTCCCGCATTTATCATACTTTCACCAGATTTCGGGCATATCCAGGTGTCGCTACCCTGCAATAAAATTAGTACCAACACCGCATTGTCGATGGCTATTTTGGCAATGTTGGTTGATTTACTTATTATAAATATGTAAATAAAATTGGGCACGCCCAACAAGTGTTTTTTATTCCAATTTGTTTGGGTGACATGACAGTAAAAAAAAACAATAAATTGACATTAAAAAATATATACAAACAAAAAAGGTTTAACATTCTAACAAGTGTAGTTATTTTGACAAATTAGAATATTTCTGAAAAATAATTTTCATTACTTTTTTTAAAGTACGTAACAATCGCGTAATAATATTACTGCCCAGCACGTACCTGGTACATAAGGATATTGCATAATAAAATATAGTAAAACACGCACGCACACAAACATAAACATCCTTCTATCGGCCTAATGTAGGATTATTGTAGAATTACATTTTATATACGGAAATTATAATATCTTGTGCCTAAGAATACAACATCAGTTGATTTTGTTTTCAGCTGCGCGATTAATTTATTTTTGGGCGAGTTTCGCATCATTATAGACATCACGTAGCCAGGGCTGGTCGGACACGGCTTCAACTCAACTCGACATTCAACGGTAATAACACTGAACGTACATCGAAATGGTATTACCATTGAAATTGGACCAGTAATCCCTCTGCTCCGCACTCGACACTAAAGAATAATATGTTGAAACCAGCCGAATGACGCCACACGCCGCCTTCGCTGACGGTACGCTGGTCGTGCCCCGTAATGACTAATGATTACGGACAGTTTTAGAATAACGTTTAATTTTATAACACATAAGTAATACGGTTAGATAATGAGGAGACATTAGCGGTTTATTGTTAAACCAATTTACACGTAGTGAATTTATCACCGAGAGCTAACCGCCAAGATCTTCATCGCGCGAGATTACATCGTAAATGTAAGATCTATTAACTGAGTGCAGTCACAGAGACGATAGGTCAGATGTGATTGAATCGTTTATGTAATAACATGCAAATTTAATATGTAGCCGGGTGTCGCGACATGGTATAGGGTGAATCGACGCTAGAAACAACGCGCAACGCACCGCCACGGGGCGGAAGGGGGATGGCGACGCATTAAATTGAGAATTAATTTACTCCAACATCTCCGAACATGCGCTAATAGGGATCAACAACAGACGTGTTTGACAAATTAATTGGCGAAATCCCACATATACGCTAAAACTGTAACACACGGCTGGGTGTGGATTAATTACATGTACCATGAGTTATAATAGGTATAAGGTATGGCACATGTAGGTGTGTGTCGTTCGTATGTACTGTGGGGGCCAGAGATGTACATCCGTCGGATTGGATATGATTTGCGGCGGCCGGCCAGTGGCTGCGCGCTTTTATTATTAGGCGCGACACCGCGACACCGTCACACAGCTGTCGCTATTATAAATAAACACTCGCCGCTCGTTTTCTATACGTACATCTGCGACCGCTGTTTTCTCAGTGCGTGTCCTACGTCAACAAATTACAAATATAACATTGTTCAGGTTTGAAATATATGAGTATTTGTAGACATTGCGGCGGCCGTAAAAGAATTAAGCTCCACGGACGAGTCTGTGGTACCTCGCACGTTAGCGTCCAATTAAAACGAGTATCTGTGTAGGTAGTGGGCACGTAACACACGTCCCAACGAAATATAAATGTGAAAATAATTTGGCACTGGCTAGCCCTGGACTTCCAACTCTTTTCGTGGCCACACAAATTAGCATGAAGAAATTTTATAACATTTTTTCAGTTGATGAGACGAGACATCAAACGAAGCGATATACATTTCATACAAGCTCATAAACTTTGTGTACATATCTAGTAGTTTAAATTCTTGACTTCTGAATTAAGTCTGCAGACGTTTTCCATGAAATGGAAACCCGACCAGGGATTTAAAAGAAAAAGTAAACAAGTCTACGGTAAATTAACTGCTTCTTCATCTGAGTCGAATAACATCACTTCCATACTCATCTCTCCGTTTCTCACAGGCGGCCTACTCCTGCGATGAATTTATTAAAGTCTAAATGGATAACATCACTATCGTGTTAGTAACTCACTATTAACTTATACGTATGATATTGGTACTGGGTAGCTGACCGAATCTGAGCTTTGGAGTTTCCTGAGTTTGCGTCGTTGAGAAGCGAAGCACGTGTCGATATTTTTTTTCGTTTTACTAATAATTACGCATTTATTTGTAGGAAAGCTAGTATAACTAGGTATAATGTACCTACCTATCTGCTCAATGAAATGCAATTATTTAACTCTTGAAAATGCAAATATTCAGTTTTAATTTACGTCATGTAACACGATTATAAGAATATGGTTTTTTCCTTATTTCAACATAATATTATCTATTCTATTTTATTGTTGTAGAATGTTTACTTGTAATGTGTTTGTTACTGATACAGTGAATAGCCCTGGTGTCAAAGCGGGAGACGTCATCGTCCCTGAGGGCAGGTGTCGTTTTGCATCAAATGTCGAGTTGTTAGTGTGCGACAGGACATTGATCGCCGCTGTGATTGAGTCGTCTGGGGCAGTTAACACATCTCCATGTCGACTACGGTGGGTCCGTATCGCAACAAGCCAGCAAGTAAAAAGCCTAATAATATAAATTCGTTTTTTATGTAAACTATTGTTATATGAATAATATGTAGCTAATATTTAAATGTGTTTACATATGTATATATATAATATGTACGCAATTTTAAAAATTCTGGTATTTATCTAGTTTACGGAAAAAAGTTACGAAAGGTCTTGGGTTTTGTAAAACTACAGAAATTATGTTAAGAAATTTAATTTTTTATATGCCTAAATGGAAAGAAATATTTCGCCTAACTGAATCTAATGACGCTTCATCATCAATATACGAAAAATTAACCTCATAAACGTTTAACAAATCGACTATTCGTATATTTCAATCTCTACCCTTCATAATTTATAATAATAATATAATAATTTTTCAAAGACAGGAAATCTTTCATGACGTCATGTATAATCTCTTTCAATACCATGATTACCAATTAATAATATGCGGACAAAAATTATACGTGACTTTGAGTAAGTAATTTTTCCTGTCTACAAAACAATTATGATTAGTCCTGTAATATCCTGTACGGTTCTAATAATCTTGTCTCTACCCCTACATATATCAGACAGAATAGACGCATAAGAGAAAGAAAACTGTACATAAATGTAATAGAAGTACAACGCTAATGTAAGAAAGTTAAATTGTTAGCCTACGACCCTTTTCAATATGGTTTATCACTTACTTATAAATAATGTAGGTACATGTAAGCTGGGCGGCCTCAAGCGTGTGTTGTGTCGTGCCACGGCGCAGCCGGCGGAGGCTCGGCGGTTCCGTCGCGTCTGTAACAAATGAGGTTGTGTCAAAATGCTGACGTCTCCACGCTGTGTACAAAAGGCCGCCGCGGCCGGCCGGCGGTACTACTTAAAGGTATATTTCTTCATTAGGGTTCCTTATCTACAGGGTGCCAACGGATCTTTATTATTAAGCCTGAGCTGTCTGTCTGTCTGTCCTACCTTTAAATGGCTCTACTGAACTGTAATAGGTAGACGGTTGAAATTTTCACAGGAATTTGTTATTATACTAACAAATATTTAAAAAAATAAAAAGTAATAAATTAAGGGGGTTCCCATGCAAGAAACGTGTCTTTTGAAACTATACTTTATATGGCGCGTTTGGAAAAACTGATAAGAGTGTAATTTCAGCATGTAGCGGAAATTACGTCGTCGCTGAAGTTAGCAAAGGAAATTGCGCGCGTCTTTATCGATCTAACTCAATATGAAGTTCAAAGTCAAAGTCAAAGTCAAATCGATTTATTCAAGTAAACCCAATTACAACGTATTTTTGAACGTCAAATCTACTTTAGTTCGCAACGAAGACAGTTTATTTTCTTTTTAAGTGACCAGTTTCAATTTTTTTAGATGTGGTCGGTTTTGTTTTTTATATTGTATTTCAGTCATTTCAAGCAGCCACATGTTTTTTTATATGGCCACTTTTGTTTTTTATCTGTGGCCAGTTTTGCTTTTTATTTTTATTCACGTCAAAGAAGTATAACTTCTTACGTGCATACGAGTACACACATGCTTTTTTTTCGACTGTTTTTGTTTTTACTCAAATGTAAAAATGGCGTTACTACAGGCGTTAAACTTGGTGTGATTATAGTACAAGCTATAAAGTAAAACAAGGACTAATAAAAAACGGCCCAGTGTGAGTTATTATTGCACTAAAGATCACAAACTGAACCAAAGAAAACATGATTTTTGAATGAATACGTACCAAATACAAAATAATATGTACACATACATATCTACACGTTAAAATTTAAAAACTAAACATTCATTTCAATAATGCACTTCCTTAAAGTTGTAATTTAGAAAGCTGTCATTGCTTAGGATGACTAGCAGTTTAATACAAATATATTGTGTGGCGGCACGGAACCCTTGGTGTGCAAGTCAGGCTTGAACTTGACCGGTTATTTAATCTTTGGTTGCGAGCACTTCCATTATTGCTTCATTCAACAGATTTATCTTGATTTACCTGGTTATTCGGCGTGTAAATATTCTCAAGAAAATTAGAAAAAAATCGGCAGAGCGTGTCTGGCGCGCGTTATCTTATGTTCAGTGCCTATTTTGAACAAAGTAGAAGTTAAACTGAAGAAAAAACATTAAGTATAATTACACATCTTTATGCTGTATCCCTAACAGAGTAGTCGGAGAGTCAAAAATATGAGTCCGAAATACTTATTATTTAGTTTTTTGTTTCTCGTTTTTGATTTTGGATTACAAAGACGTATTTGTGCCAAACGGTTAAATAGGAGAAATCGGCCATGATAATATATGGACAGATAAATAGACGGACAGTCAGTCAAACGGACACGACGAAATTACAACGGATCTGTTTTTGCCAGTTTGGCGACGGTACCCTTTACAGAGCAATTAAGATTAAGTCATTCGCAAACATAAATTAACTACACGTTAAACCATCCTCATTAATTCGCAGTCGTAAAACTATTTTGAATAATCTTAGTGTCCCAAAAAATAATGAATAATGTATACTTGTACATTAATTGAAATATAGAGAATGAAGGACAAAATTGTCGTAGGAGAAATAAAACTAGTTTAAGTACAGTACTATTTAAATATGTGGCAACACTCGGGGCATTAATTACTTACATTGAAACAATAAACTTGACAATAAAATTTAATTTGAACAAGCATCATAAAAACAACGTCAAGTTTAATATCTTCAATAACCGTATTATTAATGGCGGTATTTAATTCTATGTACCGAGCGTTGTTTTCTTCATGAGAACAAAGCATCCGCACGACAACGTCATCGCGAGTTATTCATTAATAAGCATTCACAAATCTTTGTCTATGGGCTTCACGGGCTTGAGCTCAAGATCTCGGACCAAATATCACAGTGAACGGAGCATTTGCTCTAAAAGCGTGTCTTTTTAGTGTTCATTTTTTGTCGACCGAATTTCTAGATTTTTACTAATGTGCGTGACTATGGAAAGACAGTACAACGATACACATCTGAACACGACATTTATATTTTTGTGAATACTATTAGCCAAAACACTTAAGATTTATGAGTATTTTGCAAATAACTATTTCATAACCGACTCATAAGCTGACACGAGATACACTGACAGTGCGGGGTTGCCATACTTACTATGATCGTTTTACTCGAGCTTACGCTCAAAGACATAGAAAGAGACGGTAAAATTCGTTTGACACACGATGGTAAAAGCGACAGCCTATTATGACTCCGTACATTATATTTCTTGGGTCGAGCTCAAGACCCTGCGATGCACGAAGCCCCCAAGCCACAGACCAAATCAATTGAAGATCAATTTTCAATCAGTAGATAATTTTTTTTTTTAAATCTATTTCATGTAACGCTTTTTTGTGACGCTAGAGAAATCTGAAACCAGGTATCAAGCACTCTGGGAGTGAGACTTGTGAAAGCTAGGCTTCTAGGATGTCGTCATGAGTGGAAACGTAGGATATATTGAGATATAATTAAAACACGTGCTTTCGCTAGCTCGGGTATTTCCCGACTGACTTATTTTTTTACATTCAAAAATACCATATTATTATTAAGTAGCAACACCCTCGAAATAATAGTGTTGCCATTTGTTAACGATTATGATTGTAACAGTTAATCACGAATATTGACAATAGCTAACACTTGGTTATGTTGAGCTTATACCCACTAAGAATCCTGTGGCCCCGGGATCTCCGGGAATCCCTCGGCTTCGACTACTGCCCAGCTTAATGTAAGAAAGGAACTTCTTTTGATAATGTGGATAATATTCGGTGCTTCTCGGTTCGTTCTATAGTACTTATAATACAAACTTTTTTAGGTCATATAGTCACTGTTTGTTTGTTTGTTTGTTTGTTGCGCGAAAGTGTTATTGTAAAAATAAAGAAAGGAATGCTTAGATGGTTCGGGCACATGGAAAGAATGAGTGATGAAAGACTACGAAGAAAATATACCGTGCGGAAATGCGGAAGTGAGTGTTAAAAAAAGCCAAAGAGAACCAAAGCTGACTTATGAAGATCAACTAGACAGTGTTAGCAGATGAAAATGTCAAAAGCTCTCGCAACTTATTTTACACCATTTCACAACACCTCCTTTGCCGCAAAAGCGTTTTCAGTTATGGGTCCATTCCTTTACAATAAAATTAATAGAATAATTGATATCAGATCACTTACAATAAGTAAAGCAAAGGAGAATGTTAAAGGTTGGTTATCTACATTGAATCATATACAAACAGAACAACTGCTTAATAAAATTACATGAAAGGCATGGCACAAGTATTAGAAGAGAGTCTAGACAATGGTTCCAAGTAATATTTTGGTTTATTTATTTTTATCCTTAACTATTATATTACTTTCACCAATATTACTTTTTCTATTTTCTTTCTCTTTTTCAATTAATTTAGCAAGACGAGATATGCATGTACTTTATTTTATTGTTTAACTTTTTCAATACACAACAATTACACAATACACTCACACACATCACACCATCACACTCACACCATACAGGCACACACACCATCACACTCACACCATCACACTCACACCATACACACATACACCACCACACTCACACACTATCACATTCACACACATTCCAACACACGTGCACAATTCCACAGTCACATATAAGTCCTGATTATTATATAGTTACATACACCGTATGCATTTCCAGATTAATGTTGCAATTTTTTTTTTTTTTGTTAATCAACTAATATAATATTATTATGGCTAAGATTGCACAGATAGAGGGAGATGACTGATGCTTAAAATACAGGGCTTCCTAGTTTAAGCACCAGTAATATCGATTGTTACAAGCGACTTTAATAACAACCATGTAATAACAATTTGTAATTTTACTTGTATTGTTATAACTATGTATATGGCGTAAATAAATATTATTATTATACCTAGACGAAAATGTGTGAGGAGAATGATAAGATTAGTAAGCGAAAGAAGTATGTAAGAACCGCGACACTTGGCGCTCCGTCCTAGTGGCTACCTCGTTAGGGATATAGCGTGAGGATATGTATGTATGTAGACACTGTTTTTTTTATATATTCGTAGGACAGAAGGCCAATCCTATTTTTGTTACTTCCTTAATCTTTATCGTATTATCTTCTTATATTTATAGTAAAGTGTGGTAGTGATTTCGATGTCCTAACATTATATAGAGGAACAACTAGAAAACACTGTGGTGAAACCAATTAGTTTGATACATAATGCACATTGTGCCGATATTTTTTCAGCAAGCTGTATACTCCAAGTGGATGAAAACATAATAGCACTTCGGTTCAAAAGTTTTGAACAGCAATCGCGTACGATCGTCGAACACGAGCTGCGCCCGAAACAACGAGTGTTATGAGAAGCCAGTGGAGCGGAATGGCAGCATATTGACGCAAAATAATGCATTATTGGTTGGAACGCCGACACATCGCACATATTGGCCACTCGCGCCATCGACTGAATAATCGCGGTGAGTCGGCGACACGCGCCCACCGCAATATCTGGAATTTGTTTCTTGATCGACAAGTCAATGCTAGTAGGAAAACACAAAAATATTTAGTAAAAATAGATTCGAGAGTGATATCTGCCATTTGCTGTCGATCTGTCGATATACGAGTGCTATATACGTCGGGTAAAAATAGATATTTTATGTTTTACAAGGAGGTAACATGGGAGATTACTTTATCTTATTTCAACGAAAATCTTTTTTCAACCGTATTGTACGAAATACATATTACGTAAACACAAACGTACCTATGTATATGTTATGATTTTTAATGCTATACGTAGATGCGTATATACTTTTATCTACGTATATGCTATACGTAGATAAAAGACTTGAACGCGTTGCAGTAGAGCATTTGTAGATAAATCTAGTGCGGGAAAAACACGAGCTAACTGATTATCTGCAATATGTTTTGAAAAAGAAATGCACTTCAGTTACAAAAAATGAACTTTAATAATCACAGTGGAAGGAAACTAATGGTAAAGGATATGTCAAAGAAAAAGGCGAATCTAAGATTTCGGGAAGAATTGAATGGGTAGATGTCACAGTACGTTGACAAGAAAAAGTGGTTTTATGATATTGTCTCAACAATCGGGAAGGGTTTTACACACAACGCTAGGGAAAAAAACCTAAGCTTGGAATGAACCAAATGGTTAAAAAATGTTGTTAGGTACTGGACAAGGTGATCCGATGATGTTGCCTTAATAGCGGAGAAGGATTGGATGGCTACAGATAGATATCGAAGTAAAAACTAGTCTTGTAAGGAACCAAATCATAAAACGAATGTTGGCAAGAAAAGGCGGTCGATGATATTCTCTAAATAGCAGGGAAGGACAGCACTGAAGAAATTGATAAAGATAGAGAATCCATATATGTAGTGTGTTCAAGTATGGAATGAATTCTTTAATATTTAGTTACTGACTGTTTTGAGACTCGATAGAAGCCACAATTACGACTACATACAATCATTCTCCCGGAACGAAGAATATTGGGATTACAAAGCGTCACATTAAATACTTTAATTTACGAAGAACTGTAGAAACATGTGATGTAATGTAATACCTTACCACAAGGAATAATGAGAAGAATAGAAGAAGAAAGAAGAAGCGAGAATATTTCAGTTTGTGGAAGGGACTTCGTTTACATGAAATACATACTAGATACATACACGAAATAATACAGATATTACGTTTTTCTATTCATCAAACCTGTTTTATTTATTGTTTTCAAAATCGATTCCATTTCAAGTCTTTTGTTAAGATAGGTATTTCTTTGTTTAGTTTGTTGTATAATCTGTCTCAATTTTTTTGCTTATTTATTCGAGACACAATAGAGATTAGAATGATTATACATGCATCATATTTTTAGGGGAATGCCTCAGGAAGGTGTTTTCGAGAGTATATCTGTTAGTTTCTTTGTCATATCTTGTACTCTAAATCCTAGTTTCTCAAATTGGGAGTCGCCACTTGTGGGGGGGGGGGGGGTCGGCGTTTGTTATTAAAGGAAGTTGTAGTCTGTTAAAAAAAAACAAGACCCATGTACAAAACATTCGTTTATTAAAGGAATGAATTTTAGTGTAGTGTTATAAAACTAAATATTACTATGCAATAACAACATGAAAAAATAAAAACTTATAGCTTACTTTGTTTATCTAAAATGATTAATCATGAACACTAATTAATTAATGCGATGGTTGACTTTCTTTCTCACTTAAAAGTATTTCTACACGTGGATCAAGGATCACCAAACACTCATAAGTAAATTATTTTCGAGTGATAACAGACCATTTCTATATTTAGTTTTCAAAGTCACCATAGACGAGAAACCTTTTTCACACAGGTAAGAAGGGTATCAATGTTTTCGAAGCTTCCGTTACTAGGCTTCCGTATTCACTTCGTAGGTAATGCAAAATTTATCTAAATCTTGAGATAAAAATTTCGATAGTTCAATGAGTTGATTGTGAGTCTCAGTTCGTAGCTTAGCAGCTGCAACAATATTTTCATCAAACGGATGAAGAAACCATCTTTTCGAGAAATCATTGTTGTCTTCTGGAAAATATTCTAGTAACTGAATCTTTAATTCACCTAAATGCGTTTTCATGCTCTCCAACAGGCGGTCAATAACTGAATTTTCTAAATTCGCATTTTTGTTAATGTAATCAAAACTTGCAGTAAATGTATAATCCAAATACTAAGCTTCTTGACAAAGGCGTAGACTTTATCTGACAGAAGTAAAATGATTTTGTTACGGGCTTGTAAACTCGTATTCAAGTCATTCAAATGTGAAAATATGTCACTCAAGTGAGCCAACTGTAATAAAGATTCTTTATGTTGTAAAAATTCTAAAAACGAACCGTTTTTATCTGTAAAAAATATTATTAATTCATCTCGCAATTCAAAAAGGCTTGTTAAAACTTTTCCTCGCGACAGCCATTTCACTTCAGTATGGAAAAGCAGTGAATTGTTTTTGACACCCATTTCTTCGCAGAGTGTGGAATGTATGTAAATTTGGAATCTAGTTTGCAACGGTCGGCTTTTAATAAAATCAACAATTTTAACAGCTTGTGATAAAACATTATGTAATTTGTTCGGCATCTTTTTTGCAGCAAGTGCATTTCTGTGAAGAAAGCAGTGCATTCATTCCACATGCGGCGTAATATTTTTTAATTTTACTATCACGCCACTGTTCTCCCCGTTATCGCTTTCGCGCCATCAGTACACACCGCAATGCATTTATTCCAGGCGAAGTTTTCGTTTTGTGTTGCTTCAATGAATACGTTAAAAAGTCCTTCGCCAGATGCTCGACCAGGAATTCATTTGCAAAAAAGTATATTTTCTTTAATAGACTCCTCGCATTCTTATCGGACAAAACATAAAAATTGAGCCAAGTTCGACACGTCTGTTGACTCGTCAAACTGAATGGCAACAAATTCACTTAATTCAACTTTTTCAATTATTTGGTTGTGAAGATCGATGGCCATTTCATTAATACGTTTCGATATTGTATTATTTGCAAGGGGTATAGTTTTTAATTTTTTAGTTTCTTCCGGACTTGATATATAGATGATATATGATGATAAAATGGAACTGGGTAGAAAGCAGTTAGAATTAATTAAGTCAACCAGTTTTCTTGGTTTAACAGTAGATAACAAGTTACAGTGGGCGGACCATACGGAGCATTGGCAAGTAAGCTCGGTTCCGCAGTATATGCATTTAGACGCATTAGGCAAATGACGGATGTGAATACGGCAAGGTTGGTGTACTTTGCACATTTTCAGTCTAATGTCCTACGGCCTTCTCCTGTGGGGATCAGCGACGCATATTAACTCCATTTTTAATTTACAAAAAAAAAGCAATAGGTGCCATCTACATTCTACAGTATGAATGCACAAGAATCATTTAAAGATCGTTTTAAAGATAAAGATAAAAAGAAAGATGATATTAATGGTATGGAAACCCGAGGTCGTGATAAATTGGTTATTCCAAAATTTGAACGTAATTTAGTCAAATGTTTCATTTTTGGGTAACTGCATTCGTTTTTATAATAAAGTTCTTTAAAAAGTCTCTCAATTGACAGAAAACAGATTTAGATTAGTTATAAAACATATATTGATTGAGTATATGCGAGTGTCCCCAGGTCTAAGTATGCGAGTGCTTTTGACGTTTACGTCAGCTAATGCAAGGGCGTCGCCAGCTTATGACTAAGGGGGGGGGCAATGGAGCAATATTATGGAGCATGACGAGCATGAAGCGTTACACTTTAGAAGGTCTTTGCCTCGATGACGATTGTAATAAGAACGGTTCTAATACCTGCAACTGCCCCCCCTGTCCCCCCTTGGCGACGCCCTTGAGCTAATGCTCTGGCTATGTGATCTTTATAAGTCACTTCTACTACCACTCACTTTTGCTCTGCAGATTTTCTTCGTCGATGTTTCATCATTTAATTTTCCGTCTATGTACTTGTACCATCAAAGCATTCCTTTCTTCATTTTTACAATAACACTGTCGTCCAACCCTGTCGTCATACTGCGTATCTCTTCATTGTTTCATTGAGGGGAGTGATGAGATTTGAGGAAGCGAAAAAGTATGTGAGGACTGCGAAGCTTGGCGCTCCGTCTTCTCTGACTACCCCTTTGGAGATACAGCGTGAGGATATGTACATATGTATGTATTTATATACACGATTATTAAAGATTCTACCATTTGTAAATCGAGTAATTTAAAAAAAAACGTTTAAAAAACACATTTTAAGTTTTTTAAATACCTAAAAAACTAAATGGTTAAAAAACTCCTACGCTACACCGCGACCAGGGCGCACCTGCTCGCGCCGCCGCACGTATTTCAACAACATGACATGTACAAATATTAAGCGCGGCCGACCAACACGAAACATGATATATCTTCCATTTTCTATCAACTCAGTATTAAATGTGTTTTCAATCAGCCCGCTGGAGTTGCAATGTCATAATTGCTTTGCAATTAATTATTACCACATGCCGTGTGTCACACTGATTATCGCACTAGTTCCGACACTACTGCGAGAAGTGACAAATTCTCGTGAGAATCTACAATTGCAACCACGTCGTAGATCGACCTACATACGGTGAACTCGCAATTTATTTTGCAATTACCTCTCCTTGATAAGTCGAATTTGAATACTCAAATTGTCGAGTTTGAGTACTCAAAAGTTGAGTACTCAAATTGTCCCATTTTAATTTCTTTAATGTTAACATTTTACAAGAGTTATCAACGATGCACGTTACATAGTTTGATAGAAAATCATAAGTGGGCTCTGGTTTTGTTTTTAGTTTTATGACACGGAATCCTTAAGATTATATACAAGGTTATTTCGAAAGGATGTGTAAGTACGAAAGGGTACTAACGTACCCATGATAATGAAAAATTTGCATTCTACAATTTCGCCAAAAGTCAATAGTTCTAGTGTAACACCTCAAAGTTTAAAGAAAATAAAGGTGAGGCAACCCTAATATCAGCGTTTTTAAGTCGCGTCGCTAGCAAACATTTGGAATGTAGGGTATAAAGATAGATTTTTTTCTATTGTATTTTTTTGTATGGGCAATAAAATAAATGTATCCCGTAATTATTATACCTGCAATATAGCAGCCGATAGTGACACATTGAAACCCCAGCGGATTTATACCCCCTTTCACAATAACCTTGTATATGTTCGTACTGAGAAACTAGCCCAACGTTTTTGGCAACATCAATATGTGTTATTTGTGTAAAAAGAAGGCTCTAATCGTTTTTATAATCTATGTTCTTGATTTTGATTTTATGAATCGTTTCTGTGATTTATTAATTAAGAGACAATTACATTTTAATATCTTTGGCTCGCTTCCACTACAGTTCGTTTAATTATTATATACGTTATACGGCGCTAATAGCGACTACGTGTATGATGTGTATATGCACGTGCGAGTGTGTAGTGCTCGTTGATAGACGGCCAGCCTCGACAATAGCTGTAAGTGGTCTGTCAATTGACACTCGTTTGGACGTGATGCGCCGCGTACGTCACCGCGCAGCGACTGACGCTTCTCCCCGCAATCGTTATGACGCGTTGACACATAAGTTAAACTATTAGACGATAAGGACACCAGTTTCAAGGTCCCCAAAAGGAAATTAGTTTTTCTAAATTGACGTCTATGCGGGTAGTAGAATCCTGCGCGAGATTTGTCTATATGCCACGGTCGTCATGCTCGCCAATCCTGCCGCTAAACACCAGATCACTGTTGTGTTTCCGTGTGGAGGGTAAGGCAGCTGGTGATACTTCTGGCATAAGAGGCACAACATTTCAGTCTTAAGTTTTGCGACTGCATTTGGAGGATTGCATTTGTAATCTGGAGTGCTGTCGTATACTTGATATTGAAATGTTCTTGGGCCTCAGCCCACTCATCATCACATGGACTTTCTGCTCGTTCGTCTTCTTCGTAGTATTAAAAAGTTCTGAATGAAGTTTCAAATATAATTATAAGTATTTAATTTTAATTATTTTCTGTAAATAACAGTCTTTCTCAAATAATAAAGCCGGCGTTTCAAATAAAATAAGTAAAGCACGCATTCCGCTTAGTATGTTAATACGAATATATTTATAAAGTTTAAAATGATATGTTCAATTTGAATAATTTTATTTAAGAAGTAACGTCGTGTAAGACTATGATAAATATGTATAGGCGCATGTGATATTGCTACACCTACAGGTAAGGCATGAACATAGCCGATACGGATAATTCCTTTTTTTACGACCTACAGGTCGTTAAACTACTTAATGTCCTAAAAAGATGACTGAACACCTTCCGCTTAAGCGTCACAACGACATCGTGATATATTGTCATGATAATAATTGTAGTTGCGGTTCTATGGATCTTTGCGCGTGCTGTACAACATTAACAAGAGTTAGTTCACGATACATATTGTCACAACCGCAACCACATCGCGTTAACCGCACTACTGTAGAAACCGCATCGCAAGATCCGCAACGACCTCTACAAGTTGATGAGTATCTTCATTCCTGTCCATTTCGAAGTGAATTTAACGCGATCTATTTCGTATGCCAGCCAGCAGCACTACTCACTACTGACCGCCGTATTTACAAATTGCATAAATATGGATATTTTTATATGTCACAAAAAAAAACAAATGAACAATCAGTCCAAGTGATGGCCCAAGATGGCACCGAGGCTATTGACATTTACAATATCAAGACAAAGAAAAAAGGAAGAAAAAGCCAGCAAACAGCCAAATCAAAGATAATGGAACATCTTCTCCAATCGGATACCAATCATTGGATAGAATTCACAAGTCCCGCAACTTTTCACCGATCGCCACTTTTATCGAAGAGTCGTATGTGAAGCGATTGAAATCAAGAGACACAAAAATTTCCTCATTTTGCCATCCGGTTAAATGTGTGGACACAGTGAGTGTAGTATGTAGGAACCTTAATATTTACAAATATCGAGGGTACATGATATAAAATATGCCTAGGACATGAAGTAAAGCTTACTGCGATAGTTTACTTGAAAGTACGGTCAGTGCACCTCGGCCAAAACATCAAGCCAAATAAAAGGTAATGCCTAAG
The DNA here is from genome assembly GCA_907165235.1 of Zeuzera pyrina. NCBI lineage: Eukaryota > Metazoa > Arthropoda > Insecta > Lepidoptera > Cossidae > Zeuzera > Zeuzera pyrina. The sequence continues at coordinate 254,702 of OU015617.1, forward strand.
AAAGCACTTCAAATTCTAAATGTATTGCCAACCCTGAGAACTGAAATGTTAAGCCTCTTTTGCTAAATTTTATCAGCTGTTTTACAGTCCACGCCGGAACACAACAGGTGCAGTCTAAATACCGCTGCTTCTCCAAATCTCCAAGAAGCGAATGTTCTTTCGTATGAAATAGATTTCAATAATGTAGGTATTGACAAATATTTATCTAAAACGAGAAATTAACGCGTTTATCTTTTATTTTGGCTTGACGTTTCGACCGATTTGCATCGGCCGTGGTCTCAAGTAGTCTGAAGAAAGTTTGCTTGAGATCACGGCCGACGCAACTCGATCAAAACGAGACCTAAAAAATTAGACCACAGTCAAAAAAAAACGCTGAAAAGTATAAAATAACTATCTTTACTAATCAAAACTCAAGTACAATAAGAATATAAACTTTTAAACTCAGTTTGCTTGAGACCACGACCGATGCAACTCGGTCGAAACGTCGAGCCAGAATAAAAAGGTAATGGAGTTAAATTTCCCGTTTTAGATATTTTACAATAAGGATAACTTTGTAAGTACGATACACAAACGTATATAATTAAATTTGACAGTTACTGAAGTCGGCGCCAAATCTAACAAAAGAAATTTATTGGTTTGGTAGACCTAGCACCGACTTCAGTAACTGTCAAATTTAATTACATAGGTATGTGTATCGTACTTATAAAATTATCTTCATTGTACTTTAGTTTTGACTAGTAAATGATAGTTATTTTGTACTTTTCAGTGTTTTTTTTGTAGGCGGTTTAATTTTTTTTCTCAAAATTTCTTTATTTCTCCCTTTTGAGTGATCTTGGCCTAAATAAATGTCTAGGGCAGGTCTGCAATTAACTTCTTTCTAATTCTGGAGCGCAACGACGTATAAGAGAATCATCAATATAAATAAAGGTTATAACCAGGTTTCATTATTTGGTGTATCTTCGAAGTCCAAGATCTAATAAATTTAAATCGAAATTTAAATGGGACCACCTAAGAAGTATGACCTACCAAACAAAAATGAATTATCGAAATCAATTCATAATAGGCGGAGTAATCGCGTAACAAACACAAAAAAAAACATAATCGAATTGAAAACCTTCTTTTTTGGAGTTGGTTAAAAATAAAAGGTAATCGCGTTAATTTCGCGTTTTAGATATTTTATAATGCAACGCGAAAGTTTAAAAGTTTACAATGTAGGTATTTCTTGTCATCATCACACAGATTATAATGATAAGTGGCCCACTGTAGTGACAACACATGAAAATAATCCGCCGAGCAAACACACCGAACATACAGCAACATCGCACCACCCGAGGCGACGCGTACAAATTATGACAGCGTCTGAACAAATCCAATATGTCTCACAGTCAACACCGTCACGCTCTTATTCATTACATTCCCTTTATTTGTATACTACTAGAAGCTGAAAAGCGGATACACCTGAGTTTAACAGTTGCAGTTGCTTCGAACTTGGTCTCGTGTATTAAAGTAGATTAAAACTGTGGAACAACCAATTACAGGTGACTAAAACTGAGTACTTATTCTAAGACCTAGAATTATAATTATAAAATGTAAAATTGTTCAAATAAGAGGTTGATTTACACAAAGAGGGTTCCGTATGATATTTACAAAATGATAATTTTCTAAACTTTAGTTTGTCGATTATACGTAAGTAAATCAAATGTAAACTGGAATTTGATTCCTGAGCGTCTATGGTTGGTAGGACTGGGTCCGGGTTTCCAGTTTGTTTGGAAAGGATCATCATGGGCTGGGGGAGTCGACCATTTCACACTTCTAACCAATTCGTCAGTAACACGATGTATTTTACATTTTGTATTTCCAAATTACTTCAATACTTATGAAAACTTTGCATAGGCTGGCTGCTAAAAAGAAGAAATAGTCACAAAAAAACAATATAATTTTAAACTTCGAATTTCGAATGTATTGAAACTTTCTGAACTTCTGAAATTCTGAATATTTGATTAAAAAATTATCTTGAAACGATAACGATGGATAGGAACATGTGGTCCTACTGAGTGTCCACTTCGCAGACCTGATCATACACCTCTTCATTTCTTTAAGTAGGGCTACCTGAAAAATAATGTCTGCAAAAAGAAATACGTAAGTATTCAAGAACTGAAAGGTGCACTGACAACGACTCTGACAACGAGTGAATACATTATCGGCTGCTACCGTTCTGGACAAAAGAGCAAACGTATGCATACGTGAAAATGGCAGTCAATTTGAACACCTAATATCGTAAAGCATAGACGTACATTTTTTTCCTATTAAATGTTCATATTTATTTATCAGCATTGTAAACTATGATTTTTATTTTCAAAATACATACCATTACGTTTTGTTATTTTGGTTTGTTTTAGCTTTTAGTACCTGCGTTATTACAAGGTTGTGATAGCCACGATAATTTCCTACGAAATCTATGGGAAAAGGTTTTAGCGAATTCTGACATATCTAGTACTCAATCCAGTTGGTCCCGTAGTGTCTTTCGATCCATGTAAGAAGCAGGATCGATTGGCATCGAGAAAAGTAATTTTTTATTGACTGTACATTCTTTCCAAAATCCGTGAATGCAGATCAAAATATGTTAAAAATTGAGAAACTGAGAAAAACCATTATTTGATTCTAAGATATTTGGTGTTGAACATGTTGTAACTAACAATAAATCTTATACAGAGCACAATTTTTAAACGGGGCAGTAAAGGTACCTGCTATTACTACCCCGTCTAAAAATTGCTCTTGTATGAGATTTATTATGACTTACAGTATGTTGAACACCAAATATCTTAGAATATAATAATAGTTCACGTCTTAACAATCTAATGATATTAGTAACTTAATAGATTATCTATAACTATGTTCCCATAGATAGTTTCCCATAGTCATTTATTGCATATATTATTTGTCTTCAAAACAATTTAACATTTTTTGTACTTTTATTTCTTTGAGGTAGTTTTTCTTGACAGTAGACAAATCCTGAGAGAACCAACAAACTTAATAATTCCAGTAAAATACGGCTTTTTAAGGTATTTTTTCTCGTTCAGTAAGTAACCAAAATTATGAAATAAAACGACCATAAGAGGTACAATTTGCTTAAAAATTTTTCATTGTCTTTTCACCTTTTTAAAATACTGCAACTTTTGTTTTTTTTTTAGTCTGATAATTTAATTTTATCATTGTGTTTATTCTCTAGAAAACTTTTTGTTTGTTTTTAGGCGGCGACATGATGTTTCAGTCTGAAAAGAGTAAAATAAACGTTTATGTGCTATAGCATTTGAAATTAGAAGGCTCTGAAATAATAAACCATACCATACCAACAATAGTTAGTATATACAGACAACAGCGTTCTGATGAATAGGACGTTTTGAGGTTATAATTGAACCTAAAGTTTTTATTGGTATTTTCGATTATTAGGATGATATATTGTTAAGATTTGTGGTTAACGTTGACTTAAATTGATATAACGACTAAACGCAATACTGACAATTTGATGGATCAGTATATTATGACTTCACAATAACCACGCCAATAGCACTGACAGCTTAATCGCTGTAATTGGGCTGTAATGCAAACAGCTTGCTCTGCAACTAACTTTCACACTGTCATTTAAAACCTTACGAAGATTTGTCATTTAATAGGCCAAATTTCGCGGGAATTTCAAATTTTAACATCCCTCAATGGACTGACGTGTGAAAGAGAACACAAAGTAGTGTATAGACTCAGGTGTTACTTTGCGGAAATCCCTTTCATGTGAAAAATTCCTAAAATCTTTAGCTATTTTCCGCTCAAACTCTAAAAACCACCAATCGACACGTGTTTCGCTTCTCAACGAAGCATCTTCAGGATATACCAGAGATAGGATTCGGTCAGCTAATTACCACCGAATGCTGTTTTCGGTGCTGGTTAGCTGGCCGAATCCTATTTCTGGTATATCCTGAGGATGCTTTGTTGAGAAGTGAAACTCGTGTCGATTGGTGGTTTTTAGAGTTTATGTGAACTGTGAACCATATACCATTCCCACCCAGATGCCAACAAAAGGGAATGGATAATATAAATTGGCGGCCGAACAGGGACCCAATTTATTTTATCCAATCCAATTATCCGGGTGGGAATGGTATAAATTGTTTTTTTTTCTTGGTTTTAGAAATTTTGCGTTGATTATTATCTTCAAATCATGTTAATTTTTCTGACTTTTACTGAACTATATCTGTTCGTTACATCGTCTTTGTTTTTATAATGAAATAGAATATAATCTAGAGGAAAAAATCTTGTCCTCACTCCATCACATCCTTTCTTCTAATAATCGCTTTTGTTTTCTTCTCATTCTTCAAAAATTCTCTTCTATTCTTCCAAAAAACATATTTAAATTTTTAATTTACCAGTTCTACAATTAAATTCTCTGTCAACCTCTAAGTTCATAAAAATAAGGTACAATAGGAAAAAAAATGTTATAACCAGCACCGAATTCTGTTTTCGGTGCTAGTTAGCTGACCGAATCCTATCCCTGGTATATCCTGATGATGCTTCGTTGAGAAGCGAAACACGTGTCGATTGGTGGTTTGTAATTTGAGCGGACAGAATCGCGAATCGCCTATAGAAAAAATCGTCGAAAAATTTCCTGTCGGATAAGGAAAGTTGAGCTTCCGACGTTTGTTAATAATCCCGCTGGTCTCAAAGTAGAACATTCCCTGTGCTATGAAAACCAAACAACGAGTAGGAGCGTTCCCAGTACAGCCAGACCCGAGACAATATAGAAAAGTTCATTTCCTAAATTGACCCGACCGGGAATCTAACTCAGAATCTTCCTCGCTTGGGTGCAACGCCTAAACCACTGCGCCAATGAGGTCGTCAACTTTATTAAATATACTATGGATTGAAGTAAATTATAAGATTTTAACTAGCGGCCCAACCCGAATGCGCCTGGGTTGAATACATAGCCCATGAATAACGTACCTTTCAAATGGTGGAAGAGTTTTATAAACAAACAAATTTATAAATAAACTTACAAAATCGGCTGAGTCTTTGAACATATATTAGCACAGATAGTAATAATTTATAAGAGTTCATCGATTGTTTTTGGGATGGGACAGGGATTTCGACACGCTAGAAAACTCACGCTTTGAGGATCAATTGTATTGTTTTACAAACTTGATTTTAGAGTAAATAACTTCAATTGGATGGACCAATAACTGGAAGTTTTAGTTATTTTATAATGCAATGCAATATGTACTAAAATATGCATATGGTAGTATACAGATATAGAATCTGATTTATATAAACTACACCGCATACATAAAGGTTTGAATGGAAAGCGGTACAGACGAAATGTAAGATTCGTGTAAATGGAAAATGTCTAGAACAAGTGAATGAAATTATGTATCTGGGGAGTGCGTTTCCGAAAGATGAAGGATGTGAGTTGGATGTAGAGAGTCGGGTAGCAGCCGGCAATAAAGTGAACGTTGCACTGTCCGCATAATTAGGCAATGTGAATATATCATGTGCCTCAACTTAGCCAAACACTCTTCTCAAATCAAAAAGCTGACCCGCTCATAATTTGTTGCTAAATAGTTGCTAATTAGTTGTAGAAAAAAAAAATTTGTTGCTCTCAATTTTAAAAAAACATAAGGTGTTCTGCTAAGTTCAGCTGAAGTTAACAGAACACTTTTATAAAAATAAATTTACAGCATCGGCACGATGCCTAATTAATTCAGTGAATTTGTTGCTAATTAGTTGTAGAAAAAAAAATTTGTTGGTCTCAATTTTAAACACCCCGACAACAGGGGGTGTTTTGCCAGAAATGTCGAAAAAATGATCTTTACGGGGATTTCCGCGTTTTTTGCATTACTAAAAATTTCGCAATGCAATAACTAATTCGCGGGAGGCGCACAACAAATTCCCATGTTCATTTTTCGACCGAAAAGGGCGAAACACCCTGTCAACAGGGGGTGTTTTGCGAGAAATATCGAAAAAATTATCTTTATGGGGATTTCCGCGTTTTTTGCAGTGCAAAAAATTTCTCAATGTAACAACTAATTCGCGAGAGGCGCACAACAAATTCCCATGCTTATTTTTCGACCGAAAAGGGCGAAACACCCCGTCAACAGGGGGTGTTTTGCCAGAAATGTCGAAAAAAAAAATCGTTACGGGTATTTCCGCATTTTTTACAGTGCAAAAAGTTTTTCAATGCATCAACTAATTCGAGGAAGGCGCACAATAAATTCCCATGCTCATTTTTTGACCGAAAAGGGCGAAACACCCTGTCAAATGGGGGTGTTTTACCAGAAATGTCGAAAAAATTATCTATACGGAAATTTCCGCGTTTTTTGCAGTGCCGAAAATTTCTCAATGCAACAACTAATTCGAGGGAGGCGCACATCAAATTCCCATGCGCATTTTTCGACCGAAAATAGCGAAACACCCTGTCAACAGGGGGTGTTTTGCCAGAAATGTCGAAAAAATAATCTTTATGGGGAATTCCGCGTTTTTTGCAGTGCAAAAAGTTTTTCAATGCAACAACTAATTCAAGGGAGGCGCACAACAAATTCCTATGCTCATTTTTCGACCGACAAGGGCGAAACATCCTGTCAACAGGGGGTGTTTTTCCAGAAATATCGAAAAAGTTATCTATACGCGGATTTCCGCGTTTTTTGCAGTGCAAAAAATTTCTCAATGCAACAACTAATTCGCGGGAGGCGCACAACAAATTCCCATGCTCATTTTTTGACCGAAAAGGGCGAAACACCCTGTTAACAGGGGGTGTTTTGCCAGAAATATCGGAAAAATTATCTTTATGGAGATTTCCGCGTTTTTTGCAGTGCAAAAAGTTTTTCAATGCAACAACTAATTCGAGGGAGGTGCACAACAAATTCCCATGCGCATTTTTCGACCGAAAATGGCGAAACACCCTGTCAACAGGGGGTGTTTTGCCAGAAATATCGAAAAATTTATCTATACGGGATTTCTGCGTTTTCTGCAGTGCGAAAAATTTTAAAAAGCAACAACTAATTCGCGGGAGGCGCACAACAAATTCCCATGCTCATTTTCGGACCGAAAAGGGCGAAACACTCCGTCAACAGGGAGTGTTTTGCCAGAAATGTCGAAAAAATAATCTTTACAGGGATTTCCGCGATTTTTGCAGTGCAAAAAGTCTTTCAATGCAACAACTAATTCGAGGGAGGTGCACAACAAATTCCCATGCGCATTTTTCGACCGAAAATGGCGAAACACCCTGTCAACAGGGGGTGTTTTGCCAGAAATGTCGAAAAAATAATCTTTACGGGGAATTCCGCGTTTTTTGCAGTGCAAAAAGTTTTTCAATGCAACAACTAATTCGAGAGAGGCGCACAACAAATTCCTATGCTCATGTTTCGCCCTTTTCGGTCGAAAAATGTGAATAGGAATTTGTTGTGCGCCTCCCTCGAATTAGTTGTTGCATCGAAAAACTTTGTGTACTGCAAAAACCGCGGAAATCCCCGTAAAGATTATTTTTTCGACATTTTTGGCAAAAGACCCCCTGTTGACGGGGTGTTTTGCCCTTTTCGGTTGGAAAATGAGCATGGGAATTTGTTGTTCGCCTCCCGCGAATTAGTTGTTGCTTTTTGAAATTTTTCACACTGCAAAAAACGCGGAAATCTCCATAAAGATAATTTTTTCGATATTTCTGGCAAAACACTCCCTGTTGACGGAGTGTTTCGCCCTTTTCGGTCCGAAAATGAGCATGGGAATTTGTTGTGCGCCTCCCGCGAATTAGTTGTTGCTTTTTAAAATTTTTCGCACTGCAGAAAACGCAGAAATCCCGTATAGATAAATTTTTCGATATTTCTGGCAAAACACCCCCTGTTGACAGGGTGTTTCGCCATTTTCGGTCGAAAAATGCGCATGGGAATTTGTTGTGCACCTCCCTCGAATTAGTTGTTGCATTGAAAAACTTTTTGCACTGCAAAAAACGCGGAAATCTCCATAAAGATAATTTTTCCGATATTTCTGGCAAAACACCCCCTGTTAACAGGGTGTTTCGCCCTTTTCGGTCAAAAAATGAGCATGGGAATTTGTTGTGCGCCTCCCTCGAATAGTTGTTGCATTGCCAAATTTTTAGTAATGCAAAAAACGCGGAAATCCCCGTAAATTTTTTTTTCTACAACTAATTAGCAACAAATTCACTGAATTAATTAGGCATCGTCTCGATGCTGTAAATTTATTTTTATAAAAGTGTTCTGCTAACTTCAGCTGAACTTAGCAGAACATCTTATGTTTTTTTTAAATTGAGAGCAACAATTTTTGTTTTTCTACAACTCATTAGCAACAAATTCACTGAATTAATTAGGCATCGTCTCGATGCTGTAAATTTATTTTTATAAAAGTGTTCTGCTAACTTCAGCTGAACTTAGCAGAACATCTTATGTTTCTTTTAAATTGAGAGCAACAATTTTTGTTTTTCTACAACTAATTAGCAACTATTTAGCAACAAATTATGAGCGGGTCAACTTTTTGATTTGAGAAGAGTGTTTGGCTAAGTTGAGGCACATGAATATATCTAACACTGCTAAAATGGCCATCCAGAATGCGGTGTTGGTGCCAACTCTATTGTACGATAGTGAGGCCTGGATATGCCCGAAATCGAGTGAAAGTATGATAAATGCAGTAGAAATGCGATCTCTTAGAAATATGTGCGGTGTCACGCTTGCGGACACAATAAGCAATGAAGAGATACGCAGTATGACAGGGTTGCACGACAATGTTATTGAAAAAATGAAGAAAGGAATGCTGAAATGGTTTGGGCACATGGAAAGAATGAGTGATGAAAGACTGACGAAGATAATCTATAGAGCAAAAGTGAGAGGTAAAAAAAACCAAGGAAGACCAAGGCTGACTTATGAAGATCAAATAGCTAGTGTTAGCCGACGGAAATTTCTAAAGCACTCGCATACCCGGCGAAAATGTGTGAGGAAAATGATGAGATTTGAGGAAGCGACAGAAGTATGTAAGGACCGAGACGCGCCGTCCTCTCTGACTACCCCGTTAGGGATACGGCGTGAAGATATGTGTGTATGTATAAAATATAAATAAGGTATGTAGTGTAGTGTGCATATTATGTGGCCTACATGCATACATACATACATATTTTCACGCTAATGGGGTGGTCAGAGTGGACGGAGCACCAAGCGTCACGGTCCTTACTACCTTCGCCTGCTCAAATCTCATCATTCTTCTCACGTATTTCCGCCTAGTTGTGCGAACACTTTTGACATTTCCGTCAGCCAACACTATTTAATCTTCGTAAGTCAGCCTTGGTCTGTATTAAATACAACCCCTCTCACATGACGGCAGCTTTATTTCATAATGAGGTTCTTCGAGCAGCACTTAATAAAGGGAAAATATTTCAATTTGTTAAAAAGTGCAGTGATTGAAAAATTTATTTTCTTAAACATGCAAACAGACATACGTTATAACTTTCTAGTGGTATGACCACACGTAGAGTCCGGGATCGTTAGCACCATCTTATTCGCTTATCTTGCCGCCAAGCAGCAATGCTTACGCTCTAGTACAAGACGCCGGTAATATTTCTGGTATAAGAAGCACAACATATTACTCTTCAGAGTCGCTATTGCATTTGCAGTCAAAAATGCTTTTTTAAGTCTAATGAATCTAAGCAAACACATCATCCTGTGGACTGTCTGAAGATGTAGATGTAGACTCTACGTAGGGACGTCCGCTAGACTGCGTACGGGGTAACGGGCTTTTGGCCTCCCTCGAGAGGTGGAGCCAGCTTATAGCGGCAGTATTCCCAGACCGGTACGACTTAGGGACCTTCAAGAAACGAGCCTACTCTTTCCTTAGAGGCCGACAACACACCCATGATTCCTCAGACGTCGCGGCTGTCCATGGGCGGCGGTGATCACTTTCTGTCAGGTAACGTGCTTGCTAGTCCGCCATAAAAAAAAAGGTGACCATGCATCCCTGTTCTCTCTGTTTCATTTGCAAATCTTCCAGTTTTCCTACAAAACACGAGGATGTTCGTTAGTTTGGTATACTTCAGTTCTTCTTCTCTCAGTGTCTTTAAGCCCAGTGTGTGGAATCTAGTGTTTGAGTATCTAATGCATTCAGCTATAAAATGTTGCTTGCTTATTGCCTATTGCAGTCTCTGCATAGCAGATGCAATATTACTCTAAGTATTGGTAGATGTCTATTTAATGTACAGTGTCCTGTTATGATACCTACCAGTTTTCTTACATTATCTCTTTCCAATATTAAGGCGTACCTTTGTCTTATTTTTCCCGTCAAAGTACATGGTTTGCCAACACCCAGTAATTTTTCTCCACTCCTCATTGGTTTCTTCATCTGTTATTCTCTCAAGAACACGTAGAGTCACCTTATTTGGTATCGGTAAATATGGTTCAGGTCCTATTATAGGTGACTGTAGTAGTGCATGTAGTGAAGTAATCAAAATAAGCTAACCAAAATACGACAGACAATTGCATCTAATATAATCGAGCCATGTCACTGGAAAACTTAGTGATCTCGTAGGAATTACGTTTGTCTCTTTGAAGTGCGGAACCCTAGCAACAATATATTTTATGAATTTGCAAGTGGTATCGATATTACACATTAAAAGTACATTCTGAGGGCTGTGCAATCGACGTCCTTCGACAAACTAAACAAAACAGAACCCCACCTGCCTAAAAGTTATATTGAAAACTTTTTCAATTTCACGTCCAGTGTAAATAATGTAGTTACATACGAATAATTTTCTAGGCATTAATGCAAGGCTACAAATACTTTGTAACGTACGCTAATGTTTATTATCAGTACATGTTAGTAATTTATATACATTCATCATGGAGCAATCAACCTATAGAGATGAAATATCGAACCAACTTATTCATCACTGCTCAGTTTATTTACACTAGCAAATATCAACTCTCGCTCGCGTTAAGCAGTACATAACCAATACTGGACCTGCGTGTACACCTCCGTATATTCCGACAGATATTAAAATATTTATGTAATGGCTTATTGTTCTATTCGGTGGTGTGGCAAAAGCAGCAAAAAATTAAACTACATATAAAACAGAACGCAGTAATCGAAACAGTTTTTATAATTGTTTTCATACAAAATAAATGACATTGCCACTCTATAGGTTGAATGCTCCATGACATTCATTTAGCATTATCATTTTGCCATACTACGTATTTATAGTTCTTCCTGTGAATTATATAACAGATATATATAACAGAACGACCGAAGAGATAAAACAAAACAACGGTTTTACAGAACAGAATCCAATATCTGTCCGTTCACTTAAAAAATTGGACATTTGCTAGATGGGTTTCGACGCGGTTTTAATTTGAAAGAATTGTTGGAATATCACTAGTACGAGAACTGTGTTTCACAACCAAACTGCCACAGTCATTCATTAATAATATCATAACATGAGAGGCGCAAAGTGTTCAACAAATAAGTATGTTATTATTTAGCTTAAGCCGTCGTATACACTGTAGAGTTAAACAATAGATTAGTCAGATCAGTGGGCGCGAGACCGCTCCACTCCGTTTCAGCTGTATCACCCCTATGATAAATTCGATATATGGGGCTATATTAGTATTTAAACCATACCATATGAAAGAGAAGTTGAAAGGCAGTGATAATTTTCATATTACATATTATATTACATAGTAATTTTAATTTGCACAAAAGTAACAATTATATTATACGTCTTTTATAATGATATTCTTCTTTGATTAGATTTTATTGGACGTCTACCTTTTTTCTTAATATCGTGAGCAATTTTCTTTCAACTAATTATTATTCAATAGATTCAAATAGAATTCAAATATCAAGATAATTTTTACTTATTATCATGTAAAGCCATTTTCTTAGTATTGTAGCGTGATTCTTTATTACGGGATATATGAATAATATGTATATCAATATGAATAGAATAAGTGATGAAAGACTGATGAAGAAAATCTATAGAGCAAAAGTGAGTGGTAAAAGATGCCAAGGAAGACCAAGGCTGACTTATGAAGATCATACAGGTAGTGTTAGTCGACGAAAATGTCAAAAGCACTCGCATACCCAGGCGAAAATGTGTGAGGAGAATGATGATATTTGCGGAAGCGAAAGAAGTATGTAAGAACCGCAACTCTTGGCGCTCCGTCCTCTCTGACTACCCTGTTAGGGATACAGCGTGAAGATATGTGTGTATATCAATTATGGTATAACTTCTTCTACATAGAAATAAAAATCAATTGCCACATGTACGACGGAGTATCATTTGAGAACGGATTTCTTTTTTGTTGTGATTGTAATTGTCGGGTTTGAATGAAAGAAAATTTTTGGAAAATCCATGGAAAGTCTGAAATTTGGATGGTATTTTTGTATGAAAATCTCAATAAAAAAATCCGGTGTGTTCAAACATTCAACATCCCATCGAGGCGAAGCCGAACGCATCGCTAGGTATAATATAAATGAGCGAATAGAATAGACTAAATAATTCAAACATATTTAATAGTTATAGTTTCCACTATAAACCTTGAAATTTCTGATTTAAATCATATACATAAAGTAACGACTACACGCGGTATCCCTAACGGGGTAGTCAGAGATGACAGAGCGCCAAGCGCCGCAGTCTTTACTCACTTCTTTAGCTTCATCAAATCTCACCATTCTCCTCACACATTTTCGCCTAGGCATGCGAGCGCTTTTAACATTTTCGTCAGCTAACACTCTGGCTTTTGATCTTCATAAATTAGCCTTGGTCTGTATACATATAAATTACAAGCAATTATATATAACTATTAATTTATTAGTTTTCATAATAGATATAGAGCTTTTTAATTAACTTACACTCATCCTATTATTATTTATGTATATTTATAATATGTATATATATATATATATATATATATGTATAAATATGTATGTTACATTATATTTTATGTATATATTTGTATAGGTACATATTTATTTAGTAGGTATATGTTTCTTTATAGCTAACTAGCGATCCGCCCCGGCTTCACCGGGTATTACAATATAGATACTAATATGGGTCAGTGTGGAGTGATTAATAATATTACTATTATGGTTAGACTATACTACAGGATGTTTTCGAAAAAAAAAATGTTTTAATCTTCTTAATTATACAACGTTCTGAAAGTCGCACTGAAAAGCACTTGCAGGAGAGCTCCGATAAACGCATGTGATCGCTGCAAATCGTACAATGCTATAGGGCGAGCCTTTTTTTTTGTATTCTGAGAGGCCAAAAAAATCCCCACGGACACTCAACCGGACTCTACGCCGACTGAATAGTACCGGACTCAAATTTTTTTTTTTTAGTTTCTGAGAGGCAAAATGAAAACTCCACGGACACTCAGCCGAACTCTACGCCGACTGAGTAATGTCGGACTCGAACCGACTAAACAAACTTAAATAGGGTACAACAATTTAAATATTTGGGTCATATGGTGACAGAATACCTAAAGGATGATATAGACATGGAGAGGGCACGCAGAGCATTGTCAGTCAGAGCGAATATGCTGGCACGTAGATTTGCCCGATGTACAGAAGCAGTCAAAATATCGCTTTTCAAAGCTTACTGTACGTCATTGTACTCGGGCAGTCTGTGGGTCAAATATACTCAAAAAGCTTACAATGCTCTGCGTATCCAATATAACAATGCGTTCAGGGCGTTGCTGCGGCTGCCACGCTTCTGTAGTGCGTCGACAATGTTCGCGGAAGCTCATACAGATGGCTTTGACGCCTTGTGGCGTAAGAAAACGACGTCATTGTTAAGCAGATTGCGTGGCAGCCGCAACATCATCCTACGTACAATCGCGGCTAAGGTGGACTGTCCGATGCTGTACACCCTTACACAAAGGGTAAACTCATACCTAGAATATAAGTACTAACATAGTTTTGCTTGTTACTAACAATGTTGGATCATGTCTGAAATAAAAAAGATTATTATTATTAAACATAACCCGTCTTTGCTGTTAGCCCTAATGGCTTTTACAGCGTCACAGGTCGCGTTGGTGCGAGCGCTAAAGGCGCACTGCCAGATAGTCGACCGCCTGAGGGTTCCTCCAGCCGAGCGATACCTCGTATGGAGGGTGGATTCGGATTCGAACCGACTTTCTACGCGCCATTTATAGGCACGCGCCGCGCCGCTGCCACCCGGGTATGCCGGCGCGGACCGCTAAGTTTTGATGGACGATGGTTTTAATTTCACGATATATCATAAGATATTAATTTAAATTGTGTAGTGTAAAAGGCAATTATTATGTACATGAAGTGCTTAAGGTAACTAAAGTATTTAATTTGATAAGGACAAATATCATGTCCGTCTAAATAGCCTTCCAAACTCCACTTAATTTAAATAATTTTTTTTAACCATTATAATGGTTATAGAAAGCTATCCGTATAATATAGACATATGCCATCACTGACTTTTTTATAGTCCTAATAAAAAAAGTAATTCCATCGTACAATGTTTTGTTACACTTCAAAAGAAGAAGACAGCATTTTAGATGAAAGCTCTGTCGGCTTGATTATTTCCGACATCTTAATCTTATATTATATTTCATCTTAATATTATATTTCAACAAGTTAACACAAAACAATATTAAACTATACATATAAACCTTCATCTTGAATCACTCTATCTATTGATGAAAACCACATTAAAATCCGTTGCGTAGTTTAAAAGATCTAAGCGTATAGAGGGACAGACGGCGGGAAGCAACTTTGTTTTATACTATGTATAGATATAGAAGATATAGATAAGTACACGCAGTGGCTATCTTTCTTCCATGGAACTGTCACTCTCGCGGGTCTGCTGGAAGAAATTTCTAATAGAAATAAGCTGTACCTTTTACTCAATTTTTCTATGTGTAACATTCTTTTTGTGTATGTTGTGTGTGAATAAAAATAGAGCTTTAACCAATAAATATCGCAAAACTCTAAAATTAAAGGCTTTCGCAGTGATTTCTTTGAGACAAATCATGTAACTGACAAGCAAATATTAATTTTAGGATGACATCGAAATTACACTGGAATAAATCACACTGAAAATTTATTTCAATACACAATACAAAATATTATTTTATATCGCTTTATCTTTTTTATAACCTATGACTATTTTATAGCGTCATTATATTTCTTTACGTTATTATATTTTTATAGTGGTAAAATGTTGTTACAGAGCTATTATTCTGTTTTACATTGATAAACGGCATGTTATTGTTATTTTACCTTTAAAACGTTTTGATGATGCATCTTTATTACAACAGTGCGAGAGCAAGAATGACGAACGATTGACGAAGACATAAAGAGAAGTGTGGAGTGGGAAACACGCGAACTAAATCATGGCTGACACATAGAGAGTGGCCCGAGCGTTCCTCATGGGGTGTCTAAAGTAGTATCATTCGTCAGAGTAAATAACGTCAACGTTTGAAGAAGCAAAAGAGATTTGTCAGAATCTCGGCACTTATAGCACACGCCCTCTCTGTCACATTCACAAAACATATTAGCTTGTACAGTTCGCAAACGTAGATTGAACTACGCTTGCCACAGATCTACTATTAATAGATATTCCGTTGATATCGCCACTCAGTCCTTCTCGGTTCGACAATCTGTGACAAAGCGGCCTCTGTCAAAGCGGCCTTTGCGGCCTAGAATACGGCATTCTACTATCACGAAGAAAAGAGTCTCTATGTCCCATTTATTTATAAACATTTTTATATGGATTTTTTACGTGTGAAGTTAAAAAAAAACTTAACTTAATAAAGTCCAAAAATAATTACCAACGGACAAAGATTTGTTTAGTTCTGATGTCTGTCAAATACAACAAGTTGCGGTCTTAAAGTACCGAGCGAGACGAAACATGTGTATTCCCATCCCTTTCTATTATACGCTTACGCCATAGCTAGAGTGTTAGCCGACGGAAATGTCAAAAGCATTCGCATACCTAGGCGAAAATGTGTGAGGAGAATGATGACATTTGAGGAAGCAAAAGAAGTATGTAAGGATCGCGACGCTGGCGCTCCGTCCTCTCTGACTACCCCGTTGGGGATACAGCGTGAAAGTATGTATGTTTGTATGTATGTATGCTTACGCCATACACTTCTTTCGGTCTAACAATTTGTGATGTGTGAAAGGCGATATCTATTAGTGTCGGGTATATCTGTGACGCTCGCACATCAGTTCATCTGGCCAAAATACAAATCCGAGATCATTCAATCTGTGAATGTGGTTCAGAGGAGAGTAGACTTTCACATATTTTTTACTGTCACAGACTACTTTTCCCCTTTATAACGTTCTTCCACCTTATGTTCCTTGTCCAAGATATTTTTAACATACATACATATTTATATACATTCACGCTGTATCCCTAACGGTGTAGTTAGAGAGGACGGAGCGCCAAATGTTGCGGTCCTTACATACTTCTTTTGCTTCCTCAAATGTCATCATTCTCCTCGCACATTTTCGCCTGGGTATGCGAGTGCTTTTGACATTTCCGTCGGCTAACACTCTAGCTATGGCGTAAGCGTATAATAGAAGGGGATACACACGTTTAGAAAAAATTGTATAGAAATGGTTCTCTCGTTGATGCCTCTTGTAGGTAAGCGATTAAACGAGCATTCGAAAACGTATCCACACACGGTTCCGAATAAACCAAATGTAGCCTGTGTTTGTAAACACTGGTCGAACTTGCTTAATTTAAAATAGTATGTTTTAAAATTTGTGAATTGAAATGGTGCATACGTGTGCTGTGAGAGATTGACAGCCGTCATATAGATTGATTTGGCAATTCACAAATTATATGTACGCAATAACCATAATAATCTAAAATTATAGTTTTATACAAAACATTGTAAAGTATTGTACTTTACTATTGTGAAAAAGTAATAGATGAATGTGATTAAACGCTAAAAATATAATTGTATTTTATTTAAATTATGAAAAAAATAAAACAACTCTAGATGCTGCGATCAGTGTCTGATCGCACTGAGTTCATACTATGCTGAATTTCAGGTGCGCATATAGCTTCTGAGAAAATCGACTGTCACAGATAGACAGATATATAGATTAGCGACATGTGTTTCTTAATCTTATGGCCGATTTCACCAAAAGCGAACCCCTAAAAAGGGATAGGGGTCCGCTGACGATGATTTTGCGTTATACGAAACGTTAGGAGCCCCTATGTAGTTAACAGATCGCCTACATTTTTAAACTCGTTTTTTGGACCGATAACAAGATAACAAGTTTTTCACAATATGGACAACAATTTATTTATTTATACACACTTTTACAACAATAATAAAGCAAAACTGTAATCCCTACACTGAGATACCCTGTGTTGTAAATATTACCGCTGTATATTACACACATAATGAACATAATGAAATCAGAACTGAAATCAATCAGAAATGATATAAAACAAAAACAAACAAACAATATTTCGCGCGATTCCTGACTCGTAATTCTGCCGGATTCGATTCGATTCGAGGATTCGATAGGTCTATTTAACGGATTCCAAATTTGATCGTGATGTAAAGAAAAAGATGTACGTGAGATTGGATTGTCAGTCCTAGGCCTGTTAAATATGACAAGAAAGTAATTGACAATTGTAAGCGTTAGTAACTACAAGAAAATATGTAAAGCAAAATTAAATCGAATGCATCTACAACTATTGATAAATCATAATACAGAAATGAATCAATGTACCTATAACTATACAGGGTTAATTTAAAAATACTAATAACCTCTTAGTATTTTGTTCTTAACATTATCCCCAATAGCTTCGTTCTACGACTTTTAAAAATTCATAACTTTTTCTCGCATACAAAAATAAAAATACATTAAATGTTTCTGAAAATGACACCTACTCTACCCGATCGCAAAAGCAACACGCACAGCGGGCGCGGGGCGACGCGAAGGAGCAGGGGTCGGGAGAGGGGAAATGGCGTTCGGCGCGGCGCTGAGGCCCGGTGCGCTTGCACCGTAATACCTTTGGAAATACGTACACAGAGTAATTATGTTTCAGACAGTATAACAAAACTTAACAAATCTTTTTTGAGGAACGTATTAAGTTTTGAACAAAGTCGCAGAACAAAAATTGTTAGGTATGATGACAGGAATTTTGCACTACGAGGTTATTAGTATTTTTCAATTAACCCTGTATACTATTTGTAACTAAGACGAACTATACAATGCTAACGAGCACCTAATCTTTTACAACGAAAATGAGTAGATGATTCAAAGAGTAAGAGTAAGAAATCATTAAGTGGAGTCGGATTCGTGAGGGGATTCAGACTAAGTGAATCGAATCATTCTCCTGAGCCAAGAATATCCGTAGCTACACGGATTTCTAAATAGTATGAATAAACGTCGAACCACTGGCAGTGCCATTATATTATAAGCAAATATAAATAGATAATACTTACAATAATATATGTATAATGACGCTAGATAATAATTTGACATGTTTCTCAAGCAGCGCGTAGGCGGCTTCTTATATATTCGCGTAACTCTGGTCTTAAAGTAATTACAATCTAAATACCATGCTCCATTAACAAAAATAACATCGGTGAAGCGTATAAACCGTTTAATTTAACTGCTTCTCTGTAACAGAACGGGTGATTGAAACACGCCCACTAAAGGTAACATTGACTTTTCTTAATTAAAAATCACATGAATACAAATTACATTATTTCACACGAACTCAATTATAATGGAACAACGATTTCATGTAGAGCATAGACTCCCAACAGGGGCGCTGGAGCCTTCCATGGGGGTGATAACAGATCCAGAGGCAAATGGGCGCGTCGTGGCAGTCAAGAAAGATGGTCAAATAAATAATGTTTTGTTTATTTTTCATTTATTCTGTTCATTTTAAAAATTTTAATGAACAGTTTTATTATAAATTTGGTTGTCGTTTCATTAATTTCTACAAAAAATATTTTTATTTACCAAGGCTGACTTATGAAAATCAAATAGCCAGAGTGTTAGTCGACGGAAATGTCAAAAGCACTCGCATACCTTGGCGAAAATGTGGTTTGAGGAAGCGAAAGTAGTATGTAAGGACCACGAAGCTTGGCGCTCCTTTCTCTCTGCTACCCCTCTGCTACGCGTGAAGGTATGTATGTATGTACATATGTATCTTCTTATTACTTTTGATTCTGTGTTTACTTTTAAAATTGTCTGTCTGTCGGTCTGTGCTCGTTCGTGGTTTCATAGTACTCGACTGAATTATTCAATGTTTATGCAATTTTTGTTGTGCAAAAGCTGCATCATATAAAAATGATCTCGCTATGTTTAATGGAAATCAGTCGAGCCACCGTCAAAATTTTCAAATATGAGTACTACTAATTGTGAATGGCTTTAAGCATTATAGTTATTTTTTGTCCGAAGTTTTTAAATGTTTACTTTTTTAAACATGAGTACATATTAGATGCATATTTTCATGCTGTCTCTAACAAGACAGAATGAAATCAAATCCCGTTAAAAGGGGATACACAGAAATTTTTAAACATTGCGATGTTTATTTATTTTATTCATTACATTCATGTTTGGTACAAATATATTTTATTTGTTCTGTCAAATCGCACTATGCTTTTCCTGTACTCTTGACGCAAAGGAGAAACAGAAGCAGCAGCTGCATAACTAAAAGGCTAAAATGGTTTAAACGTACATATTATATATACATAGGCTTAATGATAAACTCAAACTTTCTTCCAGATACCCTGGATGTACCTATATAGATACTTTGGATTGGAAGTTTTATCCAGACAAAAGCATTCGACATTACTGAGTGATATCGATAATTTTGCACAGTAAAAGTTCAATTTTACCTTCAAAATACATTTCTTATGAGGCGCGGGGCCCTTCTGAAACTCCATTTCGATCACGAGTAGAGGTTTGTGAACAAAAGCACTTTTGTGTTGCAAATCGCTTGCCGTAGATCATGTATACATAGGCGCTGAGCACTGCGGGCTACACGCCGCCCTCGGGACTGTTTGTCGTGACATCTCAAAGCTGGCCATACAAGCTAACTAGCCGGCCGTTTGAACCAACACTTTCTACTTTATAATATGTAAATTCTCGAATAAACTAAGCTTTGGTATGCATTTCCATCTATTAATTAACAACTATTGATGAGCTTCGAGAGAAAAAATACAAAATCAACATGATGATGTTAAAACAAGCGAAAAAAACGTGTGCGGTCGGAGGGCCCCCGTCAGGTACGAATTTCTTTAGCTGCAGTTTTCATTTCTCAAAACTTAATTGTAATAATGAGACCAATAAAACTCACGTATGATTTAAAACAAAAACAAAAAACACAGAACGAACCTAGGTTCGTTAGCTCTATACATAGCGCGCGCCGCGCGGTACCGCCCCACATAACGCTTTTTCCTTACGTGAATGTTTCTAACAATCTAATCCTCCCGCAAGCCGTGTTGAAGAACTTCATTCCAATAATATTTATTATGAATTCGGCGTAACTCAAACTACTGAAGCCACGTCCAAGAAAGGCGACCTGTAGTTTTCGGACAAATCATGTACCGAGGTTGGGTTACATTATTGTTTAGAAACTAGTTTTCGCTTACTTTCAGGTAACTCAATAATTTGAAATTTTGCACATGCATTAAGAACTGACTACGATACAATAATTTCACAACTTTAATCTTATGTCTTAACCAGAGTTTCAGTTCATTTTCAGTTTATTTTCAATTTTATGTAAAATCGATTTCTACATCAAATTGTAATCTGCGGTCTGCAGTACGGAACTTTAATTGCGTAGCACGACTTACACGAGGTTTTTTGTCGGGATTTACTAGAAAGGGAAATCCCTCGCAACATCGAAGAATATATGTATACCTAAGTAATACCGGACGACACAAACGGCAATCTTCTAAACAAAGGATTAAACACGTACATATCTACCAATGTACCGATATACGTATACCGATTGTCGCAATTCGACCCTTAAATGGGTGAAACGAACTGTTAAAATTGCTTTACAACTTCTGTCATCGAGAACGTGTGGTCCGCATTTTAGTGGAACAAGCCGTGGCGCGGAAACAAGCTGAAATTAGCACGTAGATATAGGAATTTCATTGTAGCTTTTAACACATTCACGAAAACATAATTACGTATACCTACATATCGCAAAATGGCCGTCCACAGTGCGGTGTCGGTGCCCACTTTAGTGTGCGGCAGTGAGGCCTGGATATGCCCGAAATCGAGTGAAAGTAAAATAAATGCAGTAGAAATGCGATCTCTCAGAAATATGTGCGGTGTCTCTCTTCCGGACAGGATAAACAATGAAGAGATACGCATTATGACAGGGTTGCACGACAGTGTTATTATAAAAATGAAGAAAGGAATGCTTAGATGGTTCGGCCACTTAGAAAGAATGAGCGATTAAAGACTGGAGAAGATAATCTACAGAGCAAAAGTGAGAGGTAAAAGAAGCCAAGGAAGACCAAGGCTGACTTATGAAGATCAAATAGCTAGAGTGTCAGCAGACGGAAATGTCAAAAGCACTCGCATGCCATGATGAAATTCGAGGAAGCGAAAGAGGTATGTAAGGCCCGCGACGCTTGGCACTCCGTCCTCTCTGACTACCCCGTTAGGGATACAGCGTGAAGATATGTATGTATGCATGTACATATCGCACTTTTTGAAAGCTAACTCAAAATTGTGAGATTTTCTTTTGGACAGTTTCGACAATTAATTCTACTAAAATAACAAAACGAATTTTTCACGAATGCATGTTTAAATAATCTTACGATATGTAGCTAATGTGGAGGACAGATAGGTAGGTTCATATCATACCTAGGTCGTAGGTAGGTTAAGTTTAAATATTGCAACTCAAAATACTGAAATTCTGAAGTAGGTCAATTTCTAAACTTTTGCGTTGCATTATAAAATATATCTAAAACGGGAAATTTAACGCGATTACCTTTTTATTTTGGCTTGACGTTTCGACCGAGTTGCATCGGCCGTGGTCTCAAGCATACTGTCGCAGCAAGTTTCAGTCCGTGTTGAGGTAGGCGTTTGGTCATCTGCCCCCGATATTTATTGTAAATAGCTTTCGGGATACCTAGTGTAGGTCTCCCAATCTGCATATTAACTTATAACTTCTAAATTTCTAAGTGGATTATAAAATGAAACACGTGCTTACTTCGGCGACAAGACGAAAAGTGAAGTTTTTATTGTCTACCTTACAATGAGTACATAATATAATAATGTCATGTAAATGTTAAGGGACGATATACACGTACATACATTGACACATATGTACATACATTTACTTATTTGATATCCTGTTTTAACAGATTATAATAAAGTTTCCACCGTCATTAAAAAATTTAACAAGGAAAATAAAAATGATTCATATATAACGTGAATATATTATACGTGAAGCGAAAACTTTGTACTCTTGACAGAAGAGTGTGAGATTTGGCATAGTTAAATTTTGGCATAGTTAGAAGGAGTGTCGAAAGCAGAAATATATATAATATAATATGTGTTACATTAAATTAAATAAAATTAAATATTCATACCTACATATCTTCACGCTGTATCCCTAACGGGGTAGTCGGAGAGGTCCTCACATACCTCTTTCGCTTACTCAAATCTCATCATATATTCATTGTTTCCATTAAAACTTTTTTTTAAATAGGAAGCAAACGAGCAAGTGAGTCACCTGGTGAAAAGAGACCACCGCCGCCGGCATTTAGGGAAAGGAGGGGCAGAGGGGCCACCGGCACGCTCCTTCACCGTACGAGACACAACAGCAATAGATGCTGTTAATTCACGCCGATATTCTGTGAGAGAGTGGTATTTCACCGGGCGAGCCGGCCGAATTAATACAGCATGGCTCTGCCACAAATATATATATCACTGTCAATGTAAAACACATAATAATATGTGGTCGAACCCTTGGTTCAAACCTCGGACCAAGAATTAAAATAGAGGGAGTCATAATGAGTCACCGCTCTTATCACCGTGTGTCATACGAATTTTCGTGTCTCCCTTTCTATCTCATTGAGAGTAACAAGAGTCAAACAGTTAGTATAGTAACTATGACAATCTCGAAACGTCGGTGTAATTCGTGTCAGCTCATAACGTACAAAACAACTGCAGTACTTAAATAATTATTTGCAAAATACTCGTAAATATTAAGTTTTTTAGCCACTAGTATTACAATAACAAAAATACGTCATGTTTAGCTGTGTATCGTTGTAATGGCCCTTTTTTAGTCACGTTCATTAGTACAAGTCTAAAAACTCGGTCAACAAAAACGGACACACTCCGAGAGCAAAAGCTCCGTTCCGTCTTAACTCTTGGTTCGAGAGTCAAATAGTCGCACAGAGTAGATATTGTCGCCACATAATTTTAAAATGTTGCCAATAAAAAATTAATTACAAATTGACCGATTGAGTTTTGAGCTGTGAATGTTGTCTGATTAGTGAGCTGTGAGCTATTTCGTGTTTGTAGAATGTATGTCAAAGTAATCAAGCTTTAATTTTATATTTACAGTCGAATTTCGACCACAGAGCTGTCACTAGTAATAATTAAAAAGATTACTTGTATAAATGTTGAGCTTCATAATCAACCATACGTTGCCCGGATTGGGTACCAGTACGTATAAGAACTCTTATAAAATTTTTCCGTGTATTTGCCTTAAAAGTAAATCTTCAACGTAGACTTCATTTAATTTTCCGGTTTTATATTCTATCCCGATAACTAATAAGCTGACAAGTATCAAGTAAATTGCTTAAAAGCCTTTTGACCGTGACTTTCGCCAAATGGAAGCACAGCCGCGAGCTTCGCACTCTTTATCATTCATGTGATGGCGTGCGTTATACGTGACAAATGCTCGCGGGACTCCGAGATTCCCTCACACGCTCCAGATATCTGTAAGTATATTAATAATGCCACGCAACCCGTAATAGTGATACAAATTTATATTCATACATGTCAATCAACCCACGCGCATGCCAACCGGTGAAAATGAACTAAAATGTTTTGCGTTTATTTTAACCAGTGACCCGAAGAATTTTCTTTCTTTATAATGTTAATATGTATTATTATGTATTATTGTATTATATTATTATATTAAGCGTTATTTACGATAGAATTAAATAGTAAGTTAGATATCTATATTTATTTTTATTTTATTTTATTTGGTGCACACAAGAGGCAACAGTCACAATACACAATACAATAATGGACAAACACAACACAACTGGACTGAAACCCAAAAGCGTGCATACACATTAAACCATTACAATTTGATGAAGAGAAACAAACAGCAAAGTAATCAAATATATAAAAATTTACATAGGATAAAATAGCAATGGAATACTCCAAAGTTTACTTCAATTATAAATTAATAATTCATTAATTTGTATTCAAGCACTTCGTGTTGGAGTCGTGAAGATAAAAAGCAAAACAAAGCGGTGGAGCGCTCGAGTCTTGATTTATATAATCTCGTAGCGGTACTGGGGAACAAGCCGTCGGTCGTTCTTCTCGATGACGTCACGAACACCGTCGCTCTCTAATAGAGGGCGCCAGTGTTCTCTTTTTGTTTATTCGTCGGTGTTGCTAACATAAGATTATGGTACAATGGTAATAGTACAGTGTAGATTGGATTGAAAGTAAAATATATTTAATGGCCCCAGAAGACTCGTTACTATAAACACGAAATGAAATGGAATCTATGAGTTTCTAATTACGTGTGAAAACGCATTAGTAATGTATCATCATGAGATGGCAGGTTCACGAAAACTATTTTAATTAGTTAAAGTCGTAAACCCAAGTAAACGTTGTAGTATTATGTTACTGCAAGACGTAGAAATACACATCAGAAAGTTATTTCAAATCGGGAGATTGCCGTCAAGATTAGTAGATTTAGGGCAGAGCCCGCAGCGTCGCGGACGGCCCGCCCGGCCGAGACGAGAAAATAAAAAATGTCTCAAATTATGTTCAGTAACGAGTGATTCATCCGGACATAGTGCGCAAGAAATCTTTAAATTATTTCATTCAGTACTACAGTAGACTTCCAGAGTATTCCAAATGGTTCATCATGTCTGTTATTTCATCTCCTCCGTATAGTTTAACTTTAATGAAGAAAACGTAGCAATTTCATCTAAGATGTCTTTGTACCTGAAGTTCAGAAGACCGCGTGTTGGCGGCGACCGAGTTCCTACCGCTGACACCGCCGCGCCGCCGGCGACAGAAGCTTTATTAATATATAACTCAGGCATAGGTACATACCGTTTACATTACATAAACAATAACCTTGGGGAAAACAAGAGCGAGATCTCCCGCGTTGAGTTCCCAGTGACATGTCAACACAACGTAAAAAAATTAAAAAAGAAAAATACGCATACACACATAAGTATATACTCGCTATTTCCCTGTGTACAATGTGTCTCAGTTAGCCCTAGAGACTAGTCAGTTGTAATAAAATGACCCTATTTAGTTACAAAGTCAATTAGTGTAATAAAATGAAATGTGTACCGAAAAAATAATCTAGATTCCTCTGAATTGCTCGGAATAAATCAAAAACAGACACTGAAAAATTATTCGCAGACAATCAACATTAAACATATTTATGGCTATAACACGTCTTTAGTTTGCTAAAAGTTTTTGCCTCTGTACAATTTTATTTAGAAAATTAGAATACAATTACAAGTTTCTGATGGGTTTTTGAGGCAGTTATTTTTGAAGCAACATTTTTAAAAACATTCTGAATATTGTTTAAACAAATCGTTAATTAAATACCAAAAAAAGAAAAGTCAAAAGCACTTGCATATCTAGGCGAAAATGTGTGAGGAGAATGATGAGATTTGAGGTAGCGAAAGAAGTATGTAAGGACCGCGACGCTCGGCGCTCCGTCTCCCTGACTACCCCGTTAGGGATACAGCGTAAGGATATGTATGTATGTTAATTAAATTATATACTTAATCATGTTTAGGCTTAACGATTATTGTATTTTATCATTTTAATAATTATGTGACACAACCGACTTTCCCACAGTCTAAACAAAAGTAGTCATGCAAGCTTATTAAGATTAAGCCAAGATATTTATCAATAATTTGAAAGTGGGTACTTTCGTACTGGAAGCGAAAAAATTCAAGGTTGCTCTTGACTTCTAAGAGTTGCGCTAAAAATCTGTTCTTCGCATGGCCGAAGGCAAAACACTTACAACAAAGATAAAATTTCTTACACTGCAAACATGTTAGCGCTTTTTACTTTCTGCATATAACGACAACTTATATATCAACCGAAATAAGGTCATATGCATAAACAGTGCATTTGGGGACCGATCACGTGTATCTATATGAAGCGACCGTAACAGGGGGAAGAGAACGAGACGAATGCATTATATATTCATGTACACATTCATATTCATGGATAACATTAACAATAATAGCCACTGGCTAGCGACGGTCGTCGCACGAGAAGCAAGGGAGACGCATCCATGACGCATCGGTGTTATCGACATTCGGCTCTCGATATTCGCAGGATCTACTTGTATGTATTTGGAGATGTACGTATGTATCATCTGTTATTCCCGGGGAAATTATCAATTGGGAAAATTGTTGCATAAATTCCCGCGATGAATTTCCGCTATGAATTCCTACTTTCACTTTTCATTCCCGTAAAATTTATCCATTGACACATTATATAGATGCATTTTAAGTATTTGAAAACTGGTAAGAATAACGACAAAAGTCGTATTTATCGCTACAAATGGTAATATTTAATTAAAAATATACGTACATACGTACATATTAATTAAAAATACATACATACATATCCTCACGCCGTATCCCCAACGAGGTAGTCAGAGAGGACGGAGCGCCAAGCGTCGCGACATACTTCTTTCGCTTCCTCAAATCTCATCATTCTCCTCACACATTTTCGCCTAGGTGTGCTTAAAAATATATTAACTTTAATTGATGTGAAGATTCTACAAAGCAATTACAAGCTATTAAGAAATTTACAGAATATCAAATAATAGTATACAATATAAAAATATAAAGAATGAGTGATGATAGACTGACGAACAAAATTTACAGACTAAAAGCAAGTGGTAAAAGAAGCCAATGAAGACCAAGACTGAGTTACGAAGATCAAATAGCCAGAGAGTTACCTGACGGAAATGTCAAAATCACCCCGCATATCTATGCGAAAATGTGGAGAACGATGAGATTTTAAAAGAAGTATGTAAAGACCGTGACGCTTGGCACTCCGATCTCTCTGACTACCCCATTAGCGATACAGCAGAAGATGTGTATGTATGTAACTATTAATTTAAAATGAAATTGGTTATTGTTTAAATTACTAATTTTGTTGCTCTTTGACCACATTATAATTCAGTCACAAGATGCATTTTAGACCTATTGGCACTAATACTGAGATTTTACCCCAAGATGATTCAAAAATTCAAATATTAATTCATTCATTCAATTCAATACTAAACTTAATAAAATCAATGAGTTTTCAAATTTTGTTCCAAGTTTGTTTCACGGTTACCATGGCAAGGGCACAATTAAAATATAAACTGTAATTAAGATGAAGATAACGTAATTAATTGATATCCAAGACCAGTGGAAGCGAAATGTTAAGTACATTCTCGTTTTCATAATTCGGAATATTATATTTCTAAGAAACATGAAACCTTTTCAATGTTCATAGTTTAGTGTAAACGATACTTAACGCTAGTAACTAATTAATCTGTGATAATTTGTTCGTTATCGACTTTATGGCTGTTTCATCAAGAGCCCGCAGAAACTTAACACCTTCCTTGAACATAAGTATTCAACATATTACTTTTCCTTAGTAACTAATTAAATTGTGGTAATACCTTAATATCATATTTTGTTCACATTTTGGCATTATTATGCCAATAGGCATGTAGATACATAATAACGTTGATTTTGGATGTATTATATTATACTTAGTTATTAACGTTACATAATTACTATTTCACGCTACAAACGGAAAAACCGCAGAAGTTTTCATTAGATAATACAGCCTAGGTTTTAAAAAAAATGATTCGTCATTATGTAAATAAAATACTTAAAATGGGCAAAATGTGCATGGGTATATAGACAACGTATGTACGTATATATGTTGCATGTATAATATAATAAAAATAATTAAAACACATAAAAAGAACAGGTTAGTTCGCAATAAAATATCTCCTAACAGGTTTCCGACAGGAAACGTTATTTAATAAAACAATCAAATTAGGAGAGAAAAAAACACACGTAATTTGATTAACAAATACGTATATGATATTTGCTGATGGAAACTTAAAAAGCGTTCGTATACCTAGGCGAAACTGCATGAGGAGAATGATGAGACTTAAGGGGGCGAAAGAAGTTTGTAAGGACTTGGATGCTCCGTGCTCCATCTTCTCCGACTACTCCATTTGGGATACAGCGTGAGGATATGTATATATGTATACTTGCAAACTATAAATGTCTGAGTGTTCATAATTGTTTACAACTTTTTCAGTATTTATTGTTAAGTTTAATACCAAAATATTTTTTTCATTGTATTATTATTTTATGGAATATATATAATATAATGGAGCAATAAAATTAGTAATTTTCGCAAGAAATCGCAATATTTAAAATTAATGGTTTGTCTATAAATTGGTAAACTACAAATTAATAGTTTTCACAATGAAATTTTGGTTACACTTTCAATCACTGAAACTTTAATGTGGTGTAATGGTGATAATAAATGCTTGGGAGGAAATCGTGAGGACAAATGCAGGCTAAGGTTTAGATTGTTTCACGTTGGATAAGATTTCGCAAATTTTTGTGCAGCATGCGTCTGATTTACTGATTTGGCGCAAGGAATTTTGTTGACTTTATAGAAAATGATATTTTTCATACAACAATCTTTTATTTTAAATTATTGCTTATTTTTTTTATATGGCTATATTTATAGCGTCTTAAAATTTTTAACGCTAATATATTTTTATGAAGGGGTAACATTTAACTGTATAACGTTATTTTTTTATATAGCAATTAATAGCAATTTTGTCCACATTGTCACCAATTTTGAAGTTAAATGTATCCTTTTTTTATCAGTAAGCAAGTAAGCTGTAGCTTCATTACCAAATTAACAATACTAACATTTAAAATGCGAACAGTTCCTGATTGGTGTCTATTATCAACTAAATGTCTATGTATTAAATATGGATTATGAATAATCCTTGGTCTATCCCAAGAATATTAAATATGTTATGGACTTATGGTCATAAGTCTACGACTTCTACGTGTATACGATCCTACATACTTGAACTCAACTATTTCCAGTTCAAGTTCTGTAACATCGTTTATCGCATCAGCAAATACTAACTAATACACCCATATTTTTCAGCGTACAAAAAAAACGTACAAAATACTAGCTAATTCCCGCGACAATGTCCAAGTAGAATTAAAAAAGTAGCCTATTTCCTTTTGCATAACTTTATCTATATTCATTCTAAATGTCATCGAATTCGGAACAGCGGTTTAACCGTCAAAACGTAACAGATATACAGTCAGAGGCACTTTCGTATTTATACAATTACTATGGTGTCGAATTAGAATGGATTAAAGGTAAAGGTAGGTGGCTATGCAGGTTCTACCAGACCTGTATCACTGCGACCGAAATTGATCTATTGTGGTCGCTTTTTTTATTTCATGTAAGTGGCTGAGGTAAAGGTAGGTAGCAAGTAATTTAATTTTCAACAGATTTTAATGAAATTCTTTAAAAATGATTTCTGTTGTAACACGACTCCCAAATTGTCGTTGTATTATGAACTATTGACTAGTCCCGGCTTCCCACGTGTAGAAGTTTTTTTTGAAAATAAAATACAACCCATGTTACTCGCTGATAATGTAGCTTTCTACAGGTGAAATAATTTTGGAAATCGGTTGAGTAGTTTTTGAGTTTATCCATTACATACAAACAAACAAAGTTTTCCTCTTTGTAATATTAGTATCTACAGAAAAATGATTTGAATTTCGATATAATTAAAACAAACAAATGAGATATTTGAAACGAAGACAATGCATTCATTAACGCTGTACGCTTGTCGTAGGATGTAATAAGTAGCCATGGCCGTGAACAGCGCGCTGCCAGCCTCGCATCCGAAATATCGAGAGCACTCCACGTGCCGCGGCGACACTGGACACAGGCTGACCTTTGACAAATTATTTATTGTGCTCTTTAATTACTGACAGACGCTTCGATCGAATATTTTGATCGAAGGATAAACGTGAGGACTTTGAACATCAACCATTTTTTGAAAAATTAATGGAAGTATTGTTTACGTAAAAATATTCTAGCTTAAGTATATTCGGGCAATTATTAGAGAGAATAAAATAGTTTCAAATAATCTATACCTACAAATAAATAAAAAGTGTCTGTTCGCGATTTAGAAATGAAGATTTTCTTGATTTAGTTATTTACACTCTACCAAAACTCAGAAACGCTTTGTTTAAATTTATTTTTGTCGCTTTTTTCGGCTTAAATATCAGAAACGGCTAACTCGATTTTAACTGCACTTTCATTACCAAGTAGATAACTGCAGAAAGTAATCAGAAAGAAAATAAGTAAGAAAAGAAAGTACTTTTTATCCCGGAAAAATATTAAATTTAACACGTGTGAAACCATGGGTAAAAACTAGTTTTAAATAAACTACCAGATGTTGTTAGAAAGGACTTTGTAAAATGAAACTTTAAATATTGATTAGTTAAACTGAGTGCTGTCATCTATTGTAAATATAGTGTTATTGCGCTGTCAAATCTAAGTTAAATTCATATATTAAATTTACTTCATAAATGTCTTTAATCAACTTTCTGTGTCTATGATAGTTTCATAGTTCTGTTTAAATCGTAAAACTTTTCAATTTAGTCCAGCTGTAAAATGTTAGCAGAAAATTCACATCACAATTCAATTTTTAGTTATAATTTATAGGTTCGAATTATACCTGTGTATAATATGTTATATAATATTTTTATATTAAGAAATCGGGCATCGATAAAATAAGTTACTTTAAAATAAATATTTTAGTAAACTATACTGCTATTTCTTACCTAAAGTTCCGACGCAAGTCTCGGTGCTTTCCAGCGAAATCTCCTATAATGATGGACGGACACGTCCAGGAGTACAGCGACTTCGGCGACGCCGAAACCGGCGCTAGCACCAGTACAACAGAACTCAATTTTTATTAATAAATTAGCACTAGCAACTTTAGACTTTGTAAAAGTTTTTTCGGAAACTGATGAACTTCACTAGTTAACTTTTCCACTGTGGACGACACGCACGGTAGTTCCGCGGAGGGTATTGCAGAGTGTTAGCGACGCGGCGCAAGTGCGGTCGCGGCGGATGACGGCGCGGCGAGTGGCGAGTGCGGCCGGCGCTCAACCGCGCCAACGGAGCAATCCCTTTCCCCCCGCCCCCGCCCGCCCCTCGTTGGCCCGCCGGCGCACCGCCATCGCCCGCGCCATTAACACTGGCTGGCCGCACTACGGGCCCGTTGCAACCAATTCACTACTTTCTTTCTTCTTCATGACTTGACGCACAGATTAGCGCATTTGCCAATGTTCCGTATTAATAAGTAGAATCGACATAGATTCATTTTTTCTTCTTATCGTAAAACTCTTCCAGTAAACTGATAGTAGGCTTTGCTGAAGTTATAAAGGACTTCTTTAAAGAGCGCGAGAATTTCAGCTACAGATGTTTATACACTATGCCTACTCCATTCTTTTCACTTATACAAAACTTTAAAACACAATATACTATCCCTTTTGTACTTTAAAACTCCCAAAAATGTAAAAATATAAAATCTAAATAAAACGACAACCTCGCTTTTCCCTTTTCCGCCAAAAAGTCCCCAAATCACTTCTGCACTCTTATTACCTAACTTGCAGTCAGCAATATATGTACAGCCAACTTTCGCGCGATATCTGCTGTCAAAAGGAGAATTATGTGATTTGTATAGAGTATAATGTAATTTGTATAGTAGTGCAATATCTACCGCAAAAAGTGCATTTTACAGTCATGGCGCAATAGACACGCAATAGTCATACATGATATCAATTTTTTATTACAATTAGTCACCGGTCGCGCAGTGATCGCGTGGCTGTCGCTGTCTGCAAATTTTTAGGTAATAACCCCACCGACCGCATCAATCTCCCGGAAAAACTTGATTTTTGATATGAAACATTTTATGTGGCGGGTTAGACAGGCTGTTGGCGTGGCGAGGCGTTGTCACGCGCTTGTAACTCTACGACTCTCTTCCTACTCGGCTTGACGATACCATCTCTCTCTCTCCGCCGCAGCCGTCTCAAGTTTTAAGTTTTTTTTTTAATGTTGGTATTAAATTAATATTTTTTTGTTAATTAAGGAATCATTTTAAATGAAGGAAAAATCTGAATTATTTGTTTTTGAACATGCCATATTTATTTCCTTTAATAAATCATACTTTTATCATATTTTCTGCATAAAACAGTTCCAATGTTTCTCATCTGGCATCTGGCAGGTATCTCGCGTATCTCGCGGCGGCTCATATTTTTTAGTTTAAGAAGTTAGTTAAAAATGGTCGCAACTAAAACAACGAATAACAACAATCTCGTTAGCGCAGTGGTTTAGGTTTTATATAAGCGGGGAAGGTTTCGGGTTCGAATCTTGGTCGGCTCAATTTAGATTATTTATTTCATAGACTATCTCGGGTCTGGGTGTATTGGGAGACGCCCCTAGTACTAGTCGTTGTCAGGTTCTCATAGAATTACTTACCTGACTTACATACAATTTATAAATTACTGGATATTCTTTCCGCATTGTTTAATCAATACCGTTATCAGTACTTGCTTGTATATGTCACTCGCAAACTCTTTGTTACAAGGTTAGAGTTAAAGTAGGCGAGTATAGTGTGATAATTATTACCTACACGTCATCTTAGGTTATCGATTTATCTACAGTTAATGATAGTGTAACGGCGATTGTTGCTTCAGTCAAATTACAGATATACATGCGATAACTGTGAAACACGAGTTGACCTACGACGGGCGGGTACACGTAGACGATGTAGAACACGAGAGCGAGGCACTGCTATCACGTTTTCACCAACGAAGCGAATATTATAAAGAAATATTATAATTTTGTTATCAAAACAATTACAATGTTAACAGTGTTCACAATGACTGGCCCGTTGGCACAGTAGCATATGCATCTGTTTTCCAAGCTTAGGTTCCCGGGTTCGATCCCCGGTCAGATCAATTTAGGAAACAAACTTTTCTAAATTGGCTTGGAGTCTGGTTGTAACTGGCAACTCCCCCAGAGTAAGTTGTGTGGTATTCATAGTACAAGCTTACTCTTAGTTGTTTGGGGTCACATAATCTGGAGTATTAAAAAAAAATGTTACTAAGCATTTTCGGATAATCATATCAATTTATGTTTTTAACACTGGTAACCGGCCTCCCGGGGGCGCGACTGGGACTACCTTTTGTAGAGCTTTCATCCTCTAAAATATCTTTGCGGTCGTCTTTGGCGCGTTGTCGAGTGGCTCTGGAAGCGCCTATGGAACGCACCGGAGTCTCTTTCACATCGTTCCGAAGCACGGAGAAAGCAAAAACCCAGCACCCTCGTAATGCTATGACAGCGCAGACCACACGATTTGTCAATCACGTCGTGGTCGCGTGGATAGACGTCCCCACCTTGGTCAGTCGCGGCCTCGAAGGCCTAAGGATCATTAAGTTTGTAATTATGTGTGCTTGTAAATAAGCGTAAAATATTCGCATGAAAAATAAAGAAGGGTCAAGTAAGGTACTCCAACTTGAAGTGACCATCCCTTATCCGTTAATCTCAGAAACTTTTGTGTGTTTTGTGATTAATTTCAAAATACCAATAATCTCTATTTTGTACTAAATATTATCCCCAATAACTTTTGTTTTACGACTTTTAAAAATTCATGTTTTTTCTTTCATACAAAAATAAAAATACATTAAATGTTTCTGAAAATGGCACCTACTCTACCCAGTCGCTAAAGAGGCTCACGCGCAGCGCGGCGCTGAGGCCCGGCGCGCTTGCACTGCACCGTTGCAAATACGGTCAGAGTAATTACGTTTCAGACAGTACAACAAAACTTAACAAATATTTTTTGAGGAACGTATTGAGTTTTGAAAAAAGTCGTAGAACGAAAGTTGTTAGGTGTGTTGACAGGAATTTGGCACTAAGAGGTTATTAGTATTTTTAAATTAACCCTGTATATATAAATGAACTGCAACAGAATTACTAATTCAAACTACAACTTATCGAACTTAAAATTAATGGTTTTCACTGATTTAAATCACATGTACTTTATAATTAATAGATACCACGATAAAATTTACTTTTATACACTAAATATAGTAAACTTAAGTGTCCACTTTCGTAGTATTTTGTTTTTAACTTTACTCGCTTTCATTTACAGTTTTATGAAACAGCTTTATACGTATACGGAACCTCTACGGAATTAGCGCTTGACAATTTTTTCAAATACCATGGATTGCCTACAAATCAGATGTTTTACAGTGGTATCTATATGTACATACATACATATCTTCACGCCGTATACCTAACGGGGTAGTCAGAGAGGACGTAGCGCCAAGCGTCGCGGTATATATGTGTATGTAGGTATATTCATTTAAAATATTCCTTATGCGATATTCGGCTGCATGTGTATATATTACGCTCTGAATGTTCACAAAACACTTGAAATATTAAATAAAAACGTCATTTTGATCTTACATTGATAATTGTGATTCTAAATATATTCCAAAATATAATTTATGCGAAGTAAAAATGTATTAATATTAACGAGATCACAGTAAATTAGTTTTTTTTTTAAATTTTAATTGGAAATCAACTCATTTTTTCACGTGATAATTAAGGAGTCACCCAATTAACGGGAAAGACTTTAAGCCTGTAATTAAGAGCACCCTTTTAAAAATCATATTGTTAGGTCGACAAATTTTGCCAAAAATTGAATTATTATAACTTTTTTTTTTCTTCATGGCATGGCGCACAGATTAGTGCATTGGTCAATGTATCGTGTAATCGTATACAAAAATAAAATTATATCTATATTATAGATCGTATATAATAATATTATATCTATATCATAGATATAATTACTCTCGTATATGATTACGATACAAATTAAAATTACTGTTGATATCGTATGTCGATATCATAATCGATATATTGTTTACGACATACGATATATTGTATACAAAAGCCATAAAAAATTTTAAGCCACTATTTGTAAAATTTTCTAGAACAAATTCGGGTTTCTATTGTATATTTTCTAGAATGTGTCGAGAGCACAGCGTCCTCGTTAGGTCTACACACCTGGATATTTTCAGTTCTTCCTTGGCTACGTTTAAACATACTTTTTAATTACAGTTGTTAAATAAAGATCCTTCTTTTCATTGTATCGATTAATTTCAAAAAGACGACACAATATTATTATTTTCACTTCATGTTTTAGTGTCCATTTCCTGTAAACATATGTTGTGCTTGCCTGTTATTGGGTTTTCACTGTATTTATTTGTTATTACATGTAAAAAATTCTTATTTCTGGTGTAAATCCTCTTGGTAAGCTTGTATTAAAGAAATAAATAATACATACATACATATGCTCACGCTGTAGGCCCATTTCCATTACCTCTTTACTCTCCAAAGTAATGGGATCCATTATAAACTGTCAGCTCCTCGGGTACCTAGAGGAGCACCAGCTGATTAGTGATCGCCAGTACGGTTTCCGCCGAGGTCGTTCAGCTGTTGATCTTTTAGTATATCTTATGCATCGCTGGGCGGAGGCAGTCGAGAGTAAAGGGGAGGCTCTGGTAGTAAGTCTAGACATAGTGAAAGCCTTTGATAGGGTGTGGCACGGGGCTCTACTTTCCAAGCTTCCATATTACGGGCTTCCCGAGAAGTTATGCACGTGTGTTGCCAGCTTCCTCTCTGGGCGTAGTCGTAGTAGACGGTTTGTGCTCTGACTTGAAGCCTGTGAACGCCGGTGTGCCGCAAGGGTGTGTGCTTTCTCCGACTCTTTTTCTTCTGTATATCAATGACATACTGCATAACAATAGCGCCATTCATTACTATGCGGATGGCAGTACTGTGAATGCACTTTATACCGGACGTGCTAATTTCTCTTTGGAAAACGTTATTAAGAACCGGAATAAGCTTGTGTCTAATATTGAGAACATGTTAAGTCATGTCTCAAGTTGGAGCCGACTAAACTTAGTCCAATTTAACCCCTCTAAGACACAAGTTTGCACGTTAACCGCAAAAAGACGTCCCTTTATCGTATCCCTCAGTTTTGAAGGTACTCCCCTTGATGCCAAGCCGACTATTGGTGTCCTTGGCGTCGATATCTCGAGCGACGTTCAGTTCCGCAGTCATCTGGAGGGTAAAGCTAAATTAGCTTCGAAAAAGCTGGTGTGCTCGGTAGAACGCGACAGTATTTTACCCCAACCCATCGCCTACAACTTTACAAGGCACAGATTAATACATGGAATACTGTTCCCATCTCTGGGCTGGAGCGCCCCAGTATCAACTCCTTCCTTTTGACCGTATACAATGTAGAGCGGTTCGGGTTGTCGGCGATCCGGTACTCTCTGATCGGCTCTATTCTCTGGCCCTGAGGAGGGACGTCACGTCCCTAAGCATATTTTACCGGATCTATCATGGGGAATGTTCTGAGGAATTGTTCGGAGTACTGCCTGCTGCTGAATTCCGTTACCGTACGTCACGCAATCGACTGTCCTTTCATCCTCACCACCTTGTTGGATGGCGGTCTACAACTGTACGATTTTTACGACATTTTTTAGCACGTACGGCAATTTTGTGGAACCAACTTATAGCGGCGGTATTCCCGGACCGTTACGACTTAGGGACCTTCAAGAAACGAGCCTACTCTTTCCTTAAAGGCCGGCACCCGTGACCCTGGACGTTGTAGGTGTCCATGGACGGCGATGATCATTTTCCATCGGGTGACACGCTTGCTCGTTTGCCCCCTCTGATATAAAAAAAAAATCTCCGACGGGGTAGTCAGAGAGGACGGAGCGCCAAACGTCGCGGTCCTTACATACTTCTTTCTCTTCCTCAAATCTCATCATTCTCCTCACACATTTTCGCCTAGGTATGCGAGTGCTTTTGAGATTTCCGTCGGCTAACACTCAAGCTATTTGATCTTCATAAGTCAACCTTGGTCTTCCTTGGCTTCTTTTACCACTCACTTTCACTCTATAGATTTTCTTTGTCAGTATTTCATCACTCATTCTTTCTATGTGCCCGAACCATTTTAGTATTTCTTGCTTCATTTATACAAATAATCATTACCCTAAAAAAAAATTGTATCTGTCTTCTAGCTATAACTATTTTTGTGTACGGTTACGATATCGATATACGATATCGATAATAATTTAAAATAAGTTTTAATTCAATTGGCCGAAAAGTTAACAAAATGTAATATTTACAATAATCAAACAGGACGTGAAAATACATGTAATAGTTTTTGGTTACACTATTATAATAGTTACAAAGTTATCTTAACTTTTATATTTACTAACTTAAAACTAAGCATTACCTTAAATGATAAACTCGAGTCGCCGTTTAAAAGGTTCTCGACTAGGGCCCTAGTAACTGGCAGCTTTACCTCTTTAATAATTAGTTAAGCTAAATTCATTGGTGGAACTAATTACCCTTAAAAACATTTCAATCCATTTTATTCTATAAGCACTGGCTTATCTTATAACACCCGGAGACTCGAACATACTGTTCAACCATTTTGAAATAGAACGGACTATACGTGCATATAACATAGCACACACATACATATAGGTATTAGGTACATACATATATCTACTCCGAAGTAAGTACTTGTGGTGATATGAAAATCCCGCATGCACATTTATTTTTAAATAGTGCGATAACGAAGCTATAATACAGATAGGTACCCCTTGACATTACATTTTATAAAATCACATTACAATATTATTGTATTATTGCTCGTACAAGTATAAGCAAATCTAATACTCTTTACTGAAATTAGTAGGTGAATACAGTTTCCGACGCACAATACATAAAATAAATTAGAATTTTAAAGACGATTTAGGCCAAATTTTTTTAATTTCATGAAAAAATTTATGAGTTTTTTAAATTCCAATAGAAATGACACTATCCAACTGCTTTGACATGAC
Source organism: Zeuzera pyrina (assembly GCA_907165235.1). Taxonomy (NCBI): domain Eukaryota; kingdom Metazoa; phylum Arthropoda; class Insecta; order Lepidoptera; family Cossidae; genus Zeuzera; species Zeuzera pyrina. The sequence continues at coordinate 293,014 of OU015617.1, forward strand.
ATCACAAACTTACGATCTCATTGTTCAACGCTAGGATTATACAGTTTTAATCAGTTCAATTAGCCATCTGTGACATTTTTATAACATTTTAATATCAAGGGTGTGGTTTTCTAAGTTCCGTGATATTATTAAGAGAGCTTCATTTGTAATCTGTAGACTTAAATTGCGCCATGGATGCACTCATGTACACTTAGCAAAAATTAGGATCAGAGACAATTTTCTCTGTGAGTGTAGTGTAGACCAGCCTTTCCCAAAGTGGGCGATAACGCCCCCTTGTGGGCGCTGCAGGCCTAAAGGGGGGCGGTAAGAGACCCAGAAAAAAAATGGGGGCCATTGTGTAGAGGCCTGGGGGGTGATTTGTAATTTCATTTAGCTAGGAGGCATCTTAGACAACGACTGCATGAGCTCTCGACTCTCAACTACAACTTGTGAACATCAACTAATATTAATTAAAAGATTGCTCAAACTCGGTTCGATATTTCTCTCCGCGAAGTTCATATATATGTCCTGTTTTATTGAATACACAAAATAAAAATCATGTCAATCGGTCGTTCCGTTTCGAAATGAAAGTAGACACAAACAAACAAATAAAAAGGCAACAGACACACTTTCGCATTTTAATAGTTATTAGTACTCCCAGATAGGTAATTTTCGTAGATAATAGACCGCGAGCAATCATGTTTTAACAAGTTTTTGTTAAATAACCCGAATTGTGCATTCCTGTATCAATCAGCTGTTCATAGAATACTTGTTCTGACTTGTTGAGTACGATTGAGCGTCGAATGAGATAAACGAGTTTATGCATCTTTGTTTTATTCCTGTCGGTGCGTGCTGCTTATGCAATCCTATATAAACAACGTAATATTTATTTTATTTTCATTTGCGGTTTCGCGCGCAATAGATGAGCAGTACTTAAGTTCAACACTTACTTACGTATTTCTCAAAACAAAACAATGTCGGAAGTAAAAAAGAAGAGACGGCAATACTGTGCGGAATATATTAAATTCGGATTCATTGAAAATCCGACAAACCCATCGTCGCCTTTGCGTCTTCTATGTCTAAAAACATTTTCGAATGAAGCAATGAAGCCTTCAAGGCTGCAAGATCATTTGAATAAAATGCATCCAGATAAGAAAGACAAGAATGTAGCATATTTTCAAGACCTAGAAAAGAAGCTTAATACTCAGCCAAGTGTAGCAAAACTATTTTCGGCGGCTGCTAAGCAAGATGACGACGGATTTCGTGCTTCGTACAATATCTCTTGGTTAATTGCTCAAAAAGGCAAACCACATAACATCGGAGAAGAGTTAATTTTGCCAGCAATAAAGGAAGTAATAACTACTGTGTTTCATAAACCAGCCGCAGATATTATCCGAAAAATTCCTTTGAGTAATAATTCTGTGCAAAGACGAATTGATGAAATGGCTGAAAACATTGAAGGATCATTGTGTGATCACCTGAGGACAAGTCAATTCTCAATTCAGCTCGATGAGTCCACTTTACCAAGTAATGAAGCATTGTTGCTGTCTTACGTGAGGTTTATTAAAGATGAGAAAATATGTGAAGAACTATTCTTTGCTAGAAATTTAGAGACCGATACAAAAGGCGAAACCATATTCAATACATTGGAAAAGTTTTGTGATGAGAAAGAGATTCCCTTGAAAAATATTATATCAGTTGCTACGGATGGCGCTCCGGCTATGACAGGGTGCCATAAAGGCTTCATAGCGTACTTAAAAACTAAAATTCCAGATGTCCTTGCTGTACATTGCGTTATTCATAGACAACATTTGGTTGCTAGAAACTTAAGTGAACGACTATTTTAATCACTGCAATATGTCATCAAAGCAGTCAATAAAATCCGCAACAGCTTTTTGAATGGTAGATTATTTCATCAGCTTTGTTTTACTAATGACGAGGATTCAACCGTTTGTTCTTTCATACTGAAGTTCGTTGGCTATCAAGAGGCAATTGTCTGACTCGATTTTATAACCTGTTTGACTCTGTTATAGAGTTCTTGGAAACTAAAGATACAGAATTGCACAACAAGCTCATTACATCAAAGAATGATATAGCTTACATGACAGACCTATATAAATTGTTCAACGACACGAATCTCCAACTGCAAGGCGATGAACTAAATTTAATTAAAACAAAAAACGTCGTTGCTGCTTTCGCAGCCAAACTGCTTCTACACAAAAAGAATATGGGCAGACGTGAGTTTCACAATTTTCCGAATTTATCAGTATCATGCAGTAACGACGAATTGTTGGCCTACTACCAACATTTGGAAAACCTCCACATTGACTTCACCGAACGATACCAGGACATTTTGAACTTGGAAATACCAGACTGGGTGTTGGATCCGTTTTCAAATGTCAACACAGCAATGTCACCTCAGCTGGGAGAAGAACTTAAAATTGACAACAAACGAGGAAATAAAAATCGAGTTCAAAAATGGTTACCAAGAATTTTGGCTACAAAAACCGATCCCGCAATTGTACCCTGGATTGTGGTCAATCGTTCACCGATTTTTGATAGCATTCCCATCGTCATATTTGCGTGAACGTGGATTTAGTGCTGTGGCAACACTGCTTACTGAAAAGAGAAATCGTTTGCATGTTACCAAACGTGGCGACTTGCGACTGTTCTTGAGTAAATTGGAACCTGATATCAACAAACTTATTAAACAGCATCAGATTCATCCTTCACATTAGTTTTTATATAAGGATCGATTACATTTGTTTTATTTTGAATAAAAGATACTCTGTTTGAATACTATAAAGTTGCGTTTCAATAATCATTCTCATTGGCAGGTGTAGCCCGTAAGAGTTAACTTGAGACCTGAGCGCCGTTGTGTATTACCTACTGCGCTTAGGTTTCAAGTTAACTCTTGCGGGTTATAGTAAAAGTCTCGTTTTGAATTAATGTTTAATCTCCGCTAATATAGCTCACAATAATTAATTAATTTAATTTGAAGTTATAGTGGTTTTTCAGTAGGTGAAAAAATGGAGGCGCTAAAAAATAATTTAATCCCAAAGAACCCCTGGTCTAGACGAAGGAACCCCGGATCATATTTTCTTTGCTGCCCGAAAGTATCCTCATCCTTTTACAATCTACCTTCTACTATGCCTCGGTCCATTAATTTCAATACTCTTTTAACCTACGTAAACTCCCCTGATGTGTATATTTTGTGTGACTTCATTAATTCTAACATATCAAAAGGAGGTATATTTTTGTACCTTTCTCCGTATAGGTTAGTGGAGTGTGGAGTATGGATGCCAAGGGTTTTATGCGGGAGTTGGGGCTGCGCCTGAGGAAGAACGATTTGGATTCCTGTTCTGAGTCGTACCTGGTGCAGCACATATCGCTTGCAACACAAAAAGGCAATGCTGCAAGCGTTATGGGGCTTTATTCGGGGCGGTCTCTTTGACTAAAACTACGTCCAACTAATTAAATTATTATTAGTTTTATTTTTGTGTAATTATTATGTTCGTATAAGATTGTATTTAATTTTATGAAGTCTTTATTTATTTATTAGGTAAGTTACATTTTATAGAATAATTTTAAATCAAGTTTATCATAATCAATATTAACTTTATTTATTTCTAAAGTAGGTTATATCATAATTCTAACAATATACATTTTTACATTGTTTGTCAAATCTAACCTACTAACAATCATTTTAACGTAGTAATTGTCTTTTGTTTTAGGTAATTCAACAGTTGATTAATGCATGAAGAATTGTTGGCTAAATTCTCTCTTGTACATTCATTAGACTAGTTTCATTGCAGAGTCTATTTAAGTACTGGAATGGCAACTAAGCCTTTTAAATTTACCTCACAGCCTTTACTGTGTCATTGACGGAAACAGCAGGATCGCCAACTGTATTATTACTGAGGCTGTATGTAAAGGCTGCAACAGGGGTTTTGTAGACATGTAAGGGCTACGATGTGTGTCGTAGATATGTAATAGCTATAACATGATATGTTGTAGATTTGTAGAGTGTAGAGGTTGCAGTACGGAGTGTTGCAGATATGTAGAGTCTAGAGGTTGCAGCACGGAGTGTTGTAGATATGTAGAGTGTAGAGGTTGCAGTACGGAGTGTTGCAGATATGTAGAGTCTAGAGGTTGCAGCATGGAGTGTTGTAGATATGTAGAGTGTAGAGGTTGCAGCATGGAGTGTTGTAGATATGTAGAGTGTAGAGGTTGCAGCACGGAGTGTTGTAGATATGTAGAGTGTAGAGGTTCCAGCACGGAGTGTTGCAAATATGTAGTGTAGAGGTTGCAGCACGGAGTGTTGTAGATATGTAGAGTGTAGAGGTTGCAGCACGGAGTGTTGCAGATATGTAGAGGCTACAATGTGCGATGTTGCAGATATGTAGAGTGTAGAGGCTACAACACTGGGTGCTGTAGACATGTAGAGGCTACAATATGCGATGTTGCAGATATGTAGAGTGTAGAGGCTACAGCACTGGCTGCTGTAGATATGTAGAGGCTACAATGTGCGATGTTGCAGATATGTAGAGTGTAAAGGCTACAGCACTGGCTACTGTAGATATGTAGAGGCTACAATGTGCGATGTTGCAGATATGTAGTGTAGAGGCTACAGCACTGGCTGCTATAGATATATAGAGGCTTCAATGCGCGACGTTGCAAATATGTAGAGTGTGGACGCTACAGCACTGAGTGCTGTAGGTATATAAAGGCTACAATGTGAGATTTTGCAGATATGTAGAGACTAAAACATAACATGTCGCTAAAGTAGAAGTTTAACATGATATTTACATGGCGTTCGACAGCTTAGTTTCTTGACGGTTCTCCGTGGCACGTTTCTTTGTAAATTATAAATTCGCTTTTCTAAATTATTGCGATAAGACAGTATTTGAACGAAATGTTTTAAATTCCTAATTCATTAGCACGTGAATTTTTATTTTTTATAATAGAAGGACCAAACGAGCAAGCGAGTCACCTGATGAACAGTGATCACTGCCGCCGATGGACACCCGCAACGTCCATGGAATCACGGGTGCATTGCCGGGCTTCAAAGAAAGGAGGGGGAGGGGAGAAATGGGCCACCGGCACTCTCACTCCCCGAACGAAACACAGTAGCAATAGACGCTGTTATTACAATTCGATATTATAATATAATAAATAAATAATAATAACTTTATTAATAAGAAGATACAATTTACAAATTATTGACACAACCAAATAACAGTATGCAAAATTTACACAGAGATTCCTACACCCTAATAAAAGGCCAAAGCCCGGTAAACTTAGGATGAGTAGTGTTGGCAACACTGACGAATAAACATAAAGGGGAACACTGGCGCCCTCTAGCAGAGCGCGACGGTGGTCGTCACGTCATAGAAAAGAATGACTGACGGCTAGTCCCCCATTACCGCTCGAAATTATATAAGTCAAAAATCGAGCGTTCCAAGTATCTCTATTGCTTTTTACCTTCAGGACTGCAACACAAAGTGTTTGAATACAAATTAATGAATTATTAATTGATATTAAATATTAATATTAATCGATAATTTAAGTAAAGTTTGGGGTGTTCCATTGCTATAAGCATCTAACTTAGTAATCAATTTTATCGTAGCTTACAATAGTATGGTCAACCCTTACTTAGTGGCAACATCGTAATAAGCATTTCGTCCAGTTAAATGTATATGATAAAGTAATGTTCAAAGTAGCATTAAAGAAGAAGAAAATATTCTTTGAGAATATTTTCTTTTGAAATATTCTGTAAATTCTGTCTGCCCGGTGAAATATTCTGTGAGAGGATTTCACTGGCGAGCCGGTCCAATTCCTGCTGCAATGCAGCATGACTATACCCCACGAAAAAATACAAGAAGGTAGACGGTTAGCTTCAAAACAATTTTACCCAACAATCAGACGTTAATATTTATGGTTAAAACGATATATTTGTTAGAGTTCTATTATTATTAATCCTCTTTATTGTTGAAATTACTTAATGTTGTGGACGAATCACGATAGACTGAGTGAGTTTGTTGTCGTAGATAACTAATATTGTATACTAACTGTACGCGGCCACGCGTTACTGTGTAGTAAATTAAGTACGTAGCTATAGTTATATGCAACATTGTGTCAAAATTTCAAGTCAATCGGTGAAGAATTTCCAGACATTTATTGAAACAGAAGAACACTTACATTTTCATTTGTACAGATTAGCGGTTGGTGTTGTGAAGAGACGTAACGACTATAAAAGGGCTATAAATGAGGCATACTAGAATAGACTTTTAGATAAACGTTGACTACATATACTCGGATATTATTTCTGCTAATGAAGGCCATAATATGAAGCTGCGTGAAACGTTCCGCTGTACTGTGATGAAGCAGTAACTCGTCGGTAACGTAATGAAAGTGCGCTCTAGTAGGGGAGCACTTTGTTACGATACTATCGCTTTTATTGCGGGTCCCGCGGAGCGGATGCTGCGAGGAAGCGAACGAAGGTCTTACGAACGACGCGATTAACGTTCAGCGAAGGAGAGCGCGCGGCGGTGCGCCCGCCGCCACGGGCTCTTAACGTAAAGATTACGACTAGCGAGAGATTAATAACGATTTCTCGCATGAATCATTTCATTTTGTTTATTCCAATTGTATAATCATAATATGAATAACTATATTTATTAATAACAAAAAGTACATACATACGTTAGTATTTACAAAGTTAAAACTACACATTATCTTAAATAATAGACTTCCTCAAAGTTGGCGCTTAGAAAGCTGTCATTGCTTAAGGTGCCCAGCAGACTGGCAGCATTGCCTCTTTGAATAGCCAAACTGATTATTTTGGCAGAAGAAGCCGCCAGCCCGGCGGTCTCCCGAAGCCTCGACTAGTCTCTTACAAATATCAGAAACCAGTCGATGAGCTTCGGGGCCCCATGGACCCTAAGTTTCGACTGGAAAGGGCGTAAATATGAAACTCTCAGAGAGAGTCGCATACTTACGCCGCTTCAAGTTCTCGGCAGTGCTGGCCGAATATATTATTATTAGTATTATTATTATTATTACTATGAATTATATTATTATGCGCGCACTCGCATACCTAGGCGAAAATGTGTGAGGAGAATGATGAGATTTGAGGAAGCGAAAGAGGTGTGTAAGGACCGCGACTCCTGGCGCTCCGTCCTCTCTGACTACCCCGTTGGGGATACAGCGTGAAGTTATGTTATGTTATGTTATGTTTATATTATTATTGGGTCCTTACATATGAAATTAGCGTTTTGTCGTACTGACCATTTTGATCTGAAATATCTCCTCTTTGGTTAAGAATTTCAAATTCAAATTTATAAATTCATTTAGCTGGTACATTTGAGTTTTGAAAACAGTCATTCATTTGTTTTTTCCTCATTATTTTTTCTTTGGCGTCGCTTATTACCGCACAATGGAAAACATGAAATATCAGTATATTTACGATTACGAGTTCTTCCGTGGCACCAGTGCTGCAGAAACAGCTCGAAGGATTAATGATGTGTACGGCGCTGGTGTCGCAAAAGAAAGCACGGTACGTTTTTGCTTTCATCGTTTTCGTTCTGGAAATTTCGACCTTCAGAACCAACCCCGTGGACGGCCGGAGACCAAAGTGGAAAATGAAGAATTAAAGGCTATTGTGGAAGCGGATCCATCACAAAGCACTTCAGAGATAGCTGCAGGCTTCGGGGTAAGTGACAAAACTGTATTAATCTACTTGAAGCAAATTGGGAAAGTAAAAAAATTTGAACGATGTGTACCTCATGAATTGAGTGAATCGAACTTGCAAACACGCGTCGACTGCTGTGTTACTTTGCTCAACCGACACAATAATGAAGGGATTTTAAATCGAATCATTACTTGTGATGAAAAGTGGATACTGTACGATAATCGAAAGCGCTCGTCGCAATGGCTGAACCCTGGAGACCCAGCCAAATCCTGCCCTAAACGAAAATTGACTCAGAAAAAGTTACTTGTGAGTGTTTGGTGGACTAGCGCCGGTGTCGTTCACTACAGCTTTCTAAAATCTGGCCATACGATTACGGCAGATATCTATTGTCAGCAACTGCAAACCACGAAGGAAGAACTAGCTGCTAAACAACCGAGATTTGTCAATCGCTCTAGGCCACTGCTGCTTCACGACAACGCAAGACCACACACTGCACAACAAACAACCACTAAGTTAGATGAGCTACAATTGGAATGTCTGCGACATCCACCGTATTCCCCGGACCTTGCTCCAACAGATTACCATTTTTTCCAGAATTTGGACAACTTCTTACAAGGAAAAAAATTCAACGCCGATGCGGCAGTCCAAACCGCCTTCAAAGAGTTTATTGATTCTCGCCCCCATGGTTTTTTTAGTAAAGGGATCAATGAACTACCTATGAGATGGCAAAAGTGCATAGATAACAAAGGTGCATACTTTGATTAATTAAATATATTTTACAAAAAAAAAATTGACTTTATATTCCTCCCGTACAAAACGCCAATTTCATATGTAAAGACCCAATATTAGTTAAAAAAATTTCTACTGGACTTCCTGGAGGAGGTAGGATGGTAGGAGTAGTCAATCCTACCTACACGCAAAATAAGCGCCTAAGATGTCGGTTTGCGGAAACAACTACGTCATCAACTATCAAGTAGTTACAATTTTCATTTCACTTGAACTTGTTATCTCTTGTGTCTGATCAAATCTGTCTGTCAAATTTTTTTAGAAATATTTTTAAAAATCGTTTATTAAAAGTAAAAACCCTTGTAAGATTACTTATCTCTCGCTACGATTTCTTATAATATTGTTTTTTTCTGTTTTCATAGTGTATTTATTAATTTAATAACCCAAGTATATTAAAGATGGTAGAGCCATGATTAAAGGTGGTAGAGTCATGCTGCATTGCAGCACGAATAGGGCCGGCTCGCCCGGTGAAATACCACCCTCTCACAGAATATCGGCGTGAAATAACAGTATCTATTGCTGTTGTGTTTTGTTTGGTGAGTGAGAGTGCCGGTGGTCCATCACCCCTCCCCCTCCTTTCCCTCCTTTCCCTATTTCCCTAAAGATCGGCAACGCGCCCGTGATTCTCCATATGTTGCGGATGTCTATGGGTGGCGGTTGGTTACTCTCACAGACAAATTAGCCTAAAGACAATAATTGAAAGGGCACCGTTTTCTGCCATCGATGCGCACAAACGCTCATATAGCTTCTAACACAAACGCGCGCTCATTTAGTATAACCAGAAAGCAGATCCGTGATCTGTGTCTAATTGTTTTAAAAAATATAGTATAAATTACGTAAACAATGCCAAATTGCGCTGTAAAGTGGTGTGGTAGTGACAGTCGTAAAATATTTCAAAAAGGATAATATCACGTTTCATCGGTAAGTATAAAATTAATAATAAAAATTTATATCAAAAAAATGCAGAGCTCTCACTATACTGGTCGCTGGTAGCTTTGAGTCAGCGTTTGTCCTTGTCTAGCAAGCTATAATTACATGTTGCGTCCTCACTCTTGCAAGATGGCACGTGTAAGTAGGGACGCGAAAAAACGTATCGATATATCTTTCATTTTCCATTAATTTTGAGAATTTTAATGACTACCACTCTATGAAATTATAAACCTAGTTCCATCCATACTATGTAATAATATAATATATATAACATATAATTATATAATATAATATATTAATATATAATATAATATTATATAATCGTATAATCCATATCCATACCATACTAATATTATAAATGCGAGTCTCTGTCTGTCTGTCTGTCCGTCTGTCTGCTTGGTTTTCACGGCTAAACCGCCGTACCGATTTTAAAAAATTTAGCATGGACATACTTATTGACATTGACACCAGAGGGTGAACATATGCTACTTTATTTTTCAAAAATCTACCCCTAAAGGGGTGAATAAGGGGATGGAACTTTGTATGGGAAATTTTTAACCCCTGAACCGATTAAGACGAAATTTAATATAGTACATAGATAAAACCTTTTCTAATAAAAAATATACTTCTTTTTTCCAAAAATCTACCCCTAAAGGCGTGAAAAAGGGATGAAACCTTGTATGGGAAATTTTTAACCGCTGAACGGATTAAGATGTAATTTGGTACAGAGATACACCTTTTCTATTAAAAAAACACAGTTATTATTAAAGAGATGTCACAGTTCTTTTTTCAACCGACGAAAAAATGATGGAGGTTCTCAATTCAGTGCATATTTTTTTTTGTATACGACCATGCGTAGCTTTTTATAGAGTAGTCTGATTTTGATGATTCTCTTTTATTGGATGGAATATATCTCGAGTTTTGGGTTCAATTTAATTCGGAAAAAATTTAAGAATACAATTTAACCGACTTAAAAAAAAACATTGAAAAGTACAAAATAACTATTGCTTACTAATCAAAACTCAAATACAAAAAAAAATATTTATACATACGATACAAATACCTATATAATTAAATTCGACAGTTACTGAAATCGATGCAAGCCTCCCAAACTAAACAAATCTCATCATTCTCCTCACACATTTTTGTTTAGGTATGCCAGTGCTTTTGACATTTCCGTCGGCTAACACTCTAGCAAATTTAATTATATACGTATTTATATCGTATGTATAAAGTATTTTTTTTTATATTTGAGTTGTAATTAGTAAAAGATAGTTATTTTATACTTTTCAGTGTTTGTTTCTAGTAGGTTTAAATTTTTTCTTAATTTTTTTTATTTCTCCCATTTCAGTGACCTTGGTCTAAATAAATATATAGGATGGGTCTACAACTAACTACTTTTCTAATTATAGAACGAAATGATATAAAAATTTATCATCAATATAAATAAAGCTTATAATTAGTAATTATTATTTCGTGTATCTTCAAAGGCCAAGCTCAATACCAGTGCAATTTAAAATGGAACAACTCGGAAGTATATCAAACAATAAAAAAAATTTAAATCGGTACACAATTTATGAGGTTATCGGTGAACATACATAAAAAAACATACAGATGCACATAGAATCTCCCTCTTTTTAAAGTTGGTTAAAAAAATACATACAGACGAAAAGGTTGAGTGGTTCCACATCAAAGCTTTACAGTTTCGTTTTTTGTCAATTTAATTTTTTGTGAAAAAGTTTTACATTAGGAGAAACACGTACTACCCAAACGAATTTGATTTGCATTTCTATTCCAAATTTTTGATTTTTTTGTTTCGAAATAAAGAATCTTGTTTTGATTACATATACCTACATATTTTATTATTTCTATTTTTTAAATAAGCTTATGAAAATAATTCTTGTATTTATCGATATATACAATATCTACGAGTACATCACTATTTCGTTTAGTACGTGACGTTACCTTGCCGCCCGCTTACGTCTCATTCCTCTAACTTTGACAGAATAGTTCCCATAGAAATTCGTAAACATTTCAGGTCTCTAGGGTAGTTTGTCTGTGGTTATTCTCCATCAGGTGACCCGCTTGCTCGTTTTTATAAAAAAAAAAATGTACACTTCATAGTTAGCTAAAAGAAAAATAATAGATATCCACTTGCAAAATATCTCATGCCGGTCATCATTAGACGTTCGGTTGCCAGTAAAAATTGAGTTTCTTGATTTTAGCTGCTTAATGTCTCAAGAAGATAAAATTCGCAATTCAGTATCCTAAGAATAGCTGGATCAATTTCCATCGAACACAGGTAAAAACATTCTCAACAACTACAAACAAACAAAAAACGCATGTAAAGCGGCCCACCCGTTTGGGAGTTCCGAAGCCACAGACATACATACAAATATACAGACACAAAGACAAAATCTTCGAAATTATAAAACCCTTATTTTTGCATCGGGGGTTAATATTTAATAACTATATTATGCTGTTGTTTAGATTGGTTTGATAATTTGCACATTTCCTTTTTATATTAGATACGGGAGAAAATTACAACTTGTAACACTTTTTTTTCGTAGATATATACTTACGGTTAATTACATACAAATTAGAATCGATCACAAGTTTCATTTGCATTCCACAGTAATATTTGTTGAGGTTGTGGGTGACAGATGACAATTGTCTCCGATACAATGATTAATAGGTAACGCGTTCGGAAAGTTGTTCGCAATCGAGTACGTAGTACTACTTCATTTCTTATCAGGTAAAATCAATAAATATTGCACTTTAAGTGTATATTATTTAAACCAGAACATAATATACTAAACTTTTAATTATTTAGTTGTTTCATTATAAAGTTCATTGGTACTTTCGTTAAAATCTACATTTACTTACGTCACGTTCAGTAATAACATTGAATGTTTGGAAACATCGATAGTAATAAGTATCGTGGTAATAAAGCGATAATCGGTTTTCTTTTGTATAAAAATATAGTTTTGTTATAAACAAAATAAAACAATTGTGGGTGATAATACTTTCATTAGATATTAATATAATTTGTCCAGGTTTGCTTTCCCATTTTGACGATGAGATGGATAAATTGTTGTATAAATTTAAATACGAGTAATTCCTAATAATCGTTTGTATTCGATAAGAGAGAGACGAGTGTTGATATATATCTGTTTCACAAATCAAGTAAAATGGAATGTTCGAGCAAAGGGGCATTGTTTCCGGTTTGTTTTTCAGTGGCTACTTTTATCTGGATCTTTCTAATTCTATTGTGGATCTGTCAATCTGACATTTTGATGTTGTCACTTACAAATTTTCAGACACTTCCTATTGGTCGATGTGTTTTCAGAGACTTGCTGTCTCTTTCTTATGTCGGAAACCTCAGACTGAAATCTGAGTAGTTTTCAGTTACATTAATAATGACGTTAGAGGGTACAAATTTTGTCGAGGTGTAGTATCAGTCATGGAAGGAGCCATCCACTTTTGGTGGTGATTAAGTGGCAGACAAAAATGCCCATATAGAAATAGAATAGACATGCCTATATATTTAGGATGTTTCTAGTAGTGTTAAGAAGTTTTTTTTATTATATTTAATATGTAAAAGTCGCATGATAGACCTCATGGGTTCCAGGCTAAGTGCCATGTTTAAATTCCAGGCTAAGTGCCATGTTTAAATTCCAGGCTAAGTTCCATGTTTAAATTCCCGGCTAAATGCCATATCTTATTTACATAAATACCGTGGTTTAGCGGATTGATAGTATATTTTATTTCCATACTTAATTCCAAGTTTAATTCTAAATATTAGTTCCATAAACACAGTGGACTAATGTTATCTTCTTAATCTCATAAACACCGTGGAATGACGGTGTACTCCACATTTAGTTGGATATTTTTCTTTAAAGATACCTGATCAGTTACCTTCTCGGATCATTTGTTTGTGCATTGCAGTATGAGGTTGGATTACCTTAATACATATTTAATCTCTTTTCTTTGAGATTTATTTGTGAGTTACGAGTATAGTGGACTTCATGGAAATTCTTTGAGACCATTGGAGGGACAACTCGGCTTGCAGAAGACCTAACTTAATTGTGCAGTCACTAAGGGTTTAGTGAACACCGTGGATATTCTTACGGACCATTGGTGGGACAACTCGACTGGCTATATATATACATGGTTATCTCCTTAGATGGTAATTTACAAGCATATATAAAAATTATTAACATTCAAGAATAAATATACATAACTTACCTTATATTTTGTTATTGTAGTTCATCTTAATGTTTTAGTTATACCAAATATTAAGAAACAGTTACACTTATTATTGGTTACAGTACTCATTTTTGTAATTTCCAATACAGATGTAATTTGTTTGTTTTGTATGTAAAATCTCATTTAAAATTCTTCTATATAACATTTAAGATTTCATGTAGTGAGCTCATGAGATCTATATTTAGTGATAATTATAATTCTTTAATAAATTGGTGAAAGTTGTATTAAAGTGTGTATTTATTTCACAACTGAAATCGATTGTAGCAATACAGGGAAGGCGCCCTTATAAAAATTTACTCTGTATTCCTCTCCAGGGTGGCCCTAAAGAAACCCAATATCCTGAGTAGTTCATGCCTACCAATAATAGAACATTCAAAGTTAACATCACCGAAGCCGCGTTATAAACTCAAAAACTGTATAAGTTAAAATTAAAGGTTTCCGTTTTATGATCAACTCATTCAATTTAATTAATATTTATCATCATTATAACATTCAACGAAACATAAGCTAACAGGTAAATACAGCGCGAAGATATGTTATGTTATGTTTTATAAGCTAACAGATAAATACTATCGCCGATGGTTAATTTATAGCTAAAATGCTTATAGAAAGCGAAAGCGAGTGGTAAAAGAAGCCAAGGAAGATCATTGTTGACTTACGAAGGTTAAATAGCCAGAGCGTTAACTGTCTGAAATGTCAAAAGCACTTACCTACCTAGGAGAAAATGTGTGAGGAGAATGATGAGATTTGAGGAAGCGAAAGAAGTATGTAAGGACCGCGATGCTTGGCGTTCCGTCCTCTCTGACTACCCCGTTATGGATACAGCGTGAATATGTGTATGTTTGTTTTTACATTTATATTTCACTTACGGTCACATGCACTTGTATGTATGCCAGGATTTTCCCGGAAACGTTTTTCAATACTTAGTATTTATCCTATTGTTTTAATTTATTTTTGTCCCGCTGTTGTCGCTGTCCGAGCTGGCAGCAGTGCTTTTTCCAATTTCAAAACGGAACGCAAAAAATATACATTACTATTAGATAAAGGAAATAAAGGTTTCTTCGTACTCTTGTAATAAATACTCCGAATCTACGTCACATTACGAGTGGCGTTCAAAAAAAAGTGAGAATGTAGCACAAACTCTTTGGCACTTAAAAAAGTAAATACTGATTAGTAAAGCTAGATTATCCGTTAGATACCACAAAAACAATAAGAAGATTATCTTTTGTTTTTTAATAATAGGAGACGTTTGGTTGCTATTTGTTTTAGCATGTTGACGAAAATGGAAAATATTGAACCACGCGTGGTTATTAAATATCTGTGCTTGAAATATTTTACTATGGAAATACGGAACAAGTTAATCAAGATTTATACATTATACATTTAATACATTAAGGATATTAAATGCGCCGCCATATCCCGCAGTTGGATGTTGGTGTGCCGAATTTAAATATAGAAGAACATTACATTAAACATTGTTGATGAAACAAAGATTTCTGCAGATAGTGTGCATAACATTTTACCAACATGAACGCTTGGGAATGAACATAGTATTCGCGCGTTGGGTACCTAGAATGTTTACTGATAGGCAAAACAACGACGCTTATCTTCATCAGTCTGCCTGTGACCACGATTACGACAGCTACGATCCGCGGGGTTATTACAAAAATATTACAGACAGCGATAGCCACGCGATCACTGCGTTACCGGTAACTAATTGTAAAAAAAAATTGGTACCACGTATGACGATGCGTGTCAAGACTATAAAATGCACTTTTCGCGGTAAATTTCGTCCCACAATACATATTAAATTACACGAAGTCTCGTTTTGACAGCAGATATCGCGCGATATTTCGCTGTCGCATGCTAACTGTAAGTTAGGCAATAAGCGTGCCGGTCAAAACGTCTTAATAAATTTGTCTATTTTCTAAGATAGTCAATTGTCAGTAAAGATTGAATACCTGGATCATGGAGCTTCGAATATGGACACATTATATGTAGAAAAAATGCAAATCTGCGAGGAATGCCGAGACAAACACACGAAACATGTCTTATTTAGTATCCTCTATCCTTCATATTCATCAGACCTTGCCCCTAGTGAATTTTATTTCCGATGTTGAAGAAGTACCTGAGAAGACATCTATTCGAAGACAGTAAAGCAGTGTTGCTGTACATGAATTTTGTCCAGGAAGGGAATTTTAAGCTTAAAAATGAGGTATTAGACATTACACTCTGACTGTCGAAACGTGACTGTCGATAAATAGAATAACATTTAATTAAAGTTACTTGTAGCATATTCTCAGTTTTTATTGAACGCCCCTAATACTACTGCTTTTTTTCCTCGAGGCAGTAATCGTATGTAGGAGCGCAATCGCTGCTAAGATCTTACACGTGAGAGCGTGTTTGAAAAAAATAGCCCTACACATATCATTGCGCGGTGCGCTTCATATTTACACATATAAAATGAGCCCAACCTATATTTGTACAATATATCTGCAATACTTGTCTAAATGTAGCAATTTCGCACAAACAGTGTTGCTCGGTAACCGCCAGGATAAAAAAGACCAGATTCTCAATAGAGTATTGGATTATGGATTCACTTTACAAAGGGATATTCTTACACATGGGTTATTTTCTCAACATAAAGAATTCATTGTTACTTCTCTTAAAAGGAACGTAATCGGAGTGGAGTATGTAATCCGCGAACAGTATCAGTGAGCGTAGTGAAGTTAGCCACTGATACCTACAAGGGCGAGACGGCTTCGTCACCGCCGCGGCGGCGGCAGGGGGTGTTCCGGATCTATTTTTCAGCACTGACCCCGCTCCCAATAAGATGTACCGACGGCACTTCCAAAGAACGACATAGGTATTCGGCGTCCTAAGTTACAAACGACTCAATATCGTTTTATTGGTTCTCTTTTTTTACCAAAGCTATTTGTAATACAACTACTCCTTTGAGATCGTGTTTAAAGATATGAAACTGCCCGCACGTTCAAACCCTTTTACCTACTTCCCACTAAAGCGGAATCGTTTAATAAAAGCAACAATAGATAGAACTTTTAGCTTATATAAAATATACACAATGAAACCAACCGATCAGCTAGGTACAAAAATCTTACGACGTTTCTTGTCGATATACCTACAGTTTATTCATACTTTCATTTTCAAATAATAATCGATATAAAAGACAGTATTTGCATTCGTATAAATGGTATAAGCCGTTTCTTAATGTAATGTAAATTTTAGTCAAATCAAACCAAGTCTCTACAAGTACTTATATAGACTTAAATCCATGTCATTAGTCAACCCCATGTTACTTTGCGGATATCCATTTCATTTCATGGATTCTTATAATTTTTAGCGATCTTCTTCCTAAATTCGTAGACTTGTTCATCGTCACGTGTTTCACCTCTCAATGAAGCATCCTCAAGACATCCCAGAGATCGATCTCTCGGTCAGCTAATTAACACCTATAGGCGATACAAATAGTTTTTATTTTGGATCGTACGATATGTATATATTGTTTATTCATACATAGTACGACTACTTGTGATTGTACCTTAATACTTAAATACTTTTCTTTCGTAAATAAATACATATTATACACAAACACCCAGACTCGGGGTGGGAATCGAACCCGCAACTCCCGTTTACTTTCCGACGCACTTAATCGTTGCGCCACGGAGGTCGTCATGTTATATTGATGTTTAGATTATGTTATATTCTATTTGTTCTTTATTGACTTTCTTTATTTTGAACTGAAATTATTGTTATATTCGTAGAAGGCTGGTTGCGAGTGATTAAAAAGTTTTATTATATGTTATAATATTGTTATTTACTAGTTAATTGGAGGTAGTTTATTTTTTTCCACTGTAGTCTGTTATAACGTCTTGACGCATACGCCACCGATCTTGCGTAAAATTCGGTGTTTTATTCGATAAAATACAAGTCCATTCTTAACAGCACCAAATTGAAGAATGAATCTGCTGTACGGCTTCTTTAAATTAATTTAATCAAAATTAAATCTTACAAGAAGATTGGGACTGAAAGTACCTACACTAGAATATCGACAACACGATAATATTGCGTAGTATGTCTCATACTTGATAGGAATAAAATAAAGAGCAAGGCAATACGTTTAAGTGGACAAGCGACATATTCCTATTTATTCAATAAGTCGCGATCGTAGGAAATAAAGTGTCGTGGCGGTCGTAAAACGGCGATACACGGTACATGCGCGTGTCCCGTCACGTACTACTGACAGTGTAAATGCCATCATTTGCGAATCCATTTATGAGCATTTACTCTTTACAATGACATGCCTCGGAGTATTTACTAACAAGCGATATCGAACAAATGAAGCCAAACACCTCTGAATGTGCGTAAGCAGCGTTCCGATTCAAACGTTCTGAATCATTCAAACTTACCTTCAGAATAATTGAAACTCTTTTTGTTCATGAAATGCAGTAGAAATGCGATCTCTTAGATATATGTGCGATGTCATCCTTGTGGACGAAATCAGCAATGTAGAGATACGCAGTATGACAGGGTTTATTGACATAATTGATCTAAAATCTACCTACATGTGTCGTTACGGCAATTTTCATGAACAATATTTAAATAATAGTGAAACTTTGATATCCAATAAAAATAGTGCGTAAATATATTCATTCTCTCGTAAATTTGCAGTAACAATGTTATCCAACGTATTTGTGACCTACATAAAGTGAAAACAACATGTTTTAAGAAAAATTTCTAGACACCGGAAAAACTTAAAGAAAGTGATAAAACACAAAAGGAAGCCTAAAAGTTAAACTGACTTTTGAAGTACGTGAATGTGAGAATCTATATAAGTGTACAGTGTGTGAATGGAAATAATTTTAAAAAGAAAGTCGATAACTATTACGAATTACAACGCACAATAAATTGCACCATCTAGCATATTAACAAACAGTTATAAAACGAATTCACCTACCTATAACAAATTGAATAAACTTAACTCATATATTCATTATTAATTAATCAGCGTTTTGGATATTTGGCAACTATGGTACCAAAACCCTTAATTACACGTAGTCAGACAAACAAAGAGTTACAAGAACAACTTAAAAACGCTCTTTTACAACTGACTCAGTCCAAAAACCTCTCTGAACAACTATTGTCAGAACGTGAGGATAATGAAAAAGAAGTTCAATGTATCATAGGCAGGAACCAGGAGCTGAAATCTCAGCTGGCGGAGCTTGATATTCTGTACATGGATGTTCAAGCAGAGCGGGATGAGCTACTGAGCTCTGTTGCTAAGATGGAAGACTGTAATCAGGGCTATGAAGAGGCTCTGACTCAAATCGACTGTCTCAAAAGTGAGTGCCATCAAAAGGATATGAAAATTACTAGGCTAGAAAATGAGGTAGATTGTTTAAAACTGAATGCTACTTTAGACTTAGGCCATTCAATTTTAGGTAGGAAAGTAAGTAAAAACTATTGCAAGATACCGCACAAAAGTTTCAGTAAAAATTATTTTAGAAAGTTAACAAAATTAAATAAAATCTTTTTTAGAGGTAAGAAATATATCAAATTGTATAATGTTGGCCACAAATTGCAGACAGTAAGGAAAGAACAATCTGAATCAAAAGCTTTATTATTAGAAATGCAGAAACGAAATAAAGTTTTAAGTAATCAATATGAAACTTATGTGGAGCAATTACAAAATCAAATAGATAACTTATTAAGTCAATTAGACGTAATTAAAAGTAGATATGAGTCTGCACAATTACTTATAAGTAACCAAACTTTGCAAGTGGATGAATTAATTGAAATGGGTCACGAAAATGAGCAACGATTTTTATCACTTGTCAGAAAAAATAACTTTAATTGTCAGTGTAATTACTCAGTATCCTCGGAGCTATCTGCAACAGTCATGAACTCAACAGCTGATGACAATATAAATAAGTTAAATTCATCTCTTACACCTTTGACATCGGAGAGTCTCGCAGATTGTTTCAACGCCCCATTGCCTATAATTGAAAGCCCACAAGAAAATACAGTGATTTATTGTGACGGGATTGGTCAAGGATTTGGACATCTCTTAAAAAAAGAACTAAACCATTGTGTTATTAACTATTGCATGACAAATATTTCGTATCATTTGTTAATAGACAAAATTTTAAATGATAGATTGAATAATGTCTTGAATAATAATACAAATATAATTATTTTATTTGGAAATGGCTGTGAAATTACCAAAAAGTCTATGTTAAATGGTTTTGAAAAATTACTTAGTGTTGCCACCATAGGCATAGGAAAAATTATTCATTGTGCACTTCCATATTCCTGTACAGTAACAAAACATTGGAACGACTACATATGTAGACTAAATTCATTTTTATTTCACTTAATAAATCGTCATCGTGACGCTTATTGTTTTGACTTTTTTGACACTAATAAATTTATTAGGAACTTTATTTTGACGAATGGTAAGCTTCGACTACCTAATTTTTACAAATGTAAGATAGTTAAATTATTAGCTTACAAATTATCTAATTTTACCAAATGTATTAGTTTAGGACAAGACATACCTGAGGGGACTACCTTAGTGGGCCAGTTTCCGATTACTAATTTAGTCACAATACCAGAAGGTAGGCTGTCTCCATCAGGTTGTTTAAACTAGTTAAGCCGACAAAGAGAAAGCCTGCTTATTTAGTACTAGCACATCAAAATATACAAGGCATTCTCGGCAAATTTCATGAAATAGAGCTATTTTTGGAAAAATTTGATGTAGATATTTTTTGTGTTACAGAACATTGGTTGTGCTCACATCAAATGATGTTCAGTGTCTCTGGTTATAGTGTAGTAAGTTGTTTCAACCGAATTTCTGCAATCCGTGGTGGCTCTTTGATATTAGTCAAACATGGACTGGTAGCTAAAAACCGCAAGGATATTATTGCACTATCGGTCGAGAGAACTGTAGAGATTTCAAGTGTTGAGTTGAAGCAATTTGTTATACTATGCGTTTACCGTCCCCCTAACTCTGATTACAGAGAATTTGAAAATGTAATGGAAGATGTTTTTAAACTGCTGTTTAAATGTAAAAAAAGAATTATTGTTTGCGGTGACTTTAACATAAATTTGCTTGAGAAAAATAAGTTAACGTCTAAATTTCTATTATTTTTTAAATCATTTAATATGGTAAATGTTTTTCATGAGCCGACTAGAGTAACTTTGAACTCAGCAAAATGTTTAGATAATGTTTTTTGTGACTGTAAATGGCAAGATAAACAGATTGTTAATTCTATAAAGTCAGATCATATAGGTCAAATTGTTAAATTTAATTACAAAAAACTCTTAAACAATAACGAATTTTTTTGCAGACCAATTACTGATAAAAAAATTCATGCTTTTAGAGAAAAAGTTTTAGAGAATGCTCACCCACTCAATATGGAACCTTGTGTAAATAAAAACTATCAAGAAACATTTGACGGGTTAAATACTGCTTACCAACAGATATTCACAACTAAAAAAATTCATATGACTGTTAAGCGTACCTTCAATGACTGGGCTACACCAGGCCTTAGAATAAGTAGAAATAGACTTTACGAGCTATATGAAGAAAAAAATTTCAATCATAGTGAAAAATTTTGTAAATATGTACGAAACTATTCAAAACTTTTTAAAAGAGTATGCTCCATAGCTAAGTCTTTGGCAATCAGCAGTAAAATCTGGAATTCAGAAAACAAAGTTAAAACTACTTGGAATATAATTAATAGAGAGACTGGTAAAATACAACCACGAGATAATAACTTAACTCTAAAGATCGATAGTAAAACCTTATCTAACAAGTCCGATGTAGCAAATGCCTTTGAAATCTTTTTTACTAATATTCCTATTTTAACAACGCAATCTCTAAACTCTTCATCTGTCCAATCTGAAAAACTATTGAAAGAAAATGTGACACGTAATATTGTAAAACCGTTTGTTTTTGAGCATGTAACCCCTCATATCATTGTTGAAACATTTAAATCTTTAAACCTAAAGCCTACTGAGGATAATTGGGGCATGTCAGTAAAGGTCATTAATTCAATCATTGACATTATTGCGCCTCACTTGGCTGTTATTTTTAATCAAAGTATAGACCAAGGAATTTTCCCAGATTTAATGAAACATAGCCGGCTCATTCCGTTATTTAAAGCAGGACAGCAGACTGATCCAACAAATTTTAGGCCAGTTTCCATTTTGCCTGTGCTTTCAAAGGTTTTTGAGAAAATTATGAATAAACAGTTACTTGTGTTTTTCATTTTAAATAGGTTGCTTCATAGTGAGCAGTATGGTTTTAGCAAAGGTAGATCCACCATCGATGCTGGAGCTAAACTGTTGGGGCATATTTTTGATGCATGGGAGCACTCGCAAAATGCTATTGGTGTGTTTTGTGACCTGTCTAGGGCCTTTGACTGTGTGGTTCACGATACTCTTTTACGAAAGTTCAAATTTTATGGTTTAGGAGACAAGGCATTGGAGCTGCTCAATTCGTATTTAAGTGAAAGAGTTCAGAAGGTTGATATTACCGGAGTTAAATCGAAAGGATCCATTGTAAAAATGGGTGTCCCCCAAGGATCGATTTTGGGTCCCTTTTTATTTTTGGTCTATGTTAATGACTTGCCATTCCTTGTGCAGAAACTAGGTGATATAGTTTTATTCGCTGACGACACTTCTCTCATATTCAAGGTTCCAAGGCAGGCCACTAATTATGATGAAGTGGAAAACATATTAGGTAAAGTTTTGGAATGGTTCACCGTAAATAATTTACTTTTGAATTCTGCCAAAACTAAGTGCGTTAAATTTATTTTACCCAATGTTAATGATTCTGACATTAATATTGTTTTGGACGATACAATACTAAACTTTGTAGATTCTGTTAAATTTCTAGGCATTACTATAGACAATAAGGTACAATGGGGTCCTCATATTGAATTATTGGCTGGAAGACTTAGCTCGGCAGCATTTGCTGTGCGTCAAATAAGACAACTAACTGATGTAGCTACGGCTAGAACTGTGTATTTCAGCTATTTTCACAGTATAATGTCGTATGGGATATTACTCTGGGGTCACGCAGCCGATATGCAAACGATATTTGTTTTACAGAAAAGAGCGATACGATCTATTTATTGTTTAGAATCTCGAATTTCGTTAAAAGAAAAGTTTAAAGATATTAATATTCTTACGGTCTATAGTCAGTATATCTTCGAGAATATTATGTATGTACGTAGGAATTTACACAGGTTCCGAAGGGTGGGTGATATTCATAATAGGAATACCAGGTCTAGAAATAAACTAGCTATCAAGGGCTCTAGATTGGCAAAGGTACACAAATCTTTTATTGGGGACGGTGTTCGCTTTTACAACACTTTGCCTGAAGAATTAATCGCACTACCAGACATTAGATTCAAGAAAATTGTTAAAGCTATTTTATGCTCGAAAGGCTATTATAAAATAGAAGATTTTGTTAACGATAAGTTGGTCTGGTCAAGTTGTTGTGCAAACGAAAAAAAACTGTAATTTTAGGACTTACGAAGAGGGCAATACTGTCAATTAATAGTTTTTGTTTTAACGTTCGAAAAATACTTTACGAAGTTTACTTCGAATAAAAATCTATTTTATTTATTTATTTTTATTTTGTTATTGTAAAATAAGAAGAAAGAAATGCTTAGACGTTTAGGCCACATAAGAAAGAAAGAGTGATGAAAGACTGATAAAGAAAGTCTACAGAGCGAAAATGAGTGCTATTAGAAGCCAAATGAGACCAAGGGTTACCGAGGCATGGTGTTAGCTGACGGAAATGTCGAAATTACTCGCATACTTAGGTGAAAGACTGTAACTGTAATGATGAGATTTGAGGAAGCGAAAGGAGTATACAAATACCGCGATGCTTGCTGCTCCATTCTCTCTATCTACCCCATTAGGAATAGAGCGTGATGATGTTGTGTTATTTTTTTATGTTTTTACATTGTGTTCTGATGGAAAATTATGATGGAAGATGCGATCGATAAATGCCCGGCAAACGGCCTGGGTAACATTTCATTCATATTGTTACATAGCTATCTATCAGTCATATTCAAGTATTAGCTGGGCTCTTTGTCAATTATGTAAATGAGAGGAGTCACTCATCTTGTTTATGTGGACGTTAGAAAAATGGTGTGATTGTTTACAAGAGAACGAAAGGTCGGCTACGGCGAGGCGTTATTTCATTACCGCACTTAACTGGATAGTCTCAAATCTTTTTGATGCGATCACTAACAAGGGAGATTAATTTTATATACATTAGTAAAATAATGCATTGAGATTTGGTTCACTGGAGTACACATTAAATAAAGTCCTTACCTACGGGAACTTATTATAACATAATTATTGAATCAGCAATCCTCGCACGTCCAGACCACTAGTCCGCACAGTATCGCAATCGCAGCATAATCGAACTCGCTCCGGCCGCGACCTTGACTTCTTCGCGATGAAACAAAAGTGTACAGCTCGGTGTAAAATTGAAACAAAATATTTATATTATACATACATACTGCAAGATTGATCGCACCTGCAGCTGATCGCGGAAGGTTGAACCAGACACTACGGCGACGCGATCATGCGTGTACACGATGTTTTCAAAATTTATTTCAAATTAAAAAGTTACATTCAATTTTTTTAGATTTTTTTGCATTACTGATTTATAAATTAGGTGAAATTAATTGACTGCTTTTAAGTTCATTAATTGGCGTCTACTTACCTAATTTCATAAAAGTGAAAAATTCGAGGGGTTTGTCATACAGACAGACACCGACATCTATATTATATGCATTCCTGGTATGGCATTCCATTCCATCCCGTTACTAATAGAACATTACGACAAGGTTAAACTTAGTAACTTTTTGTCTCTTCCTTCATTTTCTTTCATTCATAAGCTTGCGCATGACAAAACGCTGTCATAATTATTATCCCATACTTACATCGCGTTTATTAGTACATACATACATATTTTCACGCTGTATCCCTAACGGGGTAGTCAGAGAGGACGGAGCGTCAAGCGTCGCGATCTTTACATACTTCTTTCGCTTCCTCAAACCTCATCATTCTCCTCACATATTTTCGCCTAGATATGCAAGTGCTTTTGACATTTCCGTCGGCTAACACTCTAGCTATTTGATCTTCATAAGTCAGCCTTGGTCTTCCTTGGCTTCTTTTACCACTCACTTTCGTGCGATAGATTTTCTTCGTCAGTCCATCTTAGCATTCCTTTCTTCATTTTTTCAATGACACTGTCGTGCAACCTTGTCATACTGCATTATTAGTACATAATCTTTAAACATAAAAATCTATGTTAGCATGACACTTAGGGCCGTAAGATCCATAGTAGTTTAAACGACGGAAGAGAGTTTAATCTTCTGTCTTCGATTATTTCGTAAGATCAATGGCAGTTATCGATTACGAGCAGATTAAATTATTTAATCTATACTTGTCTATACAAAGAATCTTAAAAAGAACGAACGAATTGTGATCGAAAAGAATAATATTACCATTTGTAAAACATTTATGTAGGTTTTACTAATCCGTTCACTATTTCCATTCGGTATTAGGACAATGGATTAAACTGTCGATTAAATTTTGTCATAGATTACGAAATCCATAGTTTAAACTAACATTGATCTTACGGCCCTTACAAAGCTATGGATTCTAATACTATTTAATGGATTAGCTCTTCATGAGATATGTTCAACACATTACTGGAAAAATTTAGGTAGGAATTTGATTTATGATTTATAAAAACTAAAACTGTAAAACGACTGCGAAGAGTGGTTGGAGAAAATTAAATAAATACTAACATGTCTAACTAAAAGTAATAACGAAGTTTGGTAGTCGTGATCTCGACTATTCTATAAAAATGCAACTGCATTACGGCAACAGATGTAGCCGAGATTGAATATATATCGGAAGACAATCGTACACACATACAAACAAAAAGGGTAGTAAATTAAATTTAAATTAAATTAAAG
Source organism: Zeuzera pyrina (assembly GCA_907165235.1). Taxonomy (NCBI): domain Eukaryota; kingdom Metazoa; phylum Arthropoda; class Insecta; order Lepidoptera; family Cossidae; genus Zeuzera; species Zeuzera pyrina. The sequence continues at coordinate 318,703 of OU015617.1, forward strand.
TAATTAAAACAAATCAATAACTTTTATTCAAGAGTTTAACTTGCAGTTGATTCCTCGTCTGCTGCTGGAGAATAACTAACTTTTTATCGAATTACAAGAGCTTGTCGACGCCATTCTTATCGCCAGTCCAAACTTCCGCTCAAACAGAGTCAGATGGAGTCGCAAGCGCATGAATTTACATTCATTTTTAGGTAATCAGCAATAATTAGCAATAATTATTAGTAAAGCAGTTTTATAATTAATTTATCAAATTATTAAAGCTCATTAGCAATCAAATATTGCAATAAAATAAAAAGACTTACTTTGAAACACCATAATGATTTTTCAAACAAACTAACAATTATTTATTTATTGGAAAATTTAAGTAAAATGTTAAAACAATAAAATCATTATCAACTAGATGCTTATAAATGTAATTGACAATTTTAAGACAACTTATTCATAACAATAATCGTTATAAATCAAGTCGCCGGATAATCGTTTGGCGACAGATATAAATCATAATCGTATAATTGAATAATCGTATAACTGAATAATCGTAGAATAATCGTTGCGGTGACATATATTATTATTGCAAACGACGGAAAAGAAATACACGCTTTGGAACTTTACTCGCGCTTTTTACAACACTTATTCCTTTAATCTAATTTAATTTTAATAATACAATAATTAAGTTTTCCTCTGTTCTACATGCACTTCATTGTACTCACACCCAGCGCCACCATTTGTCCCTTACATCGCCTCTATTCTCCTTATTTCTCACTTTTCTCTTTCACCGCTCCACCCGAAGCACGTCTCCTCGCTGATTATTTTCATGTCTAATTTTTCGATAAGGATTGGCAAATTCCAGTTTAAATTATTACTATCTTGTAACGCAAGGTGATGAATAATTCTGTTCTAATCTAGATTATTCTCTAACTCATCTCATCGTTACTTTCATATTTAATTTCTCGATAACGAATGGTAAATTACAGCTTAGATAAAACTATCTTTGATGAATGATGAATAATACAGATTAGAACAAAACATTCTGAAATCTTTTCTTTTGTTTTAATCTGTATTTTTCATCATTCAGCAAATATAGTTTTATCTAAGCTGTAATTTACCATCGCTGGTTACTTTTTAAAGGTTCTGAAATCTTTTCTTAAAAAGGAAGTACGTCGTCTGGAGTGGTGAAAGAGAAAAGTGAGAAATAAGGAGAGGAGAGACGATATAAGCGAGAACTAATGGCGCAGGGATTGTTCGTACAGTGAAGTGCATGTGGAACGGAGAAAACAATTAAATTTCTGTTTTTGGAATAGTGTTGTAAAAGAGTTCGATGAAGTTCCGATGTGAGAGTCTTTTTTCGATATAATATTACATGTAACGTATCGTATCCATCCATCTATTATTTTTATATTGTTGTTATTGACTATGTATGTTGCCTAATGTCTGACTGGCCCGTTAGCGCAGTGGCAGAGCATTTGTTTTCCAAGCCAGGGTTCCGAGTTCGATCTTTGATCACGTCAATGCAAGAAATGACCGTTTCTAAATTGGCTTGGAGTCTGGATGTTACTGGGAGCTCCCCAGAGTTCGTTGTGTTGTACCCATAGTATAGGCTTGCTTTAGTTTGGGGACTCATAATTTGTATAATTGTCTAGAGTATTATTTATTTATTATTATTATTATTTATTTATTAATGCAACTGCATTATTATAGAGCGGTGTAGATCACGACTAACAAATCTCTATAACGAATGACAAATGACAATAACAGCAAATGACAAATAATCCAGGTTTTGTCACGCTTCGACTTATATGGATCTGCTTGCCGTTACTTCATCCATGGCTTGGCGGCAGAAGGCGTGGCAGGCAGGATATGACGTCGGCTAGCCAGACTCGACGGCAGTTAATGAAAAATAAGGCGTTTCAAATATTTCTTTCTTAACTCTTAAGATTTAATAAAGAAACTAGCAAATAAACATATTGAAGGATTTGTACATAGATACATACATATTTTTACGCTGGATCCCTAACAGGGTATTCAGAGACGACGGAGCGCCAAACGTCGCGGTTCTTACATGCTTCTGTCGCTTCATCGAATCTCATCATTCTCCTCACATATTTTCGCCGAGGTATGCTTTTGACATTTCCGTCGGCTAACACTCTGGCTATTTGATCTTCATAAGTCAGCCTTGGACTTCCTTGGCTTCTTTTACCACTCGCTCATTCTTTCTCTCATTCTTTCTATGTGCCTGAACTATCTATGCAAGTAAGTTCTTCGCCCTTCTTTTAATTTAAACTTGCCGCGCATTGACATGACAGCTCTGTCGACGTAGCTTCAAAGTATAAAGAAGTATTCTGTGGGTTGAAGACAGAGGTTGTGTTTCATTGAAATACTGTACGCAATAAATTTAAAATTTCATAGTGAATTTAAAAGGAAAGTGTGAAATAGTAGCTTTAAATGTTGTTTCTCTTTTCAGATAAGATACCAATACCAATGCAATTACTAAAATAGCTTAATCAAAATGTTATCAAAGTTAGAAATTACACAAAATATGTACAACTATAAAATAGAAGATAAAAAGGAGAGTCGCAACAACAAAGAAAATATTCCTGGATTTTCAGGTATGGAGATTGAAGAAAACAAAAATTTGTATAATAACAAAAAAAATGCGAATACTCTAGAGAAAACTGGTAATGAATATGAAATAAACTTTAAAGAACATATAAAAGAAGCTAACTTCAACATTTCAGTTAATCATCTTGACCTTCAAAAACAGTCAAAAATAGAGGAATTAATATGCAAATATGCACTTTTTGCTAAAGATAAATATGATATAGGCACTGTGAAAGGTTATGAAGCCCATATTGATTTATTAATTGATATATGTTGTAGTAAAAGACCATACAGGTGTACTATTGAGAATAAAAAATAAATAGAACTACAAATATCGAAATTATTACAAGAAAATTTAATCGAAGAGTCTTATAATCCTTTTGCTGCCCCAGTGACATTGGCTTATAAAAAAGAAGAAGGAAAACGATCAAGATTATATGTAGACTTTTGTGATTTAAATAAAATTGTGGTTCCTCAATCACAACCGTTTCACACAAAGACTAATAAATTATTTAAATAGATACAACATATTATCTGACTCACAGTCTGGCTTCAGACAGAACAAATCTACTAAAGATGCTGTATCATCCCTAAGCTCACTAGTAATAAATCAACTAGATAAGGGTAATAAGTGCCTATCGGTGTTTTTGGACCTGAAGAAAGCATTTGACACCGTCTCCATCCCTATTCTCGTTCAAAAACTAGAAGTTATAGGAGTAAGGGGAGTTCCTTTAGCACTGATAAAAGATTACCTATGTAATAGGAAACAATGTGTTAAGGTAGGAGCATACATCAGCGAATACTTGGATGTAACTTTTGGTGTCCCACAGGGAAGTGTGCTCGGGCCCACACTCTTTCTTATATATATAAATGATTTACTTAAACTGCAGCTATGTAATGCCAAAATATTCTCGTATGCAGATGACACTGCAATTGTTTTTACAGGAGGGACTTGGGAATCCGTGCGCGCTTCTGCTGAAATGGGACTTATTGTGGTTCATCGATGGCTGTGCCAAAATTTTCTTACTCTAAATACGCAGAAAACTGTATACATGTGCTTCACAATCAATAGAACCACACAACCTCTTTCAAATTTTAAAATTCACATACACAGGTGTAATGATTGTTCTTCTGATTGTAACTGCCCTACTATAGATAAAGTTAGCTCAACTAGGTACCTTGGCATACAAATGGATCAACACCTGACATGGCATCAACATATAGAAACAATCGCTTGCAGAATTAGAAAACTGATGTGGATCTTTAAAAAACTTCGACATATTTCATCCAAACCTCTCCTAAACAAGATTTACATAGCCCTGGCGCAATCAATCTTAACATATTGCATCCCTGTATGGGGTGGTGCAACAAAGAATAAGTTTTTAGAAATCGAAAGATCTCAAAGAGCCCTCATGGAAGTGATGTATTTCAAGCCCCGTAGATATCCCACTTACCAACTGTATAGTGAGACTGACTTATTATCGGTTAGACAGCTATATATTCTTCATATAACCCTAAAACAACATAGGTCAGCAGAATTAATTAATATATCGAAACGTAGAAAACAACTGATAGTAAACACATATATAGTGAGAACGGCATTTGCTAGACGACAATATAACAGACAATCTATGCGAGTATATAACAATATTAATAAAAACTTGAATATAAATTTTCTAAATCAACATGAATGTAAAAATAAATTGATTAAATGGCTGAAGTGTAAGGACTACAACGAAACTGAAAGACTTATAGAGTACAATTAATACATAAACATTATATATATCATTACACATATATGTTATATAACACACACACACACATACATACACACACACACACATACACACACACACACACACACATACACACGCACACACACACGCGCACACGCACACACACACACACACACACGCACGCACACGCACACACACGCACATACAAATTGAAGTAAATCCTAGTAATTTTAATAAGTAATGTTAAAGCTATGGAAGAGCGAGGACCTCTAACACAGGTATTACATACTTACTAGAGGCCTCAACAACTGTGAAATAACTATAATTATTGTTACTGAAATAAATATTTTTGTATTTGTATTTTGTATTTGTTTCTACTAATCGAAGACTTAATGATTAAAACGAGAAAATGTAAGTTCTTTTCAACACTAGACATAAATTCAGCTTTCTAGTTAACACCCATGAAAATTGAAGACAGAAATAAAACAGCATTTGTTACCCAAGAAGGCCATTTTCAATGAACCTGTTTACCATTCGGCTTGAAAACTTCGCCTGCAATTTTTTTAGAGAACACTGAGTAGCATTATAAGGAAACATAAATTATTATCAGAACTCACTGTTAATTACATCGATGACATTTTTTTTGGGGGTCAACTGAGGAAGCGTGCTCGTCGCGACCCCTGCCAGCCCTTTTCAGGGCTGCAATTCCTCTTCTGTGCATACCATGCGGGACAACGGTAATGATAATGTTAGGGCGTCCCCCGGAAGCGACGTACACCGGTCTGTCCCCGCTGGTGTGTGCAGAGTGCAGTTCGGCGTTGGGGACCGCCACCCAACACGCTGTGCACCTCGCGGCGGAAAGTGGAGGGAGGAGTGCAGAGTAGCTGCGTGGAATGTGAGAGGTGGGATTGAGGAGAAGATGAATGAAGTGATTGATATTATGGAAGAGAAAAGATTGGATGTGCTATGTTTCAGTGAAACCAAGCGAGGCGGCAGTGAACTTGCCGACTTGCCCGGAGGAGGCATCGCTTTGTGGTCAGGGGTACCACAAGGAGATAGGGGATGCCAAGGGGTAGGCGTTTTACTGTCCTCTCGTATGGTTAATTGTATGACTGAGTATGAATGTATAAATCCCAGACTGCTCTGGGTACGCCTCAAGATTGGTTTGACAAGGATTTTTGTTTTGGCAGTATATGCCCCAGTGTCCTCTGTCGGTTTGGCTGAACTAGAGCAGTTCTGGGAGAATGTTAGAGAAGTTCTAGCGACGGTTGAAGAGAACGAAAGAATTGTTGTGTGTGGAGACATGAATGGATGGGTCGGGACAGCTCGAACAGGATTTGAGTCTGTCCTAGGCAAATATGGAGATAAGAGAGTGAATGATGCTGGTAAGATTGTGTTAGGACTGTGTATGGAAAGGGATCTTTTTGTGGCTAATACCATGTTTGGGCACAAAAGGATCCATCAGTACACGTGGGAAAGAAAGGGTGCGAGAAGTATGATTGATTTATTCTTGGTGGATAGCAGACTTAAGAAGCAGGTAATGGACACAAGAGCGCATAGAGGAGCCGATCTCGGGACGGACCACTTTCTGGTGATAACCAGAATAAGGGGTCTGTTCGCAGCATGGCGACATCGCGTAGTGTCCAAACCTGCAGGGGTTAGCCGCATTAAAAGCTGGAAACTGCAGGACTCGACCACCAGGAATGAATATGAAAGGGTATTATCCAGTAAGCTTGATGATAGATTGAAAGTGATGATCGAGAATGTTGAAGAATGCTGGCAGAACCTTAGAGATAGTATGATTGAGGCTGCGAAAGAAGTGTGTGGAATGAATAAGATTGGGAACGGCAAAAAGCGTGATGTGTGGTGGGATGATGAGGTGAAAGTGGCTGTGTATAAGAAGAAGAAAGCATGGCGAGACTACCTTGCTACTAATGACTGTGGTATGAAAAATTTAATGAAAGACAGGTATAAGCTGCAGAAAGCAGAAACGAAGGCACTAGTGAAAGAGAAGCGTGAAAGGTGTAGGGTGTTAGATGAAAACAAGATGTCGGACAACTTCGAGGAAAATTCCAAATTATTTTGGAAAGAAGTACGTAAGTACCGAAGTGGTCCGGCACCTTGCAGAATGAATAAAGTGCGTTCGAAAGACAACAACCTGCTTATAAATAAAAAGGATGTTCTGCAGCGATGGAGTGAATACTATGGGGAACTGTATGAGAGTGGCGACTCCGTCTCTGATACTGAGAGCGATTCTAATGAATTGCCAAACTCGGGCCAGGGACTGGAGGATGCCATTAGTATGAAAGAGATTGAGAAAGTGATAAGAAGTTTGAAATGTGGAAAGGCTGCGGGAATTGATGAGGTGACTGCTGAGATGATCAAGTATGGTGGTCCTAGGGTCTGGGATGCCTTCTGTGCACTCTGCAACCTTTGTTGGCAGAAGGGGGAGGTTCCAGAGGACTGGCGCACGGCAGTCATAGTACCTCTATATAAAGGTAAAGGTTCCTACCTAGACTGTGCGTGCTATAGAGCCATCAGCTTGGTCAGCTTAGCGAGTAAAGTCTATACTAAAGTATTGACTGAACGTATGAAAGGCGTTTCAGAAAGATATTTGTGGGAGGCGCAAGGTGGATTCAGGAACGGTAGGGGTTGTATGGATCAGATTTTCTCGCTTCGCGTTATCGTGGGAAGGTTTCTGGCCTTAGGTCGGAAAGTTTTCTGCGCTTTCGTGGATCTAGAGAAAGCATTCGATAGAGTAGTGCGGAAGAAATTGTGGAGTCTTCTGCCTGAATATGGCGTGGAGGGCTCCTTACAGCAGGCTGAAGGGTCATTATATCGAGACCACAGAGCCTGTGTAAGGATAGACGGTGACATGTCGCCCTGGTTTGAAGTCTGTTCTGGTGTCAGACAGGGCTGCGTGATGTCTGCCTGGCTATTCGTGCTGTATTTGGACAGTTGCCTTCAGAGATTGAAAGTTAATATGAGTGGTATGGGATGTGGTGACACAGTGGTAAACTGCCTATTGTACGCTGACGATGCTGTGCTAATAGCACCATCAGAAGCAGAGTTGCAGACACTAGTCACGTGCATGAAAGAAGATTGCGAAGTAAAAGGATTGAAAATGAATGTGAACAAAACTAAGGTTCTGGTGTTTGAAAGAGAAGCGGTACAAACGAAATGTGTGATTTGTGTAAATGGAAAATGTCTAGAACAGGTGAATGAAATTGTGTACCTGGGGAGTGCGTTTTCGAGGGATGGAAGATGTGAGTTGGATGTGGAGAGACGGGTAGCAGCTGGCAATAAAGTGAACGGTGCTCTGTCCGCATTAGTGGGTAGTGTGAATATATCTAACACTGCTAAAATGGCCATCCACAATGCGGTGTTGGTGCCAACTTTGTTGTACGGCAGTGAGGCCTGGATATGCCCGAAATCGAGTGAACGTATGATAAATACTGTGGAGATGCGGTCTCTCAGAAATATGTGCGGTGTCACGCTTGCGGACAGGATAAGCAATGATGAGATACGCAATATGACAGGGTTGCACAACAGTGTTATTGTAAAAATGAAGAAAGGAATGCTTAGATGGTTCGGGCACATGGAAAGAATGAGTGATGAAAGACTGACGAAGAAAATATACAGAGCGAAAGTGAGTGGTAAAAGAAGCCAAGGAAGACCAAGGCTGACTTATGAAGATCAAATAGCCAGAGTGTTAGCAGACGGAAATGTCAAAAGCACTCGCATACCTAGGCGAAAATGTGTGAGGAGAATGATGAGATTTGAGGAAGCGAAAGAGGTGTGTAAGGACCGCGACTCCTGGCGCTCCGTCCTCTCTGACTACCCCGTTGGGGATACAGCGTGAAGTTATGTTATGTTATGTTATGTTATGATGACATTTTACTGTTTTCGGAAACATTCACAGACCATATTAAACATTTATCATTATTGTTAGAAGCAAGCCAAGGAAGACCAAGGCTGACTTATGAAGATCAAATAGCCAGAGTGTTAGCAGACGGAAATGTCAAAAGCACTCGCATACCTAGGCGAAAATGTGTGAGGAGAATGATGAGATTTGAGGAAGCGAAAGAGGTGTGTAAGGACCGCGACTCCTGGCGCTCCGTCTTCTCTGACTACCCCGTTGCGGATACAGCGTGAAGTTATGTTATGTTATGTTATATTAGAAGCAATATCAAGGGAAGGCTTTAGATTTAAAATTCTCTAAATGTAAGTTTGCACAAGACTCAGTCAAATATTTAGGCCACATAATTAAAAATAATACTATCACTCCACTGAAGGATAATCTAATTGCTATTAAAGATATTCCTGTTCCGAGTACCCTAAAAAACGTTAGACAATTTCTAAGTAAAATAAATTTCTATGAAAAATATGTGTCAAATATATCAGTCATATTAGATCCTTTACGCAATTTACTAAGAAAAGGAAAAAACTTTATTTGGTCAGAAAATTGTCAAGAATCCTTTAAGACAATAAAAAAAACTGCTTTGTTCCAAACCTATTTTAACGATCTTTGATCCTGATCTACAGATACATATTTATACAAACGTCAGTATACAGGACATAGGCGCTGTTTTGAAACAACCACAGGACAATGGAGAGGAAAAACCTTGCACATTTTTTTTTTTAAATACTTCGAAAAAAGAGAAAAGCTATATATCTAGTGTTTAGCAATCAAGGAAGCAATAAAATATTGGCAATATTGACTCGGATAAAGATTTAAGGCTTTCATTGATCATAAGCCATTGGAAACAATGAATATAAAAGCTAGAACAGATGAACTGGGAGATCTCACGTATCACCTATCCCAATTTGATTTCGATGTAGTATATTCTCCAGGCAGCTACAACGTAGCAGCAGATAGTTTCAGCAGAAATCCTGTATTAGAGCCATACGAAAATCAAGATAAAAATTTAACAATTGTAAATTTAATTAAACTAGCAGATATCCGAAATGATCAAGAAAGAAATGAAGATATAGAACAAAATAAATATAAATTAAAGTTAAAAGTTACAATATATTATAAGAAAAAAGAGAAGATTGAGAAGATCCTCACTGAAGAATTTAGTAAGAAACTTATAGAAAAAATACATTATCATTACTGTCATATAGGAATACAACAAATGAAAAACAAAATAAATCCATTTTATGAAGCGGAAAATTTAACTAATAATATCAAAAGTATTTGTAACTGTGAAATTTCCATAAAAAACAAATCTAGGGGGAAATTTAAGTTTGGCTTAATGTCTCATTTAGGCGTCGCTATTGATCCTTTCGAAATATTTTCCATAGTTACTGTCGGTGGATTTGGTCGCTTACGCTCTACAAAAACATATTTACACCTTCTAGTAGATCATTTCTCAAGATATGCCTATATTTTAACTTCAAAGACTCAAAGCTCAAGTGATTTTATAAAACTAGTTCAAAAAGTGACACAAGTAAATAAGATTGGTCTGATTCTATCCGATCAATATCCAGGTATAAATTCAAAGAACTTTAAAGCTTTTTTAGATAACGAAAATATACCTATTATCTTTACTGCGGTAAATACACCATTTTCAAATGGTTTCAATGAGAGATTGATCCAAACACTAGTTAATAAAATAAGATGTAAGATCAACAAAAGAAAGAATAAATTAGCGTGAACTACTATTGCTCATGAATGTATCCGGTTTGACTGTAACAGATTTTTCCCCAAAATATTTATTAGAAGGCAAAAATGTTGATATTTTACCACAGGAATTGAAAAAAGACATAACACATAATGATTTAGTGCAAGATAAAAAAGTTGCATTGGTAAATACTATAAAATCACACAATTATAATAAACAGTACTTTGACAAGAACAGGAAGAAATATGAATTGAAAATTGGGGATTCAGTGTACCTACGTTGAAAACGGCAATCAATTAAATAGAAAAAAATTGGATGAATTAAAAATTGGCCCGTATGAAGTTATAGAAAAGTTATCAAACTCAATCTATAGAATAGACACTGGACATAAAAAATGCGAATTAAATCTTTTCCACATAACTAAACTTGTTCCGATATTAGGCCCATCATAATTAGGTTTTTTTTAGGGGGGAGATAAAAAGGAAGTGCTTCGCCCGTCATTTAATTTAAACTTGCCGCGCATTGACATGACAGCTCTGTCGACAAGCTAACAATTTTAGAGTTGTAAGTTTTTTAAAATCTACAATATTGTTAACACCGCCCTTATATTTGCCCTTTCACTTGCTCTAAGTACTACATACATATCTTCACACTATATCCCTAACGAAGTACTCAGAGAGGACTGCAATTCGTACAAATAGATTCACATATACTACACATAGATACACATATTAGAAAATTTAAACACCAATTTGGATCGCGTAGCGAGTATAAATACATGCAATGGAAACTACTTAACGTAAACAAGATAGCCTTAAAGTACACGACACACATCCCAGTGATCTAAGACAGATAGCAGACACGAAAATGGGCAAAAATGTAGTTCTCATAAGGAGAAAGATCGTTTAGTTAATAGCGCGCCGTTGGAGGCGCTCACGTGGTGATGTCAGCCGGCCGCGCGACACGAAAACAGAGGACGAAACAATAGCAATAACGCCAAATATGTGCGCCACCTCGCCTCGAGACGGTTACATCATTATGGTTACTGAACGAGACACATCGTCCGAATACTTGCTATAATTACTGTACAGTACCCGAGACGGACGCGACCGGTTCGCTTGAAACAAGTACCCACGCTCACAGGTGTAATAGTAACCAAATAGCACTTTATACGAGGCTTCAGAACCTGATATGGTCATCGAAATATGGCCCGTTAGCACTGTGGTTACTGCCATACCCTCCAGGATTCTATTGCCGGCCAATTCAAATTAGGAAGCCAATATTTCTAATCTTTCATGGATTCTGAGCGTTCTTGGATTGGATGGAGTTCTTTGTCTCAGACCGAAAAAAAAAAGACAACGCCGTCCAAACAACGCAGTGTGAAGCCACCGAAACTATACTTTGACATGTACATACTAAGCACACACACACATGCAACTAAGTAACTAAGAATTAAGGGACCTACATAAGATATCAATCTAATACATTAAATATATTAATATAATATATTGATATATATATATATGACTAAGATACTTATTAATCTCTAGCTTCTCATTTCTGTTTATTAATATAAGTTGACACAAGAAATCGGCTGTGACATATTCACTAACAAAAAGACAGACAGACGTAACGAAAGGACCTCTTAAATGTATATTAAGTGCGCTTTATACTTAGTCAAAGTCAAAGTCAAATCAATTTATTCAAGTAAACCCAAATGCAAAGTATTTTTGAACGTCAAATCTACTTTAGTTCGGTTCAAAAAAGAAACCTGAATACTGAGAAGAACCGACAAGAAACTCAGTCAGGTATCATTTTTTCAACATCATTCTACAATAGTTATTTAAAAATACAATATTTATAAAGCCAGTAAATGCATATGCAGAGAGGATCGCTTCCAGTCTATTGTTGTGTCTTCAACGAAATCGCTAATTTTGTAGTATGCTTTTCCAATCAGTGTGCGTTTAATGACAAGTTTTAATCTCTTTTCTGTTAGTTGAGTAATTTCTTGAGGAATTTTATTATAAAAACGAACATAGTTACCCAAAAATGAACCACTTGACTTTTGTAATTTAAATTTAGGAATAACTAGCTGATCACGACCACGAGTTTCCATACCATTAATAACGCCTGTCTTTTGAAATAGATCTAAATTTTTTCTAGTGTACATTATGTTTTCATAGATGTATAACGAGGGTAAGGTGAGTACATCAATGTCTTCTCTCTCAGCGACTCTCGTGCGTTCATACTGTAGATGGTACGTATTGCCCTCTTTTGTAAAATAATGATAGATTTCATATGCGCCGCTGATCCCCACAGTAGCAGACCATAAGACATAAGGCTATGGAAATATGCGAAATACACCAGCCTAGCCGTAGCTACATCTGTCAACTGTCTAATGCGCCTAATAGCATATATTGCCGAACTGAGCTTATTAGATAAAGTCCCGATATGGTCCGCCCATTGTAACTTATTGTCTACTGTTAAACCAAGAAAAGTAGCTGATTTCATTAATTTTAATTGTTTCCCATCCAGTTCCAGTCCATTATGGATTTTGGGTACATTGGATGGGGAAAACTTAACACAATTGGTTTTTTGTGCATTCAGTAGTAAATTATTGGCAGCGAACCATCTCGAGACATCCGCCAAGGTCCTATTCTGTCCGCTAATATCTATATCTTTTTTGTTAACTAAATACTATTAAATTACTAATAAATACTAAATATACTAATAAATTACTAAATAAACACTATCTGCCTAAACATACAATTGATTAAGTAACAGTATTCTGAATGTAATGAAGAAACTAAATCTCTTTCACAATATGCCTTTGCATTTGTAAATCAAAAAAACTTTGGAGATTCTCCCCTGTTTCAATAGAAGCTCAACTCGTCCGTTTATCTCTTAACAGGATATTAAGAAAAGTGAAAAGAAACTTAATCCGGTTGCATTATCTTGGCTGGCAGTCAAGAAGTCTTTAACAGCTACCATAATGCTCTTAAGCTTCGTACACAATACGACATAAATTGTAATAAACCTCAAACAAAACAACGTGGACCCACAGTGACAATCCACCCATGGATGTTCTCATTTCGCAAAAGTTCAATAATATTTGTTACCTTAAAAACAATTTTAGTTACTTCAATTGGCCATCTGCGATAATTTTGTAACATTTCAACGAAAAGAGTGGGGATAGAATAGATTGCAACGTATTCAAATCTCGTACCGAATCAAAATGGATGGAACATTTGCTCTAAGAGTGTGTTCGTTTTTTGTTGACCGATTTTCTGAGCTTTTCACTAATGTGCGTGACTAGGGAAGAGTCCGAGTGCAACAATACACAACATATTTTTATTTTTTTTAATGCTAGTAGCTGAAACACTTAAGATTTACGAGTATTTTGCAAATAATTATTTCAGTAATGTACATGAAGTCGGTCATGAGTTGGCACGAATTACACTGATAGTGCAAGATTGCCATACTTACTATAGCTAACTGTTTTACTCGCGGTTACGCACAATAAGATAGAAAGAGACACGAAAATTCATTTGACACACGGTGATAAGTGCGGCAACTTATTTATTGCCTTATGTTTCGTGGTCCGAGGTCCAAAGAGAAGTAGTCTAAAGCATAATACACGTTACACCGTGTCGGGGCCGGGCCGTGCCACGGGCGGGGCACGGTGAAACATCTACAACATACTTTTGTATGAATTAATTCATGTTCGAGCGGGCCGAGTCCGTACCATTGCCGGGACACGGTCGGGACACGGCGACGCAATGTCGGTGGGTATTTTTTCCGCTTCCGACCTGGCCCGGCGGTAACAACAACGACCTACAAGGAACTAAATTGCATTATAACACACTTAGTTTTATCTTTAAAGCGATAAGTGAAAAGTAATAAAAATGTAAATGAAAAAGAAATTCCATACATACATACATACAGACATACCTTCACGTCATATCCCTAACGGGTAGTCAAAGAAGAAGGAACGCCAAGCGTCGCGGTCCTTACATACTTCTTTCGCTTCCTAAAATCTCATCATTCTCCTCACACATTTTTGTTTAGGTATGCGAGTGCTTTTGACGTTTCCATTCTAGCTATTTCATTTTCATAAGTTAGCTTTGGTCTTCCTTGGCTTCTTTTACCACTCAAACAAATAAAAGAAAATATAAATAAATAATGGGCAGATGCTTGACATCATTCAGTATACTATACTATAGTTTTATAGTGCATTAAATATACGTATTGATTAGTGTGCTTTTATTAGTCATTTACACATCGTGCTAGGCATTTTTCATGTAAAGTATGTATATTATAATTCATTTTTGATACTGTGTACACTATTCCATAGATAAAGCTGTACATCTATTTTCGTCTAAAACCATGCGCAAGCAATACCTAATAGACTTCTTAACCACTTCTTAAGCTTTCAACTTTAAGTAACCGAAAGATAGATTTATTAAAAATTCATTGAAAAATGTACGAGTTATTAGCTCTTAAACTTAAGCAGCGGGTATAAATATAAGTCCTTTTTTTAAACGCAGGAGAAATCTACACACAGATACTTATCTCCTTGAGGGAGAGCCTGGGCTATGTGGGGGACTTTTACCTAGCAGAACCAAAGGTGGTCGTCCTCGACGTGCTATCGAGAGTTTCCGGGCTTTCCAAAGGAACGCAGAACTCTTCTTGCGCTGTACCGAAACACTTCTGGGGGGAGGGTACTCTGCTAGTTGAGATATCTCCCTCCTAAGTCCTTGAAATACTCTGAAGCGCTCACCACGCCAAAAATGTGAAGTGATCGTTTTCGTTTCCACAGTTTGTGTCTCCAACTCTAATTTTGCCGTTGAAACCGGCACGCTTATTATCTAACTTGCAATCAACATGCGACAGTCAAAACGAGAAATTGTATAATGTAATTTGCAATGTATCATATATGATATAAATTTTTATTACAATTAGTCACCGGTCGCACAGTGATGGCGTGGCTTTCACTGTCTGCAAATTTTCGGGTAATGATCACGTCATAACCTCGCGGGTCCTTCAGATTGCAAAACATATATAGTAATTTCCATAAGAACGATCCGGTCAATACCGTCGATGTGCCGGAATTTAATACCACCTACATGTTTTGAATTTAACAAACATGAAATAACAAAACAATTTATGTAAATTGCTTTATGTTTTAGTCATTATTTTATAGGAAAAAATCGATCATCGCGAGAGTGAGTTTGCGTAAAAGAGAACTAGCAATTTATTCACAGGTTATAAATAATTTATTCATAACCTGTTAACACTCTGTTATATATGAAAAAAAGACTCGAATATGATTCGCAGTACTAACGAGATAAATTCACATTTTCGTAATAAATTTCACACAATCTCTAATCCATGCATATGTTAAAATGCCCACTGCAACAGGGCGAACGATAAACAGTAGGTAATCTAATGCATTTGAGCAAAATGTAGGCACTCGTAAATGCATTAGCATAGGAACACCGGAACGCAATAGATAATGCGTCTGAGGCGACCTGTTCCATTGCATGTCAAATAATACATACACAATGTGTGATTATGTAATGAGATCGTTGGCATCACGCAACAACTTCCTATGCCTTTAATGAGATAGTTCGATGAGATTGTTGTCCTTGGATAGGTCTTTTAAAAATATCGAGGATTGCGATTACATGTTGTCCATTCAAAAAGTTTTTATTGAATAAATAAAACGCAATCTTACACTGACGTTGCTTGAGGTGACGACCATGAAGCAGTGTGTGTCCAAATAAGCACTGTGGAGATAAGTCCCCTTGTACAGAATGCAAATGCCTCAACAGTGTCGCAGTAGGCTTCGTAAGTCGTTTGGAATCACATAACGACCCTTGCATAATATTTGGAGCTTTTAACGAAGACTATTTCCATAACGATAATACTGCAGTGTTTAATTTAATGCGTGACGCTGGTTATCGATTTTTATTGTAACCTCTGCACGCGGTGATACTCAGATAATATTTTTTCTCTTATTAAGTTGTATTTTATAACTCCTCTTCAGTTACCATCGTCTAATGCGGTCCGTTTTTCTTTGTTATTACCTGTTAAACCGCGAACTCAATATACTCTTAGTATCAAAAAGCCCCCTTCTAAGTACACGTATTATTGTGACGGGCTATTACGGATCCCTACACTGCACGTGGCAGGACACAGGCCAATTCTTACGTATCAAAAGTCCTACGACATATTTTGTTTTGCGGTTGGCGCTTAATAGATAACAACTGAAAATATATAATACTAATAGTTCAAGTTTTAAATCATTACTATGGCACTACAACAGTGCTATTGGCAAATTAAAGATGGTTTAAAATAAAGCGCGCTTTCGAATTCATCGGTCAAAAAATGTCATGATGGTTCCATGTCAAAGTTGTTATTTTTATATAAACATCTTTGAAATTCATATGTAAAGTTAAGAAGACAAACAATTCTAATATCCATAATTGAGAATACAAATAAATGCGCGAAACGTTATCCACTAATGGATATATTCTCGTAAGCTTTTCTCCCTATTCTAAATTTTATTAAAGGGTATGACTCGACGTAAGAGCGTGTTATGAGGACTCCATCCCAGCGAGACGTATCTCTAGCTACATTCTTATAAGCGTTATAAAACGGATTCATTGTCAAAAGACGTAAAAAGGTGGCAGAAAGTGGGTCGTGTCACATCTGCGAGAGGGCTCTCGGAACGACAACGTAAGCAACTACCGAAGCAGTAATGGTTAGGTACTGCGAACACTAGCGTTACTGGGATAACGAGCGAATATTTTTCTCAATTATTCTCAATATGTATTTCAATCGTTGTTAGGTAGCTATTACGCGATACCGTCGAATGGATACCAAGTACTTTCGTACACGATATTTTTAGCTGTGATACCTACTTGGTATCATTAAGTAAAAATACTCGTAGCGTATCTAAATACCAGTATAAAATTATTATGAGAGTTCTGCACGATATTAATAAACTGGTATTTTTTCAAATATAGTTTCTAGAAATCAATAAGACTTAGAATTTTGGTTACATTTTACTTATAAATTTATGACTTATTTATTACCTACTACAATGATTGTTCCATGGAGCGAGTATCACAATGGACGAAGCATTTGCTCTAAGTGCGTGTCCTTAAAATGTCCTTTTTTGTTGATCGAGTTTCTAGATTTTAACTAATGTGCGTGGCTAGGGAAGGTCACAGTACAGCGATGCACAGCTGAACATGACATATTTTTATTATTGTGAATTTGTAGTCGCCAAAACACTTATGATATACGAGTATTTTGTAAATAATTATTTCATGACCGACTCGTAAGTTGACACGAATTACACTGACAGTGATTTGGTTGTTATTCTTGCTACAGCTAACTCTTTTACTCGTGGTTACGTTTTATGAGACAGAAAGAGACACGAAAATCCGTTTAATTCACGGTGGCAAAAGCAGCAGCTTATTATGGCTTCGTCCATAATGGTTCTTGATTTGAGGATTGCTTAGAACTGTCACTACGTTCCCCTCAACTGCGGTTCGGGAACCACACCAAGGTACTGGCTAACTCACTTCAAATTTAACACTTGTGCAGTTGTCGTTTCTCATCTCCTTGGGGGCCCCCAAACTGGGTCGCTAGTAGTATGTGGTAATCTTGGGTAGCTATGTTCTGGACACTGTCGATCCAACCGAACACCGAACAATTTGTAGAAGTGGTCTTATTATAATTATAGATTATTAAAATGGATGAGCGCTTCGTGCACCGCTTAGCGAACCCGAACATAACGAAAAATTAACGACGAAAGAACGGAAGTACGACGATCGCACCAACGAGCTCTGACAAACAGAAAGGAATATCGTGGCCAATGCATTTCTTAGTGAAAACATTAGAAAACTAATGAAAATGTAATGATCTATGTACTAACATTAATAAGAAAAATGAAAGAATACGGAACATGCCGCAGACCTTAAAATAACCCATTTATTTTAATTGAGCTAAAACATAACTAAAAAGTAAACTCTAACTTATACTACATCCTATACATCAACGTACTTACAATTACTGAACTTGTAAAGGACAATTTTCGCAGCTGAAATATATTACCAACACGCACTGTGACAACAAGGGTGACACCGCCTATACCATGATTTAATTTATGCACACATGCCAAGCTCCACTGCATAGGTAGTAAAGAATTGTCATTCAATACGACTACCCTCACACAACGGTGTGTGACAATCATTGCGAAACCATTTACTTCTCTGTTGCAATTGATTCCCAAAAATTGTTAAGAATCTTGGTCCAACAGTTTCGGAAATAAGGATAATTACTTTTTGTGTTTCTACTATTTTTCAATATTTTAAAATATATTTAAATATTATTTTTATTATTTTATTTTAATATTTTAAAACGTCAACTGTTACAATATACATGTGGAATAACAAGATGTACTACTCTGTCAAGAAAGTACCGGGAAAAGATCAATAATACACGAAATGTTAGTTATTCATCCAAATTTATTTTATCACCTTCAAAGTATCCTCCTTCAGAAACGATACACTTACGCCAACGAATAATCCAATCGTCGAAACATTTTTTAAACGCTTTTTCCGGAATTGAGTGAATTCAGTGCTCGCCGCGAATTCTCCTTTATGTCTTCTACCGAATGAAAACGGGTGCCACGAAGTGGTAATTTGAGTTTAGGAAAAAGAAAGAAGTTGGCTGGAGCCATATCTGGTGCATAAGATGGTTGCTCGATGGTATTTGTTAAGTTTTTGGTCAAAAATTCGTTCACAACGATGGCCTTGTGCAAAGGTGCATTATCGTGGTGCAAAATCCAAAAATTTTCTTTCCACAAATTTGGCCTTTTTCGTCGAATTTGCTCTCATAAACGCTGCATAACGCCCAAATAATATTATTTATTTACCGTTTGACCTTCCGGCAAGAATTCTGAGTGCACAACACCGTGATAGTTAAAGAAAACAGTCAACATGACTTTTACTTTTGATTGACTCTGGTGTGGTTTTTTCGGTTTCGGTTCAGTTGGAAGGCGCCACTCCGAAGCTTGTTGACTAGTTTGCACGTCAAACTCGTAAACCCACGTCTCGTCACCTCGTCACAATGCGTTTCATGAATGTTGGATCGGAAATGACTCGTTCTAGCACATCCTCAGCGACTCATATGCGATTGAGTTTTTGGAGAAAATTCAGGTCTTTTGGGACTAGCCGAGCGGCAACATGTTTCATACCCAAGTGATTATTTAAAATGGTACAGATCAACTCGTGAGACACAGAAAGTTCGGCGGCTATCTCTCTCAAACTTGAATGAGGATTTTCAGTCACTATTTCCTTCACTTTTGCGATGTTAACTTCAGTTGCAGACGTTGATGGCCTCCTTGTTCAATGTTTTTGTCCATTATGAAATTCGCAATATACACTAGAATGATATAACTAAAAACAGCACTGTATTTAATCTAAATAACAGATGCAACTCAAACTCCGCGCCAAAATGGAAAACAGTTGTGCCAATCTAACAACAACAAAAAAACAAAAAATTTTATTTGGAACCATAAACAAATCATCCATTCCCGATACTTTCTTGACTGAATGTATCACTAAATCAAATCGATTTATAATTTCTGAGAAAATCGACCTTACCAGACAGACAGACGTACAAACGCATGAGTAATCTTATAAAGGCTCCGTTTCTCCCTTTAAAGTACGAACTCTGAAAGGTACGGTTAATAAAAATGTCTTTAGAAACTTTAATTTCTTGTCCCTTAAAAGTATGTTATGATAACAATAACATCGATACTTTTCCAATATCGATTCACTAATTGAAGTTAAAATTTCAATTAGGTTACAAATTCTTAAAGTAGGTTTAGACGTATTCGAAACTGGTACGTACATTGATACTTTTCAGCGATGCAAGTAAAGGTATCGATATGTCTGTGGAATCGATTCGACTCTAATTACATGTGCGCGTAATGTATACATGCGATGCCCATTATTAATCGGTAATTAAAATATCATAGTACATAACATTCCCATTATAGAGTCAGCACGATCAGATAAATGTACTGTATGTACAGATGCATGTACTTATGCATACACGTTTCATATATACATATCCTCACGCTGTATCCATAACGGGGTAGTTAGAGAGGATGAAGGATCTTTATTACATACTTCTTTAGCCTTTTCAAATCAAATAATATGTAATTAATAATAAATAATTAAAGCTTACAAGAATGGTTTAATTAATTGTACAAAGCGGGATGAAGTATTGAAAATAATAAAGGTCGACGCTCACACATCACCCCGGTATACAATTAGCACCACCTTGCCGTTCGCGTCCACTTTTTGTCAGTGGATTGACGAGTAGATGACGGCGAGTTGACACCTTGCTGTCGAGTGGATGCTGCGTGGTCAAAGAACGAAATTTGTTCAAAAACCTCACGTGAATCATTCATAAGCGGTGCGAAGGTGTTACAATCTACTGGATTAACGGAAAGCGTTCCAGTGGCGTTTAAAAGTGAGCATATGTGTATAGAAAGTCCATGAAACAATCCTAATCACTCCAGGAGAGGCAGTGCTTGTCGGTGGCGGGTTGACAAATGAGCGATGATCTTTAAGCAGGTTATTTATTAACAAACAGAGTCACAGCCGAGTGTAAATTAAAACAAATAAACGCTTCTCAGCTACGATTTACATTAATTCTAAAATGAATTCGTAATTTAGAATATTGCAATAATCTTGAAGTTGACTTCTATAAAATTGTAATCTTTTTGTTTACCTATTTTCAATTGTTCATCTAATTTGTAACGAACGTTATAATAGTTAGTGTTTTACAATTATAATGCAATATAACATTTATATAGGAGCGTATATTCCTAAGCGTAAAAAGAACAAATTCCCGAAGCGTTTGGTGCAGGGGGCGACCCGCGTACCGTTTTAAAATAAAATTAAACGCAATGCCACTACAAGTTTAATACCCAAAAGATATTTCAGACAATTTCATAGACAAGTGCATTCAACTCAAACTTAGCAACTTTAGAAGTGCCTAAAAGCCTGTAAAGTTTGTGTGTAATTGTTCGTAAATAAAAATTACGGATATTATCTCACTACACTGACTCAGGTAACCTTGAGAATCTTCCGTTGTTGCTGTTATAACTTACTGTGCAGAATGATCGTTCTCAGCGTTACGCAGATCAAAGAAATATCTACTTGCTATAAAGTGTTTCAGAATAACAATTTAATTGTTTGGAAGTTTTGAATATAGAAGACAAAATCACCAACCATTTAGACAACGTCAGCGTAATTTAATTTTTTTAGAGGCTTATGTTTAATTTGATACCAAAAATATTTGATATGAAATAGGTTACCAAGACTCACAAGCTTTCACTCTTAAAAATTTATCAGAACTACTTACGGTGTTTGGAGGGTAAAAGATGCAGTTTTCTTAATTTTTTGTTGTTTATGTGCAACATAGTCCTAGTCCGCATAAAAAATGTCAGCTTTCTAGGACCTCGGGAAGTATATACTGTAAAGGTTTTGATGAGTGAGCTAGGGAGCGAATCAGAGGCGAAATCGACTTATTATTGGTAATAATCAAATCTAAAGCATAAAAGCTAGACAAATGAAACTTTGTTTCATAAGTCTGATATCTACATCTTATTCTGAGAATTTGAGTTTTCTAGTTTTATCGAGGCCGAAGCTATGAGGGTTTGAAAATACGACGAAACATTTCTAGAAAACGTAGGTAGCGCCCTATTTTATTGGGTTTCGTAGTCAACAAAGAACCCTTTGTTGACTACGACACGACCGGTGACTAATTGTAATAAAAAATTAACATCGTGTATGATAATTCCATGTCATAACTGCATCTTTATTGCCGACCTCCGTTGCGCAACGAAAAAGCGCGTCAAAAAGTAAACAGTGGTTGCGGGTTCGATTTCCGCCCCGAGTCTGGGTGTTTACGTATAATATGTATTCATTTACAAAAGAAAAGTATGTAAGTAGTATATCAGTTGTCTAGTACTCATAACACAAGCGCCGTGCTGCTCACTTTGAGTCTAGATGGCGCTGTGTGAAATGTCTGAGTAGATTATTATTATTACACTATGACCGTGAAATGCACTTGTCGCGGTAGATTTAGCGCCACTATACAAATTACATTATACGAATTCTCATTTTGACGGCAGATATCGCGCGATATTTGGCTGTCACATGCTGACTGCAAGTTAGGTAATAATCCCGCGGGACGCAGAAATTGGAAATACGGCATTATATGCATACGTACATTTAATGTCGAAATGTGTCATGTCGAATCAACAATTAGTTACCAGAGTAGTCGAAATTCTTTACACATACGAATGACACGTGGAGCCACGAATAAGATCTAATACAATCATAAATCTATTGTTGATATAGTAGGTGTAGGTATGGCTGCCAGCAACGTCTGGCGGCGCCCACTGAGGCGGCTTCGTGCGCTCACTCCCGCCTGATTACCTATAAAGCTCTTTTAACGGACTATCTTCAATGAAATCTCAGCGAAATGAGATTTTGTTTAATCAATTTTCTAAATAAATCTTCATCAACTTACGTAAATTTTCTTATATTCCAGTAACTCAGGTGTTACTATTAGCGATTAATCCTCACGCCGATCAAGACTAATTACATTAAATATATTAACATATTATTAAATTAAATATATAACTTAATCGATACCGTATTTAATGACACAACAATATTCACCAGTCGACGTCGTATTTCACTTCCCCGCCTCCCTCTTGAGGGAAATACCTCAGATGGTATAGCACGAGTGCACGTCGTTCCAATACCGGCTCCGATTTCAAATTTAATTCTTATTTAACATCTCATCGTGTAAACAGAAACGCGGTGGCAGCGACGTCGTGTGTCTCATTTCGGCTCGTAGATACATCAGCGGCGCGATTGTTCCGCGACGCGGCCGCCGCCAGCGCGCCCCATCTCAACCACTCGATTGAGGTTTCCTCTTATAAAGTAATGGATGAATTCAATCGATCTCGTGCCTTTGAAAATGAAATGGAGCCGCATTTCTTTCACACAAAGTATTCCCAGTTATCTTTCACAATATTCCTTGTTATTTATTTTCCTTATAAAACTCTACAAAAATAAACAGAATTATATTCATAGCTTGTTTACCGATTCAGTTTCATCCGATCATTAACTTCCATTTAAGCACGTAAACGATTCTGTAGAGTACACATTTTCAAGCTTTTTAATAACTTTATAATTCTCTTTAAATAATTTTTATTTAAAACATATTTACATATTTTAAAAGAAGTGATTTCCAATTTAATCTATTCAAATTAAAATTTATCTTAATAGTCGGCACTTACAGAGTATCATTCGATCTTATGTTCGGCACATTACTGAAAAAAAGTTAGCTAAAATTAGTTTACAATAAAGAGTAATAATACATACATACTTATCTTCACGCTATCCCGCACGGGGTAGTCAGAAAGAATGGAGCGCCAAACATCGCGGTCCTTACGCGAGGCGCCTGCCTCCATAAAGAATAATACTTACAAAAATGTATAAGAGGCTCCCCCAGCGGGAAAGATAATTTTCATCCAACTACCAAAAAAATATTATAACATTCAATAAATAAACTACAAATTACAACTAAATTAAATTAAGTAAAAAAAACTAAGAAACTTTGGACAAATAAATTTGTCTAAACTTTATAATTTTTCTTATCTAAATTTATAAGTAAGTGATTATATTCTCAACTAGCTGTAACCCGCGAATTCGTCCGCGTGAATTTACGATGAAAATATCGTTGTAGTAAGCTTATTGTAGGGATTATATACACTACATTATGTAGTCACGTTGTTGTCGAGCACGGAGATGTAGAGCTGAGAACGATCAGTCATCATCGGACATAATATCGTGCTTGAATGACTGTGAAAAAAACACTGTATTTGCCGGTGTAACTTCCGTGGTTTATTGTTAAAGGAATAGGGATGTCGATCGAAAAATTTCCAAGATTCTTTGTGACTTTTCGTCAAAAACCTAATCGTATTACATGTACAAATATTTACAATTTTTCCAATGAATATACCTGTGTATTTCTAAAATCAAAATGAATATTATTTTACACATAAAGAAAAATGTATTCTTTCTTTTTCGTTACGTATCTAAAAATTCTTTATTCATATTCCATCCGTATCTGAAACTAACATACAATCTAAAACCGATTGTCTAACTGACAAACTTGGTTAGAATACATAATGTTCATAAAATACACAAAAGCTGGAGTGCTTGTGTCATTTGTTGAAACAAAAAGGTCGTGAACTGTTAGTAAAGTGTACATCTGTGATATAGCCATCAATGCCTATAACTGATCGTACATCATTGCACATACGTACATCGCAGATTGATCATCATGGACATTTTGCTCGAACAGAAGTTCAAACAAACAAATAAAAATTTTAAAAATATTTATTTTACTATTTAAAAATGCTCCAAAAGCTTAAACTGT
Source organism: Zeuzera pyrina (assembly GCA_907165235.1). Taxonomy (NCBI): domain Eukaryota; kingdom Metazoa; phylum Arthropoda; class Insecta; order Lepidoptera; family Cossidae; genus Zeuzera; species Zeuzera pyrina. The sequence goes on from OU015617.1 coordinate 343,214, forward strand.
CAAACCTTTTTTTAACATTCCCCTTGTACTCGTAGTATTCGATACAATTGTTGAAACGCAGACTTGTGTAATGTACAAAATATACTGTATTGTAACACCTTCGCACATTTTTCTTAGGCAATCGACAATGGCGATCACAATTTTGATTGATAATGTTGATTTGTCAATATTCTGTAAATCAACTTTTTATTTTCAAATTTCACGACACTGCCCACTTTTATGAAGAGTTAATATAAGGATGACTCACAATCCCATTCAATCATAATCCTTTCTCAATTTGTACACTGCCCCACCCCAATATGCCACTGAACTTCACCCCTTTTTCACGAAGAGACTGTTTTTTGCTACACTATTCTTGTATACAATGTCCTATTAACAAAAATAATTAATAGATATTACGTGTGATAAATATAGCGTAATGATATACATAAAGTATTTGACTCTTGTTATCAAACAGTCTAATTTGCATATAAACTTATTAGCAGTTTCTTAATTTCCAAAAAGTAAACATACAAACACAAGGACACGTCTATAAATATTACATCTATGGAATCAGAAAAGCCTAAAGTATGTAAAGCAATCACTTTTTTCAAAAATATCTCCAACTTACAGATACGGCTATGATGCTATTGTATGAAATACTGGGGTAGATGTCATATATTAAACCCACTTCTTTTGAAATCTCCGCTTCTGGACGGCGGTTCACGATAGAACATAAAACGCACTTTAATGTGTAAGTCTGACTTAAAAAGATGCAACTGCGAAAACCACTATTCATATTTGTACGTTTGTATGAACGTTTATAGATTTATTTACCCTTAATTTTTGGTTTTTCAAATTTCACGCAGGAACCTAAATGCTTCTCGGATACAAAATAAAAAAAATTTTTTTTAGTCTTTTACCTGTCATTGAAAGTCGTCGAAATAGATTCATTGACTTCGAAGATAAACCCGGACAAACAAACAGACATAATTTTAAAAACGTTTGTTCGGGTCTATGTTACATGCCAATAACCATATAAACTTAAAATGAAACCGTTCTTCCTAAATCACAGACAGATACGTCAATTCTATTTACTACTCGTATTATGTATGTGTGTTTAATGTACATCTATAGATGTATAGATTTCTAAGTTATTTATAAGGAATAAACATACGGACGCACAGTTAATTTCAATAAATATTTATTTTGGAATCGGAAAAGCCTAAACTCGTAACTATTTCAATCACATTTTTAAAAATATTTCCAATGTACAAAACACAATTTTGTTGCTGTTATAAATTATCATGGATAGATGTCTCTGCTATGTCAGTTTCTGTTATTAAATCTAGGTCAACGGAAAAACCGTTATAAGTTCAAACCCACTTTACAGGCACCGCTCATCTAAAGAGAGTTCATTTCAGATGTCAGCTTCCCGACGGCAGAACATGATAGAACGTACTTTAATGTGTAAGTCCGACATAAAGAAACGCAACTGTGGAAAACATTTTTGATGCTTATAGATTTTTATACATATATTTATAGATTTCCGCTAAGTTCTTAACAGTTTCAATTTACATAGATACCCTAAACACTTCCTGGATAAAAAGTAGTCTAGAATATTTATGGGAAAATTCTCTATCTTCCAGTGAATATTTCGCCGAAATTGGTTGAGCAGTTTCGGAGATTAGCTCGGACAAACAAACACATAGACAGACAGACAGACAAAAATTTAAAAAACGCGTGTTTCGGTCTTGGTTACGTGCTTAAAATCATATAAGCTTAAGAAAAAGCCTTTATTTCGAAATCACAGACGGACACGACACTTCAATTTTGTTTATATGTATAGAGATGTATAGAAAGATTAAGTACTTATGAACAGGCACAGCTATCTTGTAATATATCCTACTCACTTACACTTCACTACACCATATGACATTCATCTGCGCTTCACGCGTCAATGCTGTAACCTAAGACCAAGATTGAAAATGAACGAAGCATTTGCTCCAAGAGCGTGCCCGTTTTTTGTTAACCGACTTTCTGGACTTTTACTAATGTGCGTGACTAGGGAGTCACAGTACAACAATACGCAACTGAACATTACATTTTTGTATTTTTATGAATACTAGTAGACAAAACACTTGAGATTTACGAGTATTTAGGAAATAATTATTTCAGTAATGTACGTAAAGTCGGTAATCAGCTGATACGAATTACACTGACAGTGCGAGGTTGCCATACTTACTATAGCTAACTGGTTTACTCGCGGTTACGCACAATGAGATAGAAAGAGACACGAAAATTCATTTGACACACGTCGATAACATTGGCACATTATTGTGACTTCATGTGTTACGTTTCTTGATCCGAAACTGTAACGCTCTTGTTATATATCCTTTTCACTTACTCTTCACTAAACCGTATGACATTCTCTCTTGCTCCATGCATCTACGTTGTAACACTATGGTTTGTAATATAACCAAAGTTTTTATTTGTGATTACGTGTCTATACAGAGTTAATTGAAAAATACCAATAACCTCTTAGTGCAAAATTCCTGTTATCATACCTAACAACTTTTGTTCTACGACTTTCTTCAAAACTTAATACGTTCCTCAAAAAATATTTGCTAAGATGTGTTGTACTGTCTGAAACGTAATTACTCTGTACGTATTTCCAATGGCACAGTGCAAGCACACCGGGCCTCAGCGCCGCACCGCCCCCCCGTAGTTCGCTGTGCGTGTGCCGCTTTAGCGACTGGGTAGAGTAGGTGCCATTTTCAGAAACATTTAATGTATTTTTATTTTTGTATGAACGAAAAAGTTATGAATTTTGAAGTCGTAGAACAAAAGCTATCGAGAATAATGTTAAGTACAAAATTCTAAGACGCTATTAGTATTTTTAAATTAACCCTGTTAATCTAAATCTTTGACCTACAAGAATTTTTTCAATCAAACCAGTACCTCCGGACGCCTCGCCCAAACTTCACGAATAAATCAACGGATATTCTTCATTAAAATCCATTTGTTTATGATCTCTGGAACTCAGAATAGTTTTCTACAACTTTTCAATATTGTCTGGTAATCTGTTGGTCCGGACGCGGCGCGGCGACACGGAAACACTCTGCGATGCGCGCCGTTGCCGCCGCTCTCGGAACTTTTAATTTATCACTGCTGAATTGTTGAAATAACAAAATAGCAGACTTTGTCTATGTTTATTCCATTTACATAAACAACATCGCTACACGCTACGGCAGAGAAGTTAACTATTTGTAATAATATTTTTGTTGTTAGAAAAGTATAATTATGTACACTTAAAATGAATGAAGCTTGTTACTGAATAATTAAAATTATGGCATAATTTATATTTGTATAATAATAAGTGAAAAAAAAACTTTAAAAAAGTAGTAAGAGATTAGGTACAGTTAAAGTTAATACAAAGGAGTGCAGAAAGCTAAAATTGATATAGTTTATTTATTTATATATTGTTATAAATACTATCATAAATAAAATAAAACATGCATTGTTCGTTTTCATATTGTCGTATACTGTCAATGTCAAAGGAGAGGACATTAGTAAAAACCTAGAAACTAGCTCAACAAAAACGCATATGTACTTAGAGAAAAAACTCCGTCTATTTTGATTTGTAGTCCGACGATCAATTTTGCAGAGTAGAGATTGTTTCGAGTCTGTCAGTCAATCTGAAAAAGCGATTATTTTAAATTTACGGTGAAATTTCGGACGATGAAAGACTTGTTCGTATATATATTTGGTCGGTACGTGGTTTTTCGGAACCGGTGACAAAGATACAATTTAAACCAATGATGTTATATTTAAAAAAGAGATAGACGTTAGTACTAATGCTTGTAAAATATTGTCCCGGTTACGCACACACGTAAGCCACACACTTTGTTTATACACACTAATAAAATGATGAAGTGTAAATAAGATAGCATGACAATTACCATAAGCAAAGTGAGACAAATATGCATTGCACTGCGTCGCTATACAATGTGAGATTTCAATTGCATTTCAAACTAACAAATCACACGGCTCTCTAAAACCATTGTGATTGGTCAATTTCACTTTTTTACTGCATTTTAAGCGAATCCGTGACTACTTCATAGAATATTAGTAATTAATGCCACAGAACAGACATTTTCGAAAAATATGATTGATGCCTAATGGGCTTAGAGAGTAAAAAGGATTTATGTTTGATTTTAAAATTAATTTTTCTTGAGTCATGTACATTTGGAAACAGAATTATTTAAGTACATACATTTATAAAACACGTTTGTTATAAATTTGAAAATGATAAAAATAAAACACTAGGTATTTTCATGTAAAACATTTTTTATTGTGTGGGATTATTGCGATATTAGACTCACTGCTAAAACTTCTGATTCGTTTTAAAAAATACGTATTTCTTATATACCAAATAAATAAACGTAATCAAATGTTTCATAGGCACTGCATGACATTGACGGTTCTGTAACATAACTTTTTATATTCTTTGACCAAATATAATATATTGCTCTCTGTCGCACTTGGTAACTGGGGTATTACCTATCGCATTTCAGTTTTTTATGATTTAATATTTTACTGATATTTTAGATTTTGGAAAAAATGGTGACACAAATGAAATAAGTAAGTACATTTACGCATGATACGTGATTCGTGAACCTTTGGAAGTCTTGCTAGTATAGTTTCTGCTGTATCTAATAACACAGGACGGCATTTTAATATTAATATTAGGAACGCACATAAGTTTTGACACTGTCACGTTGTTACACGAATGAGCTCCAGGTTGGCTAATTAGCAAAGTTTCAGGGTGCCAGTTTTCGAGCGCAATAACTCATCTACCTCTTTTGTAAATATAACATCATTGATTTAAACCAGCCATTCCCAAAGTGGGTGATAACGCCCCCTTGTGGGCGCTGCAGGCCTAAAGGGGGGCGGTAAGAGACCCAGAAAAAAAATGGGGGCGTTGTGTAGAGGCCTGGCGGGTGATTTGTAATTTCGTTTAGCTAGGAGGCATCTTAGACAACGACTGCATGAGCTCTCGACTCAGTAGACAAAATAAGTTTGGGAACCAGTGATTTAAACTATTAAACTTTCGCGTTGCATTATAAAATATATCTAAAACGGGAAAACCGCGATTACCGCGAGTCTCAAGCAAACGTTTACTTGAGACCACGGCCGATGCAACTCGGTCGAAACGTCAAGCCAGAATAAAAAACGGATCGCATTAAATTTCCCGATTTAGATAAAGATACGATTGTCATCAAATCGTCTTAGTGAAAGCTATTTGTTCTTCTAGGATGTCGACAAGATGGAAACGGAGGACATCGAAGTTTAATTAAAAGACGTGCTTTCGCTAGCTCGTGCATTTCTCGACAGACTTATTTTTTGACATCTAAAAATACCATGTTATTATTAAAGTAGCAACACCCTCAAATAACAGTGCTGCCATTTGTTAAAAATTATTATGATTAAAACGATTAATCGAGAATATTGACAATAGCTAACATTAGTAAATCGGTAAAGGTTCATCTCTACTTATAATAAGTTTACGACACGCCAATTAAGGCCAGAATACAATGTTGCGTGTCATATATGTATTATGTATACATATATGCTTGTAACCTCACAAGTGGTGGTAGAACGGCGCGCCGTCTCGGAGCGCCTCAAGCATGCTAAAGTCCCGTGAAGAGTGTTTGACGCGTTTCAAAGACCACTTCAAAACTATCCAGTTGCTGTTATAACGGCGATGTAGACTTATAGGATTTTTTATAAGGGTAATATTATTATAAAACACATTTTAATTAGGGTGCTACGTGGCTTGCTCAGGCCGGCAGAGTGAGATGTGAGTTGAGGAATTGAAGATGTTTATCATTACTATCACCTGGAGAGTGGTGTACCTAATTTCTTTAAGGGCGCCTAGTACACCTCTGCAATCGACATCGAATGGGATAGGTATTGAAAGTTAATTAATTAGACACAAGAAAAACATCACACGAAGAAACAACATTTATTACTTATATCTAAGTTTCATTGGTGGATTCAATGAGTTCACTATATACAAAGAGTTATTAACAGTTTTTAAAAGATTAAATGCTATTAACATGCGATTAACATTACCTTGTTTATTATTGTATATTTATTAAGAAAAAAACATCTATTATCTAACAGTACTTAGATATTAATAACTTAACAGAGTAATTAATAGTATGAAAGGTTTACAAGTATTGAGCTCAGATATTACTTGTTATAGGTACAACAGCATAATTTATTTATGTTGTCCTAAATTCCATAGAAATATGCTTAACTATAAAGGTTTAGAAACCATTACATAGTTTATGTACTGCGTTTAAATTCTCCGTGGTACAGATACATAAATCCAAATATATTTCATACATTAGAATTAAATATTTAAATTTAGAGAGAAAAATATATTAGATACACAATATCTTTACGTGGAGCTAATGTATAACAGAGTCCTTAGTTTCTAATAGAAAGTGTTATCCGTTTTGTTACTGAATAAACCAAAAGAAGGAGGTGGTTATCCACCAACTGCACCTGCTCCTCAGTTTTCCCCTTTATAGAGCATCTACTTCAATTATACCAATCACGTGCCCCGGTCCTCATGGATGCTCCTTTTAAAAAGGAACTGCGACCTGGTCACGCGTTCTTCCACCCAGAGCGAAGAGGATTTAGACTTCTTGATAGGCCCATAGAGTTGTGTTCCAAACCATTCTAGGTACTCATTGGATATCTGAGCTTTAGATGATTTTGAATAGTTTTTAGTACTATTCCTAGGTATTCATTGAATACAGGGACAGGAGGTCCACCTCGTTTTGTTAGGTATCCTTAGAACTCTGTAACAAGCACACGTAGAAATTAGGATCCTATTCCCTAGTCCTATCATTCTAATGTTCGCCCTTCTCTATAGGTAAAGTACTCAGCATGGGATCCACCATGAGATTACCTAATCTACACTACTACACATTATTAAATTACAACATTATTAATTATAAATGGGGTGCTAATCCCACACAAGTACAGCTAGACTTTAGACTAGGCGACATGTGGCCTAACAATAGTTTCTTCATGAGATTATGATAAGGCAGCTCGTTCCACAGCAGAAAGAAAAGAAAAAGGAACTATCCAGACACGAAACGCTTTTTATACCCCACGACGAAGGTCACCTGTGCTCCTACTCCTGGAACAACTAGTGAAGAGACAGTGGTCGATAAACCCTATCCAAAATTACATCTACCTAGCGAGCGATTAGATTAATAAATATTATATAAGTGTATGACGTTTATGTCAACTATAGTTTTATTACTATTCATTAGTACTACTAAATTAATGAACTTAAGACCTAATGTTTCATTCATTTAGAGCTTATTATATATATCAGAACAAAGGCTACCTAATTAGGATCTATCAAGCATAGATAATCTAGACCACCTGTACATTGGTCATCAACACCATGCGCCGTTCTAGAAAGTTATAGAAAGTTCTATCTACAAACGAATTATTAAAAATAATATTTCTAAATTAAGCCTAGGTAATTAGTAGGTTGTTATTTTTATATTAACATTACTTAATAATTAAAGGTATTATATTTATCAACAAGTTTGTTCTTGCTGATAGGCTTACGACCAATGCTTCAAACGTTGTTTAAAAAAGTTAAACTACTCTACGCTGTCAATGTCAGTCTATCACAGTAAATGTTGTTGGTAAGCAAGGAATGATTTATTTTACAAGATAAAAGAAGTTAAATGTTAATTTATACGTTAAGTAATTAGGTACGTGTATCAATTAGTGTTGTAAGCTATTGTTCTCCGTGTAGGTGGAGGTACCCAATATGAATTCCACAGGGATTTAGTTATTAACACATATACATATAAATGTAGCAACCTGTCGACACCAAAATATTGTAAAAGTGATGTAACAATAACGCACGACTTGCCAATCGCTTGCATACGACTACCTTGACAGGTTCCTTGTAGTTAGTTGTTTAGTTAACTTCAATAAATAATTATTTGGCCTCAAGTATACTTTCATTTGTTGGACTTGTATATATCAGAACATTAATTAATGAACGCTCATAGAATTCTAAAAATACAAAAAGTTATTTTTATTGTACCTACTTGAGTTTTCATTAGTAAAGGATAGTTATTTTGTACTTTACAGTGTTTTTTTTGAAGGCGGTTTAATTTTTTCTTTATAATTTTTTGATTTCTCCCTTTTGAGTGATTTTGGCCTAAATAAATGTCTAGGGCAGGTCTGGAATTAACTTCTTTCTAATTCTGGAGCGCCACGATATACAAGAGAATCATCAATATAAATAAAGGTTATAACCAGGTCGTGTCATTTGGTGTATTTTCGAAATCCAAGCTTCGATACCGGTGAAATTTAAATGAGATCACCTCGGAAGTTTGACCTCGGAAGTATGACCTACCAAACAAAAAAGAATCATCGAAATCAATTCATAATAGGCGGAGTAATCGCGTAACAAATGAAGAAAAAAAACATGCAGTCAAATTCGAAACGAAAAAACCTCCTCCTTTTTTTAAGTCGGTAAAATAAATGCAACTTCGACTGGCCGGTTGGCGAGGTGGTAGACGTTAAAAGCAGGGGCCCCAGATTTCGGAATTCGTTGGGTCCCAGGTTCCATTCCGATCACCTAAATCGTCTTCGAGTCTGGGTGTTCCTGTTTGCTTCACTATTTCATTTCGAGGTACTCGTAGTACAAGCTCAGTTTGCGGTCACGCAATTGGTGCAATCATCTGGAGTATTTAAAAAAAGACCAGAATATCTAGGTGCAACAAAAGCATATCTCAACGCCGCTTGTAATAAAGAAAGAAATAAAGTATTTAGTCTTACAGGTGGCAAAGTGAAATCAGATCGTGATTGATTGCTAGCCTATTGCCTCAAGTAGCCCATACGAATGTTTGTGTTAGGCTAGTAAATGCATGTGTAGAGAAGATTATTTCCAGAGATATATTTATTGTTTTGCCTTCAACAAAATCGTTTATTTTAGTATGATCGTCTAATCAATGTAGGTTTTATAACAAATCTAAATCTAAATATTTATCGTTGAGCAACATCCTGAGGAATCTTATTATAAAAACGAATGCAGCTACCCAAAAATGAAACATTTGACTTTTGTAATTTAAATTTCGGAATAATTAACTTATATCTAACATCCAACTTGCTTATCTTATCATGAACCATAGAGGCAAAGAGAAGGACAGATGCCGGTTGATTCCTTTCTACTCAAGCGGTGTGATTAACTCCTGTTGAGGCTGTTATGAACAGCGCCGACTGCCGAGCCGGAGTGCCCGACACTCATGAGTAAATGCTGAAGAGATTAGGAGAAAATAAAGAGTACATTTTATATAGCGTAGATGCCTAGACAGAAGGATCAGCTGACATTTGTCTTCTTCTTTGCCTTCGTTGCTTCCACACTGGCACCAAATCCTATGCGCACGTTGTACTAATATCTGTATGGTTTTCCATTCAACCGAAACTAAATGAATTGAAATTTTATTGCAATATATTATTATGTTAATAACTGAACTGATAATCTTTATACGCTTTATTTATTTTAGACATACTTTAGTACTCAACGCCCGGTGCTAGTCTAACTTAGTTATACTGACCCATCTTTTTCTATTCGGCCGAAACTAAATGAATTAAAAATTTATTGGGACACCAGCCCGTGACTTCGTTTGCGCGAAGTTCAAAAACACATCTTTATAAATTATAGCCTATGTGTTATTCTGATGTATGAGCTATATTATTGTAAAGTTTTATTAAAATCTATTGAGTCGTTTTTGCGTGAAAGAGTAACAGACATCCATACATCCATCCTCACAAACTTTCGCGTTTATGATAGGTATTAGTAAGATATTTTAACTCCATACTCAACTGATGACCTTTACACGTGTTATTTATTCTAAGAATATTTTAGTACCCAGCCCACTATCTAACTTGCTTATCTTACCATAAATTTAGTCCATTACAATTTTTAAACATTTATTATCCGCCCACGAGGCAGGGACTGAAAAATTATAAGCTAGTTTGGTTCTTTTGTTGAAACGCGCACTTGACGTGACAGACCTGATTTAATCAAGATAAACCACGTTTACGGGAGGTCGTGATGGCACGTGTCCACGATAAAGTTTTATATGTTTGAACTATAAAAGGTAATTTTTATGTTTTTTTACAGTGTTAAGGTTCACTTTGTAATTGCAGGGAATGGTCACGGAAACATTTATATTTAGCCATGGTATTATACATTGGAATGTATATGTGGATTCTATGTAGGGACGTCCGCCAGTAGGCTGCAGACGGGCTGTCGGCATTCCTCAATGGGCAGCCATTCAGCCCTGTTCCCCGAACTACAGCTCTGGTTATTATTGGCCTGGTGGTCCTCCCTCCTCTCGTCTATGAATCTCCTCGCCGTATGAATCCTCTAGCTCGTAATTACATTTACGAGTAACTTTATAAATACATTTACTCATTGGTGTAAACAAGGAAGACTGGTACGTCAGAACATTGTGTATCCGACGCCCTTGAGCAAATATCCCTATTGAGACCAAAATACAAGCGGCCCGATGAAGGTACACACATATAAAGCGGCGATGTGTGCATGACTCGCAGTCGAAGATTTCCTATTTCTATTATAAACTAAAGTAGACCGCTATACTAAGAAGCGAAAATTTTTATGAAATTTTCGAACTGAAAATTGACAATATTGCACACACAAACCAACAATAGTTGCATAAGTGTAATTAGAAAGCAAAATATTATATGAAGACAAGTAAAGTCTTCATATAATATCTTTACTTACTAAAGAGTAAAGAGGAAGTATAACGACCGCCGCGGACACCGTCGGGATTATTACGTAAAAATTATCAGACAGCGACAGTCACGCGGTCGTTGCGCCACCGGTGACTAATTGAAACATAACATGACGACCTCCGTGGCGCAACGGTTTAGCGCGTCGGAAAGTAAAATGGGCGTTGCGGGTTCGATTCCCGTCCCGAGTCTGGGTGTTTATGTATAATATGTATATATTTAGAAAAGAAAAGTATATAAGTAGTATATCAGTTGTCTAGTACCCATAACACAAGCGCTATGCAGCTTACTTTGGGACTAGATGGCGCTGTGTGAAATGTCTGACTATTATTATTATTATTATTATTATGCTCTGTCCGCATTAGTGGGTAGTGTGAATATATCTAACACTGCTAAAATGGCCATCCACAATGCGGTGTTGGTGCCAACTTTGTTGTACGGCAGTGAGGCCTGGATATGCCCGAAATCGAGTGAAAGTATGATAAATGCTGTGGAGATGCGGTCTCTCAGAAATATGTGCGGTGTCACGCTTGCGGACAGGATAAGCAATGACGAGATACGCAGTATGACAGGGTTGCACAACAGTGTTATTGTAAAAATGAAGAAAGGAATGCTTAGATGGTTCGGGCACATGGAAAGAATGAGTGATGAAAGACTGACGAAGAAAATATACAGAGCGAAAGTGAGTGGTAAAAGAAGCCAAGGAAGACCAAGGCTGATTTATGAAGATCAAATAGCCAGAGTGTTAGCAGACGGAAATGTCAAAAGCACTCGCATACCTAGGCGAAAATGTGTGAGGAGAATGATGAGATTTGAGGAAGCGAAAGAGGTGTGTAAGGACCGCGACTCCTGGCGCTCCGTCCTCTCTGGCTACCCCGTTGGGGATACAGCGTGAAGTTATGTTATGTTATGTTATTATTATATTATTGAGATCATGTATGACGATTGCGTGTCTATTGCGCCATGACCGTAAATTACACTTGTCGCGGTCGATTTAGCGCCACTGTACAAATTACATTAAGCAAATTATTTTTTTAACAGTAGATATCGCGCGATATTTGGCTGTCGCATGCTGACAGCAAGTTAGGCAATAAACGTGCCGAACGTGGATCGAAATTTCACGATGTGCTCGGATATATCCTGTGCTTCATGAATTCGTCAAATATTATGCTAACAAAGAGCGAAGACTGCCTGTTACATTGGTCAAGTTAAATACTCAGGCGCATATAATTTGATGATATAACAGTGATATCAATATTTACAGAATTAATTAAAAGAGCGAATTTACTTATAAATTATGGATTTTACGAAACAAATTAATATGTCGTTATAAATTAATGAACTTAAACCATGATGATATTTTTTTTTTTTTTCTAATTTTAAACTATATTATTTTAAAATCGTGCGACGTAGACCAATAACAGTATTTCAGTATCATTCAAGTGCACTGATGCTAATTAGCTCTTATTTAACGCTTCAGAATTTGGCATGTAAGACGCGTCTACCTCAGCTTGTATATAAGTCTTTGTTCGATAGATTCACGTACGCGGCACTGTGGTTTAAACCAATTTATACCGGCTGCGTTGTAGGACAAACAACAGGCTGAGTCAAACGCACTCAACGTTTTGCAGGTTTTGCTTACAAATACGATAGATGGGCTAATGTAGACTGATATAGATAATGTAAATTAATAGACAAACTTTTATTTGACTGAAATTAAATGTCACATGTTATATATTGTATATATTATATATAAGTATATGTGTGTGTATATATAAGTATAAGTGTGTACATACATATGTTATATATTTAAATGTATTTGTATATAATATGTATCTTATTTTTTTTTGTTTGATACACATTCAATTTTGCCACTCCAACGCCTTTTCTTATCATAAGTCTGCTGTAAGAAATTTCATGTTGAAATAAGCAGTATCTTTGTGCGTAAGTTACTTTTTATTCTCTTATACAAGTGTGTGTATGTACATAAATAATTAATATAAATAAATAAATTATTTTTAATTTGTAAATTAATTCATTAATACATTCAAATACTTTACACGGCACACTTAAAGAGCATTGTATAGACTCAGGTGTTACCTTGAAATCCATTTCAAAATTCCCAAATTTTTAGCTATTTTCCGCTTAAACTCCAAAAACCACCAATCTACACGTGGTTCGCCTCTCAACGAAGCATCCTCGGGATGCGAAACAAAGCCGAAACACGTTTCGATTGGTGGTTTGATTGCAGTTTGAGCGGAAAATAGTTAAAATTTGGAAATTTATCACTTATTTTATTTTATTTGGCTCACCAACAATTGTATACACCAATATATCATCATTTAAACTAAAAACACAATCATAAATCAGAGTTACAATCACTTATAGGTAAGCTCCGCATGCATAAGTTTAGTTTCTTATAAGGAAGAAAAAAGAAAAGAAAGAACCATTACAGAACGCAAAACAAGTCAACAATGCATGTATGAGACAAACAATGTTATCCCAAGCAATCCAGTGCAGACGTTACAAATTTATTAAGACTGTCGTAGTGTATGTCCGTGCAATCACTACATAAGTTGAGCAGTTTAGATAGTCTCGGAATAGGCGAGTTAGCACCCAAAACAGTTCTCAGAAGAGGGGGACACAGGGGTGTAATGAGCTTACGAGGCGGTCTGTAGGGAACTCTATGATTGAAGGGGTACAACAGTTGTGCACAATCAATAGTATGATGAAAAACTTTATAGAGGAAAGTGATATCTATAACTTTCCTGCGCTTCCACAGTGGTAATATTTCAAAATACTGCAATCTTTTGTCACAAGACGTAAGCGTTTTTGATTTACCTATCGAGAATGACAAGTGCCATAGAAACCTTTTTTGGATCCGTTCTAACCACATCGAATGTGTGGAATAGTGTGGCCTCCAGACAACGCTACAGTATTCTATGGCGCTACGCACTAAGCTATTATATAGCATGATCTTTAATATTGGACTACGAAAGGGCTTCGTATTCCTAATCACAAAACCTAACATTTTGGATGCTTTGCTTATTATGCTCTCCATATGAGGTATAAAAGTTAATTTTCTATCGAAGAAGATTCCCAAATCCCTAATAGTCTCCCCCTCTTCTACAGTCTCACCTGCAATGTAGTAATCATAATTTATTAATTTAGATTTCGAGTAAATTTAAGGTGCGAGCATTTTTTTGTGTTTAAATACATGTGGTTATCATGGCACCAGCGCAGAAGCAAAGAAGGATTTTAGGTTACGTAATAAAGTTTAAGTAAATAAAATATTTCAACAAACATTTTCAATATAACATTTTCTAAGCTCATGAAGATTATATCTTTTCGAATCTTTAGGGGGGCGTGGGCTTCAACCTTCCCCTCCTCTCCCCCTTCTTTAATGGCGCTAATACGGTAAACCGGCTGTACACAATGTCAAAAACGTTGTTGGGAGCCCAAAGAACATTTATAAATATATTTCGAAAGATACACATGTCTCAAATAATCCATTTCACAGCTTTTGAGAGTTATGATTACTGAAGATCGTGTGTATGTATAATTGTATAACTGTATTAACAGAATTTAACGCGATTACCTTTTTATTCTGGCTTAACTTCTTAAGCAAACAGTTTGCTTCAGACCACGGCCGATACAACTCGGTCGAAACGTCAAGCCAGAAGAAATAGGTAATGGCGTTAAACCCGTTTTAGATATTTTATAATGCAACGCATAAGTTTAAAAACTTATACCTATATTTACAGAATATTTATTATTAATAAGCCAAAAGAAGAAATTTTTAAGGTTTCGTAGTCAAAACGGCAAAATCGAAACGCATAAAATACCGTCATGACTGTCTATCTGTCCATATGTCGCAGTCGATGTCACAGTCGATAAACAATGAACAAAATATCTATTATGTAAAAATATTATCAATTCAATAGTAAAATAAGCGGAGTGTGATTTTACCAATCATAGTCGATCATATAATTGTATAGCTCACGTACAATAGACGCGAACGATTGCCAAGTTCGTATTAGTTCCGGATCATACAATTTGTTGGAACGCTGACCCCACACGGCTCCGGTGAGCTCGGCAGTCGTAAAGTTGTGCTAGTTCAAGTTGCGTGAAGGGCGGGCGGGGCGTTAGCGGTCTTTGGCTCGTTAGTGCCGGAGGCCTACTATCATCCTAAAGGCCCACGTTTCCTAACTCGAAGTGGTCTCTATCTAAACTCCAGAGACGTTAAAGGAGTATTGAACTATCCACTAGACCTGTTTCAATGATTCATTTTCAAAGATCGTTTAAGTTTTGATATGAAAAAAGATTCAGTCAAATGATTCAATCATTCGATCATTGTTACACATCACTACAGTTCACGTATTTTCAATTTTAATGGAAGATTGAATGACTGAATGTGCAATCGATTTCACATTTGATTTGATCGATCAACGTTTTTAATTTTTTTTAATTTTTGTTATAATTCTGTTGCCTTTACACTTTTGAGGTAAATATTTTTAAATATAACGTGTACATATGTGTGAGCGTATCATTTAATCTTATATTAATTAAGTGTCGACAGCTTTTTCATAATGACTACACTTTAACAGATAAATGTCTGCCTCCAAATATTCTACGAAGACTTAAGCTGAGATATTCTATTCAACGTGTTTGAATTGTAAATTTCCAGTCTACCTTCTTATAACATCAGCATAGTATTAGACTATACATATTAGACAGAGGCGATGGAGCACCAACCATCGTAGTTGTTACGTACATAATAATTCTCCTCGCCTTAGCAGAGGTACACGAGTGTTTTTAAGATTTCCGTCAGCTAACACTGGTCATTGGACTTCCATGGCTTCTACTACCACTTATTTTCGCTTTGGAGATTTTCTTCATCAGTCATTCATCAATCATCAACGTCCCTCATTCTTTCCACATGCTCGAAACATTCAAGCATTTCTTTCTTCTTTTTTACGTATGTGTTATGCATACATACATTAGACAAAAATGCAAATTCAGAAAGTCATGATAGGTATATTGTGCGATGACAGTTCAGTTTTCGTAGCGAGAGTAAGCCTCCATTGCACCCTCGGGACAGACACCTGCCTTTCTGTTGACAAAGGGCGGATTAGCCGCTAACTCGCCATCTGCTCGTGACGATATCTGTAAATGCACACGTCGTTACATCATCTATAAAGTGGTGATTAACGAAGCACTTTGACCATTGTCGGAAATTGTATTCACATTGATATTCGTAATTGCCTTATTGATATGTTGAATCATTTAGGCAGTGACGGCTATGTGGTGTATCTTTTGCGTTTTGAATATACACATAATGACTGAACAGATTCGGTTAATTTTTTTTAAATATTCGTAATAGTCTGAATAAGATTTTTAGTAAAACGAAAAGTTGTCAGAAAAAAAAAGGGAGAAAATAAAAGTGCTTTTTTCTATATTTATTTAAATTTGGACAGGATTATGTCCATCGCTTCACTTATTATAGAAGAAGTATTCGGTAATAAGCCAGTGATGTAAAAAAGTTAGGCATGTGTGTATCTATATAAATAACGGACATATCTCACATGCAATGTTAGATTTACATTAATTATCCTGTGGGATGCAATACATCAGAAAAACATAAAAAGTTTCTTCACTTTCTGTTTTTCTGATGTATTATAACGACGTCAGTAATTAAAATATAAATCTGAGTGTTTCATTCTTATATCCAACACTTGTATTTATCAGTTGATACATGCAAATGCAGTTGTATGCAAAATGAAAGAACATTAGGAGAGGCCAAAAAGATGCTTAAAAAATTTAACGGCGCAGAAAAAATCTTTCACTCCAATTACGTATCATACATAACTCAACATCACAAAAAAATGACAGTAAAACCAATTAAACTTTTCAACCGTCGTTACAAACTTTTCTCGTTAAATGTTCTAAATGATAGTAAAAATCGCATTGAAATCCGCTAAGTAGTATAGAAGTTATAACCGAATACACAGGTACGGGTTGCGACTTTGTATTATACCGTTTAGATATTTTGCAAAAGAAAACATTTTACCCTGTAATAAATTCTAACATTCGTTTAGCTTCTCCTATATATATGTATATAGTGCAGTAGAATTAGATTATCAATTTACATTAATTGTGGTACTAATGATTTTTGGCACATCGATAGAGTTATGTCTGTGTATGATTACCTTAAATTCGCAACCGATTTGGAAGTGCGGAAAATGGTGAAAATTGAGAAAATCTTGGATTTTTGAATAATTCCAAAACAAAAATTGTGGTACTAGTTGCGAGAATACCACGTGTTTGGAGTACGAATACCTACCTACTCAAGCAATTTGGACCGGTTGCGACATACGGAACATACCTAAATTTAAAAAAAGTGATTTTTCGTCTTTATCTCCTAGGCAAAATTTGTGGTACTAGTTGCGAACTCATCGGACACTTGTTTTAACTTAATATACTTAGTTTTAAATTTGCAACCGGTTGCGACCTACGGAACCCTAAAAAAATACTTTTTTCAAAATTCTACTTCCAGCAAAATTAGTGTAGTCAATATTATTGCTTATATCACATTTATAGGTCGTATTCCAACTGCTTTGTGATCGCAACCTCTGAAAACACTACGGAACATAGTTTATTTTGTAAATTAAATATACGCTTATTACGCATATTTCGAGGGGAACGCGAGCGGCGCGGGAGACAGGGCACGGCTCGAGCGACTACGACTCGCCGTGCGGTTCATTCATACATTGTTAAATAATATTAACGCATTAGTAAGCTATTATTTCAAATTGAAAATAGATGGACGTAGTAGACCCAAAAGTCGGAATGGTGGAGTGTTTTCTTTTTATAATTATGAGAAATAGGTAATAATTTTTATCTTAACAACTTTTGACAGTAGAAAAAAAATTACACCGATTAGTTTTTGTTAAAAAAAATAGGCAGTCATTACTGCCGACAGAAGTGAAAACCTAAAATTATCAAATAATGTAAAAAATTATGTCCAGTCAGACTATTATACATTTTCAATTCAAATTACATTTATTTTCAAATATTCCTACGTATATTTTTCTACCTGAAATTTCGTTAGTATTTGCTAATAAACCCTAAATTTGAAATGAAAGTCAGTTTATGCATAACTAGATTTGAATTGAACATCTAAGGCTTTTTTGCAAATTTTTCAGTTTAAAATTTGTATAATATAAGGTAATAAACAATAACTTTGCATTAGTAACCTGGTTCTAGTTCTAGTGCTAGTTCTGAAAATTTAATATACAAATTTAAAATTGTTATAAAATTTTATAGATTTTTTAATTTTAATATCCACAAGGAAAATATTATAGAACACATAAATTTGTTTTACCACGCTATTGCAATAACTTATAAGCATAATGCAACAGCAGAGGTCAAATTTAAAAAGAAAGAATAAATATCATGTCGTGACGCGAACTCATAAAATTTTACTCATACAAAATTTAATTTAAATTTGGAATGAAAGACATCGATGTTTACACTGAAATCAAAGGTATTAAAAATCGATTTTATAGGTAAAGATCTAATAAAAAAATCTATTAAGGTTTAATGACTTTGGGTTCTATTTCTTTGTTTTTGTATTATTGATGTTCTAGCTGTACCCGCGACTTTTTCCCCGTGGAAAAATTTTCCGTGATCTTTCCGAGTTAGTATTTCTTTTTCACCCTTTTATGGGTAGATTTTTCATAAAAAGTAGCCTTTGTGTTTTCCTTTAAAAAAGTCTATCACTGTCTTAAACATCGTAATCGATTCACCGGTTTAACATTTCCCACACAAAGTTTTACCCTCGTTTCCATCCCGTTATGAAAAGATTTTTGATAAACGAAGCTTATAGTTTGAAGTTCGATTCGATTTCGATTTCCAGTTCGATTTTGATGGCACGGAGATCCATGCCATCAAAATCGAACTGGCGGTTTAGCCGTGAAAACGTAACAGACAGACAGACATACTTTTGCCAGAATAATACTTATTATTATGAGATAGTATGGATCGTATAGCATACTATGTACATTTTATGTTTAAGAAAAAATATTATTTTCGTAATCTGCACCGGGAGCATGTTCAAAAATGACACCCATATCATTTTACTAAAAGAATAATGTCCTCTATCTTGGATTTTAAGATCGACGTCGTTTTCGTAATCTACACCCCGAAAAACCTTAAAAATGACGCCTATATCAATTTATTGAATATAGTAATGTCTGCCATCTCAAATTTGAAAATAGGCTTGTAAGCAGTACTCCGAGAAACCTCGAAAATGATACCCATGTCATATCATTTAAAAAAATTGACATGCATTATTAATTTTTTCTAATTATGACAAAGACGTCGATTTGAAAATAGACGTCTTTGTCATAATTAGTTCCCCGAAGAACCTAGAAATTTCACCCATTATCACTTTATACAAAAAATTAATTTCGGCCGAGTACCCAGCATGTGTTGCAATGCCGCACGTGCGCAGATCACATAATATACAGAAACCTTCTCCTGTGTTGTGTATACCGATACTATAGAAAATCTTAAACAAAAAGTCACTTCTTTTCGCGTAGCATCCGCTATATTGAATTTATGATAATGATTGGACATGTGAATGTTCAGTAATCTTCCTTTGCGTCTACCATTTCATTTGATACCTATATTGTTGGTGTTGAACAAAAAAGTTAGCCATATTGGATTTATGATGACGTCACATATACAAAAACCTTCTTCTGTTTTCTTATCATTATATACCCATATTGATGGAGGTCTTGAAAAACAGTTATTTCCTATTGTGGATCATCCGCCATATTGGCATATCATATTGTATATGATGACGTCACACATACAAATACCATATCATTTGTTCAATCATAAAATTTTTTGAAAAAATAGCATACATTTGCTTTCGGACAATTACTATCTCTGTACCAAATATCATCATAATCAGTTCAGCGGTTTAGCATTTCCTATACAGTTTCATCCCCTCAGGGATAGATTTAAAAAAAAAAGATAGCCTATGTCCGTCCTCTGATGTCAAACTATTTATCGGTCCGGTGGTTTAACAGTGAAAACGCAGACTTTCATATTTATAATATTAGTATGGATGTAGATAATTTTTTATTTATTTCGATTCAGACAAAGCATAACGCCGTCTCAGTTTTATTTCCAAATATATTTTCATTATACGTACTACATTTTCATTGTACATACATATACGAAAAAGGCACTTCCTCCCGGTGACGTGTTGCACGGTGGTCTGTGAGGTTTCGATTTTTTTTAATTTTTGATTGAGTGGGTCGATTTCGATAAAATAGACACTATATATTACTCAGATAGTAGGTTAATTTTTTTCAGAAATTAGATTTTTATTTCAATAAGTGGTATATGCGTGATGTGATTACAAATGAAGACAGTCTACGATTTTAATACGTGTATAGATTATTCAAAAAAATTAATGCAAGTGGACTCTGTTTCAATTACTTAATTTTATTTCAAGCTGACTTGTTGGACGTAAATTAATTATTACTAAATTTTGCATATTGAGATGTATGAAAAGATAATAAAAATAAACGTAAACTAAAATGAATATACACGTATACATACATACATATCTTCACCCTGTATCCCTAACGGGGTAGTCAGAGCGGACGGAGCGCCACGCTTCGCGATCGATACATACTTCTTTAGCTTCCTCAAATACGCGTATAAAAAGAATTCATTGTTATTTTAAATGATGCTTCTTTTAGCTCTGTAAAAACGTTAGACTATAGTTAGGACAATAAATCACTTTTTTAAATCACTGTCCTGTATAGTCAGTAAAATACAGATACGCTGAATTTTTGTTAAAACAAAAAAAAATTATTTTTCGAAAAAAAGAAGACATGAAAAGTCTTTTGTTTAAGCAGTACTCATCACTCACCGACATCCCGTCATAACAAAATTTTTATTGGAATATATTTCCAATAAAAATTTAGTTAAGACGGGATTTCAAATATTAAAAACAGTTATCATACGCAACGCTAATTTCAACGCTAGTCCCGTACCTGTACCGGCCGCCGCGTGCCGCCCGCATTCCCCTCGCAAGACTCGTAATTATACGTACTTTTTATTTACAAAATAGACTAAGTTCCGTAGTGTTTTCAGAGGTTGCGATCACAAAGCAGTTGGAATACGACCTATAAATGTGATATAAGCAATAATATTGACTACACTAATTTTGCTGGAAGTAGAATTTTGAAAAAAGTATTTTTTTAGGGTTCCGTAGGTCGCAACCGGTTGCAAATTTAAAACTAAGTATATTACGTTAAAACAAGTGTCCGATGAGTTCGCAACTAGTACCACAAATTTTGCCTAGGAGATAAAGACGAAAAATCACTTTTTTTAAATTTAGGTATGTTCCGTATGTCGCAACCGGTCCAAATTGCTTGAGTAGGTAGGTATTCGTACTCCAAACACGTGGTATTCTCGCAACTAGTACCACAATTTTTGTTTTGGAATTATTCAAAAATCCAACATTTTCTCAATTTTCACCATTTTCCGCACTTCCAAATCGGCTGCGAATTTAAGGTAATCATACACAGACAGAACTCTATCGATGTGCCAAAAATCATTAGTACCACAATTAATGCAAAATCATGCCTTATTTTGAGCTAATTCTACTGGACTATTAAGAACCGATGGTACTACGATTAATAACTTCGACCCAGTGTCCTAACCAAGCTTATAAGGATAAGCTTACATGGAGTTTTAAATTTTTTTTAAACTATAATTGTTTTACCTTACTCTGCCCAAGATAGTTAATAAATATAAGAATTCATCACATGAAATGGATTTCCGCGCCACCTTAATCTATATAATTCTAAGTCATATAACTTCTTTTTACTTACTTTATTAATAAAAAAAAGATAGCACTGAAATAAAAGCCTAAGAAACCGGTCAGGCCGATCACCATAGTTTACCCAGACGAGCATTTAGCCTATCGCGAGCTCGTATTTAAAAAAGAATGTGAAGGACTCTTTTGCTGTTCACGTTGCAACCATTCAAAATGTATAATGTTTTTAAAGTATTATTTACCGAGATGATTTTATTTTAGAACCGTTTAATGTATTAAAAAGGCTAACCGTGCCCGGCTTTATCTGGATGCCTGGCAACTCTTAAGTGCAAGTCATGCTTACGCTGTTAATTTTCCCTAGTTGTTTCCAAAAATAAACCGAAGTCGGTCGTAGAGGTTTAATTATCTATGAACTACGTAATATGGTTTCAATAATTTTCTTTCAATACGTGTCCCTGTTACTTTTTTAATGTTCGCTACTTTTCATCTTCAATTCGTTTAACTTTTCTGAAGAATCGCTTTTTGAAAAAAAAATCTAATAAAGTCAAAATTCAACTTTTATAATTTACGTTTTACAGTTAAGATTAGATGGTTCGAGCACATGGCTTTCCATGAGTGATGAAAGACTGACGAAGAAAATCTACAGAACCAAAGTGAGTGGTAGCAGAAGCCAAGGAAGAGTACGGCTGACTTACGAAGGTCGAGTAGCCAGAGTGTTAACTGACGGCAATGTCAAAAGCACTCGCATACCTAAAATGCGTCAAGAGAATGATGAGTTTCGGAGAGGCATAAGAAGTATAAGTAAGGACCGCGATACCTGGCGCTCCGTCCTCTTTGGCTACACCCTTAGTAATGCAGCGTGAAGATATGTATGTACTACTCTGTCAAGAAAGTACCGGGAAAAGATCAATAATACACGAAATGTTAGTTATTCATCCAAATTTATTTTATCACCTTCAAAGTATGCTCCTTCAGAAACGATACACTTACGCCAACGAATAATCCAATCATCAAAATATTTTTTAAACGCTTTTTCCGGAATTGATTTCAGTGCTAGCCGCGAATTCTCCTTTATGCCTTCTACCGAATGAAAACGGGTGCCACGAAGTGGTAATTTGAGTTTAGGAAAAAGAAAGAAGTCGGCTGGAGCCATATCTGGTGAATAAGGTGGTTGCTCGATGGTATTTGTTGAGTTTTTGGTCAAAAATTCGTTCACAATGATGGCCTTCTCCGAGGCGCATTATCGTGGTGCAAAATCCAAGAATTTTCTTTCCACAAATCTGGCCTTTTTCGTCGAATTTGCTCTCTTAAACGCCGCATAACGCCCAAATAATATTCTTTATTTACCGTTTGACCTTCCGGCAAGAATTCCGAGTGCACAACACCGCGATAGTTAAAGAAAACAGTCAACATGACTTTGACTTTTGATCGACTTTGGCGTGGTTTTTTCGGTTTCGGTTCAGTTGGAAGGCACCACTCCGAAGCTTGTTGACTAGTTTGCATGTCAAACACGTAAACCCACCTCTCGTCACCAGTAACAATGCGTTTCATGAATGTTGGATCGGAATTGACTCGTTCTAGCATGTCCTCAGCGACTCTTATGCGATTGAGTTTTTGGAGAAAATTCAGGTCTTTTGGGACTAGCCGAGAGGCAACATGTTTCATACCCAAGTGATTATTTAAAATGGTACGGATCGCCTCGTGAGACACAGAAATTTCGGCGGCTATCTTTTTCAAACCTGAATGAGCATTTTCAGTCACTATTTCCTTCACTTTTGCGATGTTAACTTCAGTTGCAGACGTTGATGGCCTACCAGAGCAAGGCAAATCTTCCATCACATCTCGACCGCTTTTGAACGCTTTGTACAACTCATAAGTATGTGTTTTTGATAAAGTCGATTCACCGTAAGCCTTGTGTAACATTTTCAGTGACTCCGAACATGCATTCCATTCCATTGGCGATGCAAAATTTAAAACAAACTCTTTGTTCGATGTTTTTGTCCATTATGAAATTCGCAATATACACTAGAATGATATAACTAAAAACAGCACTGTATTTAATCTAAATAACAGATGCAACTCAAACTCCGCGCCAAAATGGATAACAGTTGTGTCAATCTAACAACAACAAAAAAAAACAAAAAATTGAATTTGGAACTATAAAGAAATCATCCATTCTCGATACTTTCTTGACTGAATGTATGTATAGTAAAATTTTACAAGTCATAAAATTTTGAAAAAAATAGTTTTAGTTCTATTCGAATAGTGTTTTAGTAAATTCTATTCGATAATGTTTTTGAGATTAATTAGGAACAATATTGAGTACAATCTTTGCGCATGTTTTTTTCTGAGTTTTGAGCCGCAGTATATTACAGTATATACAGTACAGTATATACGCAGTATATACAAGTGTTGATTTTTTATCGTCAATATGCTATGTCACTACAAGATATTTCGAACACCACCTCGTGTCCGTCTATCTGCTTGTCTGTTTGTCTCTCAGAGCATTTCAGAGAGTATTTAATGTAAATAACTGAAGTGAGTCTACATAAGATACTTTATTTCTTGGCAGTATGTTTTTAAACGAAAACTCTATTACAAACCTATTGCACAAGTACGAGTTGCTAGATGAGAGTTGCTTGATTAGTTTTTTTCTACATCTTTAAGCAGTAGCTTGTGCAATCAAAATAAAACTAATGTAATATCCTATATTGATGGGATTCGAGGAGGCAAAAATAGTAAATATGTAAGGACCGCGGCATTTGGCGTATCGTCCTCTCTGGCTGCCCTTTTAGGGATTAGGCGTGAAGATATCTATGTATGTATATTGATTTATTTATTTATTTGGTAGATACAACAACAGTTTACAAACATCAAAAACTATTCTAAAAACTTAAAGTACAACAACTAGCTATGCGAGTTTGGAAACCAATAACACTCGTACTCGACTTTCACAGAAAACCCGCTCTCGCATGTGAATATTAACTATACATTTTGGTAAATGAAAGTATGAAAACGCATGAAAATTACATGTTCACAGAAGGATCAGTTATAATCCTCAAGTAAGCATACTTACTTCCGGTGAAAAACATCCAGTTTAAGGTCGTAGCTGAGCTCGTTGTACAGGCGACACATCCTCGATATCGGATATATATACTATATTTCAATATGTAGCCGTAAAATAAAATGAACTGACACGAGTACCTATTTGTACATCGGTAATTGTACAAATTGTATAATGCAAATACTCAAGAACACATTTCATTTAATTATTTCGTAATAGCGACTTTGCAACCGAATAAAAATAAATATGAAGTACATTTTGCGTTAGACATAATATATCAGACAATAAAAAGTACCGTAAATATGGGGAACATCAAACAATAAAGAAACCTCGGCGCAGTATTTCCCGCGCCAACATAAATGCCAATATGTCAGTGCGACTGTACGGCCGGCGAGCGGCGAGAGAGCGAAATGAAAAAACTTTAGCGTCTTACCAAAGGTTTACAACGGGCGGTCTGGCTTGTGCACATCCACTGTTTAAAATTAAAAGGAAAACATTTGTGTATATTTCCGATAATGAGCACAAATCTGGTAAAATATAGATTATCCGGATAATCTGCGGATTAACGGAACGGTAATGTGAATGACGACTTCATTGTTCGTACAACGCAGTTGTATAAATCTGCAAACTTTTTATATAGAGTCCGCATTCTATAAACAGAGAATTTGCAAACTGTATCAACAGAGTTCGCAAATTAATTGTAAGTTATAGTGAACGCTATAAAGTGCGGTGTTCGTATAATACTATAAAATATTATCAAAGTCAAAGTCAAATCAATTTGTTCAAGTAAACCCAATTACAAGGAATTTTTGAACATCAAATCTACTTTAGTTCAGTTCAAATAGAAAACCTGGACTCTGAGAAGAACCAACAAGAAACTCAGTCAGGCATCATTTTTTCAACTTCATTTTCAAAAATTTATTAAAATACAATATTTACATTAAGCCAGTTAATGCATGTGCAGAGAAAATCATTTCCAGACTATTGTTTTATCTTCAATGAAATCGTTTATTTTATAGTATGATTGTCTGATCAATGTACGTTTTATAACTAATCTAAATTTATTCTCTGTTAATTGAGTAATTTCCTGAGAAACTTTGTTATAAAA
Organism: Zeuzera pyrina; assembly: GCA_907165235.1. Lineage (NCBI taxonomy): Eukaryota > Metazoa > Arthropoda > Insecta > Lepidoptera > Cossidae > Zeuzera > Zeuzera pyrina. The sequence goes on from OU015617.1 coordinate 369,101, forward strand.
ACGAATGCAGTTACCCAAAAATGAATACAATACAAAAATTACATTCAAAATGGCATAAAAATGTAGTTCATGAATAAACTCAGTTCACGAAGGAAAGTTCTTAAATGAAACGAGCACTACGAGACTATTGAAGGTCGCCTGCGTGAATAAAGCAAATAGCGGACGGAGCAAGCCATTGGCAAAATGGCGAAACATATGAGCAGGGTTTTATCGTATTTATACATATACAATACTTGATACTATATGAAAAGAAAATTACATTATTATAACATTACATTATCGATGACGCTTCTTGTTCTTCTTTCTGAATCTTGTTCCACACGTTGTAATTTTATTTCAGTCAATATGTTCAACTGTTCGTTTACTTACGTTACGTATCTATAGAAACTATCAATCCAAACTACCGTTAAATTAAGTTAATGGTATACGTAGCTCGCTTCTACCAAAGCTCCGAACTACCTATCGTTAACTTTGTATTTACGTAGCTCGGTCCGTAGCAAGTGTCTACGTCATCGCTTGCACTGACGCGACATCGCTACAGCGTTCGGTTGTACTTATAAAGTGTTCGTAACACTCGAAGTGCAGTCCACTCCACATACATGTGTATGTCACCGTATGATTGTGAACACCGTTAGTTTATAATATATCTCGAGAAATTGTAAACTGTCGATAAATCGTAAACTGTACTATACTGCTTACAATATAACGTATCAATTTTCGATAGTTTATAATCTAACCATGTCAAACCGTCAAAATTGCGAACAAACCTGCACTTACCGACAGATATCACGATCTGTCCAATTTTATCACCCGTAAAATTGACGTTCAACCATCAGCTCACAAAGTGCGTTCCATCGCGTGCAAGTATGATGCCAGATCACAATTAGAAGGTTTGACAAGTATAGATTATAGACTATAGAAAATTAATACGTTTAATTGTAACCAGTATGGTTCAGTTCACAATTTAGGAACAGTTCACAATCTCGCGAGATTGATTATAAACTAACGGTGTTCACAATCATACGGTGACATGTACAATATGCTTTATGTATGCAAAGAATTGGATAAGTTGACAACTAGTCACAAATCGTTTATTTTTAATTATGTCTTAAATCTAATTCGGTTTGAGAAGTGGCGTCATAGAAATTATCGACGAGTTTATTTTCATAAAATTATTAACTACACTTCAAAAAATTCATTTTTTCATTCCTTTTATTCAATTATTTGACACGTCTTTCTATTTCGTGCTATAATCATTTAACAACTTGTTATCGATACTGCCAATTACCCAATTATTTTTAAATAATACCTTGAACTTCACTGCAATATTTCATTAATTTAGGACATTACTTACAGTAATGGAAAGCAATAAAGTCTTACATCGTATTTAACTATTTTTAAGAAAAAGAATTATATATTATGTAATTCTGAGGCATCTCCAAAATTGGCTAATAGAATTAAGTAAGTATGAAAAGACTGGTCGAGGCTTCTGGAGACCGCCGGGCTGGCAGCTTCTTCCGCCAACGAATCAGTTTGGTTATTCAGAGGTAATGCTGCCAATCTGCTGGGCACCTTAAGCAATGACACCTTTCGAAGCGGCAAGTTCAAGGAAATCTATTATTTAACATAATGTGTAGTTTTAACTTTGTAAATATTAACGTATGTTTGTACTTTTTAATATGAAAGTATATAAATTATACGTTACGCATTAGGGTAAATCCGGAAGAAATAACTAACTTTTTGTAATCTACTCTTAATTTTATAAAGGGACAAAATTTGATTGTTTGTTTGTAATGTACTCAACCAATTTCAAAAATTCTTTCACCTGTAGAAAGCCTACATTATCAAAGAGTAATATTGGCTACAATTTATGTCATTTTAAAAAAAAATTTCGAATCGTTTGAAGCCAAGGCAGGTCGCTAATTCTTAAATCTTTAGACAAGTTTAGCTATATAGAAATTAATTTAAAATAAAACAAGTTTAACCACTGTAATCGTTTATTAATATGTTGTTAAGCTTGAATCTAATACACGTATTCATTAACAAAGAAACATTTTTTAAATTCTGAAAATTGGCCATCACTCCCGTATTTACGGACGAGATGCCTTGCAACATTGCAGTAGATATAGATATACTTTGTTTACGGAGTTAGGTCTATTTGTCATCAAACGCATAAAAACATAAACTTTACACTTTGCTATAAATAATAATAATTGGTCATCTCACTAATCGACGAAAAAATAAGCAACACGTAATTATCAACTTAATAAAAAAAATATTATGATGATATTTTCATGTCTATTTTTGTGCCTATGGAAAATATTATATGCAAGATATTTTTTGGCACTGGAGATGTTACGTGTATAGATATAAATGCTCTGTAATTGCTCCCAGACAGACATACATATTTTTATATCAGAGGGGGCAAACGAGCAAGCGTGTCACCTGATGGAAAGTGACGAACATTCAGATAATTGCATAGTGTTTTTTTGTTCAATTTTAGAACGAAACTAAGAAAAATTAAAAATTGTAATTCGTTTTTAACTGTCGTAGGAAATTTCGAAAACATCTGTGCTTTCACAAGCTATACAATAAATTTAAACTATTATTACGAGGCACTTTCTTTTGAATCTCGAACAATTCATAACAGACAGCTGTTACAGTCTATATTTTTAAAATTATTAGTCAAAATAAATTCGTATTATGTAGGTATTATTACACAGAGTTCATAAAAATATACATACGTGATATCATCATCACGACGTGAAGTTTTATTTTGATCCGACTACGGCGAGCCAAATAAGGTATACTTTACTAGTATCTGATAGAAATATTACAGTGAAACTTTTTTTATACCACGAAGGTGTCAAACAAGCATACGACCCGCCAAATGTTGAATGGTTACCATAGCCTATGGACGCCTGCGACACCAGGAGCATCACTTGCGCATTGCCGACCCTGTAAAAACCTTTTTACGCCCTTTTTGAAGAACCCCATGCTGTAGTCTCTTGGGAAAACATTGACAGGGAAACTAGAAATAGAGACTAGAAATCAAAATAGAAATTGTATTCCATTTTCAGATGCGCCCAAAAATAAACAATTCGAAATGTCAAAAGCACTCATGCGAGTACTTTTGACATTTCCGTGCGAGTGAGTAGGTATGCACCTAGGCGAGAATGTGTGAGGAGAATGATGAGATTTGAAGAAGCGAAAGAAGTATGTAAGGACCGCGACGCGTGGCTCCCCGTACTCTCTAACTACCCCGTTAGTATCATCCGTAACTGTATATGTATGTAAGTATCACCGTCTGTGCCCTAAACGTCCTAATCGATTTAAGTAAACGAGGTTAACGAAGGTAACGCTAACATAGGGTGTGTGCGCGATATTGCTTTTTCTTTGATACCTCATCGATAAAGGGCTTTATATAAGGTAACTTACAAGTAGAATACAAAAATGGTGCTTCAATCTTTCTATACATCCAAAATTACTTAACGTTATGCCGGCCATATTATACTATAGATGTATTCCAAGCCAAATGAAATATCGACAAATGCATCGCTCTCATATATTTGCCCTACTCTTCATTGGGCACATCATATGATGGTTAGACAATAGATTATTTCATGTAATGTAGACGTTTCATGTAATGCTCAGATACAAAATGACCTTCCCAATTCTACGACCGGATGACTCATCAAGTGGTTTCTAACTTTTATTGTCAAGTTACTCATTTGTATTGTTACCCCTTCTAAAACTAATATACGGAAATACATGAAATTAAGTGTCTAAGGAGAATGACGGGATTTGAGGAAGCGAAAAAAGTATGGAAAGACGGTGATACTTGGCGATCCATCCTATCTGACCACCCCGTTAGGCATATAGTATGTATGTACGTAAATAATATTACTCGACGAAAAGCAATTGTTTTTAAATAAAATGACTTTTATTAGAATTGAGACTTCCAAAACGGTTTAACAAAAATGGTGTAACAGTCAAATTGTAAATCTTGTACATTAACAATTTTAAATATTCGAAATGTGGTTAGTTTTTCTTACAAAGCATATAATAACTCGTTTTATTTATTAATATTGTTACGGTTGGACCTTATGCTTAAGGAATAAGGTCGATTTTTAATGGAACTAAAAACGTAACTTATATCTCGAAGCCTAGGCTTTGCAGAGTTATGACCTAAAAACGCATTGCTAGGTTTAAGGTCTACTATCGAATGGTATAAGTAAAATTAAGAAAGAAGAACAAAGTTGCACCTCGAAAATTCCAGGGCGATAGTAGACCTAGCAATGCGTTTTTAGGTCATAACTCTGCAAAGCCTAGGTTTCGAGATATAAGCACTAAAAGTTACGTTTTTAGATCCACTAAAAATCGACCTTATTCCTTAAGCATAAGGTCCAACCGTAACATTATATTGAGTTTTGTTATATTAGGTTTTTACCATTAACTGGACAACCGGAACTGCTGTGCCATCGTTTATCTAATTATCTAAATTTGTGTTTACAACATATATGTATCTATATTATTATTATAAAGAGGTAAACTGTGTTTGTTTGTATGTATTGGATAAACTCAAAAACTACTCAACCGATTTCAAAAATTTCACCTATGGAAAGCCACATTATCAGCGAGTAACATGGGCTGTAATCTATTTTCAAAAAAAAATTCTACCCGTGCGAAGCTGGGGCGTATCGCTAGTATATGACATACATTCAGTCAAGAAAGTATCGGGAATGGATGGATGTTTATAGTTCCAAATTCAATTTTTTGTTTTTTTTTTGTTGTTAGATTGGCACAACTGTTTTCCATTTTGGCGCGGAGTTTGAGTTGCATCTTTTATTTAGATTGAATACAGTGCTATTTTTAGTTATATCATTCTAGTGTATATTGCTAATTTCATAATGGACAAAAACATCGAATGAAGTGTTTGTCTTAAATTTTGCATCGCCAATGGTATTTCGTGTTCGGAGTCACTGAAAATGTTACAGAAGGCTTACAGTGAATCGACTTTATCAAAAACACGTACTTATGAGTGGTACAAAGCGTTCAAAAGCGGTCGAGATGTGATGGATGTGATTTGCCTCGCTCTGGTAGGCGATCAACGTCTGTAACTGAAGTTAACATCGCAAAAGTGAAGGAAATAGTGACTGAAAATGCTCATTTAAGTTTGAGAGAGATAGCCGCCGAACTTTCTGTGCCTCACGAGTCGATCCGTAACATTTTAAATAATCACTTGGGTATGAAACATGTTGCCGCTTGGCTAGTCCCAAAAGACCTGAATTTTCTTCAAAAACACAATCACATAAGAGTCGCTGAGAACATGCTAGAACGAGTCAATTCCGACCCAACATTCATGAAACGCATTGTTACTGGTGACGAGACGTGGGTTTACGAGTTTGACATGCAAACTAGTCAACAAGCTTCGGAGTGGTGCCTTCCAACTGAACCGAAACCGAAAAAACCACGCACGCCAAAGTCGATCAAAAGTCAGTCATGTTGACTGTTTTCTGTAACTATCACGGTGTTGTGCACTCGGAATTCTTGCCGGAAGGTCAAACGGTAAATAAAGAATATTATTTGGGCGTTATGCGGCGTTTAAGTGAGCAAATTCGACGAAAAAGGCCAGATTTGTGGAAAGAAAATTCTTGGATTTTGCACCATGATAATGCGCCTTCGCAGAAGACCATCATTGTGAACGAATTTTTGACCAAAAACTCAACAAATACCATCGAGCAACCACCTTATTCACCAGATATGGCTCCAGCCGACTTCTTTCTTTTTCCTAAACTCAAATTACCACTTCGTGGCACCCGTTTTCATTCGGTAGAAGACATAAAGGAGAATTCGCGACGAGCACTGAACTCAATTCCGTAAAAGCGTTTAAAAAATGTTTTGATGATTGGATTATTCGTTGGCGTAAGTGTATCGTTTCTGAAGGAGCATACTTTGAAGATGATAAAATAAATTTGGATGAATAACTAACATTTTGTGTATTATTGATCTTTTCCCGGTACTTTCTTGACAGAGTACTATATATTGGGTCCTTACGTATGAAATTAGCGTTTTGTCGTACTGACCACTTTGATCTGAAATATCTCCTCTTTGGTTAAGAATTCCAAATTCAAATTTATAAATTCATTTAGCTGGTAAATTTGAGTTTTGAAAACAGTCATTCATTTGTTTTTTCCTCATTATTTTTTTCTTTGGTGTCGCTTATTACCGCACAATGGAAAACATGAAATATCGGTATATTTACGAGTACGAGTTCTACCGTGGCACCAGTGCTGCAGAAACAGCTCGAAGGATTAATGATGTGTACGGCGCTGGTGTCGCAAAAGAATGCACGGTACGTTTTTGGTTTCAACGTTTTCGTTCTGGAAATTTCGACCTTCAGAACCAACCCCGTGGACGGCCGAAGACCAAAGTAGAAAATGAAGAATTAAAGGCTATTGTGGAAGCGGATCCATCACAAAGCACTTCAGAGATAGCTGCAGGCTTCGGGGTAAGTGACAAAACTGTATTAATCCACTTGAAGCAAATCGGGAAAGTAAAAAAACTTGAACGATGGGTACCTCATGAATTGAGTGAATCGAACTTGCAAACACGCGTCGACTGCTGTGTTACTTTGCTCAACGGACACAATAATGAAGGGATTTTAAAACGAATCATTACTTGTGATGAAAAGTGGATACTGTACGATAATCGGAAGCGCTCGTCGCAATGGCTGAACTCTGGAGACCCAGCCAAATCTTGCCCTAAACGAAAATTGACTCAGAAAAAGTTACTTGTGAGTGTTTGGTGGACTAGCGCCGGTGTCGTTCACTACAGCTTTCTAAAATCTGGCCAAACGATTACGGCAGATATCTATTGTCAGCAACTGCAAACCATGAAGGAAGAACTAGCTGCTAAACAACCGAGATCGGTCAATCGCTCTAGGCCACTGCTGCTTCACGACAACGCAAGACCACACACTGCACAACAAACAACCACTAAGTTAGATGAGCTACAATTGGAATGTCTGCGACATCCACCGTACTCCCCGGACCTTGCCTCAACAGATTACCATTTTTTCCGGAATTTGGACAACTTCTTACAAGAAAAAAAATTCAACTCCGATGCGGCAGTCCAAACCGCCTTCAAAGAGTTTATTGATTCTCGCCCCCATGGTTTTTTTAGTAAAGGGATCAATGAACTACCTATGAGATGGCAAAAGTGCATAGATAACAACGGTGCATACTTTGATTAATTAAATATATTTTACAAAAAAAATTTGACTTTATATTCCTCCCGTACAAAACGCCAATTTCATATGTAAGGACCCAATATATACATAAAGCATCATATATGCTTTATGTATATATATAGTTCAAAATCTTCATCGTATCACCCCTTAAAAAATTCTTTTTACCTCTTTATGGGTTACTATCCTCAGGTTTGAAACCACTGACATCGACAATGTTCTGTTTGAAGTTATGTGTCTTAAATTATGTTTGCATCATCGAAGCCGCAAGAAGATAATAAACAGCGCGGTTATTGCAGGCTACTGTAGCTTATCAGCCATAGCCAACAGTACCCTGACTTACCGCATTTGGATGAAATTAGTCTCCGGCGCTTATCAGCTGTCTGACGGCTAATCTCGAACGTCTCTCAGGGAAACTTAATTACGTTCCTGCTAAGTTGTAGCGAACCACTGTTCTAGCGAGAAAGAGAAAAATATGCACTGTTATTAAACCTAATATGCAGTGATTATTCATAAAAGTTTTAAAGGTTTTAAAGGTTTATTCGTAAAGATGCAATTTTAATTTTAACACACGTATGGAAAATTTATTTATTTATTTTGGTTTGCTAACAGTTTGCTATAGTATAATACATACATTTTAGACAATAAGAATCTGTTTTGAATTAATTGTATAACTACTTATAAGCAAACACAGCATGCAGTATTATAATTACAAAAAAACGAAAGGAACTGTAGGTAGATAGATTATAGGTATGCATATCCACTCCATAAGCCGACTAGTGATCACTACTCTGTAGTAGGTATGACATGTTTCTTAGGAACAATTGACGTAAATATGAAGTACGAAAATGCATGTGAATACGCCAACTTACACATATAATACATAACTATCCTCACGCTGTATTTACATACATCTATTCTCCTCATCTCATAATTTTCCCTACACACTCGCCTAGGTATGCGAGTGTGTTTAACATTTCGCTAAAACTCATCCCATTGGATACGCAACGTACATAATATAACAATATATAATTTATCCTAAAAGTTATTCATGGAGTGTCATGGAAGCGTGAATGTATGTATGTATGTTGTTCATGATATCACCCCAGTGTCAGTCAGTCTGTTTATTTGTTATAGTTGATATTGTCAGATGCATCCGACGTAAATACTTGTACATTTTTTAGAGTTTCACGGTTTGTATCCGTTGTTACAATACAAATGAATGGGTTAATTAATTGTTAACCGGTTAACGAGTTAACTAAGAGGTAAATATTATTTGTGTGCAGATGAATTTTTTGCCTTTTTCCAACAAGTCCTTTTTAATCATAGTAAAGAGTACTATCTCTTTACTGGAGAATGTTAGGGACTTGGTTATAGGAAGCCAGCAGACATTTTAAATCAGCCACACATTACTTTTTAGATGAGAATAGCAATTCCAATAAATATGCAATGAGTTGCCAGTATGTGAAAAAGAAAAAGAACAAGAAGTCTTCTTCTTTTTCTTTTTCTGCTTCTTAATTAATAAATTATAAAATGCACTATTATTACAAATTTCAAGTGACTTTCAGAATTGATTTTACTTTATTATGCTTTGCTTTTGAATCTTTTTAAATTAATTAATGGACATTAATTATTGTATAGGACATGACCTTGTTGACTCGCATTTTACATGTTCAAATTGCCATATTGCACGTGGTGTTGCTCTTGATAAATTTATAGCGGCTATCTGAAATGCTTGGCTACTAAAAACAGTTTTGTTCTGCGGCTTGGGGAATCAGAGTCCAGCTGTGACTTTACACCATCTTCTTCATTCTTCCTTCATTCTGCGGTTGCCTTTCATAGTTGCTGCATGCTCCGCTTCATAGCTATAAAGAAGTGTCTGCCTGAGTCACCCCAATCCAAACATGACCCTACATTTCTCTCTTCTTTATGACTGCGTAGCCTTTGTTTGTTTTCATATACCTATATATTACTTAAGAGTTTGTTGTTCTCATTAAGCAGCTAGGTGTCACGAGTGTTATAAAATAAGTCGATGTTTAAAAATGAGATTTATTAAAAAATGTGTTCATTATAAATAATTTACTACGTCAAATACAATTTTATGCGTTTGGCATTAGATATTTTTAAATTAAACGAAACTTACACTTTTATGTAGTTTTCATGGAAGCTGAAATTGAAACAGACTACTTATTTATATTATGTAACTTTGTCATTTATTTGTCTGACCTCATATGTCAGTAGTATTTCTAAGCTCTGAGATCGATTCAAGATTCAAGTGTTTTAATAATGTTTATTATTTAAAGGTTCAGACTGTGCTAAACATAATCCGTTAGAGGAACTATTAAATATTCTGTGCTGCCATCACGCCGTGTAGTGTATATTTGTGAACGTTTCATATGCGCTCGTCACAAGCACGAACACTATTTGCTTCCGCAATAGAGAGAACTATGTCTACCTTCGACGTCGTCTTAATTACAACATTAATATAACCTACATGAAGTCTCGGAATACTGAACTCATCATTAAGTCGACATATGGCAGGCAATGCTACGACAACAGGAACGCGATGTACGTCTCATCGTACGTCCATATGTTTGGGAATACGGGAACATGATATGCCTGGATACAAAGTGGATATGTCATTAATCACTATTTCACTACTATATTTCATTGTTGACCTCAATAACTAAATTGTAAATAGTGTTAGTTCCACATTAATTTTAATCATGTTAAATACCCACGTGTGATATTTTGTAACATTTTAGTAACAAGAACGAGGGTAGAATGGATTTCCTGCGTGTAGTGGGGCTGCACAAAAGTCTGATTTTGGTCTTGTAAGAGGTCAGTTGTTGAGAAGCCGTCGAATAGTCAAGTACATAATAGTTGTGATGAAGAATTGATGACGTGTTCATAGTGATCAGTGCTTCCGTTACTTTTCATATTTAACAATAGCTAATTAGCTAAGTTACAAACATAATGAGCATAAATAATAGGTTGTCTGATTCAAACTTGCCGCTACATTTCGAACTGAGCGGCTAGACAAGTGGCAAACGCTTAGCAAATTAAAAACGCTTGTTGGCGTTACTGCTCGTCAAAAGTACAATTTGGCTACGTTTACGGCGGTTTCGTCTGATTGAATTGAGAGTTAATAACGTTTGACTTTCAATTTAAAATATGTTACACTAGATCATGTGGTATTTGTCATTCTATTCTACTAGCGTTTACGACAATTGAGCCGCTTGTCTAGGCCCCCTGTTCTTATTTATAGCGACATGTGAAATGTTTATTGATTATTATTACGCAATTTTCTGAGACTACAGTTTTTGTAGCTGCAACTGTTTTCATAACATGAAGCGCAGTTTAGGTGGCAAGCGTTACAAAACATGGACACAGTTCATAAGGTTTTAGAAATCGAAATTATCAAATGTTCACAATGTCACGAATTGGTAAATAACCTGGCGTTTAGACTTCACCAGAACGTTGGAAAGCAGTCATTGAAAACGCCTATTTGCATTTAACAAATAAATAACTAAAATACACACAGACACTTTTTTAATTTCATTGATATAATTGTACCGGCAAGTTTGATTCAGACAACCTACTAAATGGCAGCACTGTCGTTTGTGCGAGTTCCTACTTGACGAAAATCAATTTATTAGTAATATTGACGGTTGTTATTTTTTTGAACACTACTTTTAAAAAAATCAGACAAATGCGAGTCTGACCGGTGCACCAAGTGTTCCATAAAATGTTCGCCCGTACATCGATATGTCACAGTCAACTCCAACTGCAAGTGTAAGTTTTTAAAAGGAAAAAAATATGTTTTCATGTGATATAAAACCAATGAATTTGTCGATGAAAAATAATGTGTGTTCATTTGTTTCGTTAAAGAAATAGAACACTTTTTCTGATATTCCTTCCGTTAAATAAAACCAGTTGATACTGTCGGGGATCTAAATATCCTTTTCTGCTTGTGGTCTCCGACTCCGCCAATGTAATTACAATTATTTTGGCGTGTTTGCAAATTTTTATTAAATGTAGTTCGGGTTTCAGTTTGTAACATGTTTTTTTTTATTTTTTTTTAATATGAAAAATATTACTCGGTCACATTTTTATCCCGTATGCTATGAAAATTTGAAATGCCCTCCTCGAGCGTTGACATTGATATTCGGCGTGATGGAGTACAATGAAATTTTTTTTCAATCTTTAACTTGATGTCGTACTGTACATTTTTTCAAAAAGCAAGTTTCAAATTATCACGCGCATAATTGAGATGAATCGCATGATACGTCGAATCGGTTAAATAGTTTCGGTTCTGTAAGGGCACGGGTGAACATACATACATACGCTGGCAAAATGTAATCCGTTTTTTTGCTTTTCCGTAATCGTGTAAAAATAGACAATTCGATGACCAACGAACAACCGTTAACTTAAGTATTCAGTTCGTTCGTACGACTAGTTATTTCATATAACATTTATTTAATACTTACATAGGTATGCCACTCGTGTGAGATTCAAAATTAAATGTACATTACTCTAAAAGCGTGTTCAGTCGAGATATGGAGCGATTCATTCATTTCATTTTTCGATGTTATATTTATCTCTGAAAAAATATGTCTGAGAATTCTATTTCTTTCAATATGTCTTTCTCATACCTTATATACCTTATTCATATAGTTATTATATACATTATGAATATACAGCGCGTTTTATTTTTTCGTAATTCATAAAAAATTGTGTGTTTAGGAGTGTGTCAGAAACGCAAAAAGGTTTTATAGCAATATAGGATAAAATATATTGACAAATGCCAATTGCATAAAGAATGTGTACGTAGCGTTCGTACGAAGTGTATTGGAATATGGTTCTTGTGTTTGGACTCCGTGTTATGGCGGTCAGATTCAGCGTGTTGAACAAATTCAAAGAAAATTTATCAGATACTTAAACTATCGCTCATCGCATTCCCACTTGTCATACGAGAATGGGTGTTTAGATCAAAATTTAATGACCCTCAACAATAGAAGAACATTTCTCGATATGTCGCTTTTGTATGACATAGTGCGCGCTGAGATTGACTGTCCTGACTTGGTGGCCGAACTAGCAGTTTGTGCTCCGCGGAGGCGTACACGTCATACGAAGCTGCTGTATGTCCCTCTAAGAGGTACAAACTACACAAAGAATGAAACCTTGACTCGCATTGCACACACCTATAATGAATCATTTGTTGAAGCAGATCCATTTCAATGCACAAGGCGTTGCTTTCGATGGCAGGTTAGGCGTATTTTAATGGAAAATAGGGGTAGTCAATGTTAACAGTTGTGTACCGCCATCCATTAAGTTGATTAGGATGGAAAATGGATGGATGAATAATAAGAAGGAAGGAAAGGAAGAAAAAATAATAATAATAATAAAAAGAATACTGTAATTTCCACAAATTAACTATGTTAGGGTAATCTGTTATTGGCCTTTTGTGTATTACTTGCTTCTGTATGTTATTAGTAATGAAATGGCTGTTCATTACCTGAATAAACAAAAATAAAAAATAAAATTAAATAAAAATACAAGTTAAATAAAAAAAATTGTTTCAAAGTACGCTTTGCAGCAGCCAGTGTTTTATAAGACACTAGCTGTACCCGCGACTTCGTCCGCGTGGAAAAATTTTCCTTGACCTCTTTAGATTACTGAGGTTACCCGAGGTACTCATATTGTTGGTGTTAAACAAAAAAGTTATTCTCTATAATAGAACATCCGCCATATTAGATTTGTAATGACGTCACATATACAAAAACCTTCCCATGCACATTCCATTTCATTTGATACTCATATTGTTGGTGTCGAACGAAAAAATTATTTCCTATTATGGAATATCCGCCATATTGGATTTAAAATGACGTCACATGTCTAGAAACCTTCCCCCGCGTATTCAATTTCATTTGATACCCATATTGTTGGTGTTGAACGAAAAAGTTATTACCTGCTATGGAACATCCGCCATATTGGATTTATGATGACGTCACATTTACAAAAACCTTCCCTTGCGTATTCCATTTCATTTGATACCCATATTGTTAGTGTTGGATAATTAAGTTATTTCATATAACGCCCCCGTAACCCCCTTTGCGGGTGGAATATCGTAAAATCCGTTCTTAGCTGACCTTTACTCGCCGAAAGAAACATCCCTACCAAATTTCAAGTCTCTAGGTCTTATGGTTCCAGAGAAATCGTGATGAGTGAATTCAAAATCGGGATCTCCTGTATATATATAGATTAATTCAAATAGCATAACTACCACAGCGTTGGAAAGCAGTCGTTTAAAATGCCTATTCGTAATTAACACTGATAGTCAATGAAACAAGACAGTACTGATGTGTAAATCCGATACACTGTATCTCACAAAACATGAATTTGAGATAAAAAATGTTGAAGTTTTAATCAGTCTTTTGCTGTTTTGGGTATTAATTTATCAATGATATAACTATGTGTTAAACTTATATAATAGATATTTTTTTTTCTATTCAGCCATGTACAATTTATTGAAAATACATACTTTATTATGAAGATATTACAATAAACTTGTGTTGTCAGGATACGCCATAAGGATTTGTTCGAACGTTGTCATGACAAGAAACTGTAATTCAAATTGCAGTGTATTGGATTGACTAAATAATTATGAATTTTAGCTACCATAACAATTTATTATACTTAAATTCCGCGTACGAACTGTAGTATTATTTTTAAATACCATATATTGATATCTTTTGGATATGCCATTTTAGTGTCATTGCTGAATTTAATCATATCGAGTCCCATACTTTTACATATTTTCTTAATGTTTTGCACAATATCATTGAAATTGTATAAGTACCTTTCTTGAAGATTTTAGTTCTTTAATAATTGCAACATGAACGATCACCAGGAATGTATACATGATGCGTTCTCCAGGAATTAATATGAAAGGGCATTATTCGGTAAGTTTGATGACAGATTGAAAGTGACGCGCGAGGATGTTGAAGAATGTTGGCAGAACCTTAGAGATAGGATGACCGAGGTTGCGAGAGCAATGTGTGAAACGAATATGATTGGGAATAGTAAAAAGCGTGATGTGTGGTGGGATGATGAGGTGAAAGTCTGTGTATAAGAAGAAGGCATGGCGAGACTACCTTGCTACTAAAAATGACTGTGGTATGAAGAATTTATGAAAGACAGATATTAATCGCAGAAAGTAGAAACGAAAGCACTAGAAGAAATAGAAGCGTGAAGAGTGTAGTGTTAAACGAAGACAAGATGTCGGACAACTTCGAGGAAAATTCCAAATTATTTTGGAAGGAAATATGTAAGTAGCGAAGTGGTCCGACACCTTTCAGAATTAATAAAGTGCGTTCGAAAGAACATCATCTACTAACAGATAAAAAAAATGTTCTGCAGCTATAGAGTAATTATTATAGAGAACTGTATGAGAGTGTCGACTGTACGGCTCTGTCTCTGACACTGAGAGCGGTCCTAACGAATCTATACATTTGGGTCAGGAACTAGAGCAAGTCATTAGTGTGGAAGAGATTGAGAAAGTGAAAAGAAGTCTAAAATGTGGAAAGGCTGCGGATAATAATGAGGTTATTGCTGAGATGATCAAGTATGGTGGTCCAGGGGTCTGGGATACATTCTATAAATTGTGCAATCTTTGCTGGTAGAAGAGAGAGGTTCCAGAGGATTGGCACACCGCAGTCATAGTGTATCTTTATAAAACAAAAGGTTTCCATTTGGACTGCGGTATATGCTTATAGCACTATCAGAAGCGGAGTTGCTGACACTAGTTATTTTTATTCATTATTAATGATTAATGACAACTGATGGCGATAACTCTTATATAATAACTAAATGTGTATAGGTATAAAAAATACCAATTTACTAAACGTTATAAGTAGCTAACTTTTAGTTTGCTAAAATTATTGTAACCCTTTAGAAATTATTTAGACTCTAGGGCACGAGTATCTCTTTACTGAATAGACTCAGAATTTTGAAACTTGAAACTATTCTCAATTATCTGTAACAATAACATTATTTTATTTCACTTAGAACCGAAACCAACGATTCATAGTTTGTCTGGGTCGTTGGCGCGGTGGCGGAGCATCAGCTTTTCAAGCCGGAGCCTCGAGTTCGAACCCCGGTCAGGTCAATTTAATAAGCGAACTTTTCTAAATTGACTTGGAGCCTGAGTGTTACTGGAGACCCTAGTTCGTTGGGTAGAACCCACGGCACAAACCCAGTGCTTAATTAGGGATGAGACAATTTGTGTGACTGTTTGAAGTATTGCGAATGCATGAAAGAACAATGTGAAGTAAAGAGATTGAGTATGAATGTGAACAGAACTAAGATCATAGTGTTTGAAAGGGAAGATGTACAGAATATGGCAAATATCTAGAACAAGCGAATTAAATTGTATATTTGAGGAGTGCTTTTTCGAGGGATGGAAGATGTAAGTTGGATGTGAAGAGTCAGGTACCAGCTGTCAATAAAGTGAACGGTGCTCTGTCTGCATTAGTAGGCAGCATGAATATATTTAACTCTGCCAAAGTGACCATCCACGATGTGGTGTTGGTGCCGATTTCATTTTACGGTAGGTGGTGTGGCCTGGATATGCTCGAAATCGAGTGAAAGTAAAATAAACACAGTAGAAATGCGATTTATTATGTACAAATAAGTAATGAACGGATACGCAATATCACAAGGTTGACGACAGTGTTTTTGAAAAAATGAAGAAAGATATAGATTTGATCTTCATAAATAAACCTTGGTCTTCCCACCAAGTCAAAGTCAGAGAGTTAACTGACAGTAATGTGAAAAATACTCGTATGCCTAGACGACAGTGTGTCAGGAGAATGATGAACTTTTATGATTTAATAAGTTCAATCATTCTTAATCTCGTGACATTATGGAATTTCATACGAGTATATAATAAATACCACAATTTTTTATTAAATTTTTTATATAACGTAAAAATAACGTTTTAATAACGTTTCTTTAATAACTTCGTACACGCTAATCTTCAGAGTTCAATCATTTCCTGTAAATGTAATGATACATAAATACATATCCTCACACTGTATCCCTAACGAGGTAGTCAGAGAGGACGGAGCTCTAAGCGTCGCGGTTCTCTGTTTCTACTTCTTCTTTCTTTACTTCTTCCGCTTCCTCAAATCTCATCATTCTCCTCACACATTTTCGCCTAGGTATGCGAGAGCTTTTGACATTTCCATCTGCTAACACTCTGGCTATTTGGTCTTTATAAATCAGCCTTGGTTTTCCTTGGCTTCGTTTACCACTCACCACTAATGTAATGATAGTGATAAATAATAACTATTTTATAATTACAGATACAGTTATATTGTTTATGAAATATAATAGCACTATGCCATGTATTAATTTATCACTACATTTAACATGTTATTAAACTCGAAAAATTTTGGCGTTGAAGTTATTAATGAAACGTTATTAGTTATAGGTATGTATGTGGCATTAAACATATGTAAAATGTACTTATCTTTGTTACTTTATAGTTTATATGAATTGATCTACCGTTTTACAGCATGATTTTTCTCCAAATTAATACTAAAAATTGTATAAAATTCCAACATGTAACGCGACCAAGTGCGAAGTATCGTAATAAAAGAGGTCCGCGCTTTACTGTTATGCTCCGCCCGCCGACGATTTGCGGCGGCCAGCGATTTTGTTAGGTGCAGAGTTAACATATTTGTTACGATGCTACTTAATTCTTCTTCGTAGAAGATAAGGTATGGGACACGAATTTCGACGTGTATTTTTGAGTGTTCAGTAAAATGTAACTGATAATAATGTGTTATATATTTTTTAATCAGCAGATTAAAGAGCTTTCACTGGAAACCACGCACGATGATGCTAAAATATTTTTTTGTATCTTTTAATGAATTCTTCTTTAACTGTCTTCTGTCGAACTTCTGAGACTATTGTTAATTGTATTGGAAATTGTGAAACGCTTTTCGAGTCTTCAGTGAATTACGTAGATCAGACTCAATCAGCTAACTGGCACAAAACTTTAGTTACATCGAATTGACATAATCTGATGTCTGAAATTAACTGACGACACTTCGTTGAGAGGCAAAACACGTATCAGTTAATAAGTTAGAGATTTTGCGCGGAAGATAGCTAAAATTTATAAGAATTCATCACGTGAAATGGATTTTCGCAAAGTAACCATCCATCCATACAATGTATTTTTCATCCTTCCAATAGTAGAAAGATAAGAAAAAAATTAAGCAACTCTAAAGAACTCCTTAAACTATAATTCTTAGAACTGAAAACTGTTTAAAGTGAGAAGTTTAAACAGTTTTCGTTTTATATTTTGCATACTTATATATCTTCACGCTGTATCCCTAACGGGGTAGTCAGAGAGGACGGAGCGCTATGCGTCGCGGTCCTTTCACTTCCTTAAATCTCATCATTATCCTCACATATTCTCGCCTAGGTATGCGAGTGCTTTTAAAATTTTCGTCGGCTATCACTCCGACTATTTGATCTTCGTATCTCAGCCTTGGTCTTCCTTGGCTTTTTTAACCACTCGCTTTCCTCTCTGTACATTTTCTACGTCAGTTATATTTTGTAATATTTTGAGTGAATATGGGTAATTATTGTAGCGCCAGTCGGGATCGCACTCGACGCAAGCATGCGACCATTTCAGATTGTCTTTAATTCGATCTTCACGTCGTCGCAATTTCAAAAATATCTAAATCGCATAAACGAACGTATTATAATGTTTTTAAATGACTAAAAAATTTTAGTTATGTGAATTCATAGTTATTATTCTTTGAAATAACTACAAAAAAATAAATTTAACAAATACGGTTAACTTATCCTCGAGTATTGTTTTTATTATTACTGTACTGTACTGATATATATAATTAATCAAGATGCTTATAGCATTCATATTGGGTGTCTCCGCCTACACGGAGAACAATAGCTTATACTACTAATTGATACACGTAATTACTTAAAGTATAAATTAACATTTAACTTCTTTTATCTAGAAAAATGAATCATTCCTTGTTTAGCACAAACATTTACCAACAACATTGACAACGTAGTCAAAACGTGAGGGAGCCGGAGGATCTTTTAAAAATACAATTTTTAATTAAATGAGACGTTTATTCATCTCGAACTCTCGTCTAAGACTAACTAAAAGAGAACAATGAATTCCCAAACCAGTCCACGCAGGGCGGATGGGCTTATGCTAACTTGCATTTGTGATTCTTAGAATGCTAACTTGACATTTGTGCTTCTTAGAATATGTTTGGCTGACGCGAGGGAATGGTAGAGTCGACCGGTGTAACTCCTCCCTCCTTAAATTCGAAGTTCTCTTCTTTTGGAGGACTTCGAATACAAATTTTAAACATTATCAAGCGGTACTTATAAATTAGGAAACATAGAATCAATAAAAAGAGAATATACATTATCACAGTCCAGATGCTTACTCTATTAACTTCTATTACTACTCTATCACTTTCACTGCTTTCACTAACACTGTTCTTGAGGGCTACTGATAGAAGCTTCAGGTCAGCGAGGTCGATGCCTTCCAAATTCACTGGTCTCATGGCTGCTGTGGGTGAATAGACAGGAGGCAAGTTGATTATAGGTAGCTTTTCATATGTTACCTTCTCAGTGCTTGTTAAGTGCATTTTCAGGGTTACGTTCTGAATCTCCACTTCACATGGATCATCCAGAGTGAGTATAGCAGTTCCTTTGATCTTTTGGCGGAATATTTCATTGATACAGGTTTTGATGAGTAACTCTTCATTTCTGCTGTAGAGAATCCATCTGTTAGGCTGTAGGAGTTGAACCTTGACTTCTTCTATTTTCACAGGCGTTTGAGTACATGACGTCACGTTCTCGACATACGTCATCAAGTCGGTGATACAAGAGTCTTGTATAAATTGGGGCATTTTATCATTGTCACATAGGAAGCTGGATTCATCAATTTCTTGGCAGGGCTTTCACTATTAGGTAGGGATATCTGGGTATGATAACGACAGTGGATTTTTGGGATAAAACAGGTAAAGGAACTAATTTATAATAGATGTAAGTGTCTTCGTTAACTAACGGTATTTCTAACAGATAAACAATTTCATTTCCCTTGAAATATCCTTTTATAGTAATAGTTTGCTCCAATCTAAGTTTTCTATTTTCGGTGCGAAAACTAACTTTTCTTCCTTGTTAATATTTCTTAAAAAATTAGGTAATTTATAAGATTCTATTATCGACTGGTGTAGAATACCTAACCTACTTAGAGCAAAGCTGGTTTCTACTTCATTTAGTTTTGTATGAATCGCTTGAAGATTATGGAGTAATAAATTATATGTAATAATGATTTGAATCTCAAGATGTTCTTTATTCAATTCTATACTAATGTTCTTAACTACATCTGTAACTGCTTGGTTAAGTTGAATAATATTGTTATCTAGTTTCAATGTAGAGTTAGCTAGAACTTGTACCATTTCTGTAATCAACGTCAGTTTTCTATTATTTAAATTCTGTTTTAACTTTACTTCCTTTATTAATTTGTCGTACTTTATAGCATCATCATGATCGAGATTTCCGGTAATGATTTTAATTAATGATCCTAATGGGTTAACTAGACCACGTTTTACTCTTATCGATGGAGTAATCTGTTCAAGTTTGCTTATAGTTAAGTTCTTAACGTATTCTACTTGTTCTCTTATATCTATAAAATTATACGTAAAATTGTTATCAAACTTAGAACTAATTAATTTATCTTGTTCAGAGAGTCGTTCGCTGTTGAATCTCAGATCGCTTCGTATGGGTTCCAAATCCAACACTTTCGCGATCGTCCACTTATCCTTACTAACAACTGCTACACCAAGTTTCACTGGCAAGATTCCAGGGTTCTTATTCAACATCTGCAGTTGAAGGGCCTGGAGTTGGATCGTCATAGTCATCACCATCAGGAGGACGCTAAGGTGTATGTGAAGGGCGTTTAACATTCCTTATTGGAACCTTCGTATCACGATTTCTCATTTGGATCGGGATTACGTTTCTAGAAGCTTCGTCTGTAACTATGGCTTTATGGTAACGGGGTTTTTCTTTACTACTTCTTTTATTAATGTCTTTAGCAAAAATAGTGTCTCCGGGATTAATGTTGAATTTTACCTCTCCTCCTCTTTTTCCAATTATTTGTTCCTTTCTTTTAATTGCCTTTTCCGTTAAATGTTATATAAAAACTTTGTTCTCTTTGCATGTTCTTTTACAAGTTGTTGTGTATATGCTTTGTCAAAGTCCATGTCGAAAGAATGTCGGGAATCGGTATGTCCTAATAAAACTTCAAAGGGAGTTAAATCAGTGGTGGAATGGATGGAGTGATTGTAAGCCATGATGGCATAAGTCATTATGGAAGCAGCATCGGTATATTTTTGTTCGTACTTAGCTAATCTATATATTTCTATGATTGTAGAGTGGAATCTTTCTATGAGGCCCATCGAATTTGGGTTATTCGGTGTACCTATGTGAAGTTCTATTTTGTACAAGGCAAGAAGTTCTTTTAGAAGTGTGTTATTAAATTCTGTACCAGAGTCTGCGCTTATCTTTAGAGGGATTCCATAAAAAGAAAAGTATTTAATAAGAGCTCGTACTACTTCAGGAGTGGAACAATTGGGAATTTCAAATGCTTGACCTAGTTTACTAAATGCATCAATCACTGTTAAGTAGTATCGTCCTTCAATAGAAAATAAATCTATGAATATTTCTTCTAGAGGTTTTGTTTGTGTTTGTGTCATTTGGAGTTTAGGTTTCAACGGTTTTCTGTCATACTTCATTCGCTTACATGCTTCGCATGAATTTATGAAACTAGAAATAGTTTGTTCCATGTTGTTCCATAAATATGTGCGTTTAATGTGAGACAAAGTTTCCTTGATACCACGATGGCAGGTTTTGCCTGTGTGATATTTCTCTATAATATCTTTCTGCTCTATTTCGTCTTCTACGAATACAACTCGTTTGGTGCATTCGAAGAATTGTACTAATTCCTTTTTAAATAAATTAATTACTATATCAGAAAATTGTCGTCTATGTATGTCGTCTTCAAAGTATATGAAATATTTAACCTTATTACGAATGTATTCTTTCAGAAATTGTTTGACGAGGTCGGGACGATTTACTGGCAAGTGTACTTCTAAGATTTTCTGTCTTTCTCTAGAAATATTTTTTACTAGCAATTTATCGATAAGCCAAGGATGTACTAAAATCTGGTTCAGTTTAGTGTCTATTGCTTCTTGAAAAATAGGGATATCTATGGGCTCGGTGTCTTTTCCAGAGTGAGCTGTTTCACTAGCTGCTTTACTTGATGCTGTTAGAGTAGAACTAGTAGGGGTTGGTATTGAGTAAGGAGAGGAGCTTTAACTGTTAAGGTTCTGTCACAGTCGGAGTCTGAAATCGATATTGGTTTCTCTGATTCTGAGTCTGAGATGGACATAGTTTCGATTGGACGGTTCGATGTATCCTTCTCATCTCTACTTAACCTCTCAATTTCTTTGGTTAGTTCTGCTATGTACTTGTTTAAATCTTTGGTTTTATCAACGTTAGGCTTGGTAGATTCACTGTCATGCTTACTTAAAGCATTAAGCCGAATTCGCGATAAAGGGTCTGCGTATCTGTTCAGTTTGCCCTTTTTATGTACGATATCAAATATATATTCTGATAGACGTAAACGCCAACGCGTGAGTCTGCTGTTTGTTTCCTTTAGAGTATTTAACCAGGTAAGGGGTTTGTGGTCGGTTACTATTGTGAACTTCTTTCCGTAGAGGTAAGGACGGAAATGTTTCACTGCCCAAACTATGGCAAGTAATTCCTTTTCTATAGTGCTGTAACGAGTTTCAGCACCATTTAAAGTTCTGCTGGCGTAGGCCACGGGCTTATCATATAACGCGGCTACGGTGATGTTAACTTTGAATGTTCTATTATTGGTAGGCATGAACTACTGAGGATATTGGGTTTCTTTAGGGCCACCCTGGAGAGGAATACAGAGTACATTTTTATAAGGGCGCCTTCCCTGTATTGCTACAATCGATTTCAGTTGTGAAATAAATACACGCTTTAATACAACCTTCACCAATTTGTTAAAGAATTATAATTATCCCTAAATATAGATCTCATGAGCTCACTAAATGAAATCTTAAATGTTATATAGAAGAATTTTAAATGAGATTTTACATACAAAACAAACAAATTACATCTGTATTGGAAATTACAAAAATGAGTACTGTAACCAATAATAAGTGTAACTGTTTCTTAATATTTGGTATAACTAAAACATTAAGATGAACTACAATAACAAAATATAAGGTAAGTTATGTATATTTATTCTTGAATGTTAATAATTTTTATATATGCTTGTAAATTACCATCTAAGGAGATAACCATGTATATATATAGCCAGTCGAGTTGTCCCACCAATGGTCCGTAAGAATATCCACGGTGTTCACTAAACCCTTAGTGACTGCACAATTAAGTTAGGTCTTCTGCAAGCCGAGTTGTCCCTCCAATGGTCTCAAAGAATTTCCATGAAGTCCACTATACTCGTAACTCACAAATAAATCTCAAAGAAAAGAGATTAAATATGTATTAAGGTAATCCAACCTCATACTCCAATGCACAAACAAATGATCCGAGAAAGTAATCCATCTGATCATGTATCTTTAAAGAAAAATATCCGACTAAAAGTGGAATACACCGTCATTCCACGGTGTTTAAGAGATTAAGAAGATAACATTAGTCCACGGTGTTAATGGAACTAATATTTAGAATTATACTTGGAAATCAAACGTAGAATTAAGCTTGGAGATTAAACGTATAAAGAAACTTGGAAGTAAACATGTAATCACACATGGAATTTATACATGGAACTTAGCCTGGAATTTAAACATGGAACTTAGCCTGGAACCCTGTAACAAAATTCCTAGGGTTAATACACTAGATTATGCAAGGAAAATCCTTTTAAAAAGAAAACTACAACTTCTACATTCTACTTACCATGAGGTCTATCATGGGACTTTTACATATTAAATATAATAAAAAAAACTTCTTAACACTACTAGAAACATCCTAAATATATAGGCATGTCTATTCTATTTCTATATGGACATTTTTTTCTGCCACTTAACCACCACCAAAAGTGGATAGCTCCTTCCATGACTGATACTACACCTCGACAAAATTTGTACCCTCTAACGTCATTATTAATGTAACTGAAAACTACTCAGATTTCAGTGAGGTTTCCGTCATAAGAAAGAGACAGCAAGTCTCTGAAAAGACATCGACCAATGGGAAGTGTCTGAAAATTTGTAAGTGACAACATCAAAATGTCAGATTGACAGATCCACAATAGAATTAGAAAGATCTAGATAAAAGTAACCACTGAAAAACAAGACGGAAGCAATGCCCATTTGCTCGAACATTCCATTTTACTTGATTTGTGAAACAGATATATATCAACACTCGTCTCTCTCTCATCGAATACAATCGATTATTAGGAATTACTCGTATTTAAATTTTTACAACAATTTATTTATCTCATCGTCAAAATGGGAAAGCAAACCTGGACAAATTATATTAATATCTAATAAAAGTATTATCACCTACAATTGTTTTATTTTGTTTATAACAAAACTATATTTTTATACAAAAGAAAATCGATTATCGATTTATTACCACGATACTTATTACTATCGATGTTTCCAAACATTCAATGTTATTACTGAACGTAACGTAAGTAAATGTAGATTTTAACGAAAGTACCAATGAACTTTATAATGAAACAACTAAATAATTAAAAGTTTAGTATATTATGTTCTGGTTTAAATAATATAGATTTAAAGTGCAATATTTATTGATTTTACCTGAGAAGAAATGAAGTAGTACTACGTACTCGATTGCGAACAACTTTCCGAACCTATTAATCATTGCATCGTAGACAAATTGTCGTCTGTCACACACTAACCTCAACAAATATTACTGTGGAATGCAAATGAAATTTGTGATCGATTCTAATTTGTATGTAATTAACCGTAAGTATATATCTACGAAAAAAAGTGTTACAATCATTACCGATAGGGCCTTGAGATAAGACGGCACCAAGAGCGAATTCTGAAGCGTCCGTGGTCAACACGTAAGGTTGGTCAGGGTCTGGGTATTGGAGTATAGGGGCATTAACGAGACGTTCTTTGCACTTCTGGAACGCTGCTATATATTTTTCATCATTTATTGATATTGCGTTTTTCTTCTTTAGTCTGGCTGTCATTGGTTGTGTGATCTTCGGAAAATCTTTTATAAAACGGCGGTAATAACCAATAAGGCCTAGAAAACTCTTTATCTCTGTAGTAGTGCGGGGCAAGGGGTAATTTAGAACTGCTTAGATTTTATCGTTGTTGGGTTTTAATCCACTGCTGGTAATGGTATGTCCTAAGTACAGGACTTCTTTCCTTAGGAACTCTGATTTATCTGGTTGAATTTTTAAATTAGTTTGTCTTAATCTCTCGAAAATGGTTCGTAGCTTACTTATGTGTTCTTGAAGACTGCTGGAATAGATGATTACGTCATCTAGGTATACTAAACAGTGTATGCCCTGTAATCCACGCAATACATTATCTATCATCCGCTGAAAAGTCGCTGGAGCGGTTTTCAGTCCGAATGGCATACGTGTAAATTCAAAATGTCCGGAGTTTGTGGTAAACGCTGTTTTTTGTCTGTCTTCTTCTTTTACTTATATTTGATGGTAACCGCTGGCCAGGTCAAGGGTAGAAAAGTAACAGCTGCGTCCTAATTTGTCAAATAGGTCTGTAATGTTTGGTAATGGGTATTTGTCATCTACTGTTATTTCATTGAGTCGTCTATAGTCGACTACTAAGCGGTATTTTCTTTTATTGCTGGCGTCTAATTTCTTAGGCACCAGGTGTACTGAGGCACTCCAAGGTGAATGGGACTGGGTAACTATATTATTATCTAGCATTTCGTCTACCTGTCTGTTAATTTCGTCGTTGATCACTTGAGGCTGTCTATATGGACGAATGTAAATTGGGTCCTCATTATGAGTTCTAATACGGTGTTTCACTTCATTTGTAAATGTTAAGGGTAATTTATCGGAGTAAAATATATCTTTGTATTCAAGACAGAGTTTTGAGATTGCTTCTCTCTCCTCTTTGTTCATATGATCCAATCTTAATTTTTCAATATTTTCAGTAAGTATTTCGTCAGTCTCTATGTCAGTTTTGTCGCCTAATTTATGCAATACTAGTTTTTCGCTATTATATTTTGTTACAATGAAGGGTCTACTAATTGTTAATGTCATTTCTAATGTGTTTTGGATAATGGTGGTGGTACTACCGTTCTTGCTGGTTACTAATGCTTCTGGCATTCTTACGCCTTCACAAAATAGTTGGTATTTCATGATAGCTTCGCCATCTTTTATGTTTGTTGGTAACCTAACTAGCGAGTTAATTCTGTCTGTTAATTTCGCGGTTGTGAACAGCGGTTCACAACGCGGTGCCAGTTTAATGACGTTAGATGGGTTGTAGACGATAGGGATTGAGGATGAGTGCGTAAATAGCATCTCTCTTTCCATATCTATTTTTGCATTTAATTGTTTAAGTAAATCGCTTCCTATTAGTCCGTCGTAGTGTCCGTCGACGTCGTAAATATAGAATTTATGTAATTTTGGACTATTAAAAGTAGGGAATAAGGGAATTATTATCACTTCATCATGTCTACTTGATGCGTGAGTGCTAATGACTTCGAATGGTTCATAATGCTTGTAATTAGTAAAGTGTTGATCTGTTTTTTTGGGACTTGAGATCTGGAACTTCCGGTATCTATCATCAATCTTGCGTTAATTTCGGATATATAGACATAGGGTAATTTTAACGTATTATAGTTAAGGTGTATTACTTCTGATTGTTGTAACTGGAGGCTATTATGTGAAAATTTCCTACAGTTTCTGAAGGTTTGTGATAGAATTGTTCGTCTTGTTCAGGTATGGTTTCCAATAAATTCATATCTTCCGGGTATTCAATATTTTCGTTATAACCTAAATATTTATTTTCGTCATACATATCGATGTTAGCTTCTACTGGCTCGATCTCGTTTAAATTATATAGTTCGTTCATTCGGAACCCTGAAGGTTTCGCTGGTGGCGCTGTGCGCATGCTGACGTCCGTGGATATTTGTGGTGCCAGCTTTTGCGGTGGGCGGTATCCAAATTGTTGCTGGTTTTGGAGTTGGGGTCGGTATCCAAATTGGGGTTGAGGTTAGTTTAATTGGGGTTTGTAACCAAATTGTGGTTGACCCTGATGTAAGTGAGGTCTGTAGCCAAATTGAGTCTGACTTTGATTAAATTCGGGTTTATATCCAAATGTTTGCTGAGGTAACTGAGGTTTATAACCAAATGTTTGTTGAGGTAACTGAGGTTTATATCCGAATTGCTGAGGCTGCGAATTGGGTTTGATTAATGGGATGTCGATTCTAGATCGCGGTTGGTTTGAAGTTCTAAGATCGGCTGTGTTATGTGGAATTCCAAACTTAAAATGTTGTGGTTGTGAATGTGTTGAAGCAAAGAATGGCTTCATTCCGAATTTATCAATAAAAGGGTTATTGTTAACTAAAGTTTGCGATTGTTTGAGCTGAAACATATGTTGTGATTTCAACATTTTATTTCTGGAATTGCATTGATATAAAAAGTTTACTTCATCAAGTACAATACTTAAGGCACTTTTTAAAGATTTGCATCCCTTTAACCTAACTATGCGAAGAAGGTCTTCAGGTAAATTATATAAAAACACGTTCATAGCTAAATTATCATAAATAATTATTTTGCTTTGCCTTAAATTGAGGTCATCTAATAAATTTACTTTAGCGATCAATGTGCTTTTAACTTGCTGTATCCTATTACAGAAATCTAGATATGATTCGCCTGTATTGATTTTCAATGTTTCAAGTTCAATTGCTATACATTCCTCTGATCGTGGATCACCGAAATGTTGTTCTAGAGCTATTTTTAACGCTCCCCAGGTATCTAAATCTTCTCGTTCACTAATAAGAGCGGCTGCTTTACCAATTACCCGGGAGGTAACTACATGAAATATATATAAATCCTGGTCTAAATTTCCTTTAACGCGGCAACATTGAATGACGTATTCGCATTTTCTTATAAATAAATTTAACAATTTTTCGTCTCCATTAAAAATTGGAATGACGCTAGACATTTCACGCAGAATCTGCACTATTTTATCCATTTTATTTAGTTAATTTAAATACTACTTTTGAAGTTGAAAAGTAATTATTTAATATATTTTATTTATTTAGTTAATTCGAGTACTACTTTTGAAGTGGAAAAGTAATAATCTAATATATTTTAATTACCTTAATATAACACTTTTTTTTCTTTATTAATAAAAAGTACATACATATGTTAATATTTACAAACTTAAAACTACACATTATTTTAAATAATAAACTTCCTCAAAGTTGCCGCTTAGAAAGCTGTCATTGCTCAAGGTACCTAGCAGACTGGCAGCATTGCCTCTTTGAATAGCCAAACTGATTCGTTGGCGGAAGAAGCTGCCAGCCCGGCGGTCTCCCGAAGCCTCGACCAGTCTCTTACAAATATCAGAAACCAGTCGATGGGCTTCGGGGCCCCAGGGACCCAAAGTTTCAACTGCAAAGGGCGTAAATATGAAACTCTCAGAGAGAGTCGCATACTTACGCCGCTTCAAGTTCTCGGCAGTGCTGGCCGCGGCACCTGCTGACTTGGAAGTCGCCGGCACATGGGAAACAGCAAGTGTATCGACACAAGTGGCATCCCACACCAGCGATCTTCCAAGTTTCCAAGGAATGAGCGTCAAACCATCCGGTCTCCTGCCGTCGCTGCGCACAATACCTACAGGCTCTAAGACTGCAGGAACGCCAGCGGCGACAAGAGCCCGTCGAATGACGTCATTCAAGGCAGCATGTCGTGACATGCGGCCCGCACTACGTAAACAGGATAAACCGTGGTGACCTAGTACATCGACGAGATCACCACAGCGGCAACGGTGAAGAAGGTTAGTCCTGGCCCCCAGACGAAGGGATACTATGAGAGAAAGCGTGGTATTGTCGATTAAGGTTCCTACGTTTTTTGAAGGTATTACCTTCAACCAGTGTCCTGACTCCTTCTCAGAAACAGCTAGGAGGCGAGACCGATCTTTTTCGGTACTACAAGAATCTAAAAGTTGTAAATGAACATTTTTGCATAGAGGCTCATCCCAGTGTTTTTGAGAAAAGGTCGAGGTAGGCAGTTTAGTACTCGGACAAACATTTAACCAAGCATTTCGAGCATCAGTCAAGCACGGCACCTCTACCGATCCTAAGGAAGGGCGAATAACAGATAGGAAAAGGTTTTCCGTGCTGTAGGCTGACGAAAGGAAAGCTGGCAGTGACACACTCGAGATTTTGCGTATGCCCAGGCCTCCATAACAGATGGGAAGCGAGGCTTGATTCCAGACCCTGTCATCAACAAAGGAGCAATTTAATATTTTAGATAATGTATTTTTTAGAATATTGTCTACAGATTTTAAAAGCGTTTGAAATTTAAAAAGCTGAGAATAGCGAAGAGCATATGTAAGTTTTGGAACGAAAAGGCAAAAGCGGACAATGAGGGAATTAATTTTGAAAAGTTTGTCTGAAGACTGGCAAAATTTTTGTATTTGATCATTGATAAAGCAGGGTATGGAGTCATCTAAGACGGGAGCACCTAAGAGGTACAGCGATTCTTTTGACAAGACTTTAATACCTGGTGCCAGATTGTTAAATTTATTAATTATTTCATTTTTTGTAATAGTTAGAACAGAATCGGAAACAAAGAGTTCACATTTAGAAAAATTTAATTCTAAGCCAATATCTTTAAACCTTTGAATGAGGGTTTTAAGGTCTTCTAAAACAGTAATTGCTTTACCTCCTATTGTTCCGTCGTCAAGGTACCAAATATTAAATTTAGAATTTAAATTACAAATCGCAGGATGGATAGCCAGACTAAAAATAGCTGGTCCGAGAGGATCACCTTGTTGACAGCCAACTTCGGAATGTAATAAATTATCTTTATATATTAATTTTGAAGGACTGCTGTAAGATTGCCAGAGGTAGGGATATATGTCCGGAACATGCTGTTTTATCTGTGTCAACAAGGTGGATCTATCAACAGAATTAAATGCATTTTTTATGTCTACTTTGAGGAGTACCTCACCTCCATCGTGTGTCAAGAAAGCACGCGCCGCATGCACTGCCGCTTCACATCCTCTCTTTGAGCCAAAACCTACTTGTGTAGGACAAAAATAGTTTGATACGGTAGAGAGAATGTGACGGCAACAAATTTTGGAGGCAATGCGGCGTATAGTTGCACCTACGGCAATTGGCCTAACGCCACCGTCTTTTTTTTTCAGGGCACATAAATTGGCACCATACAGGATGTCGGTTATCTCCGGGGGCACCTTACCAGCCAGCATAACATTTATTAGTGCTGTTAAACTAGATAAGAGTGTCTTACCGGTATCACCGACAGAGCTTGTAATCAGATCTTTATAATGTTGTGGCGTTAAGCCATCGAGACCTCCCGCGGAACCGCTTTTAAAATAATTTATTGCGGCAAGCACATCTTCCTCCGTAGCTCGAGTCGACACATCATTTGGATGTGGAGGATCTGGCAGACAACAAGCCAGAGGAAGAGGGATGCTTTGATCTGAGAGCAAAAAGAGTCTCGGCCGTATTCGGTGCCAAAACATCGCTGGAAAATAGCAAGTGAGTGGCACCTCTTAGATCGCCGTCGCTAATTTTTGTTTCTATTTTTGGAATACTGTCAGAATTGAAAGATTTATAAATAGGCCGAACATGAATGCTCGGAACTGAAGAGTTAGAGCACTTATGTTTAATTTTTTGTGTTAAGGAAATTTTGTCTTTATCGTTTTGTTCCAAACATAATGTTCTATAACCGAAAATGAGCAGTTCTTTCCAATCGCATTTGTCATTTCGGTTTAATATTCTTTGTATTATTAAATTAAGAGATTTGGCAACGCTGATGCGTGCGCCACGTGGAATACGCTTTATTAAGCATACATTGTTTTTGAGCGAACCAATATATTTCCAAAAAGGTGTGCGATTGTGATTGGAATTTGAGGAATTAGTCAAATTGTTGGACTGAGATGGCACTGATAAGGAAGTGGGGCCTGAAGCAATGCCGGCAGTGTCACACCGTTTGTGTACCCTGCCGACATGAATCTTCAAGCCCCTATTTCCACAAAAAAAACGAGGTTGGGAACACTGCTCACATTTTATTAAATTTTCCAACGATGTGTCATTAATTATAATATGTGAGCTAGAGGAAGGTGAGGATGTGAGGGCCGGGAGCATATCACGACATAATATTACGAAAAATTACAAAAAAAACAACAGTGAAAAATAAGCTATAAGCGCTAAAATCTCTAAGCAACCGTTCTTGTTGACGTTGCTATGGCAGAACTGTCACACCCGGCCGGATGAGAAAAACCCAGCAATATGTGGACTGCAGCTGCGTCCACCACCTGAAACAAAAACACCACTGTGAGAACCAGATATGGGGAAAATGATGGTAATTAAATTTGACCAAAAAAGGCGAAAGGACTTTAAAATAATTTGAAGAAAGAAGAGCCAAACAGTTGTCAATGATGACTTTGACTTTTTCAACAATATAACACTTTATAATAAAATTTACGTTTAGTTAATTAGAGTACTACTTTTGAAGTTGAAAAGTAACACCTATAAAATTCACGTAATTTACGTAACACAATCAAATAATATTATTTCTATTTTTTTTTATGTATTCAATAAAATCTTATATAACTAATGAAAGAAAATAAAAGCACCTTTTCGATGTCTGGAAACAGTGATTCTAAATTTCTCGACACATAACTATCATAGGTGAAAATGAATGGGAAATAGACTGGAATAGCGATTTGGGTCTACTCACAGACTGCCCATGCCCATGTCACTGACTGGATGGAGGAACGCGTGGCCAGGTCATAGTTCCTTTTCTTAAAGGGACATACTTGAGGACCGGGGCACGTGGTTTCTATAATTTAAGTAGATGCTTTACAAAGGGGAAGAATGAGGAGTAGGTGCAGTTGGATGACCACCTCCTTCTTTAGATTCAGCAGTAATAAAACTGATAACACTTTCTATTAGAAACTAAGAACTTTGTGAGATATTAGCTCCACGTTAATTTATTAATATTGTGTATAGTTTTCTCTCTCTCTAAATATTTGATTTTCCTGTATAAAATATACTTGGATTTGTGTATCTGTACTACTGAGAATTTAAATGCAGTACATAAACTATGTGATGGTTTCTAAACCTTTATATCTAAGTACATTTCTCTGTAATTTAGGATAACATAAATAAATTATATTGTTGTAACTATAACAAGTTATATCTGAACTCGATACTTGGAAAACTTTCATACTACTAATTACTCTGTAAACTTATTAATATCTAAGTGCTGTTAGATAATAGATTTCTTTCTTAATAAATATACAATAATAAACAAGGTAATGTTGTATTAAAATAGCATTTAATCTTTAGAAATTGTTAATAACTTTTGTATTAAATATATAGTGAACTCATTGAATCCACCAATGAAAATTAGTTATAGGTAATAAATGTTGTTCCTTCCTGTGATGTTTTTCTTGTGTCTAATTAATTAACTTTTAATACATATCTCATTAGATGTCGATTGCAGAGGTGTACTAGGCGCCCTTAAACAATTAGGTACAACACTCTCCAGGTGATAATAATAATAAACATCTTCTATTACTCAACCCACACCTCACTCTGCCGGCCTGAGCAATTCCCGTTGCATGCTCTCCATATCTGACATCCCACGTATCTGGCCGAGACTAGGCAATTTCGTTACGCATGAGGCGGGAGTCGGACTTCTTTTCTACATATTCTCTGGTAGAATACTCCACAGATAATAACAAAATTCTTCTACCCCATAGACAATAATATTACAGTATTCAATTCTGAGAGTCTGATTTAAGGCCACAATTCACTGTAACTATTTCAAATGTTAGCCGTTTAATTCATCGAAAACAACGACAAATGACGAAACGACAGACGGGCAGACGGACACAGATGATTAAATGCAATATTCAAAAGTCGTTCATCGAATCTCAGTTATCTTTTTTTTTTCTTCTTCTTTCATATAAAAATGAACGTTTCTTTATATTTTTGTTCTCCATCCGTTCCTTAACCATTCATCCGATTCTGATCGAACTTTGGCGGATCGTTTTGCGTACGCCCCGCAAAAGTTTCTGAATTATTTTATTTAGTTTAAAGATTACGCGAGTAAAGTTGTAGTCAACAGCAAGTGTATAATGCTTATTATTCACGGTGTGTCAGCTCGTACTAACAACCAATTACGAGTATACATTATCGGAACTCGAAAGCGAACATCGACAATCGTCGGTCGTTAAACATTTCATATTATTGTCATGACTTTATTTATGTACTTATAAAGGTATTGCTTTATAAAAACCGGTCCAGTGTGAATTGAATTCGCGCACAAACAGTTCTGTTGGCTGCTATAAATCAATTAAGAATAACGGCAAGTTCTCATACAACGTTTTAATTCATATCATATAAATCAGCTTTGTGAATGACATAGTACCTACGTCTATGTTCGTAAATTAATTCTAATGTCTTGTTGTCATGTGGCATTACGTATGTTTATGGAGGTTTGGGTTCCGCTGGGAGATTCCTTCACAGCACATGCACAACACAAAACATATATATACATATATAATAGTGGTAGAGCCATGCTGCTTTGCACAATGAATTGGTCCGGCTCGCCCGGTGAAATACCACCCTCTCACATAATATCGGCGTGAAATAACAGCTTCTATTGCTGTTGTATTTCGTTCGGTGCGTGAGAGTGCTGGTAGCCCATCACCCCCACCTCTTCCTCTCCCCCCTTTCCCTATTTCCTTAAAGGCCGGTAACGTACTCATGATTCCGATAAGAAAAAAATAAGTCGATTTGAAGTCTTAAATAAAAAATATTAAAACGATAGGGACTGCCTTTCCTAAACATAATCACCAAGATTTATTTAACGAGAAGGCCGCAATTAAAAGATATTTAATGATTCCTAAATAATTATAATCACCAAGATTTATTTTATGAGAAGGCCATAATAAAAGGATGTTGATGCTTTATATTTTGAGATAACGATATTATGTAATCAAGTAGGTAGTGTCGACATGAAAATTTCAGAAATATAGGAAAGTCTCAGAAGTAAAGAGAGTAATTAATTATTTATCAATGTATTGGACAAAAACACTGTAAATTATAGCGCACACAATGTACTCGTATTGATCAACTTGGGCGGATCTCATAGCTTTCACATTAGCATATTCGTCGCGAATCGAGCATCTGATACCGTGAATTACACCAAGATTTCGTTTAGTTACTTGTACAAATATTCCACAAACACGGGTGTCAGCTTCACAACTAAACTAATCACATCAATTAGGCACCTGTGACAATTTTGTAACATTCAGTAACAAGAGCGAAGATAAAATTGATGGCTTGCGTATTAGTGGGAACCGTATATCCTATATTTTTACTTTTTCGTCGACCAAAACCAAACATCCTTTTTTAAAATTTTTGTGTGTCTGTCTGATTGTTCGGGCTAATCTTGGAAACATCTAAACCGCTTTTTCATGGGACTTACATTAGCAGAAAGACAACTTTTCAGACAATAATTAGAGTACTTTTTATACAGGAAAAACACCAAATTCAACGCGCGTTAAACCGCGAGCACAGCTAGTTAACAATTAAGTTAATGCAAGCTTATAGCGCATACGTAATTTTCCAGACGAATAATACGAGTAAGGGTTTCAGTCCTTCCTATATGTTATTTATAATTTATGTATGTATTCGGAGAAAATTGCAAACCCCAATCAAGAATCCCGTAGCTTTCTCTCTCAACTGTCTATCTCTACTTTTAGCTATTTCTCTCAAGAAATTTTAGAGTTAAGTC
Organism: Zeuzera pyrina; assembly: GCA_907165235.1. Lineage (NCBI taxonomy): Eukaryota > Metazoa > Arthropoda > Insecta > Lepidoptera > Cossidae > Zeuzera > Zeuzera pyrina. The sequence continues at coordinate 403,477 of OU015617.1, forward strand.
TACAACGTGACTTGCAACACGTCACATAATGGAGTATAGCTAACTTTAAATGTATTTAATTAATGTATATGAATATTGCACATAATAGATTAAATATTTGTCTCTTTTCTCAGTCTGCAGTGAGCTCGTTAGCCGGCGCTGCAACGGTATTCATTGACACTAACTTGTAACGAGGGACCGCTGCCGAGAGCTCGCGCCAATCTGATTGCATTATTCACTTGATATTATTCATAATGACGCAACGATGTACCTGTTAATATCACAATACTAAGAAGATTTTGTATAAAACATTGCTGGTAACGAATTAGATTTGACTTTTCTTTCAATATTAAATCACCAAATTATGTACATATACTTAGCCTACAAAGAAATTTATTTTGAGATAGGAAAACGTTCACGAGAAAAACTGATTACAGATCGTATTTTGTTTGGAGCTTCGTAACCTACGTATTTAACCTACGGCTACGTCACAAGAGGTGTACATAAACATTATTCGAATCTTTATTCAATCGTAAGCAACGATTTCATATTCTGTAATCAACCGTTTTTGAATATTTCCAATTAAGATAACGTCAGTCACTCAACAGTCAGGACGCAGAACATCTACGCAATTTGCAAAACAAACAAAAATTTATTAATTTTAAAGCGAAACAATGTTCAAGTGAAATTCTATGTATGACGGTAATTTTACTTTAATTTAGTCAATTAATTACAAAATAATGATGATCAAGGTGACGGTGACGCGTAGGATAATGTATTTGATTACAACAAAATAGCTGTTAGTAAATGAATGGCAAAATACACAAAATAATTATTCATTTATATACACATCTATAATTGCTGGCAACACGATTAGATTTTTTGTACCACCCCTTTTGTTCATTATTATTAGTCTTTCGAACGAAGCTGATGAGAGGGTAACAAAAACAAAGCCGTTGTGTTGAGTGCGTGATGTGCTAAATCAATCTTTTATATTTCTAAATATAAACAATTACATCATTTTGTTAAACCTGAAATACCTCATAGTGCACTGAGGAATGACTACGAAAGAATATGAGTAAAGTACATATCAGTTTACCTGACCTTAGACCTTTTTTAATTTAAACAGGCCCTTCCCCCCCCCCCTTTTTAAACAATAGCTAAACACCGTAATTGGCGCCGCGCCGTGTTTATTCGAAGTAAATTGAATTAATAATATTAAACATTATTTTATTCCATCAATTTATTCGTTTTGTAAACATAGAAAGACTTCAAGGAAAGGCGGAAAATATTCACAGTAAGTTATTAAGTAACTTATTTTCTTAATAACAGCATCAATTCAAAAACTATGAAGGAAAAAATTACATAGCAGATACAATACAAAGTTATGATTTTGAATTGTATCTGTTTTACTAATTTTCTCTAAGTATATAATATTTATACTAAATATTCTTTGTAATTCAAATGTTGACAAATGTATTGTCATTAATTATTATGAAAATCTAAACTCAATTAAACAATAAATTAACGTGTAATTGCTTTTTCCACAGAACGTGAAGACAATTGACAACTTATATATTCATTATTCTGTATAAGCACCGACTAAGCCTATTCCAATTGTTTCATCTTTTTTTACTAAAACCGAAATAAACAAAAGCAAAACTTTCACTTTAGCATTACGTCATTATTATTAATCCCGAGATACCAACGGCCATCTCAATTGTATTGCCGATTGTATTGGCATAATTATTATCTGTGTTACGAGGGGCGTTCAATAAAAAGTGAGAATGCGATACAAATTCTTTCAAATTTAAAAAAGTAATAACTGCCTGGCAAAGCTGGATTATCTGTTAGATACCACAAAAAAAACTGATTAGTTGATTCTGGTGTTGGCGAACATGGAAGAAATCGATCTACTTGTGGTTATTAAAAAATATGCTTGAAAAATTGTATTATGGATCAAGTCAGTCAAGATTTAAGGGATACATTAAGAGTAAGCACTTAGCCATATTCCACGGCTGCACATTGGTACGCTGATTTTAAAAATAGAAGGTCCACTAAAGGCGATCCTCGCTAGGGACGTCATGCGACAACTGTTATTGAATAAATAGTTATATAAAAAAGAAGTCAAAAAAAATTGTTTTACCAGATCGTCGTATCATGATACGTTTCATTGATGAAGAAACTAAAATTTCGATAGGCGGCGAGCATCACATTTTACATAAGAATGAAAGTAGTATCCGTGCGTCGGATACCTAGAATGTCCACCGATGTACATAAACAAATCAGATAATTTTTCCGACGCTCCTTGGAACTAGGGATTGCAATGCTGGATCCAGCAATCCAGCAATTCAGCTGGATCCAACATATTTTTGGGTTTGCTAGATTCAGCATCTAGCGCCGGATCCATGCTTACCGATTCGCAATCAGCTAAAAACAAGTAGGTACTTACTTTCTACTCACGTAAAAACGTCACAAAACTGAAAGGCGAAGAATTAATTTATGATTGATTGACGTCCTTCAAACAGGCAGAGACCCTTTCCACTGCCGGGTATATATGCAGTTCATTAAGAAATAGGCGATAATTAATAATAATACTCGTAAATATTACTTACTATTAGATGTAGAGTACTTTACTAACACCGAAAATTACTTATAACTACAATATGAGATGTAAACGTAGGTAGTTATTAGTTTCTAGAGTTATGAATAAATTTGTTTCATTTCTTTAAAAACTCGATTAATGCTGGATGCGCGCTGGATTTGCTTTGACCCAGCATAAATCTAGCTGGATTGAAAATGCCACTGGATTGCAATCCCTAATACTTGAAACTGTTGCAACAAGATGATGATCGTTTTCTGATTCGCTTTACAACTATGGACGAGACATGGCATCGCAATTACGGTCCTAAAACCAAATTACAGTCCATGACTGAAAACTCTATCTAAGAAATTCAAGGCGAATCCTTCCACCTGTAAGATCTCTTTTCTCGGAAAGTCAAGGAGCAGTGAAGATTGAATACCTGATTATGGAGCTATGATTAGGGACACATTTGATAAATTATATCACACAGATATTGTGTATATATAATTCAATTTTCACAATCTCTACGCCGATATTATATGTCTTTCCGTTGCGAGCGCGCCGGTTAGAATGACGCCATTTTTCATTTTTCATTCCATGTCCGGTTTTTAATCATTACAAGTATTCATTTAAACAAATTGATAAATGAATCGGTAAACATTTCCATAATTACTACTTGCAGCTTAAATCATGATCTATATCTCATAAAATTCATACACGTAGTATTAATTAGTAAGCTAATCAAATTAGTTTTCTGTCAGACAAGACATCATGTTCGTAATTGATCACATATAAAAAGAAGATGTAATATGGCTTTGGTATTAATCAAATTATAATTAAAACAATAATAAACGCCAATGTTTTTTACACATTATATGCAAAACAAATACAAAAATTGTGCAAAGATATCCCATCCCGTCTAGACTTACAAGACCGCCGCTGCGATGGCTGCAATCCAAGATGCTGACTTTGAAATGCTTGAGAGCCCTCATCGTCTGTAATTCATCCGTATGTCACACTCTGTGACTGATATGACCTCAAACCCATAATCAAAATTGATGCAGCTTTTGCTCTAAGAGCGTGTCCGTGTTTTGTTGACCTAGTTTCTAAACTTTTACTAATTTGCTTTTATTAATGTGCCTAGGGATGGGTCACCCCACAATACACAGTTGAACATGACATATTTTTGTAATCGTGAATACTAAAAGTCAAAAAACTTAAGATTTACTAGTATTTTTCTAATAATTATTTCAGTTTTGTATGTCAAGTCGGTCATGAGCTGACACGAATTACATCGACAACGCGAAGTTGCCATACTTAGCTAACTGTTTACTCGTGGTCACGCTCAGTGAGATAAAAAAAGAGACGAAAATCCATTTGACACAGGGTGATAAGAGCTTCCACTAATTATGGCTCCGGCCATTCTAAGTCTTGGTTCGAAGATGTGACAGTCTGTGGATGCACTGACGGGCGGATATAGCAATAATTGCATGTAGGTTCTGTTTTTTCTCTTATCCCTTTATTTTTTATGTATACTCTAAAATTATTCCGTCAAAAACTGTATACTGTACTGCAATTTTATTCTAGTTGTCAAATATCAGCCTTCTTGAGATCCATCAAATGCGTCAATTCCAAAGCGTTAATATTTTGAGTAGACTTCAATAACAAGTTCAATAAAGAATCCTCTGGCACAGACAAGGAAATAAGATTCAATTAATATTTAACAGCCTTTGTTAGATTCATTCAACGTTTAAAGGAAAAGCCGGCGAATGGTAAAATCGAACCACGTAAAACTTTACATTTCAGTCGCAGTGATTCTATTAGGGTTCTGTAAACACACGAAATCATTACGGCAAGTCAAAGGTAAATAATTTATCCAACTAATAACAAAGCAGATAGGGAGTCATGATTTTTAACTCTCATTCTCAGGATATGAGTTTGACTGGTTTGTTGGCGTGAGCTTTCGAGCCGGGGACCCGGGTTCGATCCTTAGTCAGTTTTTAGGAAACAAATTTTTCTAAATTGGAAACTAGGTGTTACTGGGAGCCGCCGGTTCTTTGTGTGATACCCGTGTGATATAAGCCTGGCGGATAGTTTGGAGTCACACAATGTGTGTAATTGTCTTTAGGACTATTACAGGTGCGTTGCCGGCCTTTAGAGAAATAGAGAAAGAAGGGAAAGGAGAGGAAGGGGATGATGGGCCACCGGCACTCTCACTCACCGAACGAAACACAACAGCAATAGATGCTGTTATTTCACTCCGATATTCTGTGAGAAGGTGGTATTTCACCGGGCGAGCCGGCCGAATTCGTGCTGCAATGCAGCCTGGCTCTTACCACTGTCAAATTATATACCTATCTACTACGGACCCCTGTTCACGTGCTCTGATTTACTCATGTCTGGAGCTATAAATACATTTGTACGGGAGGTGGCGTATAACTGTAGTAACTAATTACATCTGTTCTCGTCCATTTCCTTAGATTTCAGATAGTCAGCCCTGCACTAGTAGTGGTGGATGTCAAAATTAAAGTAACATAAGTTACACTACACCCGGTTTTTTACTTAGCCTAACACTGAGATACATTACTTATGGAATGACTCCAAGAGTGGGTTCAAGCCTTCGACTAACGGTCTTACCTACATTATTAACGCAGTTGATTTCTTTTGTCATATTTTATACATTCATGCATACATAACCTCACCCTATGTCTTTAACGGCTACCCCGTTACCCTGTCAGAGAGGACAGAGCGTCAAGCTTCGCGGTCCTTATATATTTCTTTCGCCTCTACAAATTTCATCATTCTTCTCACACATTTTCGCCTAGGTATGCGAGTGCTTTTAACATTTTTTTCAGCTAACACTTTGGCCATTTGATCTTCGTAAGTCAACCTCTATCTTGCTTGGCTTCTGTTACCACTCACTTTCGCTATGTAGATTTTCTTCGTCAGTCTCTCATCGTCATCACTCATTCTTTCTGGGTGCCCGAACCATCTAAGCATTCCTATCTCCATTATTACACTAACCTTTTTCTTTTAAAAATGTATGATGTATGGAATTAAAGTACTATGTTTGAAGAGGTATGAAATCACTTGACGAAAAATTTTTCTTTGCGAAGTTAACACACTCACGACCGTGCTTTTGGTGATATATAAGGTTCCTTACAATTACTGTGATATGATCAGGAATTGGTCGATATCAAAACAATACTGAAAATGATACACCACCTCCCGTACTCCATTAATCGACACGAATCCAGCGGCGCGGCGGCGACACGACCTCGCCTCTCCGATGAGAGGTCACCGCGAAAACGATCTGAAATAAAAGCTTTTCTCCATAAACGCAACATTCCTTTGTACAGTAGCGTTGAACGTATTTTATTGTTCTTTCATCATTTTATGTTTACTCAGGAATTATTTCCCTACGCGCCACGGTTTAGTAGATGTTACTTACATAAAGTCTCTTTCAATTCAATCTGCCATAAAAGTAAATAAGATTGAACATTTGATTTATTTAATACAATTAAAACTCATAAAATAATTCCTAACTTAAATAATTAACCTTAGAGGCATTTTCAACGTTTATTTCTTATAAACATTGCATTATTTTGTAACGTTCGCTTCATCTAAAAAAGACTCAAAAAGACTGTTAACCTTTTTAGGAAATTGAATTGAAACGCACTATATAACTTTCGCAGTCAAAGGTCAACAATATAAGTCAAATGGTATTCAAAAACGTCGCTCCGGAGTGTTCACAAGGTTACCGACTGGAGGCGGCTGGAGAGCTAACTACACTTAAACTTCTCTTTGGAAGTGTAACTTATTCGAAGTATGCATAGAACGTGAAAGTTAAACAAGAACGCATAGAGAGAGAGAGGGATTTTGATTAAACAATGTTACCTATTACATGGTCTAATGTACTTGTACTGAATATTGTTATGAAGAACAGACTCAGGGTACTTTGCGGAAATAGTTTCAATGCGATAAATAGGATTTCATCACATGAAATATACATATTTCCGTAGTTCCCAACTGTCTTTGGCCCAAAATCTCAACATTAGTTAGTTCAGAAAGTAAACTAGCTTGGTGGTTAGGTGCTAATAAGCTGACCATGTCTAATCTCTGGGATTTTCTGAGTATACTTCGTTGAGAGACGAAACACATGTCGAGCGCCAAGCCCGGCGTCGCGGTCTTTACATACTTCTTTCGCTTCCTCAAATCTCGTCATTCTCCTCACATATTTTCGCCTAGGTATACGAGTGCTTTTAACATTTCCATCAGCTAACAATTTGGTTGTTTGATCTTCGTAAGTCAACCAGTCGATTAACAAGTTTGAGATTTATTATCACAAAAAAGAAAGTACATAACTTCATAATGTACACACATACCGATACATATCTTCACGTCGCATCTACATAAGGGAGAGGAAGTATTTCCAAGTGTTATTTATTCTAATCGCATACTAAGATGACATATCCTGTTTTTGTATGAATACAATACATACACATACATATCCTCACGCTGTATCGCTAACGGAATAGTCAGAGAGGACGGAGCGCCAACCGTCGCGGTCCTTGATTTCTGCTACCGCTCGCTTTCGTTATATTTAGTTTCGTTATATATAGATTTTCTTCCTCAATCTCTCGTCACTTATTCATTTGTATCTCATCTCATTTTTGTAATTATGTAAAGTACGATTTAGTTATGTGCGGCTAGTGGTTTACATAATATGAAACATAGCAAAAATAATCTATCAACCAAGTTATCGAAATGCCACCCCTAAAGAATTAAAAGGGCTGTCAAAGCGTCGTAGAGGAAAACAAACGTTATAAAATTAAATCATGACGCTGTCTGACGATATTTTTTAATCCTTGACTTTATGCTGCACCATAGGCGTTTCACTGAAATTTAACAAAAAAATTTTCGCACGTAATTGAGCCAAATCGAGTTATTCCTTATAAGTTGAAATCGGATAAGTTCTAAAATACGAACGACGTTGCTCAAATCATAACGACCCTTTTTGACTTGCTTTTTTTTCCTTTTTATTCCGTAGTCGATTAAAAACACCTTACGTTCCGTTATTAATATTAACGAATTGAAAAAATAAACCAAAAAATAGAAGATTCGTAGAATTTAGCTAAAACATTCTTTCAAACATATTAAAAGTATCTTTCGAAATTTAGGAATGCGTTGTATTAAAATTCCATTCCAGACGATAGCTGGTGGCTTCTCGACGCGGTCGCAGGCGAGATCGTGTTTTTAAGTAACTACATCAATGGTTCCAGGCGCACCATCTTAATCGAGTCGCTGCCATTAACGCGCCTGCCTCGCCGCCAGCCGGTGCCATCGCACGACCGATCGACTATGAACGATATGCAACGTACCATGGTTTCTGTAAGCCCCTGTGACACGACTGTCACAAATATAATTTAATTTGCCAAAATCAATCAATTTTACAAATTTGTTTTACAATTTCCCATTTGGAGCATATTTTACTGATACAATGTTTTTTTTTAACTAGGACAGTATGGGGAAATCCAAATCTATAAGAGATACAAGGGAACTGTCTTAAGAATTATTCGAATTTTTTTGTGAAAAGATTTTTAGTGTAGTAAATTTTTTGATCAAAAATGAGTTGTCCATAAAAATTAGTAAAATTAGCATTTTTTTTAATACGGATCGACTCAGTTTCATGTACGCATCATTTTATTATAAGAAAAAAAATGTGAACAGCAGAAATTGGTTTTTAATAAAATATTATTTCACACAATGCAGTATGGGGAAATCGGAATCCATTGGAGATACAGAGAAAACGTTTGAGATATCATTCGGTCTTTTATGAGAAATCAGTTTTGCATTATAAATTTTTGGTCAAGCGTGCGATGTCCATAAAAAATTTGTAAAATCGCAATTTTTTTTTAATGTGGATCGACTAAGTATCACGTAAGCATCATTATCGTTTCACAATAAAAACAGTAGAAGCCAACCTCAAAAGAAAACTTCATAATTTTTTTTTATTCACATTTTCTGAGCAACAATTTCAGGGATAACTTTTGCACAGTTTTAACTCGTATTTTCGACGTTAAAGGGAAAGTATGTAACTTAATATAACGTGAAATGCATTTTTGAAGCGTTCATCATTTGTGGTTTAATGAACTCTCGTTTAATATCCCACACGATGACCACCAATTTTTTAAATTTCTATCTTATTAATATCATTTTTTTTTAATTACAATTTCATTACTGTTCCTTTTAACTTGTAATGAAAAATATGTAGATTGCTTCATAATAATGATTTGAATGATCATTAAACTTCAATGGAACAGTATTGAAACACGCCGCTGTCTTCTAATACCGTCCTAGTATTGGCAGTGTCGCCGTACTTTAAAGTATTGTAAATGTACATACATATCATCACGCTGTATCCCTAACGGGGTAGTCAGAACGGACGGAGCGCCAAGCCTCGCGGTCCTCACATACCTCTGTAGTTTCCTCAAATCTAATCATTCTCCTCACACATTTTCGCCTAGGTATGCGAGTGCTTATGACATTTCCCTAGGCTAACACTGACTATTTGATCTTCATAAGTCAGCCTTGGTCTTCCTTGACTTCTTTTACCACTCACTTTCGCTCTATTGATTTTCTTCGTCAGTTTTTCATCACTCGTTCTTTCTATGTGCCCGAACCGTCTAAGCATTCCTTTCCTCATTTATACAATGACACCGTCGGGCAACCCTGTCATACACCGCACATATTTCTAAGAGATCGCATTTCTACTGTATTTATATTACTTTCACTCGATTACGGGCATATCCAGGCTTCATTACCATACAATAACGTTGGAACCAACACCGTATTGTGTATGGAACCATCACCGCATTATGTCGCCCTGGTTCGAAGTCTGTTCAGGCGTCAGACAGGGCTACGTGATGTCTGCCTGGCTATTCGTGCTGTATTTGGACAGTTGCTTCCAGACTTTAAAGGTAGTTGAGTGGTACGATATGTGATGGTACAGTGGCAAACTGCCTTTTGTACGCTGACGATGCCGTGCTTATAGCACCATATGAAGCAGAGTTGCAGACACTAGTTACGCGTATAAAAGAAAACTGTGAAGTGAAAGAATTGAATATGAATGTGAACAAAACTAAGATTCTGGTGTTTGAAAGGGAATATGTATAAACAAATTGCGAAATATGGGTAAATGGAAATCTAGAACAAATGAAAGAAATTGTATATCTGGGAAGTGCGTTTTCGAAGGATGGAAGATGTGAATTGGATGTAGAGAGACGGGTAGCAGTTGGTAATAAAGTGAACGGTGATGTAAGTGTAATTATAATATACTTAGGTCTTTATGCACGAAGTTAGAAACTTAAGCAAAATATTTGCAAATATGCTCTAAATACTAAGCGGTCGTCAGGAAACTACTTTCCATTATCAAAAATATTGCCCTTAAACCACTTTTTTGACATAAATTTAACCTAAACCTTAATTTAAAATTTAAATTATAATATATGTATTTTTGAAGTAGCGCTTAAAGCCCTCGAATTTTATACCCGCCATAATAAGTTGATTACTTTTTTCGTCCATAGCTTCATGTCGTTTTCATTTTACAGACTCCATACCCAAATCTACTCTTAGAATCTGCCACCCAAATCTGCGCGCAATTAAGATAAATCTAATGATATTTAACTCTTGCATAGTCAAAACCAAAATAAAAGGTATTTGATCTGTGAAAAAACGTAACCAGACATACATTCGTACATGCGGTGCTAAAACAATAACACTCCATTTTGCTTCACCACAGTCGGGTAATAAATAATAATATCCAAAATAAACAAGTATACACATACAGCACAGAAATATTGATTGTCAAAAAATCTCCCAGTAAACTTTCTTGATCTTTGTATATTTAATAACAGGCTTAAATCCTTTCCGTTAATTGGATTTAAGGATCAATAATAATCTCTGTTAATATTTTCTTAGAGATTCTCAGGAATTATCTAGCGTTAAATATAGCAGCAAATCATAAAATCTCGCTATCTCTATATACATACTAATTGTGTTCATGTCCAATACGACTTTCACATAATAGATCGCAGATGATCGAAATATATTTCACGCATAGAAATGTGTGTTACATTATGTAAGAAGTAACGCATAAGCCGGGATACACGCAGCAATCAATCACGCGCGGCACGACAAATACCATGCGACGCGAGACGCGACTCTTGCGTGAAGTTCTATTTTTGTGCCTCGAGCCATTGATATGAACAAAAAACCGGTCAAGTGCGTGTCGGACCAAGCACAGTACAAGGTACTGCAGTCGGGATGAAACTCAAGTATCGTTTTTTCAATATCATTTTACAATAGTTATTTTAAAATACAATATTCCGAAATCCAATAATTGCATATGCAGAGGGAATTATTCCCGACTATTGTTATGTTCTCGATTAAATCATAAATTTTGTGGGTAGTATGCTTTTCCAGTTATTTTATGTTTAAAATAACCAGTTTAAATCTATTTTCCGTAAATTGAGTAATTTCTTGTTCGTTGAGAAATCTCATAAAAACGAACAATTGCAAAAAAATTTACCCATTTGACTTTTGTAATTTGAATTCAGAAATAACTAGCAGATCACGACCTTGGGTTTCCATATCATTAATACTGCATTTAAAATAGATCTACATTTTTCTAGTGTACATTATTCTCAAAGACGTAAATATAAGGAGAGCAAGGTTAGTACCCGTCTTTAAAACGATCTTTCAGCTACTCTTTTACATTCATACAGTATATGGCGCGTATGGTCCTCTTTTGTAAAATAATAACAGGCTTAACATGGGCCACTGATCCCGCACTAGAAGGCCATAAGACATTAGGCTATGGAATTATGTGAAGTATACCTTAGCCGTAGCCCCATTCATCAACTGTCTAATGCGTCTAATAGCATACGTAGTTGAACTGAGCTTACTAGCCTAGATTAAATTGATCTGGATCTCATAGATAAAACTAGGTAATTGTAAGATATCAATACATAATGAATTTTCATACCCTTCAGCTAGACAGATTTGTCCCCTGCCAATCATACGTACATAAACAGCCCAACAAACAGCACAATTCACTAAATTTTCGTTTTATTTGGTACTGATTACTGCAGCCGCTTGACAAATTCATATTTACTTTTACCTGATTTCATAGTTCACAGAGTTTTGTTCGGATTGAGTTGAGAACGGTTTTTAAAAACAGCGATCACGGACAACAAAAAAGAACTATTTATGACCGAAGCGAATGACGGAACTTCTTTTCTAAAAGGAACCGCAGCTACGCGGTTATGATTTTGTGACGCGCGCCGTCTAACGCACCAAAAGTAAACATCATCATTATATATGAAAATCGTCGTAGAAGACTAAACATAGCCAAAGTCCGGATATGGTTCACCCACTGCAACTTATTATCTGACTCTATTTATTGGAAAAACTCCCAATGAACACTACTGGTCGCGCTTACCGGCTTACCCGCCTGCAAAATCCTGTCCTGCAGGTCTGCGAAGGTGCCCACTTTGTTTTTCTCTCCTGACTGGACCTTGTGACTCATTTTGTACCCGACCTTTTGTACCGACTTCTGTACTTAAATGTGAGAATTTAAATCTATAATGTAGCTTTGACTCCCTATGTCTGCCCTTTAAGTCGCATTGAACAGACACTTACTACTAACATACTATAGACAGAGTCTAAAGAACTCGATGTAATAAAACCTTTATCACTCGGAATGAATAGGAATATCTTATCTTCCTCTCACTACAGTCTCTCAGTTTTATCTCTTTCGCTGCTAATGAAATACTATAATACGTGTAAGAGTAGTCTTTAAGTCGCGCCTGATCTCAAATACACTATGTCTTTTTTTCTGGATACGCAGAAGAAATCTGCACACAGAACTCAGCTCAATACGGAGAGGTTTCACTTTTACCCAACAAAACTTCTGCGGCGGTAATCTTAGATGCGTTGTTCTGGAATCTCGTACAGAACACACAGAAACCACTTTCACGCTGTGCCTAAGCACTTATCGGGAAACAGTTACAGAGCCCCCGGCATCTTACCTTTCCTTTTCCCATATTTTCCCTATTTTCTTTTTATCTACCGTATCTTCCTCTTTGTTTATATCAATGTGTTCAACCCATAAATTTACCTTTTAGCTGTGGACACGAGACTATGTAAAATACTAACGTTATAAATCTATATTTCTTTCGCGATGTAGTGGGTATTATAGATTATAGAACAAAAGACGTAAATAGCTATCAACCCTTCTCATACCACAGCGATACTATCGCGCCGCGAACCCTCTTTCCTGAAATAAAATAGGCACTGAATCAATTCAAATCCCAACACGCCGAGGGTACCTTAATACACATACGTTATTAAATTAACCCGCAAAACGTCAATTTCATTTACGACTCAATTTATCGCGCTGGGTGGATTCGGTGGAATGGAAAATGTTATCAATAAGAGAGTGGTAGGTATTGTGATAATGAAACAATTAATCGCTCGAGGCAGACCCGTCCGGGGCACGCGGTCGGTCGCTTCGCACCGGGCCAGTTGTTAATGCCCCCGACAGACGACCGCTGCCTGATGCCGGTGCATAATAACGGATAAAACATCCAGTACCGGAATTAATGAGTAGCGCATTCCGCTCCTACGGTACACCACAGACTAATAAGCTCTAGACGACGTTTAGGACTGCACCTACGACTGCCTATAGTTGAGAAATACGTTAAACAAACAGCGATCAGCGTCACATAGTACTCTCGCTAATAGAAATATTATTTTCTCATTGTAATGATAATAATAATATACGCAGACATTTCACACAGCGCTATCTAGTCCCAAAGTAAGCAGTATAGCGCTTGTGTTATGAGTACTAGACAACTAATATACTACTGATATACTTTTCTTTTGTAAATAAATACATATTATGCATAAACACCCAGACTCGGGGCGGGAATCAAACCCGCAATCCCCGTTTACTTTTCGACACGCTTAGCCGTTGCACCACGGAGGTCGTCTTTTTATGTTATAAAATTATACGGAAAAATAGTAAAAATTAAGAATGACGTGGAACTCTTTAACCGTAATCGAAACTATCGGATATCCGAAATAAAAATCTATGTGAAACTGTACCCAATCTGATACAAAAGTTACGAATCATTTCAGATAGGAGTGAAGTCTAAACGAGTCACATAGGTTATATAAGCCAACACACTTGCCGCGTTTCTGGCACTGTTCATAAAGTTTTTATTATTTCTATTGCATAGTCAGTCATCCATTCTTGTGGGATTACAATTACTTAGACAAAAAAGTGTTTAATAATATTTGAGCAAAATGCATCCTACATTTGGTTTAATTTGGAAACGTCTATTATCCGTAACTGAAACTATCCGAAACTCTCGAATAATCCGAAATAATTTCATGTCCGTAATTGTAACTGAACCGTTGTAATGAACTGTTGACATTATTACAATGATTCATATTCACTAGCTGTGTCCGCCTGTAATTGGGTTTGCATCCTAGCATCCTATCTAAAAAGTTTGTTTGATTTTCTCTAGACGTGAGCCTGTTGGTATTATTAATATATCCGTATTCATATCCAGATCCGGAATTTCATATTCGTAACATATCTGATAAAAATGAAAATTTCCAAATAGATGGCATGCACTTCTCTGATAATTTCATTTCCATATTACGATTAAAACATATTTCACGTAACCAATGAAATCACGACACGTCGTCCCGCGCACCTTAACATATTGACACGTCTGCTTTTAGTATAAAATTACTTAACACGACATCTATGGATGTCTGTGGATATACCTACAAAATTTAATTTTTTTTCCCGATGGTAAGTTCAAAACTTCATTTCAAGAGAAATTTATATTTCAATTAAAATATTTGTGTTTGAATTTTATAATATCTACTAGCTGTACCCGCGACTTCGTCTGCGCGGAAAATTTTTTCGTGGCTGTACATTGTACATAGTATGTTTAGATTGTTTTTGAAAAAAAGTCTACGTCTGGCCTACGTCTGTCTCCGGGCACATACTATCTCTGTACCAAACATCATAATTGGATCGGCGATTCGGCATTTCCCTTTCAAAGTTCCATCCCCCTTTCATCCTCTTAGGGGTAGTTTTTTGATAAAAAAAAGTAGCCTATGTCCGTTCCCAGGTATCAAACTATATCTACGCTACTATCGTAATCAGTTCAGCGGTTTAGCATTTCCCGTACAAAGTGTCGTCCCCCTCCCTCCCGTACCACTTTTCACAGATTTTTGATAAAAAAGTCTTATCACCGCACTAAATTTTATCATTACCAAAATTTAGTGTTTCCCACACAAAGTTTCATCCCCATTTTCACCCTTTCAGGGCTAAATTTTTGATAAAAAAAAAAAATTACCTATGTCCGTTTGCTGATGTCAAACTATCTCCCTGCCAAATTTCATCATAATCGGTTCAGCGGTTTACCATTTCCCATACAAAGTTTATCCCCTTTCTCACTTCTTTAGGGGTAGATTTTTTAAAAAATTATTAAACTATTATGAGCACAATCACATGGTCTTACTATGTACTGTTTTTCGTCAAGATCGGTCAAGCCGCTCTTCAACTATAAAAGGACATACAGACAGACAAAAATTTAAAAAATGGTAAAATCAAAGTCAGTGAGTCACAAAACGACTATTTATCACAAAATTTGTCAAAAAAATTTAAATTACAGACGGACGCTAGTGATTTATGTAGTAGTATAGATAATAGATTTCAAGTTTTGTCATGTATTTATCCTGACTTCATACTCCTTTAACCTCCCTATACCCGCGCATTGGTCTGTAAGACCGACAAGTTACATTAACGTTTTTTTTTTAAACGGAAAACACTAGCGCATTGGACTTACTGCTAGTTCCATGATTCATGACCACCTTCAGTTTACTTTCTCACAAGCGTTTGTGCCGACAGCATGTGTTACCATATACGATAACTATCGGGCCTAAAACATTTTTAACAATTACTATTATTATGTATTATTTTTAATTATTATCAATTTAATACCATGTAAAATACAGTCAAATTAATTGTAGGTTACATTTGAACCTCAAAATCAGACAGATTACTTTTGGAAACGTTAGCCTGATTCCAACTATAAAGATGGCCTTTACCAACGGCTGTAATAAAAGACTGTTAATCATAAATAAAGGTAAATACATTCTATTAAATTTTGGTTTACATATTTTCATACATTCTCATCTTATAATAAACATGATTTTACTGAGATTTTATTAAATGACTTATAAAAAATAGGCTCTACAATTTTCGATCCCACACACCGTGCGCGGCTATTATGCTGTTATTCTATTTGGCCTGGGTATAGGAAGGTTAAAACAATATTAAATTCACAAAAAAAACTGATACTGAATGGGAATAAAAACGAGATTTCATTGGCGGGAGGAAGGCTAATAAATATATGCTCCTTGACAATGTTAAAATATACATATCTTCAAAAGAACAGACATGAATGAAGTTACTGAGAGGCATTATGCATATGTACATCTATATACGCTTTTCATATTAAATTATCGTTTCGGTTATTCCAAAACAAAAAGATCACAGCCAAAAATATTTGTATAGAGATACATTTACGAGTACATATGTACAAAAGAAAAAGTTCTGATGTCGGCTCTCGACGTATACATTTCAAATGGTTCGCTTTTTTAATAAATAATTCATTAAGATATATAAAAAAAACAGGAGTACGCAATGTAATATATTTCCTATTGAATATAACTTCAATCGAATTACTCGCTAATCCTCCCGCCAAGAAGCAGTGCTTGCACTGTTGTGTACCAATAAAGAGGGTAAGCAGCCGGTGACATTACTGCCACAAGAGCATGGAACACTCAAATTGTGGAGACGAAATGTCGGACTAACTTATTCACCACGGCTCAGTTTATTTACACTCCAACTCTCGCTCGCATTAAGCTGTACATAACAAAACTGGACATGTGTGTACATCTCTGTATATTCAGACAGATATTTAAATATTTATGTAATCGCTTTAGTGTTATATTCGGTGGTGTGGCAAAAACAGCAAAAAATCAAATTACGACTATAAAACAGCACGCAGTAATCGCAACAGTGTTTAGACGTAAATTGTTAAATATCCCCCGCGGCTTCGCCCGCTCCTTCCTCGTAATTAGTCTGTGCTTAGTAAATGGTTAAGTGTCCCCCGCGCCGTCATCCCCTCCCATCCCTTTGTGAATCTGTAAGAAATAACTGATAACGGACGGACGTGTGCGCATCTATCTCGAAAGTGTTCCTGTGCACAAAATTATACTCATACCGGGACCCAAACTCAATATATGTTTTGCGTTGTGCAAGTGCTGTGAAGGAATTTCTCAAGGGAACTTAAACCTAAACATAAACGAACGTAATGCCACATGCCAACAAGACATTAGATTTACTTACCAACACACTATAGATTGAGTGCTTCATGCACAAGAGGCGCAACCTAGTCCTCAGAGCTGCAACGCATTTGCTATCTGAAGTGCTTTCCTGATTCCCTAACTTTGTCTCCTAAATCCAGGTCATACTGTCTCAGTAACGTACAGTACAGTAAACGTGCACGGCCCTGAGTTCGCTTACCCGCTGGTGAATCATTTGTCCGTTCGTCTCTCCGTAGTACAGAATAAAAAAGGGATATAATAACATATCTTTCGTTGGATGTGAACATTATTCCGGCCCCTGAAGCGCTTGGGTGATTGAATTTTAAACAATAAGCAACGATCAGCGGTAATTTATCAAATTACTGAAGCTCGTTAGAAATCGAATATTGTAATAGAAATGAAGGAACTTACTTCAAAACACCACATTGATTTTTGAATCAAAATAACAGTGATTTATTTTTTGCAAAATTGGAATAAAATGATACATACGTACGTACATATTTTCATGTTGTATCCCCAAAGGAGTAGTCAGAGCGAACGGAGCGCCAAGCCTCGCGGTCTTACATACTTCTTTCGCTTCCTCAAATCTCATCATTGTGCTCACACATTTTTGCCTAGGTATGCGAGTGTTTTTTTGAGTACGAGTGAATAAAATAATAAAACAATAAAATCACTATCAATTACATCTTTATAAAGTAATTAACAATTTTAAAATAACTAAATCATAACAATAATCACTATAAACCAAACACCGAATAATCTTTGCGGCGACATATGTATGTAAAACAATTTAGTAAATGAAGTTTTTAATGAAAGTAATAAGTTCATCTTTAATCAAAGAGGAAAATGAACTTGAGATCTTTTAATCTAGAGTCAAATAGTTATTTCTTCATTATTCAGAGTTTAAAATCACATCATAACAATTTCGAGAGACTAAGCGGGGTGAAGGAAGCAACTTTCTTCGACCGCCCTTAGTACGGCCCTGAGTATCGTAAATGACTGTTTTTTCCGACTTTTATACGTATTTCCAGCAAACTGACAATAAATCACACGATGTTAGTGCGCGCCCTCGCTGTGCTCTGCTCGTAGGTTTCTATTATTCACACTAGATTTATCCGATATACCGACTGCACCTCAGGCACATTTATTCTTTGTTTTATTCATACATCTAGTTGTAAATCTGAAGCCAGAATGTAGTAGACATTCGAAGCCTTTTGATGTGAAATATCTTATGCAGGGGGTCAGACCAGATGACGGCGTGGCGACGTGCCGACGTGGCGACGCGTCGCTACGTGCTTGTACTGAGCTCGTATACTTGTAGCGGATGCTGTGTTGTTATTCACTTCTGAACACGTTGCCTATGTTTTTTAAATAAAGAATATTTTTTTTCTTTAAAGTAATCTGAATTTTTGTTTTCGATTATGCCATATTGATTTTCGTTTCACAACTGCCAGGCGACACGCAACGGCTCATTTTTTTTTTATAACGAGTTTAATCAATACCTACTTTACAGCAAACAATTAAAACCTATGAATAAATTATAGTGTTAAAACGGTACACTACGAGTAGATTAGTAGTTCTCGACTAATGGGATCAGGCAGGGTCCGCAAATTCAATGTGCCATGATGTGCGATGATGGCATGAATCGAGTTGGATATTTGACAGCATCAAAAATAAATTATTAGAAAAAACGAGAAAATAAATTACAAAAGAATAAGAATTAAACTCTTTTTATTACTTTTAAATATTTTGTAAAATATATTAATGAACGACAGAGAAAAACTATGAAGGGCTATGACGTCACCGTTCGTAATCTCGAACACTTCTCATACAAAATTACGTTTTTGACAGATGATATAAAATAACTGATTTAACTAGTTATAGAACTCACTTATGGAATACTGGTCGCGCATCACGGTATCACCTACGTGGTCCTATTATTCGTAAACTAGTGGTAGCCCGTTGATTGAAATTCGAACGTAATTGTACAATAAACGCTTTTTAACTTGACATGCATTCCACAGACTTGAAACAGCTCACAGCTCAGAAATCACGCAAAACTCACAGCTCCAAAGTCTTTCAGTAATCGTAATAAATTCCTGAAATCTTTAGCTATTTTCCGCTCAAAATCCAAAAACCACCGATCAACACATGTTTCGGTGCACCGAACACCGATTCGGTGCTGGTTAGCTGACCGAATCCTATCTCTGGTATATCCTGAGGATGCTTCGTTGAGAGGCGAAACACGTGTCGATTTGTGATTTTTAGAGTTTGAGCGGAAGATAGCTAAAGATTTCAGGAATTTATCACATGAAATGCATTTCCGCAAAGTAACACCTAAGTCTATACAGTATCTTTCAGTAACTATTTGTTGGCATTAATTTATAATTCTTTGGCGACAATCTACTCCGTGCGACTGTATGACCTTAAACTATTGTATTTGAAATTGACAGTATAGCTCTCGAATCAGAATCAGAATCGACTGAGCTTATAAACTTTTCAACATTCGCGTTGCATTATTAAATATGTAAACGTTTGTTGTTGTTGTGGAGTTTACTTGAGACCACAGTCGATGCAACTCAGCCGAAACGTCAAGACCAACTAAAGGTAACCGCGTCAATTTCTAGTGTTTATAGACGCAGCTTTTACTTGAAGAGAATGTCCATTTTTTTTTGGTGTGAGGTTCTAGACGTGTACTAATTGTAGCATTTTTTTCCTATTGTACCTTTTTTATGAGCTTAGAGGTTGTCAGAGAAATTAGTTGTAGAACTGGCAAGTTAAAAATTTAAATATGTTTTTTGGAAGAATAGAAGAAAATTTTTGAAGAATAGAAAGAAAACAAAAACGAGGATTAGAAGGAAGGATGTGATGGAGTGAGGACAAGATTTTTTTCCTCTAAATGATATTCTATTTGATTATAAAAACAAAGATGATATAACGAGTTCAGTAAAAGTCGGAAAATTGACATGATTTGAAGAAAACAATCAAGGCAAAAATTCCATAACCAAAAATGGTAAATAATTACTATTAAAACAGTATATATGTTTATTTTGTCACCTCGCCGACACATATCTAATAAGTGTCGAGCTTTGTATAGAAGATTAAACAATTATGATAAGGTGGTTTAAAATTTGAAGACATAGTTCGAGAGTGAGAGTGAAATGTGGAACAATAATATCTAATATAAGCCAATAGTTAGTGTTTTTTATCGTATGTAAATTATAATTTAAAAGGTGAATGTAAACAGAAAAAAAAATTGCGTTACCTAATACTTGAACGCTCCCTGAGCCAAAACACTTAAGATTTACAATTATTTCGTTATTATTATGCAAAACTATTATTATTATTATATAATTAACTGCAATGTTTTGGCCGTTGAGCTGGCCATGAGCTGACACGACTTACACCGATGGTGCGAGGTTGCCAAACTTACTATACCTGTTCTACTCGTGGTTACACTCAATGAGTTAGAGAGACACGAAAGTTCGTTTGACAAAGCGGCAACTCATTATGACTCCATTCATTGTGATTGTTTGTACGAGGTATAACTAGTAATTTTACATTATCTTTAATATAACTATGTGCTTGACTTTTACAGTATAAATGTAAACAGTGAATGTTTTATTTTATTTCATTAAATGTATTCATAACACGGGATATATACATTTCAAATTTCTGCACTCCTCCATATAAACTTTAACTATGCCAAATCTTACCCTTCTCTGTGCGGGCAATATCCTTAAAAAAGTCACAGACACTAATGAGCGTCACAGAACTAATGAGTACTCCATTACAGTTACAACCTTATCTTCATTTGCTTTACTGCCAACAATAAAACGTGAAATATATTTCCAAAGACAGTTCCAAAACACAATATTGAATGCTGTTCCAATAAGGTTTACACTGAACGTGAAGCAAATAACTTAATAGAAATTCTTATTAATTTCCCAATAAATTTCTATGTTGTCGAAATAAGTTATGAATAACGATACCCAGTCGGCCGTAGAGAATCGAACCAATCAACGCCAGGAGCTCACCGGCTGCCGACCGCAGTGCGATCCGACAGCAATTTGCATTCAGGCTTCACCTGCCACCGGAATAATCATTTTATCCTTCTCTGTGCTTCCAGAAATTTCTAATCGCTCGGAAACAGAACTGTGTCCTTCAATTTTTAATTTTAATCCGACACCTACGAGTACTTTAAAAATATTACGTAAGAATGCGAGCTTGCAATGTGAGTACATTATTTAAAGACTGTAATGGATGTCTTCATATAATAGAGGTAATTTAAAAATATTTTTGAATGAATAATCGTAATAAGCCAGAAGTATTTATTCGATTTTTGCTTCTGTCTATTTGAACCTCCTATAATTGGATGCTGATTTCATTTGAAATATTTTTCGATATATACCTATAATAAAATTTATTATACAATTAGCCTACACAAGCATGCACAAGTAATTCTGAATATAACACATGTTCTCCGAAAGCAACGCGAACAAAGTTGTTATGTCTGTCTAACATAAAGGGATTCTTATTTCTGTCCATATACATATATAGTGTAAGCTACAATAAAATTAAATAGTAAGTTAGATACTTATAGCAATGGAACACCCCAAACTTTACTTAAATTATCGATTAATATCGATTAATATTAATATTCAATATCAATTAACAATTAATTCAATATTATAACACTTCAAGCTGCAGTCGTGAAGGTAAAAAGCAATAGCGACATGCAGCGCTCGAGTTTTGTCTTATGTAATCTCGAGCGGTAGTGGGGAACAAGCCGTCAGTCGTTCTTTTCTATGACGTCACGAACACTGTCGCGCTTTGCTAGAGGGCGCCAGTGTTCCCATTTATGTTTATTCGTCGGTGTTGCTAACAATAGTAATACTTAACATATGAATATCTTATGTAGTTAACGTAACATAACATTTAAGGGGTCAATTAAGGAAGCGTGCTCGTCGCGACCCCTGGAAACCCTTTTCAGAACAGCAATTCCTCTCCTGTACACACCATGCGGGGCAATGTAGAGATGACACATAGGGCGTCCTCCAAAAGCGACGTACACCGGTTTGTCCCCGCTGGTGTGAGCAGAGTGCAGTCCAGCGTTGGGGACCGCCACCCAACACGCTGTGCACCTCACGGCGGGAAGTGGGGGGAGGAGTGCAGAATAGCTGCGTGGAATGTGCGAGGTGAGATTGAAGAGAAGATGAATGAAGTGATTAATATTTCTTATTTGTTTTAAAAAACTTAAATTGTACGAGATTGTTTCAAGAATAAATTATGTTATGACAAAGTAATTCACCATCAACGGTGTATGTGAAATATTCCGCAATCTAGAAATGCAAGTGAGTATTCAGATTTTTTCAATGATAATGACGCTTGTACTCTTGCTATGCTGTTTATTAATTATGTACTCATTTATATTTAATACAATTTTAGCCAATCACTTGTATCTTAAAAGTTAGTGATAATGTGTTATGTTTGAGTGTAACCAAGCGAAAGGGCAAACTCGCCGACTTGCCTGGAGGGGGCATCGTTTTGTGGTCAGCGACACCACAAGAAGAAAGGAAATGCCAAAAGGTAGGCGTCTTACTGTCCTCTCGTTTAGTTGACTGAGTTAACTGAGTATAAGTATGTAAGCCAGAAACTGCTCTGGGTGCGTTTCAAGACAAGGTTGATTGTAGAAGAATACACTGGGGCATACACCGCCAAAACAAATTTTGGCGGTGTATGCCCCAGTGTCCTCTGTCGGTTTGGATGTACTAGAGCAGTTTTGGGAGAATGTTAGAGAAGGTCTAGCGACGTTTGAAGAGAATGAGAGACTTGCTGTGTGTGGAGACATGATTGAATGGGTCGGGACAGCTCTAACAGGATTTGAATCTGTCCTAGGCAAGTATGGAAATAAGAAATATGAGTTAGATATGTTCACGTAGGCAGCGTGAATATATCTAACTCAGCCAAAATAGCCATACACAATGCGGTGTTGGCTTCAATTTTATTGTACGGTAGTGAGGCCTGGATATGCCCCAAATCGAGTGAAAGTAAGATGAACGCAGTAGAAATACGATCTCTTAGAAATATGTGCGGTGTCACCTTTGCGGACATAATAAGCAATGAAAAGATACGCAGTATTGTAGGGTTGTACGACAGTGTTATTCTAAAAACGAAGAAAGAATTTCTTCCATGGTTGGGCCACATAGAAAGAATGAGTATTGAAAGACTGACGAAGTAAATCTACAGAGCGAAAGTGAGTGGTAAAAGAGGCCAAGGAAGACCAAGGCTTACTTATGAAAATCAAATTGCTAGAGTGTTAGCCGACGGTAATGTCAAAAGCACTCGCATACCTAGACGAAAATGTGTGAGGAGAATGATAAGATTTGAGGAAGTGAAAAAAATATGTAAGGGCCACGACGCTTGCCGCTCCGTCCTCTCTGACTACCCCGTTGGGAATACAGTGTGAAGATATGTATGTATGTAGTTAACATAAATTACAGCATCTATTAATACAAACACATTTATATCTATATCTAAACTAATATAAAGAGGTAAAATTATGTTTGTTCGAATGTTGACGGTAATTCCTGGAATGATTGAACCAATTTCAAAAATTTTTTCACAATTACGAAGCTACATATGTATGTAATCTGTCGTGATATAGGCTACATTTTATTTTGGCAGAATAATGTACTGACAGTGTCTTCTAAATCCACGCAGACGAAGTCGCGGGCTAAAGGTAGTTTACATAATTTATAACGTCTAATTGTTTGTTTATTTTTTTTGTTTATTTTCATAGCGTCATAATAGTATATTAAATAAAGTAAGGTATAGTATATTCAAAAAAATTAAATACTGTTCGTTGGTAAACATATAACTCGAGAACGGCTGAAATGACAGCTATTTTCTTTTTTAAATTGTTCGTAATAATCCGAATAAGGTTTTTAGGAAAAGAAAAATCGGAAAAATTGACAGGAACATGGGAAAATTCGGGAAAAGCTGAAAGTACTTTTTCCTATCGTATTTTTGTATAAACTCAAGACTATAACTCACTAATAATAATATCCACTAAGTCACAGCAACGCGTGGCCGGGGGCACAGCTAGTATATAATATATTTAAAACTATAAAAAAATTATCAGTCGTCTCGATACAAGTAATATAGAATAGGGCATCGATTTAAGGTAATCCGATTATCTAAATTAATATCGTCGCTAAATTTATTACAGCCGATCCGATCCTAACCGAGACAATTAATTCACGGTTTCCTGAATAACAACAGGCCTTTGACATGGTACTGCGAAAGTTGGTTAACAGATTTGAAAATGCTGTCAAGCGTAAGCTCGACCATGCCAGCGAATGACCAATCTGCAGACGCCGCGGTCACTCTGATGTTTCCGGTTCACCGCACGGCCCGCGCCCGAGCGCCGCTATAAATCTATAAGATACCCCCCACTGCTGTCGGTGAGATTTTTATCACGGGTGACCCTTCCTTTGTGGTGTCAACTAGGAATTGTTAGTGGCAAATAAACCGACTATCTACGACGCGGCGGTACGCGCATACGACCATCGCTGCGTGTTCTCGTATCGTTACAATAAATAAAAGTTTCCGCTTCGGTCCACTTGGCGTTCGACTAGTCTATTCAACTATATTTACTTCACAATGGTACCTAATTTACTTATTTTTATCGACGCTGAAACGGCGATATAATCCATAAAGGGATCTCACGCCAAATGGAAGTAATTCTTCACCGTCTCAGTAACCACCTCGACATTCGACGCTGAGCCGTCCCTCGCTAAACAGATTTCCAAAGCGCAACAATAGCCATACCTGTGCTTCATACAGAATCGTTTAAACAGCATACACTACGTAAAAGAAAAAAAGTAAAAAAAAGGCAAAGAAGCCAAGGAAGATCAAGGCTGACTTATGAAGATCAAATAGCCAGTGTTAGCAGACGGATATGTCAAAAGCACTCGCATATCTAGGCGAAAATGTATGAGGAGAATGATGAGATTTGAGGAAGCGAAAGAGGTATGTAAGGACCGCGACGCTTGGCGCTCCGTCCTCTCTGACTACCCCGTTGAGGACACAGCGTGAAGATATGTATGTATGTATGTATGTATGTATGTACTACATAAATATTATTTTCGTAGATTTAACAAAGCCGACTCATATTACACAATATAAGCGACGCACGCGAGACGTTGCGATGTCACGTATGTATATACCACCACTGGGTAAATATATTTATTACAAATGATTTTAATTGGAATGTTATAATTACTAATCAGAGTCCGAGATGACGGCTGGTTATGTAATATATAGCCAAACGTTATTCATTTTCAACCGACTTCCAAAAAAGGAGGTTCTCAATTCGGTTGTATATTTTTTTTATGTTTGTTACCTTATAACTGCGTCATTTATGATCCGATTTGGAAAATTCTTTTTTTGTTTGAAATGATACACTTCCAGATTGGTCCCATTGAAATTTCATTGATTTTGAAGCTTTGGTTTCGAAGATACACCAAATAACGCGACCTGGTTATAACCTTTATTCGTTTATATTGATGATTCTCTTGTACGTCATTTGTTAACTATCGTTGTCCCCACATGGTATAATGGTAGTAGGGAGAAGATATAAATTGCCTGTGATATAATAAATTCAGTCAGAAGAGTCAGTCTTGTGGCGGACAGAGAATACGGCTGGTGGCTGTCGTCTTCAGATTGTAAGAATACTGCTAGGGTGTAATTATGATGCAACCTTTACACTGTTCTTTTATAACTAATTAATATTGATATGATATGATATGATATTGATAATGGCCATAATGGGCAACAATATCCCATGTTCGATCTGTTCGCATCTTTTATTGTGAGCCCACGATTTGTGCTCTTCAATAGAACGGAAGTTAACATATTGCGCTCCAGAATTAGAAAATAAACTAATTGTAGACCTGCCCTAGATATTTAATTAGGCCAAGATCACTCAAAAGGGAGAAATAAAAAAAAATATAAAAAATTATACCGACTTCAAAAAATAACACTGAAAAGTATGAAACAAAAATAACTTTATAAATACCCATATACCCATATAATTAAATTTGACAGTTATTGAAGTCGGTGCCAAATCAATATTCGACAACAGAAAGTCTATCAGTTTAGTAGGTTTGGCACCGACTTCAGTAACTGTCAAATTTAATTGTATGAGTATTTGTATCGTATTTATAAAGTTATTTTTGTACTTAAGTTTTGATTAGTAAAGGATTTTGATTAGTAAAGGATTAGTAAAGTTATTTCATACCTTTCAGTGTTCTTTTTTGAAGTCAGTTTAATTTTATTAACGATTATTCACTGGATATTTACCTACCTAATAGTAATTGAACGTTCAATTATTGCAATATTTAAACCAAACTACGTTTATAAGCCTAGCAATATACGGAGGCGCAGGCTCCTTAGCACGGGGCATAGCAACACAGGTTTTTGTAAAGAATACATTGCTATGATTGCTATGTATGAGTGTATAAATAATCACAGATACGCGCGAACACTTAATAGAAACATTGTGTGCCGTGCGGTACTGAACTGTGCCGTGCGGTACTGAACTGTGCCACTATACACCTAAGGTGATATTTCAAACAGCAACATAATAAAACTAAGATGTCTCAAAAAGGTTCGCTGCCAATAATTTACTACTGAATGCACAAAAAACCAAATGTATTAAATTTTCCCTTTCTACTGTACCCAGAATCCATGATCAAATAGAACTGGGTGGGAAACAATTCGAATTAGTTAAGTCAGCCAGTTTTCTTGGTTTAGCAGTAGATAACAAGTTACAGTGGGCAGACCATATCCGGGCGTTGGCTAGTAAGCTCAGTTCCGTGATATATGCAATTAGACGCATTAGGCAAATGACGGATGTGGATACGGCAAGGCTGGTGTACTTTGCATATTTTCACACTCTAATGTTCTACGGCCTTCTGCTGTGGGGATCAGCGGCGAATATTAACTCCATTTTTATTTTACAAAAAAGAGCAATACGTGCTATCTATTGTATGAATGCACGAGAATCACTTAAAGATCGTTCTAAAGACATTGATGTCCTCACCTTGCCGTCCTTATACATCTTTGAAATTATTTTCTATACGAGGAAAAATATAGATCGGTTCAAAAAGAAAGGCAATATTAATGGTATGGAAACTCGAGGTCGTGATAAATTGGTTATTCCAAAATTTAAATTACATAAGTCAAGTGTTTCATTTTTGGGTAAACGCATTCATTTTTATAACAAAGTTCCTCAGGAAATTACTCAATTAACAGAGAATAAATTTAGATTGGTTATAAAACGTACATTGATTAGACAATCATACTATAAAATAAACGATTCATTCAAGATAAAACAATAGTCTGGAAATGATGTTATCTGCACATGCGTTTACTGGCTTAGTGAAAATATTGTATTTTAATAAACCTTTTGTAAAATGAAGTTGAAAAAATGATACCCGACTGAGTTTCTTGTCGGTTCTTCTCAGTGTCCAGGTTTTTTTTTGAACCGAACTAAAGTAGCTTTGACGTTCAAAAATACCTTGTAATTGGGTTTACTTGAATAAATTGATTTGACTATGACTGACTATATTCTTAAGCCCTTTTAGTTTTACTACTAGCATTTACCATTTACTACCTTCTTTAGTCAGTCTAGAAATTAATAGAAGACAGTATATTGTGTGTGTGTTGTGTTGCTGTTGCTTACCTTGTGCTGCGTAAGCGTTGCTTTGTGTTGTGTTGTGTTGTATTGTGTTATATTGTATTGTATCCATGTATCATACGCTTGTGTTGTATTATATATATTGTATCATGTATCATACGCTTGTGTTGTATTATATTGTATTGTGTTATATTGTAGTGCGTCATATATCCTACGCATAATAGTTTTGTATTTTTTTGCGCTTTGCGCTTTTAATGACAGTTTTACTGAACTGTCATTAAACTTTAAAAATAACCACAATAAGTATATCAAGTAACTTGGATCACTAATATTCACAAATGACGAACTGAAATACGAAAAACATACATTGCATATAAGATCTAGATATGTCTTTGAAAACTGTGAACTTGAACTGCTGTAGGCGATAGATTATTAGCAATCCGATGCTATCCAGTTCCACTTTACAATCTGCAAGCTTAAATTATTGCAAAGTCGCGTAAAGATCTAACTTTATTCCGAGTCGATGATCTATCCACCTCAGAGAAACGGTAGCTGTCGAGATACGTACTAAGGAATTTAACATTCAGTCTGTATAGCATAGACATTATAAATAACTCATGTCATCATGTCCCGTACTCTCAACGGTGAGTCAAATCAGACAAGCTGACTTACCTGTACATATTTGTTATCATATAAGCTGGATAGGGCACCTATTCGTTTCAAAATAGCAAGCTAGGGCTACCAACTGTACTTTAATATATGGTATTATTTTACGTTAATAACTAATGAATCTGTGATATCAAACTGTATTTCGGGTCTGCGGGTCTTTCGGTCACTAAAATACTATATTTTTTTTAAGCGTACTATATTTTTATAGCTTATTCTGAAAAATACTATAATCAGCCGAAGAAATGTTGGCAACCCTATGAGCAATCACATGTCTACGTTGTATTTGCTATTATCTCTTTCGTCTCTGCTTTCGTCTCTTTTAGTAGTACGGGACAGGTTGACTGCAGTTATAAGTCTATTCTTATAGCATTTTATTGAAACGTTTTCATTGAGGAAATAGAAACCCTTTTAAAACGCATCGTTGTCTGTCTGTCTGTCAATACCCTATCTTAGTAATGTTTGGTAATTTCATAGTTCGCGAACTTGAGTAATGTTAATTAGTTTGGCGGAAATGGCCGTACAATTGCCTAACTGCGTAGACTGTTATATATTAAGTACTTATTATTTATTAGTAAATAGATATTATGCG
The DNA here is from genome assembly GCA_907165235.1 of Zeuzera pyrina. Taxonomy (NCBI): domain Eukaryota; kingdom Metazoa; phylum Arthropoda; class Insecta; order Lepidoptera; family Cossidae; genus Zeuzera; species Zeuzera pyrina. The sequence continues at coordinate 432,481 of OU015617.1, forward strand.
GAATCCTCGGCGCGCGAGTCAGACATGCGCTTGTTCGGTTATTTAATTTTAACTTCTTCTTTGTTTGAAATCCTAGGTTAATGCGTGTCTGACACGCTATTATGAGCCTGCCTATGCAGCCCATCGTAAACGAATTCGTTCTTCACCCCCCACGTCCTGTTTGATCACATTTCAACGCGGAGAAGTATTAAATTGTTGTCTTAACGAGTTGTCTGTACATAATTGTAATTTGAAAAAAAACTGCATTAGCAATTATAAAACCGGTTTCAGAAATTTGAGGTGTTATGTTTATCTCTCTATTTTAGTAAAAATCATTTAGGAATTCCAAAGAATTTCGGAGATCCAACTGAATTATTGTGCGAAACAGGATTTTTCGTGAATTTTTTTATTGACATTTTATTCTCCAATCGTGTTTCCACGTTTCACGTTTTTAGTTAAAGGATTGAAATTGTATGTGTCCAAATATCACTTAGATGTCGAGATCCAGGTCAACCAAACACATTAAAATTTGCATGGGCTCTTAACCTTGGTCTTATAAGTTATGCAAATATAAATTAAAGTATAACAATATCAAGGCAATATGTGATTAAGCAAACAATTTTTTCCAATCTTTATATCCATTAAAATCCAATCTACCGCTAAATGATTGATTGAACGGCAGCGAGCATCACAAACGACCTATACAATATATAACGCGAAGCTACGCGAAGCCTCGAACTTTGCCTGCCGGCCTCTATTCTGTACGAACACTTCGAACTGATTTGTATTGTGTATTCACATAGGTATAATATGCGTAACCATATAGGTAAAAAAGTCATATACCAACGTAAGATTTTATTCTGTTAATGTATGAACTAAAAATTTACCGAAAAATTGTAATTTCTGAACCATTGGCATATTACAGTCTGCAAAATTACAGTGCATTACATTAACATTTTATAAAAATGGACGTATACACATTGTATCTAATTATCATAATACGATCATATTAAACGAAATACAATTTTATTATTAATTGTCACTTTAACTGTGTGTTGACTGTACTTTGTCCCTGTAGCACTATGTAGGTATTATAAAATTAAAAACTTGCCAAGTACATATCAGACCAGGTATAGTTTCCCTAGTCGGAAGCACAACAGTCATTAAATTGGCAGCAAAGATAAGTTTGTATCTTATAGTACTTCTCCACAACACTGAAAAACTAAAATTGTTTTTGCAGTCGCTTGACGTAACGGAAAATATCTCAAAACTGGACGAACAAACCAATTTTTGTTGAAAATGTGTTTTTCATTAACTGTCCATCCCATAGTTGGGAAGTTACACAATTTTTACTATTTCAGAAACTCATATCTCACCAACTATTAATTTAATATAACATTTGAAGAACTATCTATATCAGGGATAGCGAACCTTTATTTATCTATATGCTATTTTTTGTAAAAAAAATATTTAACGAGGCGATGATGTGCCAGCAATCTTCACTTAGCGATTATTGAAACAAAAAACAACACATGCATTTGAAAAAAGAAATTATTTCGATTAGGTACCTAAAGCCTTTAATTACAGCCGTGTCCCAATTATTTTGTCACGTGCATTTATCGACACGGTTCGACATCGCAGATCTAGATACTTCACAAAACGTGCACTGTATTTTTTTTCATCCCTCAGTTGCATGTAGAGAGGCATGTTGCTTAGAGAGGGTGCAAAGATGCTTGCTCCTGTGATTTTTCACGCCCCTTTGATTGCTTATTACGGATTTGACCCTTCTGCTATACATTGGTTTGACAGTTATCTTTCCTGTAGATCTCACTTAGTGAGAGTACAAAAAAACGATGGTTCACAGATTTGGTCCACTAGCCGTGAGGTTGATAGAGGGGTGCCTCAAGGCTCAATTCTCGGTCCTCTTCTGTTCATTTTGTACACATCTGATATTGTCGATCAGATTCATCATTGCAAGTTCCATCTTTATGCTGACGATGTACAAATCTATGTTTCTGTTGATCCTAAGCAAGATGTAACTGTTTCGGTTAATAAAATTAACTCAGATCTTGACAGAGTGGCAGTTTGGTCAGCTCGAAATGCACTGTCACTTAACCCAAACAAATCGAAGTTCATGGTCCTTGGTTCGAAAAAACAAATTAAAAATATTTTGTCACAGTCACCCATTGTCACTATGTTAGGACGTCCAATAGAATATGTATATGAATCTAGAAACCTTGGTGTACTTATGGATGGTCAGCTGAGATTTGAAAATCATGTCTTGACTGTTGCCAGGAGTTGTTTTTTTCGATTGAAGGTACTTTACAAGATCAAACATTTCCTCAAAGAAGATACCAGATTGAAATTGTGTGAGGTATTGATTCTGTCAAAGCTCAATTATGCAGATGCTGTTATTGGTCCTTGTCTATTAACACGCACTAAGCGTGTTATTCAGCGCGTCCAAAATGCATGTATTCGATTTTGTTACAGAGTGCCTCCTCGAAGTCATATTACTCCATATTTAAATAGAGCCGGTTTGCTTAATATGGAGTATCGTAGAAAATTACATTTTGCAGTCCTTATTAATAATATTATTAGAGAGAAGAAACCAAAGTATCTTTATGACAAACTGAAATGGTCTACTCTGGGATGTAGGGTGAATGGCGTCTTATTGGCCACCCCATTTCATAAAACTAGGACATTCGAAGGTAGTTTCCGCTATCAGGCTACAAAGTGTTGGAATAATCTACCCCCACCTTTAAGAAATTCCCTCTGTAAGGCAACTTTTAAATTAAAATGTAAAAAGTGGTTGTTGTTATACCAGAATAAGCCCTGATAGTGGTGGAGGTCCTGAGTGGCTGTTCGATAGCGGGAGGTGTAATTTTGGAGGTATACTCTCTATTCTTTGGTTGCACGACTTATTTATTTCATTTATTTATTTCTTTATATTACCTTATTTATTATTTTATATTATTTTGTTTATTTATTTTTTCTATAGTACATGGTCATCATTTTATTATAAATTAGTATTTATTTATTTATTCTATAGTACCATCACATTTAGGCGCGACAGAATGTTGCTCTCTCTGTAAATTGAGAGGCATTGGAACTGAGTCGTTGCCTTTTCACTGCCACAGCATAGTGTTATGTTGATGTGTAACTTTGTTGCCATGGGCTGTGCGTTGTCGTTGTGAGTAGTGAATAAATATTTTCTTTCTTTCTTTCTTATGTATAGAGTTCTACACTTAACTATATCTATTAAGTATTAACTTAGTATAACTACGCTATTGTATACGACAGACGAAATATGAGATATGGGTACATAGAAAATGTCTAGAACAATTAAATGAAATTGTGTATCTGGGGAGTGCGTTTTCAAGGGACGGAAGGTGTGAGTTGGATGTTCATATTGAATTTCATCGATAACTTTTTTTTAGTCAACAAATTTTATTGTTCACATACACCTAAATTCGATATTATTCAATAATTAAAAATTGCAAAATCAATCAGCGTACGTACCTAATTATATAATATTTACACAATAGAATGTCATTATGTATTTGCATTAATTTATTTACCCCAACTTTATTTTGTATTTAATTTGTAAAAAGAACTTTTTACTTGTCTCTAAGATGTTCTGTAATTTTTTTTTCAAATACGTCAGGCAATACGCACCTATTACCTGATCTCAACCTGGGGGCGTCTCCCAGTACACCCAGATCCGAGACAATCTAGAAAAGTTCATTTCCTAAATTGACCCGACCGGGAATCGAACCCGGAACTTTCCTCGCAAAGTCTAAACCACTGCACCACCGAGGTCGTATATAAGACAGCAGTAATAACATACAGTCACTCCAACCACCTGTCTATTTATATTTAATATTTAAAAAAAATTTAGAGCTACGTAATATAATATTATTATGATCGGGAGATTTTTTATTTTGACGGGAGCCGGGAGATTACATGATATGTCGAGAATTCACAACCAAATCTCGCCCGTCTGGCAACCCTATTGTTTACGCTAGGACGGACAGACAGACGTGCAGAAAGTACAGAAGATTTGTTTTAATAGCCATTTTGATTACGGAACATTAAAAACACGATCTCGATATTAACGCACTAAAAATATTAAAATAATTATGTTTCGAGATCGCTTCAGAAGTTTCAGAGGTTACTCCTGCATATAACTAAACGTAAAAATCCCTCTTTATACGTACATACATATCCTCACTCTGTATCCCTAACGTAGCAGTCGGAGAGAGGATGGAGCCTCAAGCATCGCGGTCCTTACATACTTCTTTCACCTCCTTAATCCTCATCATTCTCCCCACACACTTTCATCTAAGTATGTGAGTGCTTTTGGCATATAGTTAATCTCTCTTTGAAGTTACAAAATTAATATAAGGAGCTAGGTAAGTTTATACGAGTAAACCTCAAAATAGATTAAGTAATGCAACAGCTGTGTATGTGATAGCTGACAATTCGTTACAATTCGTTAGAAAACGCTAATAAATAACTGATATATTTTGAGATTGAGTAAAAACGCTGATAAATAATTGAGAATTAATAGTCATAAAGGTCGAAATGTCTACCCAAGGAAATTATACTTTTCGTGTGAACAAGGACAAAACCTCGTTTTATTTTGTATCCTTATCTATGTTAATAATATAAATCTTATTTTTTAATAGCCATATGTTTATCAAATATAAAATGAGAATATTATGGAGTGAATAACACAATGATTTGCTGATATACGTGTCGGAATTTGGAATTGAATGAGACGGGCATGCCAAAGAAATTAGATTTTCCAAATTTAGATATGCTTTTCTTTGTTATTAATGGTAGTGTTAGATGTTTTAATAGCAAAAACAGTTGATTGATACAGTATCATAAAAAATGAGTTTAATAGGTATTCAACTAGACATCATAAAAATAGCATTCGCCTGCCTGGACATAAAAAATTCGCATATTTTGCGAATTACCCAATGTAGTTAAATCATTATTATTAGCTTTAGTTTCTTATTTTATTCTTTGTTATTGTTGTATTTATCGTTAAATATATAGTTATAATATTTGAGTATCTGTAATTCTCCCATAATACAATAAAATTTTGAACAACATAGTGTGTACATAGTCTCCGCTACGACATCGTTTCAGTAACTGGCAATAAAGCAACATGGTCACATAGATTTATTTGTACAGCTTCTCGCGAACGATTCTATGAAAGCTCGTTTAGTTATGATATTGCCCCTTTTATGATTTTTTGCTGTTAACTTCCACGGGTTACGAGAGTAACCGGCACAGTAACAGCGGAATAATAGAGTACTGTTTACGAACGAGATCACAAAACTGTCTTATATTGGACCCAAAATAAAAAATTTGAAGCATAGCAAAGAACTTCTTCCCAAAAACTGCTGCTTTTGGCTTAGAAGAATAGCATGCGGATTGATTCATCCGTTGAACCACCTTCCTTCAACGAGAAGTTGAAGGATTGATGTAACATAACAATAATATTACACCGGACAGTTACATAAATTGTGTGACCCCAAACTAAATAGTATAGTGTTGTAGTATAGGTACTACATAACAAACTGGGAGAGCTCCCACCAAAACCCATACTCCTAGCCAATTCACCTGACCTGACCGGAGATCGAACCTGGGAGCTCGACTTGGAAGACAAATACTCTGCCACTGCGCTAACAGGCTACTCAATGGTAAAGTAATGGTAAGCTCACTTAACACTTAATACTAATTACAAATATTATATGGAATTATCTAGAAAGAAAAAAAAATATTAACAAAAATCCAAACATTTGATTCGGAAAAGCATCAAAATTATATTTTATACTGAAGTCGCTTCGTTACTCACACTACAATAAAGCTACGAAAGTCGCACGCATACATGAGCGTCCGAGCGCGCCAATACCTAAATTCAAGTGATTACGGTTTGTCATAGGGCTCTTAAGCCGTTGCAATAAGTAGCCGTCAAGACAATTGTCTAAGATCGGTGGTCTCAAATGTGTCGTCAAATAGCCGTATCTGAGTAATCGTGTATTAATCAGTCGCACAAATGCAATTACGGATGCAGTTGGATACAGGTAATCAGATACAGTATAACTCTAGCTACCGTCATGTGCTATCAGATGGAAGTAGCCTGTGATTTCTATAATAATGGTAGTACAGATAGAATTAGTATACAGATACAGTTCACTGTAGCCACGAACGGCCCTTGCTAGTAGCGAGAATTGACAGAAAAGTCAGTGAAAAAGTGAACACACCATGTGTGCTTTAAAGTGAGCGAAACTATATATGTCTATGTACTCGTAGGTATATCTGGAGAATGTTTTGGAGATTACAGAAGATGTGAGTTGGATCTGGAGAGGCATGTAGCATTAACAAAAGAATCAAGTACAATGTCTGCGCTAAAAAGCAGTGTGAGTGTATAGAAATCTGCTGTAAGACCCATTTATAAAACTATGTTAGCGCCGAATTGGCATTGGCATTGGCAAAGTTGGCACTTTATTGCACGGTAGTGAGGCTAGGATATGCCCTAAAACGAATGAAAGTAAGATTAATGTCGTGGAAATGTGATTTCTACGAAATGTGTGCGGTGTCGCCTTCACAGAGAGAATATGCAGTGAAGGGATGCGTCATTTTACAAGGTGGGATGAAAACATTACAGCAAAAAGCAGACAAAAGACTGACGAAAATCCATTAGAGTCTAGGTTCCCAAACTTATTTTGTCTACTGAGTCGAGAGCTCATGCAGTCGTTGTCTAAGATGCCTCCTAGCTAAATGAAATTACAAATCACCCCTCAGGCCTCTACACAACGCCCCCCTTTTTTTTCTGGGTCTCTTACCGCCCCCCTTTAGGCCTGCAGCGCCCACAGGGGGGCGTTATCGCCCACTTTGGGAATGGGTGCATTAGAGGAAAGTGAGTAATAGAAACCAAGGAAAACTTATAAAATTATGAAGAAAGGATAACTTATGAAGATTGAAAATAGCCTCAGGAAATGTCAAAAACATTGTAAACATGAGCACATGTGCGAGGAGAATGATAATATTTGAGGAGGCAAAGAAGTACGTAGGCAGCGCCATGCTTGGCGCTTCCACCTCTCTGTCTACCCACTTGAGAATACAGCATTGAAATATGTGTGTGTATTACTATACACACACACACAAACTTTAGTACTACTAAAGTTTAATTATACATAAACAACTTCATTTATAAAATTTACATATTTTCAGAACAAAAGTCGTCCACGACAACAACCATTCCCCTTTGTTTGGCATTATCGATTGTCTAATAAAGTTACATAGTAGGCTTAGTAGGCTTTTCTGAAGCTATAACAAGTTTCTTAGAAGAAAGCTGGGTCTACAAGTGCATGATTACCTATTTCTTATATACTCGTTTAGTAGTATTATGTTGTAGTATCACTTTAACGTACAATTTATACTAGATACTATTATAATTTCGATCCTTAAAAACAAAAGGTGAACTTCACGTCTCGTATTCCGACTGAAAAATCAGAACTCTGTTAGTCTAATACAGACATATATTCTCTCTGTGTTCGCTCGTACGGCGATAAATATAAAACTGAACATCTCCTTATTACATGAAAAAGTGAGAAGATCTAAGTTAGGATCGACAAAGGCGTCGGTAATATCCGCCGTTCGTGTATGAATTTTCGGCGTTTTATAGGATAGAGATCAAAAGACAGTCGGCTTTAACATTAAGGGTGATACACGGGTAACGAAGCGAGCGGACACATCGTTTAAAGAGCCAATCTGGGAGGAGTCGAGATGGCGCGGGCCGCTCGCCGCCCGCGCCCGCCGCGCGCCGCCCTCCGTACGTCACCGCGTCAAAGTCGTAGTGATGAGGAATACCTGTCCGTATGAAGTAGACATGGGTACCACTGCGCTAAGTCAAAATCAAAGTCAAATCAATTTATTCAAATAAACCCAATTGCAAGGTATTTTTGAACGTCAAATATACTTTAAAACTTATAAATTGAGAAAGGTATGCTGAGATGGTTTGGCCCTGTCGAGAGAATGAATGAAGAACGATTGACGAAAAAAGTGTATAAGGCGAGTATGAATAAAAGTGTTGGAAGGGGTAGACCTCGGCGGACGTTTCGAGACCAAATCAGGGACGTCTTGAAAAAAGGCCAGGTCAAGAGTACCCTAAACCGAAGAGCATGTATGAAGGGAATAATGAAAGTGGACGAAGCGAAACAAGTATGTAAGGATCGTAGCAAGTGGAAAGAAGTGGTCTCTGCCTACCCCTACGGGAAAGAGGCGTGATTATATGTATGTATGTATGTAAATATACTTTAGTTCCGTTCGAAAAAAATCTGAACACTGAGAAGACGACAAGAAACTCAGTCAGGTATCATTTTTTCAACATCATTCTACAATAGTTATTTGAAATACAATATTCATAAAGCCTATAAATTCGTGTGCAGAGGAGATTATTTCAAGACTATTGTTTTTTCTTCAATGAAATCGCTAACTTTGTATATGCTATTCCAATCAGTGTGCGTTTAATAACAAGTTTAAATTGCTTTTCCGTTAATTGAGTAATTTCTTGAGGAATTTTATTATAAAAACGAGCACAGTTGCCCAAAAATGACCTACTTGACTTTTGCAATTTTTTAGCAGTAACTAGCTGATCACGACCACGAGTTTCCATATCATTAATAGCACCTTTCTTTTAAAATAGATCTATATTTTCTCTAGTGTACATATGTTTTCATAGATGTATAACGAGGGTAAGATGAGTACATCAATGTCTTTAAAACGGTCTCTCAGCGACTCTCGCGCATTTATACTTTAGATGGTACGCTAACGCCGCAGAACTGCACTGTGCCGCTCATTTATTCCGAATGTATTGGTATATAACACACTTCGGCGCATTATACATTGCCTGCGCTAAAAACTAGCGGTCATGGTATGTGTGTAACGCACACTATGTGACTGGCTCGGCGCGTATCATTTCGCTGCGCCAAGGTGCAATTTCAAGTTTACTCAAAGCGTTGTTGCATTGAGTGGCGTCTGACTTACTGAGTTGGAATATTGCTGAATTACCCATGCCTAGTGTGTAGATTAGATCATAAAGCTTTTTTTTATTGGACGGAGCACATAAAAAAGCAAAAATAAACAGTTATTCTGATTCAGGTGAACTAAGAACCATCGACATTTATACAATATTAACATTAAAAAGCACATCAGATAGCAAATGTGTTGTCAACCACGAGGACAAAGATCTTGGACTAGAGATTATACCGGCTATTTTACCTTCCACGCCGGAGCACAACAGCGCAAGTACTGCTGGTACGCGGCAGGATTAGCTAGTGCGACGATTGTAGCCATCCAATCGGACATCGTATAAGAACCTATCTCCCGGTTTCTGTTGTTTATTCACATAAAAATTTGCAGATAGGCATAGTTGCGCCACAGTCGCACGACGCGTGTCTGAAATTGCTTAATAGACGATTGCATCAGGATTGAAGTGCTATGGAAGCACCATTAGCAATTTATCTCATCGATTTTCCGTCCAAGGCAACTAGTTTATTGTGATACCGTTGCTTTTCGTTACAAATAATTTAAGTAAAAAACCACATAAGTTTAGGTTATCGCATGCTGACTGCGTTTAGGTGATAATTTGGCCAACATTTTAAGAGTCTACATCCAAGCTGTTTTCGGATCTGATCATAGAGTACTTTATTACGTTACCGGCGCGAGCTATCCGTATTATACTTACAAGCGTTCTATTGCACTCCACTGCGTACGTGTCCAATTTGAATTTTGATTTACACCCATCAGTGCCACAACGGGTACATAGACACGTAGCAATCCGAACCTACCCATCTCTATACAAAGGTAAGTCCCTATAAACCGAAGACGCGCTAAAAGCTCTAAATTGTTCTCGTCGCGCCACATTTACCCCTTGATCGCAGAGTGCGACTCGTAAAATACTCGTCAATCTAACAAATCGATAACAGTACAGCATTTGACACCACAAAAAATGCGTTATTTAAACATCGCAAATGCGGTCTGAAAGTAAATTAATCATGTGAACTAGTTTTAAAAATCCACACAAAAAGCGGCCGAATGCGTAACAAACACGATCAGCATGTAGGGATGTATTATAGTAATATTCATTTAATTGGCAGCAAATATAAGTTTGTATTTTTTAGCGATTCTCAATGACACTATATAATATATATAATAAATAAAATTATTTCTGCGCCCGCTGTGCGTTACACATATAGCACACCATATCTCAAAAATACTAAATAAGTATGTATATCTTATTCAAACCAGCTGGTTTCATTAATTTTTTTTCAATTCTCGAACTCATAGTTGAAAAATTGAGGGCACAGATACTATTTACGATTTTAGAAGCGCATATCTCACAAATGTTTACTGAAACTCAGACTCAATAAAGACAAATAAAAAAGTCATTTTAAAACTCCTACATTATTTTTGAAGATCTATCTAAAGATACCCCACACGCTTATGAGCACTAGAATTTTTTTTTACTCTTCAGTTACCTGCATCAAAGAATATGTATAAAAGGAAGCCGACTCTCGCGTCATGCGTAACAAAATTGTATACTCCAGCGGGTTACGTAGGGTTGCTTCCTTGGATGTGAGATGCGGATAGCATCTCGTTTAATTATAAATTTATAATAAACAATCACACTGATAATTTTTTTATGTTTGTTAAATTAAATTTCTTGTAGTTATGTGGAAGATGGATAACTCTGTATTCGAATAACTAAAATTATTTAAGCATCTAAGGAGATTATTATACGTTCGTTTCTGCGATTTAGACATTTTTGTAAGTGTGATGACGTGAAAAACGAATTAAAGACAAACGGAAGCGGTTACACGTGCGACCCGGATTGGTACACACATACATACATATCCTCACGCTGTATCCCTAACGGGGGTAGTCAGAGAGGACGGAGCGCCAAGCGTCGCGATCCTTACATACTTATTTCGCTTCCTCAAATCTCATTATACTCCTCACACATTTTCGCCTAGGTATGCGAGAGCTTTTGACATTTCCATCCGCTAACACTGGTGCTACAATAATTGCCCATATTCGCCCAAATTGTTGCTGTTGTACGCGTGCTGCGGCGCGAGCGTATTAGCGCGCACACATACAAACCGCGCACCATAGCTTTCTATGAAGACATCCTACTGTTATGTTTATTCTGTGGCTGTATGGAATCCCATTTAAAATTTATTTTTTCTGAGATACGCTACGCTATAATATAGCGATGTATAGAATACACCTGCTTTCCAAACTTTGTCTTTAGATAGAACAAAATTATAAGGGTTCCGTTTTTGCCATTTGGTTATAAAAGTTTTAAGTAGTGTTCCAAAGGTAACCTAGAAGGAAAACCGTCACCATCTATTTATCGCAGTTGATTTTCTAATAAACCATATGTCGTTTAACCATAGAAAGCGTAGTAATAAGTACATCTCGCTAATCTGCATACGTAAATGTTACAATTGTTAATATTTTAAAATATTTATAAGAAAATAAAAGGGGACAAATTGTGTACGTATCTCCAGAACTACTAGACTTATGCCCGATTTCACCAACGGTATCTAAGCCGTCACATAACTATGTCTCCCTTGATTAAAAGGACCCCTAAACTGGTTTTTAGATAATATTCGTTTTCACCAATCTAAATATTACATCCTCAGTAATGTCGGACATAGTTATGTGACGTTTCATTGTTTCCGTAGTTACTAATCGTTTCCAACAGTTTATCAATAAACAGATATTATTGTTTGATTTCTAATTTTCCATATAATATAATAAATTATTCTCCGTATTGTGAAAAACTAACACACAAAACTGTCAGATAGTGTTATGGGTTCGAAAATCGAGTTTCTAAATGTAAGGGATCTTTTAACTTTGCTTTTTAACTTTTTTCGTGAACCGCAAAATCATCGTTAGTGGTCCCCTGTTCTTTTCTAGGGCTTCGCTAAGTATTAGAGTTTGATAAAATCGGGCATTCAAATTTTAAAATTATGAAGTGGTATCTTTTTCCCAGCATTCAAAAATATTTTACATGCCACAAAGGTGGCAAACAAGCATACGATCACCATGGATGGTCGCATGGAACACCAGAGGCATCACTTGCACGTTGCCAAACCTGTAAGAACCTCTTGACGCCCACTTTGAAGAACTCTTTGTTGTACTCATTTGGGCAAACCTCGACAGGGAGTCATTCCCCGAGATGATGGATTGAGGGAGGAAACTCCTTTGAAAACGCACAGTATGACCATTTAGGTTCCAAAGTTTGAGGGCGAACTCCCTGCCGAAGGCGAACAGTGTAATGTATGAAAGTGACTGTAGGCATCGTGTCAAATAATTCCTCTGAACATAATCCAATGTACAAGGGGTTGAACACAAATAAGTAGGCAAAATCTTTCCTCAGACTTAGGGGTTCCAGTACACTTGTGAAATCGTCAATAATTCTCACAGCTTGTCTTTGAATCGAGTCAAAAGGCCCAAGCCGGTATCTAAGCGTTCCCGCCCACAGGTGACAGTAATACTTCATATGGGTCCGGTTTCACGATTTATTTATAAGCAACCTTTACTCTGAAGTAAAGAACACCTTCGCCTTCTTGAGCACACCGAGCCATTTGGACGCCAACGAGACCTTGTCTTCTAAGTGTCTGCGGAACTGAACTTGAACTGAACACCAAAGATGCCAATGCTCTGAGTGTTGGTAAGGGATATGCATTGGAATCATTACATAAAGCTTAAAGGAATTACTAAACAGAACTAAAGTACAAAAATAACTAGAAATACGATACGAATACCTATATAGTACATACCTCTAATAAAATTTGACAGTTACTGAAGTCGATACCAAGCCTACTAAACTAATAGACTTTCTGTTGTTCCACATTGATTTGGCACCGACCTGTCAAATTGAATTATATAGGTATTTTTATCGTATTTATAAAATTATTTTTGTACTTGAGTATTGATTAGGAAAAGATAGTTATTTCGTACTTTTAACTGATTTTTTTTTTGAAGTCAGTTTAATTTTTTCACTATTTTTTTTTCACCCTTTTGAGTGACCTTGGCCTAAATAAATATCAGGTCTACGATTAATTTATTTTCAAAGTCAAAGTTTCAAAGAAACAAAGTTTCTAATTCTGGAACGCAAGAGAATGATTCTCTTGCGTTCCAGGTAAATTTATAAAGCTTGTAAGCAGTTCTCAACCTCTTTGACTACCTCGTTGGGGATACGGCGTGAAGATATGTATGTTTGTATGTATGTAAGCAGTTCGCGTTATATTCGAAATCAAAGTTTATTTATTTATTTATTTGGTAGATACAAAAACAGTTTACAAACATCAAAAACTATTCTAAAAACTTAAAGTATAATAACTAGCTATGCGAGTTTGGAAACCAATAACAGTCGTACTCGACTTTTACAAAAAACCCGCTCTCGCATGTAAGTATACAACTTCTGGTGAAAAACATCCAGTTTAAGGTCGTAGCTGAGCTCGTTGTACAGGCGACACATCCTCGATATCGGATTATTATGAGAGACGTTAGTCTTAGCTATAGGAATATGGAAAACTTTCGGATATCGAGAGGAACGCCCACTAACTCTCAAGTTTATAAAATGTATAAAGCTATCCAATTCATTATTAATAATTTTATGCAGCAAGAACATATCGCTTATTTTACGTCTTTTCGTCAAACCTTGGAGTTTGAAATATGCCAGTATATCTTCGTATTTATTCAGAGTTACCTCATGTTTTTGTCTGTTAATTATATATTATAAAAACGTTTTCTGTATTGATTCTATTCGATCTTCATGAATCCGATAAATTGGAGACCATATTGTTGGACAATATTCAAGTATGCTTCGAACCAGCGATAAGAATAAAATAATCATTGCAGACGAATTTCTGAATGATTTGGTAGTTCTAATTATAAATCCTAAAAGTCGATTAGCTTTATTAATTATAAATTCATAATGATCCCTAAATGATAAATTTCTATCAAAGAAAATACCTAAATCCTTCATTGTATTCAGTTTTTTTAATTGTGAATCATTTATCTTGTAATCAAATATTGTGAGTGTATTATTTTTAGTGAAAGACATTATAAAACATTTTTTAACATTTAGTGACATATCATTCGCTATACACCACGAATACAATCCATCCAAGTCTCTTTGTAAAGTTAAACAATCCGCAATCGATGATACCCTTCTATATAATTTAACATCATCAGCATACGCCAAGCATTCACATTCAAATTGATCTAGTAGGTCGTTTGTAAATATAATAAATAATAAGGGTCTCAGTTTAGAACCTTGAGGCACTCCTGTTTTAGAAGTGAATAAGTCTGAATTGTAACCATGAACAGAAACAAGTTATGTACTATTCTCCAAATAGGATTTTATCCATCTATATAGATCGCCTTGTATTCGCACGTAATATATATTTCGTAAAAGTATGTAATGATTCACTCGATCAAAGGCCTTTGCAAAATCCATATAGATGGGATCCACCTGAGATCCACAGTCGAACGACGAGCAAATGTAATTATTGTAGATAAGAAGGTTTGTTATGGTTGAACGATGTTTTACAAAACCATGTTGTTGATTACTTAATACTGTGAAGATGTGACTATAAATACATTTGTAAACCAAACCTTCTAATAATTTCGAAAACCAACACAAAATACTAATTTCATTGAAGACACAACAATAGACTGGAAATGGTCTTCTCTACATAAGCATTTACTGGCTTTATAGATATTGTATTTTTAAATAACTGGTAGAATGATGTTGAAAAAATGATACCTGACTGAGTTTCTTGTCGGCTCTTCTCAGTATTCAGGTTTTCTTTTCGAACCGAACTAAAGTAGCCTTATACCTTGCATTTGGGTTTACTTGAATAAATTGATTTGACTTTGATTTGACTTTGATTTGACTTTGATTTGACTTTGACTTAGGACGGTAATTTGAAACTTCGGATTTATTGCCCGATTTGAAAATAGGCACGACATGTTCTGTTTTCATCAATCTGGGAAGACACCCTCAGCTAAAGATTTGTTAAAGAGCATCGCCAACGGCTCAGCCAATAAGGAAGAACAAAGCCTAATGAATATGGGTGGGAGATCATCAGGTGCAGCACCCTTTGACATATCCAAAACATTAAGAGCTCCCAAGACTTCATCCCTAGTGAATGAAAGAGACGCAAGGACGTTGTTGGTAGTGCCGTTGTGTTGCGGGATATAGTTTACAGGTGTTCCAGTTCCTTAAAAAAAGCAAAGTAATCCGCAAATAAGTCAGCGACAGAAGGCCCGCTATCTGCAATTCTTTCACCATAATGCATCCTGGATGGAAGTGTGTTAATGACACGCCTAGACTTCGTGAACCTCCAAAATGTTTTAATATTTATATTTATATTGGCTTCTATTTTTGTTATATACGTATGAAATCATTTATTTATTTTATCCTTCACCCGTTTACGAAGCATCTCAAAAGTATCCCTGTCCCTCGGATTTCCTCCCTTTCTATACCTTTTATGATATTTATTCTTTTCTTCAATAATTTTTATAATTGATGTTGTAAACCATACAGGATAGTTGTCAGTTCTACGTATATTGCAACTAGGAGTGTGTTTCTTTATAGTATCCCAAATTATATCAGACATTACATGCAAAAAATCACTACAATTCAGACTCGCGTGCACACCACTCGATTTCCGAAAGCTCCCGAACACATTTTTCATGATCTGTTTTTCGAAAACTATATCGTAACTTAACTTTTCCCTCCCTTAGGTAATGGTCTTTAGGAATAATTCAACAAATATCAAGAGGCGGATGGTGTGGGTCAACATTACTAATAGGTTCTGCAGTTGATAATTCACAATTTATGCGTCTGTCAACAAGGGCCAAATCCAGAATAGTATCATTAAAATTTTTGATATTATTTAGCTGTTGTAAATCTGTAGTGTTTATGAAATCCAAAATGCAAGTGCATTTCATTTTCATCGAATTATTAGTTTGCTTAATAAGACTAAAGTCATTGCTATTAAAAGACCATGTGACATCTGGAAGATTAAAATCACCCACCATCAAAAAGTGTTCCTCTTCCGTCGCACCCAAAATGAAGGACACAGATATGAAAAAAGTCACTAAACATGTCATTGGATACATATGATGGTAAATACACTGTACAAATATTTAATCTAATATTCTTAAATATAATTTTAACCCAAATGTCTTCCACGTAAGAGTGCAATTACGATACCATTTCAACTTTTAGACACTTGGGTACAGCTATAAGAACTCCCCCACCGCGTGACTTGCTAAATTTTTCTCTAAAAGATAAAGAACGATCTCTTCTGTAAACAACATATCTATCATCCAACAGTTCTGAAGAATATATATTTTCGTCTAACCATGTCTCAGTTAGACAGATCACATCATATTGATTACTCAACACCGCATTATTTATTTCCACCAATTTTGACTTCATTGCACGTATGTTTTGATAGTAAATGTTTAAGCCCATATTGAATGTATGTATTCAGTTCATCACAATAACTATGTAATAATAATAATAATTTAAAAAAATAAAGAAATGAAAACAAACAACACAATCGAGTACATGCTATAAACAGCGAGAGTTTCTATTTGGTTAATGTATGTAATATCGAATCGGTCTTGACATAGATTGCTGCTGATTCCTCTGATTTACGCTTGTAGATGCGGCCATTGCGCACCCAAACAAATTTATAATTCAGTTCCTTTGCCTTTAATCTAACCGCATGATGAATAGCTTTATTTGTAGATGATAAATGTTCTGATACATATACAGGTGTTCTTCCGTCATTAATCCCGAGAAGCGATGTATTCAGTTTTGCACCAGGATGTGTCTTGTTATACTCGTATGTAGCTGACAAAAATTCATCTCTGCAACGCACGTTTCGAAACTTAACAACCACTGTTCTTGGCTTTTTGCTCTCTCTATTGCTCTTTGCAACCCGTACACATTGAATTATGTCGGTATCTGTCAATTTATATTGCAATACTTTGGCACACTGACTTACTACACAAGATGAATTTTCAGAACGACGTTCTGGTAGTCCATGGATCTCAACGTTGCATTCACGAAGATATTGTACCAAGTAATTAACACGACTATGCAGATCAGCAACAGTGCTCTCAAGCGTTTCGTAATTCTTTTGATTTATATTAGATTGTTCAGATAACTTTGTAATTCTTTTTTGCAATTCATCGTGTTTATCGGAAACAAAATTAACAGATTGTTGCAATGTTTCTATTTCCGTTCGTATGGAGGTTAACTCCGATATGAGAAGTGACTTCAACACATCATGTATCTCAGACTTCAATATCGGAATCAACTGCTCCTTCAACAATTCAATTAAATTTTTATCTAGCGATTGTTCTTCTGTGTTCTTAACGGACGTATTTATATTTCCGATTTTAACTACATTAGCTTTACACCTCTGACAAATCCATCTCGACTTTGTATCCTTAGAAAGTTTTTTAAAATTTATTGTTGAAATATTTACGCACTGATGACGATAAGCGCCTTCACATTTTGAACAGGCAATTAGTTCAGACTTTTTAAGCACTGATTCACAGGCGTCGCAAATGGCCATTTCAGAATATAAATTTTAGTTTTATTTAAGTTCTAATAACAATGTGATTTAAATGGGACCAACCCGGAAGTATATCGAGGTTCATAAATGACGGAGTTCCGAGATAACAAACATAAATAAAATTAATAAAAAAACAAAAAATACAACCGATTTGAGAAGCTCGTCGTTTTTAAAGTCGGTTAAAAATATGACTATGTCCTTCTTGCACTCCAGAAATTACGTTTAGATATTTTAACGAGTCTAATGCGACCAACTTTTATTCCAACTTTGGAATGTAACACTGTAAAAGCAAAACCCTCAAAAAATACGAACAAAATCTAAGCATCATTAGGCATAACTTGTTTGTTCTGCTGTTAAATGACCGTCTACTGGCATTTATCTCAACCGCCCCATACTCCCAATACTTCGGGCGGCACGTTAGGTCGTTAATCCCAGCTACCGCTTAAACAGCAGTGATCATTAAGCCACGTCAGAAGCCGTAACGAGATGCCGTACCACGTGTAGGATTTCGTTGCTATTCGTCTCCTTCATGTTATGCCGGCAGTTGGTAATTATAATTTTAAAATGAAACGACGCGACGACTTTTATTCTGCTAATCATATTATACATAAATGAGCGACACCATTACTAATTCAAATTAAAACTTATAATTACATTTAAGAATAATACTTTCCTCTATAAAACTGTGTCTAATTTTAATCAAATACTCTTTAAAGTTATAAATTTCTACAATGTTCCTGTAACCTCTAAGCACCTTTAACTTTCTCAAACTTCGAAGTTAATAACTTTCATACATATACATTAAATTTAAGCTCTAATCGAATTTTTGGCTGGAAAGGAAGAAGTAAAGTTGGCATTTTATTCAGATTTTCCATTTTTTTCGTTTTTGGGAGTTTTCAGGTATAAAAGTGATAGCATATTGTGCAATAAAGTTCT
Organism: Zeuzera pyrina; assembly: GCA_907165235.1. Lineage (NCBI taxonomy): Eukaryota > Metazoa > Arthropoda > Insecta > Lepidoptera > Cossidae > Zeuzera > Zeuzera pyrina. Next base: position 451,089 of record OU015617.1, read on the forward strand.
GTGTGAGTACTGAGAACTGGAAAGTTTGAATAAATATGAGCAACTAAAACTTTCGCGTTTTCCCAAGAAGTCCTTTTTAATTCCAACAACTTTACCGGAGAGTGTTAGGGACTCCGTAATATGAAATTGGATGTTTCACATTAGAGATGCACATGTTTTTTTTCATGAAAATGGCAGAAACGTTTCTAATAAATATGATACGACTTGTCAGTATGTAAAAGAAAAGAAAATGGGAAAATTCTTTTAATCTTATAAAATAAATATTATAAGATGAAAAGAAAATGCTCAAATTGGCTCATATTACATAAACTACGAGCAGATGTCATTCTTAAAATGATAGCAGAAATTACGTAAGAAAATATTGAATGTGGATTTGTAATTTAGGGTAGACGTATCCAATTTTTATCGCCTGTAATTATTTTATTTTTAGCGATCAGTCGGATTTTATTATAAAGAAAACAAACTCATAGACACGAAAATATAATTTTCTAATAAATGTTATACAGTATAAAATAACTTTCAAACAGAAAATCAACAAGAGGTCTAGCTAGCTTTCCGCTCTACATGCTTTTGTCATGATTTTATATGAATCTATCATTAACTTAGTTTATTTATTGCTATTATAGATGATGCGTCAGTACAAGAGAAAAACATACGGGCAGTGCTGGTCATCAGACAATAGGCAGCGCTATATTCGCAATCATAATTATGAGGACTAGTGCTCTTTTGTGAGGTGGAAAGAAAAGGGCACACGTGTCATGTGCTGGTTTTGATAGTGACGAAGATGAGCCCATATTGATATGTGAGCATTGTACTTAAAAAATTAAAAATTTATATTTGAAACGGCCTACCCTGTTCTGCCCCGCATAGTGGGGCAGAACGGGAAAAGGAGACTTATATTTTAGTCTGTATTTTCACTATATTTTTCTTCCAACTTTTTTACTTTTGTAATATTCTAAATTGTCCAAATGCAAGAAAATACGATTATTATTGTGCGTTTCTACTCAATTCGTCGTGATATATCGCTAAAAAGGATCTGCCCGTTTCGCCCCTCCTTCCTCTACACATTGTGCATGTTTTCATAATTTTATCACAGTTTAAATAATATGAACTTAATTTAACTTTACAACTTTTAAGCATAGACTTTAACTGTAGACATCCTGTCCCGTACTACGAAGTGTAGCACGGCTAATAAAATAACATAAAATAAAATATAAATGTGTGGATAAACTGTTTTCTAACAAAACAGCAACCGATCAGCTCACCTGATAATAAATTACCGTTACTGCTCGGACGCGGCATCTGGAGTTATCTATATCTATATCTACAATATGCTTTTGTGTTTCTTTAATAAATTTGTTTATCATTTCCACACAAATTAGAGAAGAATACTCTAATGTTTCGGCTGAAATAGCAATTAACGGCCTTGTTTAGTTAAAAGGGATTCTGTCGGACTGTTCGAGGACCGTGAAAAAATATTCGTGTCTTAAAATAGTGCATTTCTACCTCGGTATATAATGGAACTCTTTGCGTGTCTTTCTCTTAAAGGCACTTATACACTTCGCTAAACTCATTACTGATTCAGTAATTAACTTTGACTGTACCTGAACAGTGACCTTCCTCTGTTACAGTTCGAGATATACTTATTCTGATTGCACTAGACTACTTCTTACTGACAGCACGTGGCGACGGTTACAATTAATCTGTCTCTGACTACTTCCATTCGTTTACATTGTGTACGATCGCTTGGTAGCTACTTGACAACAACTTCACAAAGGATAAAGTTAGACTCATATACAGAGTAATTCATGCGTAAGCCTATTTTATCCCTACTTTTGTCATTTTATCTTTGTTATTTTATTTGTATATAGCTATATGGATCTATCTATTTTATTATTCAAACGTTACAAAATAATATACGTCGGGGTCACCACTGTTGCAACACTTCTTCTCGGTCTTCATGATGGTAAATAATACTGTGGAATATGTGGTAGATGATATATTTGTACTCATTCGACGTGTCGACGCCATAGCGCTGTCGTTTACATCTCATGTCTTATACTAATTCTTATGGCTATTTATATTGGAGATGTACGTGACAAGTTCCCTTGCAGCGATGCAGACATTTAATTTGTAGATCGCGTACAAGGTTACTATTTGCTATTTGTGTCAGAGTAATATCTGGCACAATCTTCTTCACAGTTTGGCTTCAGGCAAAGAATTTCTACAGAGGTCACAGTGTTGGCGCGTGTCTCCACAGCTACTAGTAAAGTGGACAGTGGAGACAAATGTCTTGTTGTCTTCTTTGACCTCTGTTCCTTTACTTCTGAACAGACTAGAGACGTACACTATACGAGGTCAAACATTTGCTCTGCTTAAAGTCGCAATCAAAAAGTTAAAATTGGTAATATCATAAGTAATGAATAAAGAGTTATCTACGGTGTCAGACAAGGCAGTGTGCTCGGTCATACGCTGTTTTTGGTCTATATAAACAATCTCTGTAATATAAACACTGAAGGTGGACATGTCTTTTCATACGCCGACGATACCGCTATTGTTTTTAGTGATACCACATGGAACAACGTTCAAAAATCTATCAATCACGGTCTAAGATTGCTGCCTGGCTCGACCATAATCTACTTCCTTTAAACACTTCCAAATCGAAATTTGTCTGCTTCACTAAGTACAATCGTTCACAACCATCAGCAGAGTTCAGAATTCAAATTCATAACTGTCAGATTCTCTCCAATACGGCCTGCTCTTATGCGGAGATTGAAAAAGTTCGATACATTAAATATTTAGATATTATTAATTATTGATCAGCGTCTATCATGGCACATACATACAGAATTATTAATGAGAAGAATTACAAAGCTGACCTGGACTTTTAAAACTTAGCGTAATCTAGTCTATAAAAACCTTCTACAACAAATATACATTTCTCGTTTTCAGTCAGTACTAATGTATCGCTTGCCGATATGTGGAGGAGCAAAATTGCTCGAGTTAGAGAGAGCCCAAAGGTCTCTTTTAAAGGTCATATTTTTCAAGCCCTTTAGGGTTCCCAACAGAAAATCTTTATTCCTGTCAGAATTTCTAACGGTTAAGAAACTTTACGTACTTAATACAATTTTAATAAAACATAAATCTCCTAATTTCGACCCCTCTTTGCTTAAAAATAGAAGGAATAATGCTATTACTCCTGTAGTATGGTAAAATCAACATTTGCAAAAAGACAATACCCTAGTCAATCATCTCATTTGTACAACGTGATTAATAAGGAGTTAAGCATGTACACCTCATCATATAGTGACTGCAAAAAATTACTGATCACCTGGCTAAAGTCCAAAACCTATGATGACGTTGAAGTCTTTTACAATAACAATTTCACGAAGTAAACTAAGTAGTTATAGCTACCCCAACAACTTCTCACTTTATAACTCCCAAATACTGGTTACTGGAAAGTATTGACCTACAACATCTTTCGATTCTAATGACAGGGTTGTAGGGCTAACTCACTTCTTAACCACTGAAACTAAATCTATTCTGCACATTTTTCCCTCAGATTTAACATAACATAACATAACTTCACGCTGTATCCCCAACGGGGTAGTCAGAGAGGACGGAGCGCCAGGAGTCGCGGTCCTTACACACCTCTTTCGCTTCCTCAAATCTCATCATTCTCCTCACACATTTTCGCCTAGGTATGCGAGTGCTTTTGACATTTCCGTCTGCTAACACTGGCTATTTGATCTTCATAAGTCAGCCTTGGTGTTCCTTGGCTTCTTTTACCACTTTACTTATATTTAAGTATAGGTATACTCTACATTATATTTACAATGTTATAATTCCTCTGTTTTAAAATACTACACATTAAATAACTCTCATACACACTCGCGCTTAGACATTCACACTTAAACACCCACATATACATTTCTACACTCAATCACATACATTAACGCGTATGTCATATTTTAGTATTTTATTATTAAATTTTCTTTTATTAATAAATAATAATAATTGCTGAATACGGCTCTGTTATATGGTTTCCACATTATACTGTACATTCTAATCGCATAGAGAACATTCAATCAAAATTTTTGCATATCCTGAACATTAGATGTGAACATAAAAGATGTGATGAGTCATATGAAGAAAAATTGGCAAAGTTTAAAATAATGCCACTCCAGGCTCGTCGTAAATTACGTGACCTGATTCAACTGTATAAAATACTATATTTAGTTACGGATAGCCCAAAACTTCTAGAAGCTTCTTCTTCTTCTGCTTCTTCTTTATTATTGACTACAATCCTCGTCGCCCAACTATCGCAACAACATCGCATTCCACCAACCCTTAGCTAGTATGTGTAGACAATATGAAGACCTCAGTAAGATTGTAACCTGTTGTATTTCCCAAATAAAAAAATAACATAATAGGTATGCATTTTGATCTAAATTCACTTAATTGAATTGCTTAACAGAATATCCCTAAATAACTTGATGTAAATTCCTTTCTGTTAATTAATAAATGTTTTATTTATTTTATTTATTTAACTGTTATTTTATTTCTAAAAAGATCTCAAAATATAAGTCAAATCCATTTAATCAAGCAAACCCAATTGTAAGGTATTTTTGACGGTCAAATCTACTTTAGTTCTATGTTAGGTTTAAAGTAATACAAAATATTTACAAACCATTATTGGTTTTCTCAATAAAATGTGTTTAATTTATATCTAAAAAGTAAAAAATAAAATTATTGTGAAAAGAAATTTAATAAGAGAAACTTTTTATTGAAGGGTTCTAGAAAGCATAAAATAAAAAAATAATTTTTGCAGGGGTTACAAAGAGATGTGAAATATTCAAAATTTAGTTAATTTTAGAGCGAAAAGACAAATATTTCAGTTATTTAAAAAACGAAAATGATAAACTTTTGTAAATCTTATCCAAATCAATGTGTAACAACGGAAAGTCTATTAGATTAGTAGTCAAATTTAATTATATTTGTATTTGCATCGTATTTATAAAGTTATTTTTGTACTCGAGTTTTGATTAGTAAAGGTAAAAAAAGTTATTTTGTGCTTCTTAGTGTATTATGTAAGTCAGTTTAATTATTTTCTTAAAATTTTTTATTCATAATATTTTCCATGGCATTTTATTAAGAAATGTTAAACAACTATAATTAAAACATTGTCTAAATCGTCTGATTGATTGTCGGTTCGTACGAATCCATTATACCTACGCTTTTAGTTCAAGGACGCTCCCTGCCGCCTGTAAAGGGTGAACTACAGAACCAGTTTGTGGAACGAGTTAGTTACGTTAGATGTTCTAACGGTCTGACTTCCCAGTTTGTATCCTAAGTTATCGACGAAACAAAGTCACGGTGACTTTTCACTGTGATATTTGTGTAACCGGAAGAACGGTCATGGTGGTAATAAAATAACGATTTTGCGCATATCTATTCTTAATTGAATACACTTGTTACAATTTGAATTAGTAATTTTATTTTTGATACCTACATCTGTCCATTCTCCCTGTCACACAAAAATCGCCACCACTGAATGCAATTGGGAAAATTTTCTCAAATTTTAACTTCAAAATGGTAGACCACTCTGTCGGTAATATGCCCGTTAGTAAGTAGTAATTTTACATTCTCTTTGGTTAGTACAAATAAATGCAATACATTATACAATCATTGGTAGAAAACAGCAAAAAGGTGTATAAAGAACAATCTCATTCTAACACCTTTTCAACCGACTTCCAAAAAAGGAGGAGGTTCTCAATTCGGTTGTATGTTTTATTTTTTATGTTTGTTACCTCATAACTCCGTCATTTATGAACCGATTTGGAAAATTCGAATTCGAATTGTTCGAAAGAATACACTTTCAGGTTGGTCCCATTGAAATTTCACTGGTATTGAAGCTTTGGTTTCGAAGATACACCAAATAACGCGACCTGGTTATTTATATTGACGATTCTCTTGTATGTCATTTGTTAACTATCGTTGTCCCCACATGGTATAGTGGTAGTATGGTATAATGGCAAAGTAGGGAGAAGATATAAATTGGCTGTGATATAATAAATTCAGTCAGTAGAGTCAGTCTTGTGGCGGACAGAGAATACGGCTGGTGAGTGTCGTCTTCGGATTATAAGAATACTTATGATGCAACCTTTACACTGTTCTTTTATAACTGATTGATATTGACATGATATATTGATGATATTGATAATGGCCATAATGGGCAATAACATCCCATGTTCGATCTGTTCGCATCCTTTATTGTGAAAGCTCACGGTTTGCGCTCCTCAATAGAATGGAAGTTAACACATTGCGCTCCAGAATTAGAAAATAAACTGATTGTAGACTTGCTCTAGATATTAATTTAGGCCACTCAAAAGGGTGAAATAAAAATTTTTTATAAAAAAATTAAACTGACTTCAAAAAGAACACTGAAAAGTATGAAATAACTATCCCTTACGGATCGAAACTTAAGTACAAAAATAACTTTATAAAAATACGATACAAATACTCATATAATTAAATTTGACAGTTATTGAAGTCGGTGCCAAATCAATGTTCGACAACGGAAAGTCTATTAGTTTAGTAGGCTTGGCACCCACTTCAGTAACTGTCAAATTAGTCTTACTCTCCTTACTCTCAGTCTATAATCTACTTCAATACGACTTATTTGTAGGTTTGAAAAGACGAATCCATGTATTCAACACAATGATTTTATAAAAAATAGCAACGTCGTTTTATAAAAATACGTCTCTAAAAGCGTTAACGTAAAAAAGGAAAAACAATAACGTTATTTTTATAATAACGAGTATTAGGAATCAATATGGCAACACTGTCTAACGTACTAACGTACCACATGCAAACGACACGTCAAATAAAGTTTCCTTACTGTGTCTTTTGCAAACAATATGCCTTCCTTTTTAACTTAGTCTCACTTCTTCATGTTGGAACAGTGGTGTGATATTATGCTTTTATTGCTATAGTTTTCGTCTTCTTTTTTTATTTTATCAATTTTATACCATTTTTTTGTTTTTATTTCCTGTCTGTACGTTTTTGGCAGATTGCAGATGTTTTCTGGTTTTTGTTTCTAATATCTACATCTGATACATCTGATAATCTAATATCTGTAATCTTGGACAAATAAAGTTGAATTTGAATTTGTTATTAGTATAGATCGCCAATCCAATAAATATACACGTAGCATAATATTACAAGAGCCTTAAAAATAACGACAGCAATATTTTATTACTCATATTTAGGCTACTATCAGTTCTGAACCCTTGAGGGGTCATGTATGTTGTTGTTCCACTCACCGCACAATTTCGTTAGAGTTTTGTGCCCGCCAGCGGGAAACACACATTTTAGGTATGATATGAAACCGAATGATGACAATATTGTATCATAAATATACATTTTCATAAATAGAGTTCCGTGCTCCTTATTTTAAAGGAAAAAGTGGAACCCTTTAAAATCATTCATACGTCCCTCTATCTATCTGTGCGGCGGTCCACCTGCCTGTAATGTGACAGCTAATTTCCCCTGATACTGTACAACGAACATTCTCAGCTTTGGCTTAGTGATCGCACATCCTAATATGCTATTTAATCTTTTAAAATATTTAAAGAAATAAAGAAGAGAAGAGAAGAGAAGAGAAGAGAAGAAAAACTAATTAGTAGTTACTCCATCTAGTTAACCATTCCCCCAACCAACTGCATCTTTAAAAATAATTGGATGAGAATTTTAATAATTTCAGAGAATACTCGTATAAAGAATTGTCTAAAGTTTACGAGAAAAAAGTATATGTGTACTTATGTATGCACGTAAGAAGTTATATTTTTTTGTACAATTCTCCCTTAAGAGGGAAGGCAAAGGGTTCTATGCCCATAGCAGCCGACGTCTTCAGTAATGAAATGATGTATTTATCATGTCATTTCATTGAATGCCAACGCAATTCATTTTATTGTTTCTTGGAGTTTCTGGCGACAAATATATTGAGGCAGTCTTTCTAGTAGGATCCGCTGAGGAGGACTAAGCCACTACAAAAACCTCAACCAACCAAAACATACTACTAAATAAGCACTTATTTTAACAGTTCTACAATAATGCATATAACAGCGTACATACTCGGGACGCCAAACTACGTCAATTTTACGTCACAATATCCACTAGAAACAATATGCGAATAATTAAAATAATTACCCAATCGATTTCCTTAAAATCTCGCCAATTCTCAACTGATTTCCTGAGTTTTGATTAGTAAAGGATAGTTATTTTGTACTTTTCAGTGTTTTTTTTAAAGGCGGCTTAATTATTTATTAGTCATTTTTATAAGTTATTTTCATTGTACTTGAGTTTTGATTAGTAAAAGATAATTGTTTTGTACTTTTCAGTGTTTTTTTTTAATGTGGGTTATTTTTTTTTCAACAGTTTTTTATTTCTCCCATTTGAGTGACCCTGGCCTAAATAAATATCTAGGGCAGATCTATAATTAACTTTTTTCTAATTCTGAAACGCAACGATATACAAGAGAATCATCAGTATAAAATAAAGGTTATAATTGTAACCTAGTGTCGTTATTTTGGTGTTATTTCGTGTCCAAGCTCTTCGAATCTTCGAAGTCCAAGCTCCAATACCAATGAAATGTATATGGGACCACGTCGAAAGTATATCCTATCAAACAAAAAAAAATGTTCAAAATCGGTCCACAATTGACGAAGTTATCGGTGAATATTAATACAAAAAAGTAAATAAATAAAAAATACATAGTCAGTGGCGTGCCCAGGGCTTCAGGATAGGGCAAACCTGACATAACGTTCTTCATTGTTTTTGTAATAGTAAAGGGAAGGATATTATAGATTACTAATTAATCATGACTTTGACAAAACCGGTGGAGAAAAAGAGAAGAAAGAGATCGCTCCCCGCGTTATCTTTCCACAAAACAATTTTTATAATATTTTGCTATTAAAAATGTACAGGCGTAAATAATAATAAATAATAGTTTATCGATTCTTAACATATTAATGTGTCACAATTCGTTGCTTATCCAAATTACTAAAAGAAATCACAGTATTCATTTGTTTTTGTGAATTTATGAGTCTTGTATGTTTTTTAATCGTCATATTCAGAACAATTTAAATGTTTCCGTCATTTGAATAAAATAAACTGGATGGGAGAAAATGCAAGGGGAGAACAAACAAAAATCCAATTAGTTTCGTAAACTGATATATTAAATTGTCTTTTATGCGAATTATTAGTCCGAGAAACACATTTAATGAGTTAAATAGTTTTGTATACTGATTTATTGTCGTTTTAACCGACATCAAAAAAAGGAGGAGGTTCTCAATTCGACTGTATGTTGTTTTTTTTTTTTAATGTTTGTTACTTCATAACTCCGTCATTTATGAACCGATTTTGAAAATTATTTTTTTGTTTGGTAGGTAATACTGATAGGTGGTCTCATTTCACTGATATTGGAGCTTGGACTTCGAAGATACACCAAATAACGCGACTTGATTATAACCTTTATTTACAAAAAGCACATACATACGTTAATATTTACAAACTTAAAACTACACATTATCTTAAATAATAGACTTCCTCAAAGTTGCCGCTTAGACAGATTTACCTTTATTTATATTGATGATTCTCTTGTATATCGTTGCGCTCCGGAATTAGAATGAAGTTAATTGCAGACCTGCCCTAGATATTTATTTAGGTCAAGATCACTCAAAGGTGGAAATAAAAAATTTATATTAAAAAAATTAAACCGCATTCAAAAGTAAAAACACTGAAAAGTACAAAATAACTATCTTTTACTAATCAAAACTAAAATAGGATACACATAGTTACCTATATAATTAAATTTGACAGTTATTGATGTCGGTGCCAAATCAATGTGCAACGACATAAAGCCTATTAGTTTGGTAGGCTTGGCACCGACTTCAGTAACTGTTAAATTTTATTATATAGGTATGTGTATCTTATTTTAGTTTTGATTAGTAAAGGACAGTTACTTTGTGCTTTTCAGTGTTTTTATTTTTGAAGGTGGTTTAATTTTTTTAATAAAAATTGTAAGCAATTTACTAGTCAAGTAATACACAAATCACGAAAACATTAGTTGTTTTTTTATGCTAAAGTTCAAAGATTTTACGCTTTCTATATGCCGATTTAAACTTGTATACACTTTAAGTCCTCGCGATGAACAATTTATTGGATTTTTCGTTACAAATTAACTCGCTTATGATGGAAATTAAAAAAATACTTATCACTCCTCCACAGGCTCAAACAAATAAATATTAAGTAAAAACAATAAAGTTGAATCACGTTGAATTAGATTCGTATTTTATCTAGAGAACATAATTACTATCGTATCTCTCGAGTTTACGAAGTTCAGTATGAAAGCCGAGCTTTTTGCTTCCTACTAATTGCTATATAAACCTTAGTAAAAAAGCTACAGCTATAACGAATTTCGCCATTAGAGAGAAAGAGAGGTTGCAAGCCCCGTTGCAGGCCAACGCATGAGAGTGAGACAATTGATTACTCTGATTGTTGCTCTGATTATGCCTTGAGAGTTCGTTAGTGTAGATCGACCGACGCCCTGATTGGTCGCGACTTGAAATCAAAGTCAAAATTGTTTTATTTCTCTAAGTTTCCTGTAGTGTTTTCGTTTGAAAAGTACTTCGCGGGAATTTTTAAAACTGTTTGATATAATCTGAAGTTGATATTTATTACTCATTCTTGACACATTCATAGTCTGTGTTCTTGACTGAGGCATTTTAGTAAGGCAAGTCGAGCTTTTGGGCTTGTATGAAGGTACCGCCACTGATACAGAATAGAGATGAACATAGAACTTCCTCCTTTTATGAAGTCGGTTAAATATAATAAATTATGTGTTACGTCGACGCGCCTAACTTCGTCACATGATAAAAAATACACTCCAATCTGTTTTTCAAACGCGCCAAAATAAGTATAACTTCAAAAATATAACGAACTCCAAAAAATAAGTTTAAAATTTTACTATTTTTTAAATATCGTACCGAACGAAATCGCATGTAATTTATTTTTAGGGTTGAGTTAGGGTTTTTGTTGAATAGACTGCATATTTTCATAGCCTAATGTCGTATGGCCTTTTGCTGCGGGGATCAGCAGCTCAATTTAACTCCATTCTTTTTTTACAAAAAAGTGCGATACGTGCCATCTACAGTATGAATGCACGAGAATCACTAAGAGATCGTTTTGAAGACATTGATGTACTCACCTTGCCGTCCTTATACATCTTTGAAATTATTATATACACGAGGAAATATGGACCTGTTTGTAAAGAAAGGCGATATTGGGGGTATGGAAACCCGACGTCGCGATAAATTGGTTATTCCAAACTTTAAATTACCTAAATGTTTCATTTTTGGGTAACTGCATTCCTTTTTTAATAAAGTTCCTCAAGAAGTCACTCAATTAATAAAAAATAGATTTAGATTAGTTATAAAACGTACATTGATTTGACAATCATACTATAAAATAAACGGTTTCGTTGAAGATAAAACAATAGTCTGGAAATGATCTTTTCTGCACATACATTTACTGGCTCTCTGAATATTGTATTTTAATTAACCTTTTGTAAAAGGATTTTGAAAAAATGATACCTGGCTGAGTTTCTTGTCGGTTCTTCTGTGTCCAGGTTTTCTTTTCTCTTCTCTTTGAACGGAACTAAAGTAGCTTCAACGTTCAAAAATACATTGTAATTGTGTTTACTTGAATAAATTAATTTAAATTTGACTTTGAGTATCTAACACATACATACAAGCATACATATCTTCACGCTATATCTTCAACGGGGTAGTCAGAGAGGACGGAGCGCCAAACGTCACGATCCTCACATGCTTCTTTCGCTTCCTCAAATTTCATCATTCTCCTCACACATTTTCGCCTAGGTATGCGAGTGCTTTTGACATTTCCGTTTCGTTTCGAAAAAACGGAAATCTTATAAAAGCGCTTTATTGTCTGTCTGTATGTTCGTCTGTCTGACCAGCAGTGATGAAACAACAGGGTGGCATAGCAGTCAAAACGCCACGTGCCCCCGCCCAGGGGGCGTCGCCGACTCGAGAGGCCCTCAAGCACGGGAGGATCACGACATTTATTTTTATTAAATTTAATACGCAACAGCTTAGTTCCAATTAAAAGTTACCTACTAAAGCACATGTATGTATGTATGAAATGTTTTCAACACTATTGTGTAGATTCAGGTGTTTATATGTATCTAACACTGATATCTATGGTCCATTGGAGGTGTTAAAAATTCAAGCTTTTAAGTCAACGCAATCGAAAGATACAGACGGTCATTTACATATGTACTGAAACAAAACCTTCTACACTATAGGGTACTTCCCGTTGACCCAGAATCATGAAATTTAACAAGAAGTAAGATCTCACATCACAATAAAAGGAAAAATCTAAAATTACGGACTTATAAATATATCACCATTCTTTGCCATTACAAACTTACAGTTACAGTTACATAGTATGGGAGAACGTGTCTTTCAATTGCAAATATAAGTTTGTTTCTAAATCCGTCATATTTTTGGCAAATATATGACACAAGTACATTGTAGGGTGGTATGGGTCCGCTGCCCTGTGGAGGCAGCGAAGAAGGTGGCGGGTGCCCGACTGCTGGTGGGATGGGTCTCGGCCGGGGTGCAAGTCCTTGAGCCGAGGCCCTTGAGGTGTTATAAGTGCCTCAAGATTGGGCACGTGCGGATCTCCTGCACGTCAGAGGTGGACCGCAGTGGACAGTGCTACCGCTGCGGCCAAGAGGGTCACAAGGCCGGCGGCTGCAATGCTGCGCCCAACTGCACGTTGTGCGCCGCAAGCGATCTGCCGGCCGGTCATCTGACGGGGGGGAAGGCCTGTGCGGGAGCCAAGCCCAAAAAGGGCGAAAGGGTGGCTTTTGCCGCCGCCCGTGTGGTTCCTGCCAGGCCGGGAGTAGAGGGGATGGCCACGGAATAGTGGCCTCCCCATGTGACCAACGCCTCTGGCGTGCGTTTCCTCCGCCGCCGACAGTAGCGGCGGAGAGCCCACTGAGGCTTGGGGTGGCATTCGGGGGAGTGCCACCCCTCAGATAGCCTCGAGATGGCGCGCGCGGTATTTCCGCGCGCCTCTCAAGCAATGAGGGTGGGAGTTCTGCCCTCCCACCCAAAACGAGACGAGGCTGGCGGTTTAGCGCCGGCCGTTGCCCGCCGGGGTCGCGGAAGATTACGCCACTGTACCCGTGGCCCCGGTATTAAGGCTCTCGAGGAACACCGTCAGGTTTTAGTGGGTAGGCCGGCATTGCACTTCACAGCCGGGAGTCCCACATATCCCCCTGCCATCCCCCATGGCAGGACGGAATGCACAAAACATTTCCGGACGAAAAAAAAAAAAAAAAAAGGGTGGTCTGGGACCTTCGGTGCGCGAGTGTACTCGCGCTTGACTGGTTTTTTTTATAACAACAAATGAATACTTTTTTAAATCAATTTACATATGTACGTATCTTCACGCTGTATCCCTAACGGGGTAGTCACAGTCCTTCATGGTCACAGAGGACGGAGCGCCAAGCGTCGCGGTCCTTACATGCATACATCAAGTAAGGTAAACCAAGTTATAAGATATTTTTGAGCGTCAAATTTAAATTTTTACTTGTTTTGATTTAATTTTATTAACAAAAACATCGCATTTTATATAAAAATTCATACAATATACGTTTAAAAATAAAAGTAGCGCCGTATTGAAGAAGTGAGGACCAAAATAAACAGTCCCGAGTATTCGCAACGTAATGAAGTGAAAATAAAAATTCACCAAACAATTGTTCGAGTTTTGCTGAGTCTATAATAAAAGGCGAGTCGAGTCCAGTCGAGTTCCGCCGAATGTGATATTCCAGCAAGGTTGTTTTTGTTACATTCATTTATTTGCAAATGGGTCCGCCGGCAGCCGACGAGATTATGAGACAAGCAGCCAGCGGGCGGCGCGGCTAATGACTCGCCCGCGCCGCTGTCTGTCGATCACGGGGCGGGTCGCGATATTTCACACCTAAACAAGTGAATCGCGTGGGTTGGAGGTCAGAGCGATGCCTTATAACTTTCACCTAAATCTAGTTTTCCTGCATTAATATTTTTAGGGTTCTGTAAAAGAAAACAAAACCGTAAAAGATCGTTCATGCGCTTGATCTGTTCAACTGAAATTAAAAAAATAATTGAAACAGCAAGTGCATGAACGATCATACGGTTTCGTTTTCCTTTGATCTGTTAATGTGTCTGTCTATTACAGCAAATATATTCAGAAAATATGTTCGTACAAACTTAAAATGCCGCACAGTAATTAACAGTACAAAAAAAAGCAATCTAAAAAATTAAACCGCCTTCAGAAAAAACACTGAAAAGTACAAAATAACTGAACTGAAGTCGGTGCCAAGCCTATCGAACTTTCTGTTGTTGCACATTGATTTGGCATCGACTTCAATAACTGTCAAATTTAATTATATAGATATCTATATAATACGATACGATACACATATGTGTATCGTATTTAAAAAGTTATTTTAATTGTACTTGAGTTTTGATTAGTAAAGGATAGTTATTTTGTACCTTTCAGTGTTTTCTTTTGAAGGCGGTTTAATTTTTGAAATTACTTTTTTATTTCTTCATTTTTTTAATTTCTCCAAAAAATTCTTCATTTAAAAACACAGGCAACATGTTCCTAAGTGAATAACAATCTCTCATTTTATTGGAAATTTATGCAATAAACGATTTAAGACGGACTCAAACTTAATTAATTGTATTTTATTATAGAACATCAATAAAATTAGTTATAAATTGACAATAAAAAGCGCGGCAAACACAGACAGAGAAGAGAGGTGCGGTGCAATATGTAAGCTGATTCTCCTTGGTAACTGATAACCTGTCAACAAAAATGGCGCTATAGTCCAACCTTGAAGTCCAACTATTCATTCGGTAGAATGATTTCACGTTTTCAGGGTAATCTGTTTACGTAATTTTTTAAATAGTGATGTCTCCCTGTATCGACTTCATTGTTATTAGTCTGTAGCGGTTGCCCAGCGGCATTATCCGCATGAAATCTCCTTTTTGGATTGTACGTTTCATGAGATATCGGTAACGTCGGAAATGAATGAATATTTGTAGCAATAAAGTAGGTAAAATAGCAAAGAAAAAGGAAAAATAAACTAAGATATTTATTCATTCGAATTATTTAATACATTATGCAATAGCGAAGCTAAAGGACCATGTCAACACCAAATTAAATGAATTAAATGTTACACTGGTCGATCGATTTAGTTGAATCAATATCGACTCAGTTCTATCACATGACAGCACTATTTTAGCTGGCCACATTATTTAGAACTTTGACATATGGATTTTTTGGCGGGAAAGGGAGAAGTGAGGTTGTAACTTTATTTAGATTTCCTAGTTTTTACATTTTTAGGAGTTTTAAAGTACAACAGTGATATTATATTGTGTCTTAAAGTTCTGTTTAAGTAAAAAGAATGGAGGAGATCTAAATAAACATGTGTTGCTGAAGTTTTCGCGCTCTTCCAAGAAGTTGTTTTTAACTTCAGTAAAGCCTACTATCACTTTACTGGAGAAGTGTTAGGGACCTAAATACTGTTTCTCCAGAAGTTACGTCATTAGGCTGATGGTCTTGTTATCAATGCCTTAAGAAATATAAATAAAAAAAAAAAAATAAAAACTTTGACGTATGGATTTTTTGGCGGGAACGGGAGAAGTGAGGTTGTCATTGAATTTAGATTTTCTGTTTTTCACTTTTATGGGAGTTTTAAAGTACAAAGGTGATAGTATATTGTGTTTTAAAGTTCTGTATAAGTCAAAAGAATAGATTAGGTCTAAATAAACATGTGTAGCTGAAGTTCTCGCGCTCTTCCTAGAAGTCCTATAAAACTTCAGTAAAGTCTACTATCACTTTACTGGAGGAGTTTTACCATAACTACTAACAAATACAATACGTGGCATTCGCAAATGCGCTAATCTGTGCGCCATGCCATGAAAAAAGAAAAAAAACTTTGACATATTGAAAAGTCAAATCTCTCTACCGAATTTTGTGTTTGTGTGTCATCTGTCCTTACATAATCTTATTTGTTTTAGGTACCTTCATTTGTCTGAAAAACAGCAAATCAAAAATTTTTTTTCCGTATTGTGCCAACCCCTTTATAGTGTCTTTTGCAATACGTGACATTGGCAGAATTAATGTGCTTGTCACGTTAGAAGCCACCACTGAAAAATGGAATTGAATCAAAGTTAGACTATAGTGTCTTCTATGGTTTAAGGTTGCGTTCATATTCCATCATAAATATTATACGGAACTCATGTAAGCGAGTACAACCTGTTGGGAATTTGTTCTTCTTTATTCAAGACTCTTTCAGGACGTAAATATGATCCTATTTGAATTACCCCACATCACCACATGTAACAATACGGCAAAACAAAATAACAAACAAAACATTTTACCAAAAATCGGTCAAGTGCGAGTCGGACACATGTGGGAGGGTTTATATATCATCGCATTATCTACTGTTTTATACCTTTCTAACAATAAACTTGATGAAAATACAGACTTGTATTGTGTTCATAGCGTTGTGTTTTAGTAACCCATCTTAATAAATACTAGTTCTATAAATATCTAAGAAAATTTGGTAGGTTTTGCTGTAAACTTTGAATGAGAGTTATTCTGTTCCATTACTAATTTACGTAGTTATAATTACGAAGTTATACGTTAGAATATATTTCAACGACATTCTAACACGTTTCCATTAATTACACAAACTGAATTTATTATAATATTATTCATACCATATGGTTCGACATTACGTAATATCAAAGACATTTTAATAAGCGATTTACAAACAAATCAAAAGCAGTAAAAGCTTTTGTTATAGATAAATCAATTAAAACGCAAAAGCAGAGAGTAACTTTCCAATAAGAAAATTGACTTATAAAATTAATTTTCTGTGCTCAAGAGTGCGATACACAACACGAAATATACATATATAATAATAACAATAAATAATAATACATGCGCCAGACAATACACACCAAACATCGGGCCTCAAACTAGGGCATTCCTGTGCTATGAGAACCAGGCCACCACTACCAGGGGCGTCTCCCAATATATAATAAAAGTAGCCGTCAGATGAACGATTAAAGCTCAAAGATTGTCAATTCTTTTACCAAAGTGACTATACAACGCCCAGACTATGCACTGAGCGCGCAACATGTTTATGACGCTGACTGACAGTCTTGCACCCGTTAAAAATACAACTGACGATTTTTTTTATTAATTCAAAAGCACAAAAAGACACCTACATAAAGTTCCTAAGATATAAAATTAATTGATAGGTACTTGAAAGTTTTGAGTGTGGTTCATATACGTGTCTTAAAGCTGATTATTTTTTACTCAAGAATTTTAGCATGGTATAAAAATACTCAGAGCAGATTTTTTTTTTCAATTTTCACACTTACCTGTTGTTCCACCACTACTACTTTTTTAATAAAAATTTTTAATAAAAAAAGTAGCCTATGTATTTTTGACGAAAAAAGTCTTATCACCACATCAAATTCACCAAGATCACCAATCACCAAGTTTTAATGTTTCCCATAAAAAGTTTCATCCCCATTTTCACCCACTTAGTAAAAAGTAGCCTATGTTCGTTCTTTGATGTCAAGCTATCTTCTTCCCAAATGTCATAATAATCGGTTCAGCGGTTTACCATTTCCCATACAAAGTTTCATCCCCCTTTTCACCCCTTTAGGAGTAGATTTTCTAAAAAATAAGTAGCCTATCATGAGCGCAATCACGTGTTCTTACGACGTACCGATTGCTATTAAGGTCAGTCAAGCCGTTCTTTAGTTATAAAAGGACATACAGACAGACAGACAGACAAACATTTTAAAAATGGTAGAATCGAAATCAGTAAGTAATAAAACGACTATCTATCGCAAAATTTGACAAAAAATCTGAAATTACAGACAGACGCAAGAGATTTATATAGTAGTAGTAGTAGTAAAATGAAATTTTATACTGAGAAATCAATAACAATTTCTCAGTATAAAATTTCATTTACTATCTTGTACTCAATCGCTTATATTTTTAATTTGTTTCATTTTATTATTAATTTTAATTTTTGATGCTTTGTATATTTTGACATTTATTTTATTTATTGTTATTTCGAGATTTTTTTTGTTTATTCTTTTCATTTTTTTGTTTTTTTTTTTAATTGTAAGTTTGACATAGGTACATGTGATTATTTGAATCTGTTATGACATACAAAATCATTGACATTGAGTTGGGTATTTACGTTAATTTTTCTGTATTGATGGATGATGTTGTGAAATCTGTAAAAGACAAATTGAATATTTGCATGCTTTCAATAAGCAGAGTGCGTAAAGGTTGTGTAATTTTCATGTACATCTAATTATACTCGCATTTTCGCAAATAAATAATAATTATTATTATGAGAAAAATGAACGCGAGACGTTAGTCAATATATAAAAGTACTTTACTTTTACTCCCTTGTTAGACAATCTACTGTTCTGCCTAAATAATTAAATAATCAATGAACATGGCTATACTCACGTCTAATCGGTATAGGTACCGACTAGTTTCGGACCTATTGGAGGTTCATCATCAGGGTGAGTGGGATGAGTTCGCCGGCGCACCCCGTCTCGCGCTGCGCGCCTGAGCTCGCAACGCGCGGCTTGACCGGCAGGGGCGCGGGGTGCGCCGGCGATGATGACGAACTCGGCGAGACCGATGCGTTTACATCACTGTTGGTGTTTACGGGCGCACAAAATGTACTCACGATGTCCACTACATAATCGTCAGCACTATCGTTCTTATTCCGCGTTGCGTTTAACAGCACGAGTTTCCAAGTAGGCGGTGAGGCCCATCCCCTGTCTCTATTAAAGTTAGGCCGGCGGTCGATTTCGATGGCTTCAAAGAGCTTGCGTGACACAAAGTTCATCTCGCGAGCCAATACTTTCACCTTATCCAACCTAATATGATGTGAGGTGTCGGAGTTCAGGGCGTGCTCTGCCACCGCCGAGGTGTTGCTGTCCATTTTGCGCACACTGTGGATGTGCACGGTGAGCCTAGTATTGATGTCGCGTCCCGTTTCTCTAATGTAGCTTTTGCCGCAATCGCATAGAATTTCGTAGACGCCAGGGCTATCTAGAGAGTCCCGATAAAGTTTTAATAATTGAATTTACTGTTCTGCTCTCTGTGAAAGTCTTTAAGAGAAAAGACCCTATTTTGGTCGCACTTATCAGAGAACCAATCGTCGTTTTTCGAATAGATGACTATCGAATGATACACTCTACTTTTCATTCCCCTCTATGAGAAAAATAAATGAAAAATACTATTCTACATGTAATTTTGTATTTAAAAATGTTTAATTTCTTTATTTCTCTGGCTCGCGGTTACCACAGCCCAGGTATGCCAGTTACACTTTGCATACAATATTTTCATTTGATCAATTCGTGTTCCTCATTCAAGCTCATTTTTGTCCTTTATGAAAGTCTTTAAGAGGAAAGGCCTATTTTAGACGTCCTTATTGAGGAACCAATCATACTTTTTCGAATAGATAGAATGAAATAGTAGATTGTATAACAAGGGAGTAAAATAAATATTTTACGAGGCGCTCATTTGAGTACAGAGCGGAGCGAAGAAATTTTAAAGTAAAATCTTGAGCACAGCGAGGGATTCGAAGTACTACATCGCACGAGGTAAAAAATTAATTTTATTACTGAGTGTACACTACTTCTCATTCCTACCTATGAGAAAAATAAATAAAAGACGTTATTCGATATGTAAAAGTACCAAGAACGTATAAAACTACAAAGAAATTTTACATTTTTAAATTTTTTGTTTCTTTTTTTTTCTCGCGCGCCGTTACCACCGTGCAGCTAAACTTCAGCCAGTCACATTTTCCATACCATTTAGAAAATTGATTTCTGCCCTCTTGAAAGTATTTAAGAGAAAAAACCTATTTTGGTCGCACTTATCGTAGAACCAATCATCGTTTTTCGAATAGATGGAAAGAAAAATATATTTCATTATTTGCGAATGTATTCCTTTTCTGTATTAAAAAATGAGTGCTTGTACATACATTATATCGCCAAACTCTAACACTGTTTGACCACTTACCATGAAAGTTGGCATTATGCTATCTCGTTTATTGTAAGTCATCATCATATGGCGCTATATAATAGCATTTAATCTTCTATACTGTTCCAGTGATCGCCATGAAAATTGATACGCGTGTATATTTAAATACGGAGAATTTATTCGTGATATCTAAAGCGACAAAACAATCTATAAATTTAAAAAACATTTCTTAATCGAGTTCCTGTGCGAAGCCGAGATGAGTCGTTAGTATATTGTAAAAACTTGATCTAATTACTCTACTTGCAAACTCCGATGAACCCTCACGACAATTTGGAACAAAACGTCGGCAGGCATTGTTTAAAACCATTCCAAATAAGTCGATAGCATGGGTAATTGTTGAAATAAGCAGCTGTGAGAAATAGACAGACTGACAAAGTCACAAAATAAGGGGTCCTTTTTTACAATTTACTTACAGAACCCTGAAGCGCCTAACGAATCATTAATTCATAATTAAGGTTGACGCTCCAAATAATCGATGAGGTATTCATGTCGTACGCTGGTGGGTACCTTCATATGTCACTACATAATACGCGCACTTCACACGAGCACTCTCGTCCATTAGATCATGTTGCAGTGTTTTCGTTGGGAGGGAAAAATTCACTTTCTATTCTTTTCGTAATGTATTAGCTTCAACATGTGAGAACAATGACGACACTTAAATAGGCAATGGTGCATACGGACCACGATGTATGGTACTCCGTGCTCCGTGTTTGTAAAATGAGTAATGCAGACAGGTGCTATGACATAGGTACCTGTAGCAGGTAGGTACTTACACCATAGTATCTCTCCTGCGTACATATACCTAATTTTTTTGTTACGCAGGGGAAGTCTACCTAGTCTCCTGGGGGAGAAACTAAGTCAGTCTAAAACTCCTGCGGCAATCGTCCACAGTTACTTTTTGAGGGACTCCAGGAGCCCAGGATCTCCTATGAAATACACCGGAGTCCCTCTTGCGCTTTGCTGAATCACTTCTGTCGATGACATTGACAAAGCCCTTCTACACCCTTGTAGTGCCACGACAGCGCGGGCTGCAAGCGCTGTCCTCGCAAGGATGGACGACCAGGCCCACGCTCACGCATGTACATACCAATATAGGCCTAACAATCTTGACAAAATCTCTAAAACCTAGTAAATATTTCAAAACAATGTTACATCTACATTTATTTTGAACTTGGTGAAAGGAAGATATGTGATGAATTCCTAAAATCTTTAGCTATTTTCTGCTCAAACTCCAAAAACCACCATTCAAAAATCTCATTGGATTCGGTGCTGGTTAGCTGGCCGAGTCCGATCTCTGGTATATCCTGAGGATGCTTCGATGAGAAGCGAAAACCTGTCGATTGATGGTTTTTGGAGTTTGAGCGGAAAATGGCTAAATATTTTAGGAATTCATCACATGAAATGGATTACCGCAAAGTAACACCTGAGTCTATACAATATCTTAGAAAGGAAGATAATAAGCATGTGTTTAATAATTAAGGAACACTGCTATTGGTTTTGCAAGTATACAGCTGCTTTTTATTGTACCTAGTTTTTGTTTAATGTTCTAAGTAATGAAATACAAAAAGATATTTGGCTAAATATGTTTTTGCCTTTTAACATCATGAAAAAACATATCTTGAAAACATTGTAACCTTTTTACGACATGTAGAAAGCAGGCAGACAGGGGTGGGGCCATGCTACCTCAGCCCACACACGGGGAAAAGGCGATAGACACCGCGAAATATATTACTTTACTCATAATAACATTCCCACTACGCCTACGCAGATAAAACTTGAGTACTTTGCCGGAAAGGAAGGCAATGAAGGCGTAAAGGGAGCGTTATAATTGCGAGTCACTTGAGATTATAAAGTGATCGATGACCCGTTGACTTACTGGTATCACGTCGCCGCCTGTAGAGTATCTGTATAAATAATATATAGACATTTCAATTTAATTTCTTAAAAAGATAAACAAACGTTATTAAACTTTCACGACTTGTACACATCTTATGGTCTACACCTCGGACCAAGTATATGGACAATGCACGGAGCACGCTCTAAGAGCGTGTCGTCATGGTGTTCTTTTTTTTGACCGAGTTTCTATAATTTTATAAAATGCGTGACAAGGGAAGGTACAACTATACACAGCTGAACATGACATATTTTTATTTTTGTGAATACTAGTGCCTAAAACATTTACGAGCATTTTGCAAATAATGATTTCATGACTGTCTTATAAGCTGGCATGAATTACACTGACAGTGCGAGGTTGCCATGCTTATTATAGCTAACTCTTTTACTCGTGGTTACACTCAATGAGATAGAATGAGACACGAAAATTGGTTTGACAGACGGTGGCAAGAGCGGCAACTTATTATGTATCCGTCCATTATATTTCTTGATCCCGACGGCTACACGCTTGCCGAACTTCGACAAGCGTTCACAAATTCAAGCATGTGGATCGACTTTTTGGCGGGAACGGGAGAGGTGACGTCGTTTTTATTTAGATTTTCTATTTTTTACATTTTTGGGAGTTTTAAAGTACAACAGTGACAGTATATTGTGTTTTAAAGTTCTGTGTAAGTGAAAAGAATGGAGTAGGTCGAAATAAATATGTGTAGCTGAAGTTCTCGCGCTCTTCTAAGAAGTCCTGTAAAACTTCAGTAAAGTCTACTATCACTTTACTGGAGTTTTACGATAACGATTCTACTAAATACAATACGTGACATTGGCAAATGCGCTAATCTATGCGCCATGCCATGAATAAAGAAAAAAAAAGGAAACATGTGGATCCACAGATGTGGAGTGGACGTTTGACTTGGCTTGTGTGTTGTTCTGTGCACTAGCCAAGAGAAGCTTGTGGCTAGCACTTGCGAGGCATCCACACATTGGTACAGCTTCCGAACTCTCGGCGGACCGATGCTATTTTCTATGACGGACCGACGCTATTTTCTATGTCATCCATTCTAATCATCCATTATCTTTCTTTAACAATTCTTTTATTTATTTTGTTTGGTTTATAAAGAAATAATTGTTTAATTCAATTCAATATATATTGTTTCAATCAATTGTTTCATTCAATGTCAATATGTTTTAACTTTTATAAAAGTGATCAATTTTGACATATTTCGGTGCTAGGTGGCTGACCGAATCTGATTTTATAATGAATGAAATATACAATATGAGCATTTGCGATGGATTTCTTGAAACTGACCCGAGTCTTATACAACAAATTTTAAACAAGCTGACAACCGGAAGTCGCAAAGTCTGACCCTCTACATTACTGTCCCCTGCACTCAGCCTTCCACTACCATCGTTAGGGTTTTGCAATTGTATGAACATTTTTAGAATATACAGTCTATTAATATCTTGTTTTATACTTAGCCCTTTCTATGCACGTATAGCATATAAAACAATTTATTCCAATAAACTTTTTGCAAAATGCCACTGAAAGCTGTTGATTTTTACATTCGCATTTGTTTTGGTCCCTGTTTGCATATATATTTAATTTATTATTTTCACATAATGTTTTAATAGGCATCTTTAGTATCAAGTTTCTTTTCTATGAATGTTGTCGTTACTTACAACCTTATAATTGAAGTTTAATTGAAAAAGATTCATGGGCGCACTCAAGGTGGGGCAGGAGACCTGAACTGCCACTCCTGGGCCCAATTCCCTTCCTTCCTTTCCTACATTTATCTGGTATATGTGTATGTTAAAAAACTACAGGACAATTCATCCAACTGTTTCATTGAGTATTTTCGCTGCTTGGTATGCATTTGGACCTATTTGGGCTCGTTAGTCAAGATCAATTGCCAACATATGCTCTGTTGTTACATCTTGCTCAGCTAGCAAAAATTACACCTCTGGATTTCAAAATTCATATCGAAGAAGTCTTCGAATTTTATGTATTAGAGAGGATTACGTCAGAAATCGAACTGCGGCGAATTTTTTGGATAAACAAGGAGAATCTGGAAAATTTGGAGATATTGGCTTTTGAAACAAATACTAATCTGATAAATGTATGTTCCTAATTTTCCTCCCTTTACAGCAAAAGCTAGGTATGCCCATGAAAGGTTGATTTACTTTAATGGTGTTTGAAGCACGTATTAAATGTCTCCAAACATCGTTGCTGATTTTAAATAAAAAAGTAAATAAATAAAATAAAAACCTGTACTTTGTAATAAAAAAAGTAAATGAAATAAAATAATGAAAGAAAAAAAATAATACACAAATAAAGAAACGATTTTTCTTCTTTGCCGTCTCCTTTGACCTTATTTATTGTGTATTTTAATCAGTCTACGCTTAATTACAATTTTAAATCTGTTCTCTATTAATTGGGTAGCTTGAATTATAACCGCCTCCAACACCAGATCCCGAGGGTATCAACTTTCCCCCAGCCTTTCCGGTGGATCGTTTTTGTATTAACTCCATGTAGGAAGATAAGCAATGAAATTAGTATTTGAAACTGCAATTAATATTTCCATTAATATTTCCATTGTAAAACTACATCTGATTTAAATCATGTATAATTCGATGGTTAAAAATACATATTTTGAATATGTACATACATATTATGTATATGTTAAATACCTTAATACATCTTAGTGGTTTTTTTGTTCTGAAATGTTATTTCTTTTATTCATTAATAGAGTCGGGAGCCAAAAACAAGGGAAAGAATATTTAGGGCTCCAATCCTTACGAATTCAAAATATTTCTGTTATATCATCCTGTTTACAAGTTTTTATTAGAGATTAGTCTGGGAGAGGACCTTAAATGTATAATATACCGTTATTTGTTTTCCCACGCAGACTGTAAAAGACAGTCAAGAGATAAGCTTTATAATAAGAAATTATTATAGGCAATATGTATTTATATGGTATGTATACTTATTAGCTATTGCTCACGATTTCGTCTGTATGGAATCCAAAAAAGTATCCTATATCCTTCCGCAGAGCTTAATCTATCTGTGTCAAAAAATCATCATAATCGGTCCAGTGAATTAACCGTGAAAACCGACCAGACGGACAGACTTTCGCATTTATAATAGTAGTATAGAAGTATGAATATCGATGAGCTAACAACCTTTGCTAGCTCAGTTCTGAAGTGTATATTGTTAGCTATTGTCGATATTCATGATTAAATATCGAGTACTTATTCGTATTTACTTGTATACCATCCCTTCCGCAGTTACGTAATATTACTAAACTATGGGTAGTCACAGGTGCCCTTATAAGCGTCGACTAGGACTTACTGGCGTATGTTGGAGGCTAACGATTTCAACAATAAATTGTATGTCAAGGCTAAATGATTATAACAAAATTTATTGTATAATACGTATACTAATTATTATATACGTTTTTCCTTTAAAGGATTTTAACAGTGATCGATGGTTACGTCGTGGAACAGGTGTCTCACCAATCTTTAATAACCCGCGGGCTCTGTGGTCCTAAAATTTCTCTCGAAATGTGAATATTTGAATAACCGTTTTTTACATCATTTTACGTATTAGTACTTGGGATGCGTAAAAGCAATTTAAAATTATAAAAAATAAATAAATCTTATAAATATAACTATAAAAATACTTTTTATAACTTAAAATATAACACACGTACACGCATATCTTCACGCTGTATCACTAACGGGGTAGGCAGAGAGGACGGAGCGCCAAGCTTCGCAGTCCTTACATACTTCTTTCACGTCTTCGAATCTTATCATTGTCCTTACGCGTTTCCCCTAGGTATGCGGATGCTTTTGACATTTCCGCAGCTAACACTCTGCCTATTTGATCTTCGTAAGTCAGCCTTGATCTTCCTTGGCTTCTTTCAACACTCACTTCCGCTCTACAGTTTT
This sequence comes from Zeuzera pyrina, assembly GCA_907165235.1. NCBI lineage: Eukaryota > Metazoa > Arthropoda > Insecta > Lepidoptera > Cossidae > Zeuzera > Zeuzera pyrina. The sequence continues at coordinate 477,162 of OU015617.1, forward strand.
TTTTTGTCAGTCTTCCATACTCATTCTTTCTATATGCCCAAACCATCTAAACATTCTTTTCTAACATTTACATATCTTCATGCTCGATTTCGGGCAAATCCAGACCAATAAATTTGGCACCAACACCGCATTGTGGATGGCCATTTTGACCGAGTTAGATATATTCATACTGCCCACTAATGCTGCCCGACCACCGTTTATTTTGTTGCCAGCTGCTATCCGGCTCTCCACATTCAACTCACATCTTCGATCTATCGAAAACGCACTCCCCAGATACACAATTTTATTCAGTTATTCTAGACATTTTCCATATACCCATATCTCACATTGCGGCTGTACATCTTAATATAATACCTACAATAAGATACTGTATAGACTCAGGTTACTGTTACTTTGCGGAAATCGATTTCTTGTGATAAATTCCTGAAATCTTTAGCTATTTTCCGCTCAAACTCCAAAAAACACCAACCGACACGTGTTTCGTCTCCCAACGAAACATCGTCAGAATATACCAGAAATCAGATTCCTCAGCAAAACAGCACCAAATTTGATTGGATTGGAGGGAATACTGATTGGTCCAAATTAAGTAGGCGGGCCATTAGTGGTGAGCTCTGATTAGTCACTCACTGGTAGTGGATAGGGCAACTAGTACAAATAGTCGTGCAGCTGACTCATTTGTTGATTTGGAGTCTGCTCTCGGCCGCCGTACGAGACGCACGCGTCGCTCGCTCGCTCGCCTCGCCTCTCAGTGCTCAGTACCGTTCCCGCGCGCCCGCGTTGCGCTGCCATCGCTCTACTCGCTGCGCATCGTGCGTAGCGAATTAGTGTGTTCGTGTTGCGTCGCGCCTGCGCTCCCCGTAGCGCCGACCGGTTTATCGCGTCGCGCCTGCGCTCCCCGTAGCGCTGACCGGGTTATCGCGTCGCGGCCGCGCCAACTCGAATCGTTGCGATTTCTCCGCGCGCCCGCGTGCGCTGCCATCGCTGTACTCACTGCGCATCGTGCGTAGTGACTAATAGTGTGCTCGCGTCGCGTCGCGCCCGCGCTCCCTGCAGCGCCGACCGGCCTACCGCGTCGCGTCGCGGCCGCGCTCGTATCGCTAAGTGTTAGTGTTAAGTTAGTGAAGTTTATATAAGACCTAGGTGTTAGGTACACATCTGTGCACAATAAGACAGGCACAGTACGACCAGGGCTACAAAGTAGGCACTCTCCCCTTTGCCTATCCCCGGCAGGGAGGTCCTCTCACACAACTTGGCGGCTTTACCAGCGCCATGGACACGCTGACGGACACCGAATTCCGCGCGTTCGTGATGGCTCAACTCGAGTCATCACACTCCCACATTCGAGACCTGTGGGACCACCGGGTCACACCCGCGCCCCGCGGCCCCACCCCCGCGTCTTACTCGGCCGTTGTTTCCGCCGCCGCTACAGTCGTGAAGCCGCCGCCGCGCGAACCAACCAAGCCGGCCCCCGTTAGCGATTCGCCCGCTTCCCCTGACCCGACGGAGGCTTCGGACTCCGAAGAGGAAATGGACATAGCGCTTCCCTCCTCTTCGGAGGACGAGGCCACTAAGAGCGCCGATTGGCGCTTAGTGGTCAAGAGGAAGCGGGCGAATTCCCCGAGGGAAGGCGACACGCCTAGCCCGCCCCCTAAAACGACGAAGGCGGCCCCTCAGGCCTCCGGAGCTCCCGCGGCCCCTCTGGCCGAACAAAAAGCGCCTGCCTTACAGGCCATCCAGGCCCCTCAGGCCGACAAAATCAAAACACCGCCGCCGGTGTTTATTCAAGAAAAAGCGTCGTGGGATAGGGTCTCTCGGGCCTTAGACGCGCGCCGCATAAAATTTGTTTCCGCCCGCAACACTGCACAGGGCATTAAGGTGCAGGTCCCCACCCCGGCTGACCATCGAGAGCTCACAGCGCTTCTACGCTCGGAGCGCATAGGTTTCCACACTTATGCGCTCCCGGAGGAGCGCCAGCTTCGCGTGGTCATCCGCGGCCTCCCCAAGGAGCTCCCGGAAGAGCTCATTCTCGGCGACCTTAAGTCGCAAAACCTCCCGGCGCGTGAAGTCCACCGCCTTTACAAGCCTCGCTCGAAGGAGGCCTTCGACCTCGTGTTGGTCGTACTCGACCTCTCCCCCGAGGGAAAGGCCGTTTTCCACATAAAATCCGTGTGTAGGATTTCCGGCCTCTCCGTAGAGGCCCCGCACAAGCGCGGCACGGTGGGTCAATGCCACCGCTGCCAATTGTACGGGCACTCGGCCCGCAACTGCTTCGCACGGCCTAGGTGCGTCAAGTGCCACAGAGACCACGGCACCCCCGAGTGCTCCCGCACGCCGGAGACGTCTGACCCTCCCGGTTGCGTACTGTGCGGAGAGCTCGGACATCCCGCGAACTATCGCGGATGCCCGAGAGCTCCGCGCCGTCGCCGCCGTGGGGGTAAGTCGCGCCGAGCCGGCGGAGCACATCAGGGCCAACGCCGCGGCCCCCCTGCGCACCCAGCCCAACCTAAGGCCGCCCCTACCGCGACCTCCGCACCCACACGGCCCGCGCCCTCTGCGCCAGCCAAACCCGCGCCCTCCGCGCCGCCACAACTTGCGCCTTCTGCGCCGCCACAACCCGCGCCTTCCGCGCCAACCCAACCTGCGCCCTCAGCGCCGAACAAACCCGCGCCCTCAGCGTCGACTAAATCCGCGCCCGCGCGCGCTCTACCGGCCCGAGAGACCATAGCGCCGACGCCAGCACAACAACCGCGGCGTAAGGGGCCCGCGCCTCAAACGCGTCCAGCGGCGCCGGCTCCTTCAGCGCCGGCGTCCGATCTCCTCGGCGACATCCGAATGCTCGCCGACCTCGTTAAGGAAATCAACCTTAACGAAATTAAATTAGTCGCGCGTAAAATCCGCGACTGTAGCGACGGGATGGGACGGCTCATCATACTTGCCGAACACGCGTCCCTTCTGGACAGCCTAAGCCGCTTCACGGCGCCCCCTCGTAGGTTATAAAACCGGGCACCCACGAGACAACTCCCTCCGCGCGCATCAAACCGCGCGGGCTCTCAATCTCATTTTTTAACGCGGACAGACTCCGCAGGCAACGCGATCTTCTTCACGAGTTTACGCGAGACCACACAATAGATATAATGCTAGTGCAGGAAACCTTTTTGAAACCTAGAAATCGCGACCCCGGCCTCTCCGGGCTTAACATTGTGCGAAACGATAGGGTGCCCGCCCCCAAAGGCGGCACTGTTATCTACTACAGAAGGTCCCTGCACTGCATTCCGATCGATACGCCCGCCCTCACCAACATAGAGGCGTCGGTGTGCCGGGTGGCCCTCACGGGGCACGCGCCTGTCACACTCGCGTCAGTTTATCTCCCTCCCGGTAAAGCGCTAATTAGAAGCGATCTAGAGGCCCTCCTAAATTTAGACGACTCTGTCATACTCGCCGGCGACCTCAACGCTAAACATCGTCGCTGGAATTCGCACACCACCTCGCGAAATGGCAGAGCTTTAGACGAACTAACCGATGTCCTTAACTTTGACGTTATCGCCCCCATGACGCCCACCCACTATCCCAGAGTTACAACACACAGACCGGACGTACTCGACATAGCGCTTCTAAAGAACGTAGCTCTAACGCTGCACTCAATAGAGGCGTTACACGAGTTAGACTCTGACCATAGGCCGGTATTACTCAAACTAGGACCTATGATAGACACTAGGACGCTCACAAAAACCGTGACGGATTGGCAGAGTTTAGACGAAACGCTAAACTCTGAGAATTCGCCGCGGCTTAACGCGATACCGGACGTTATCCGTTCCGCCGAGGACGCGACCGCGGCGATAGACGCGCTCACCGCCCACATCCGCGAATCGGTCTCCTCGTGCTCCCGTGAGGTCCCGGCGGCGAAAGACCGCCGTTGGGAGCTCCCCGGAGACATCCGTCGGCTGATCAGAGCCAAGAACGCCGCGACCCGCGCTTACGACTCGTTTCCCTCAGAAACGAATAAACGCAACTTACGCGCCCTCCAACGCGAAGTCAAATACCGAATTTCCGAACTTAGGGATAACAGGTGGAGCGATCTCATGCGAGAGATCGAGCCGACGCACCAGGCTTACTGGAAGTTGGCCCGATCTCTCAAATCGGACACGTTCCAAACAATGCCGCCCCTGACGAAACCGAACGGACAGACAGCTTTCGACGATGTAGATAAAGCCGAACTCTTGGCCGACACTCTGGAGGCCCAATGCTCACCTAGCTCTCAACCTGTAGATCAGAATCATTTAGACATGGTCAATCGCGAAGTAGGCTCCCTACCGCCCGCGACCGTCCCCTGCCAACTCAGACCCGCGACGGTTGACGAAGTTCAGGACATTGTCAAGGCTCTCAAACCTAGAAAAGCCCCCGGTAGAGACGGCATCTCCAACCGAGTAGTAAAAATTTTCTCGATGCGCCTTCTCGCGCTCTTAGCAGCCATTATCAATGCCGCCATGGCGAACCGCGTCTTTCCAGCCGCCTGGAAGGAAGCGATCGTCATCGGAATCCCGAAACCGGGTAAACCCCGCAGTAGCCCCAATAGCTATCGCCCAATCAGTCTCCTTAGCGTGCTAGGGAAAATTTACGAACGGGTCCTACTGGCTCGTCTCAAAGCCCACTTAGACACCTCCGGTCTCCTCATAGACGAGCAATTTGGCTTTCGAGCCAAACACTCGTGCATACAACAAGTGCACCGCCTCACGGAACACATCCTGGAGGGCCTTAACCGCCCGAGTCGCACTATAGGCACGGGGGCCCTCTTCTTCGATGTAGCGAAGGCGTTCGACAAAGTCTGGCACGCCGGGCTGGTGTACAAGCTGCGCCGGCTCGGCGTGCCTGACGATCTCGTACGCATAGTACGGGACTTTTTGTCAGACCGCTCCTTCCGCTATAGAGTCGAAGGGGTGCTCTCCTCTCCCCGCCCCATCAGGGCAGGCGTCCCACAGGGCTCCGTTTTATCGCCCACGCTCTACTCGCTCTACACGAACAACGTCCCCAAAACCCCCGGTGTAGAGCTCGCCCTATTCGCGGACGATACCGCTCTGTTCACATCAGACTGGAGTCGCCTCAGAATCTCCCAACTCCTCCAAGTCGCGGTCACGAGCCTAGGCGAGTGGTTCCGTCTTTGGAGAATCGAAGTCAACCCCGAGAAAAGCGCCGCCGTGTATTTCTCGAGGGGAACGACGACCAGCCGCGCCCGCCGCGCTAACACTCTCAGAACAATCACACTTTTCGGCCAGGATATCCCTTGGACTAGGAAAGTCAAATACTTAGGAGTCACCCTTGACAGTGCCATGACCTTCGGCCAACACATCAAAACGGTCCGCGACCGCGCCGCGTTCGTCCTCGGTCGTCTCAACATGCTCATTTGCGCTAAAAGCAAAATGTCCCTCAGACATAAAGTTACCTTATATAAGACGTGCGTCAGGCCTATCATGACGTACGCCAGTGTAGCATTCGCTCACGCTGCGCGCTCTCACATCAACTCCCTCCAAGTTATTCAGAATAGGTTCATGCGCAGGGCTACCGGTGGCCCTCCTTACGTGCGCAACGTAGATCTGCACTACGCCCTAGAATTACCCTCTATAACTCAATATCTTAAAGAGGCGTCCCAACGCTTCTTTCACCGTTCTTCCTTACACCCGAATCCCTTAGTGGTCAGGGCGTCATCGTACACCCCCGAACGCCGCGTCCGCAAACGCTATCGTAGACCTAGACATGTGTTAGGCGACAGCGACGACGACATTACACGTTCGAACTCGAACATGCCAACCTACACACTACGACCGCACCGCCCCCACCGGCGGCGGCGAGGACGACCCCCGCGACACCCGTAGGGTCTCACGTTTAGAAGCTCGATCACTTAGCTCTACACGCACACACGCGGGCCTTAAGCCACATTGTAAACTGCCACGCGGAACACTAGGCACACTAACCGGCCCTCAGCCGTCTCGCCGGCCGGGTCCGCTAGAGGCCCGGCCCTCACCCGAATAGGAAGCCCATTAAGATGCACGCAGGTGCGGAAAGCTCCCCTGGCGACGCCTTGAGCCCGAGGTTCGCCCTCCATACGAGGCATCCCTCGGCTGGAGGAACCCTCAGGCGGTCGACCATCTGGCAGGGCGCCTCCTGTGACGCTGTAAAAGCCACTAGGGCTAACAGCAAAGAGGGGTTTTGTTTAGTCGGTTCGAGTCCGACACTCCCCAGTCGGCGTAGAGTCCGGCTGGGTAGCCCGCGGGGGTTTCATTTCGCCTCTCAGAAACCAAAAAAAAAAAAAAAAAAAAAAAAAGGCCAGCGAAAAAAAAAAAAAAAAAATTTGTTGATTCGGTTCTGCTTAGCTGACTGAATCTGATCTTTGGTATATCCTGAGGATGCTTCGTTGAGAGGCGAAACACGTGTCGATTGGTGGTTTTTGGAGTTTGAGCGGAAAATAGCTAAAGATTTCAGGAATTTATCACCTACAACAAAATATAACATCTACAATCAAATTTTGCTCAATAACTTGATAGAAAATAATGAGACTATAAAATAATTACAACCAAATAATATTGAAACAGTATAAAATAATAGTTTGCACTAGCACAATTCCGTGTATAAATTTATTTCGAATATGATTTCTAGTCATCATGGCATATCTAATAAATGTTATTGCCGCTATCCGTGGTTCACATGATTATGTAAATAATATTACATATAATGAAGGTTAAATGTAATAATTCTGACACTGTAATGTACACTAGAATAGTAAATCAAAACAAAGATAGAGCGTGTTGAGGAAACTGGTATATAATGTACTCTGTGGAAACTGGCGCTTCACCGGTAAAAGCGAGACAGTGCTATTGTGTCGGCGGCGGTCCAAATGGGCAAGTCCAATTCAGTGTCCATGACATTTTAATAGTGCGTAAATAAGTATTCATTTTCTTTATTACTTGCCATAAAAGTATGACGCAAGTGTTCAATTGTCTATGGACTAATCATTGTAGTACGAAATTAAGTGAAATACACTACGTTATTTACTGCATAAGCGTCAAGGTGCATGTGAGCTAGGTGTGGTTCCCGAGCCGCAGTTGAATGGAACATATCGATGCTTTCGAATCATTCTAACACTACATGGATATCATTGTCTTTAACTTTCAATAACGTTTTAGGACAAAACGAAAAAAAAAATTTTTAATATTAATTTCAAGTACTCTGAAGTGTATTGACAATAATTCTTTTCGAAAAAATCTGACCACATTAATAGGCCTATTCGTCGCTATTCTAATTAAACACATCTGCGTACTCTTTGGCTTTCATCGCAATAATGAGTAGCAAATGTATATAATTATACGCAAACGTGTAACTCAAAGGGATAAGATTAAGGAACATGCAAATCAGGGGTTCGCGTTCGGTTTGATTTACAGGCCTGAAGATTGTGAAAGTAAAAGCGGGGTAAAAATGGCGCGAATCTTTCCCCGCAAAAGGTTTGACGATATGAAATAAAGTTCTGTTCAATACGGTTATTGGTTCTTCGAATATATATACGACGTGTACGACCGATCACTTCTATACTGATAAGAAAAACACAACCGCAGATATAATCTTCCAAAGCGCACAGAATATAAAGGGCGCAAACGCTTTGTACTTTGTCACTGATAATACAATATTTGTCGTAGAATGTAATATACTACTGATCCGCTCCGGCTTCGCATGGAGACTTGATTAGGTACATATATATATATAAATGAAGGTTGTACATGAAAACGGGACTACATAACGGGAGTTACTTTAATGAATGAAAGCTAACTTTGGTATCTAGTTACAATAAGAATTATCGAAAAAAGAGTTATAACCATTTAAATTTTCAGGCGTGATCACCATCATTTCTCTTAAAAGCGACTGAAACGTGTAAAATTACAGATTTTATATCGAACATATATTTTTATTTCGTAATAACTTCATTTGTTATTGAAATAAAGGTTTGAAAACCAACTTCAAAAATAATGCGTATGCCCCTTAACAATGTTTACAAATCGATAATGACCTCTAATTTAAAAACACATTATTTCCACATACACCGGAATATCAAACTTATCATTACATAAAGAAAGGAGATTTCTGTGGATTTGTGAAATTAGGTAAAAGTTAAATTCGTTAAATTTAAATTCGGTCATAAACCACTTCTCGTGTTAAGAGAAGCACAACTGAAGTAAATTGTGATTTGATCCGTATCTTTATTATTATTACAAAGACACTTTATTGAAGCGTAATCAAGCTGCATTCTTGATATACTATAGCGTGTTTATGAAGGTATCCCGTTTTCATATACACCATGTATATCTTCACGCTGTGTCCCTAACGGGGTAGTCAGAGAGGACGGAGCGCCAAGCTTCACCTCACGGTCCTTGCATACTTCTTTCGCTTCTTCAAATCTCATCATTCTCTTCACACATTTTCGCCTAGCTATGCGCGTGCTTTTGACATTTCCGTCGGCTAATCCTCTAGATATTTGATCTTTAGATGTCAGCTTTGGCCTTGGTCTCAATAAAAGGTAATTTCTTAAAACAATAGATACTTTTTTCAGAAAAATTTATTGCAAATCGGCTTCAAAGTCGGCACGACACGGCAGAGACGGAGCTGGCAGCGCGAGAGGGACGTGTCGCCGAGCGAAGCGGCAACGTTGCGTTATAAAGAATTAGAAACAGTTGAGAAAAAAACGAACATCTTTGTGAAATTACGAAAATGTCATTATCTAAGCATTTTTGGGTATACGTTCTTTGACAAGTTTTGATCTATATTAATAGTAAAATAATTTGCCAAAGTAAACGAAAAACGTTATGAACATGTCGAATATATATTATACGACAATAATAGGTATCTAGACCATATATTTTATTTACACATTGAAATGAAAAGACACGGAAGCTTATTAAAGTCGCATTATGAATTCGAAGGAAAAGTTACCTACTATGATAATACTCACGCGAAATTGTGAAACTATTTGCATAAATCTATACGAAGTTGGTTACCGTCCCGGCGCAAACTAGGAGACACCTTGTACCACGCCTTTATTAGCAGGTGTAATGTACTCACGAACAAAGTTCCGTAATACTACATCTGTAGCAAAACACCGTAGACACTGTTCCAAATTGCAACTGTACCTACGGAATAGGTACACATTTGCATTGTTGGCGGAAAACTCCTCCCTCGGCCGGCAGTTAGCAGCCAAGCCAAGCGGAAAGGTCGCGCCGCCCGCCTGCCTTCGTTCCCTACAATTAGGACTACCTGGAGTCAGTTTGTTGTTTAATCGAACTGTTAATAGAACTTTATTATAATAAACATCTTGCTCAATTTGTTAAAGTGGAATCATCTAAAATTGTATGACCTCAATACTCACCCTTTCATCTACTGGCTATTCTTATAGCAACCGGACATTCCATTATACCCGACGATTTAGCTTTCAGCGTGACCAATAGAACTAGCTTTTTATTACCTACATTCTTTCATGCTCTCTAATATTACAACTTAAATAAAGTGATCCGATAAAATAAGCCATGTCAACTATGAAATATATTAGATGCAGTATTAATTAAATGCATACATATCTTTATACTATATCCCTAACGGGGAATTCCAAGAGGACGGAGCGCCAAGCATTGCGATTCTTACCTACTTTGTTCACCTCCTCCTCGAATCTAAACATTCTATTCAAACGCTTTCGCCTAGGTATGCAAAATCTTTTGTCGTTTCCGTCAGTTAACGCCATAACTATTGGATCTTCATAAGTCAATATTGGTCTTCCTTTACTATTGCTACCAGTCTACCACTCAGGTACGTTCTGTATTTTCTTCATAAATCGTTCATCGCTCATTTATTCTGTGCCTCAACCATCTAAGCATTTCTTTATTTATTTTATAATGTCCACTCTACCATACTGCGATTTTCTATTTAGAGCATATCCAGCCCTCACTACCGAATAGCAGCGAATTTATCTAATTTGCCAATATGGCAAATTAGATAAATTCTAATTGGCTAATTAATGCGGATAAAGCACCTTTACCTTTATTGCTAGCTGCTACCAGTCTCCCGACATCCAACTCACAACTTACTTTCATCATATTTTATATGTCGGAAATAGTTTGGGTCTGGGCTTTGCTCAAGCTGCTGTTAAACATCAAGTTTTGATTTTTGATAGTTATCGGAAATTAGACAAAAAACTATCGACATTATAGCGATATTATCAACAGTTCTCACAGACTTAAGCTGTCGGTTTTTTTAAAATGTTGAATAATGTTGAATTTTTGAATGTTGAAAAATTATGTTAGAGAATGTTGGCAGAACGTTAGGGATATTATGATCGAGGCTAGAATAAGATTGGGAACAGTAAAAAGCGTGATATGTGGTGGGATGATGAGGAGAAGGAGTCTGTGCATAAAAAGATGAAAGCATGGTGAGACTATCTTGCTCCTAAAAATGACTGTGGTATGAAGAATTTGATGAAAGACAGATATAAGCTGCAGAAACCAGAAACAAAAGCAGTAGTGAAAGAGAAACGTGAAAAGTGTAGGGCGTTAGACGAAAACAAGATGACGGACAACTTCGAAGAAAATTCCAAATTATTTTGGAAAGAAGTACGTGAGTACCGAAGTGGGCTTACAGATCTTGTGGATCCTGCAGAATGAATAAAGTGCGTTCAAAAGAAAACCACCTGCTAACTAATAAAAAATATGTTCTGCAACGATATAGTGAATACTATGGAGAACTGCATGAGTGTGGCGACTCCGTCTCTGGTACTGAGAGCGATTCTAATAATTTCCACACTCAGATCAGGGACTAGAAAATGTCATTAGTATGAAAGAGATTGATAAAGTGATAAGAAGTTTTAAATGTGGAAAGGCTGCGGGAATTGATAAGCTGACTGCTGAGATGATCAAGTATGGTGGCCCTAGGGTTTTGGACACCTTCTGTGCAGGGTGCAACCTTTGTTGGCAGAAAAAAGAGGTTCCAGAGAACTGGCGCACCGCAGTCATAGTAGTCTCTAAAAGGTTCTCATTTAGACTGTGCGTGCTATAGGGCCATCAGCTTGGTCAGCTTAGCAATTGAAGTCTATACCAAGGTATTTCCTGAACATATGAAAGGCGTTTGAAAGATATTTGTGGAGCGCAAGGTGGTTTTAGGAACGGTAGGGGTTGTATGGATCAGATTTCCTCGCTCCGCGTTATCTTGGGGAAGTTTCTGGCTATAGGTCAAAAAGTTTTCTGCCCTGAATATGGCGTGGAGGGCTCCTTACTGCAGGCTGTGAGGTCATTATATCGTGGCCACAGAGCCTGTGTAAGGATAGAAGGTGACATATCGCCCTGGTTCGAAGTCTGTTTAGGTATCAGACAGAGCTGCGTGATGTCTGCTTGGCTGTTCGTACTGTATTTGGACAGTTGCCTCCAGAAATTGAAATGTAGTATGAGTGATATGATATGTGATGACACAGTGGTAAACTGCCTATTTTACGCTGACGATGCTTTGCTTATAGCACCATCAGAAGCAGAGTTGCAGACACTAGTCACGTGCACGAAAGAAGAATTTGAAGTGAAAAGATTGAATACGAATGCGAACAAAACTATCATTCTGATGTTTGAAAGGGAAGCAGTACAGACGAAATGTGAAATTTGTGTAAATGGAAAATGTCTAGAACAAGTGAATGAAATTGTGTATCTGGGGAGTGCGTTTTCGAGGGATGGAAGATGTGACTTGGATGCGAAGAGACGGGTAGCAGCTGGCAATAAAGTGAATGGTGCTCTGTCCGCATTAGTAGATAATGTGAATATATCTAACACTGCCAATATAGCCATCCACAATACTATTGTTGGTGCCAACTTTATTGTATGGTAGCGAGGCCTGGATATGTCCGAAATCGAATGAAAGTATAATATGTGCAGTAGAAATGCGATCTCTTAGAAATATGTGCGGTGTCACCCTTGTGGACAGGATAAGCAATGAAGACATACGCAGTATGACAGGGTTGCACAACGGTGTTATTGTAAAAATGAAGGAAGGAATGCTTAGATGGTTAGGGCACTTAGAGAGATATTGCTATTGATATAGAGCAAAAATTAGTGGTAAAAGAAGCCAAGGAAGACTAAGGCTGACTTATGAAGATCAAATAGCCAGAATGTTAGCAGACGGAAACGTCAAAAGCACTCGCATACCTAGGTGAAAATGTGTAAGGAAAATGATGAGATTTGAGGAAGCGAAAGAGGTATTTAAGGATCACAATGCTTAGCGCTCCGTCCTCTCTAACTACCCCATTATGAATACAGCGTGAAGATATGTATGTATAAATATTGCTCATATAATATTATATTGGATATACATATATACGTATATACTTATATTTAAATATACTTGTATATAAATATAATATTACAGTGGATATATGATTATTGCTCGACTAATAGTATAGGACATCTACTAGTGGTCTCCCAGTGGTCGAAATATATACCTAAATAGAACGGACATCGTACATGTTTTATCTAAAAATCACTAGGGATTTAATAAATCTCGGCAACTTTGTTCTAGTGAAACGTAACAAGAAAAATAATACCTGACTAGAAACCAATTACCCCGTATGTCCAAACGCGATACAGTTATACACATATACCACACGCACGGCGCTCTAACACGGAAAATTAAACATAATAATCATTTTTATATTTTATGTATAGACTAGTAAATCCGTAAATAACGCTAAGAGCAATTTTATAATGAACAGAAACGTGTCACCATCTTGCGGGCGCGAAATGTTGTGATATGATCTGATTGGTCACAATCGACATCGGACATTGAATGTTTTGATTTGAATTGAATTAGGCGAAGAACTGAGGTCGCAGTGCTGATATCATCATAAATAACATCACTCAAACGCCCGAAATCGTATTTTTTTATTATCAATACGTATTCTGTTAGTTATTTATTCATTAACTATAATATTAATTATCTATGTAGTTATGAACCTATATGAAACATGAAATCGTTTATGCATAACCTCACTTTATTAGAGCACTCCATACGGGTCCGCGACTATTCCGGCACTTGGTACGTACGGGTCCACATGTACTCTAAGAACCTGCTCCGCACGTGTCCACAAGCGTCCCAGCATCTGTGACCTATCAGCTTTTACCACACTACTGCAACAATATCGCCGGCATTACAAGTACTGCTGCGAGCCATGGACGATAAAATGAGCTCTCAACCCCGGCTCAAATTGTATACTCGCGTATAATAAAATTTGTATGGTCGTCTTTCCTGTGTGTAATTCCGCTGCCGCTACACATTTTTCAAGTAATATATTACTAAACTATGGACAGTCGCAGATGTCCTCAAAAGCGTAGTCCATCTACTCGTCTATCTACGATTTTGTGAAAGTAGTAGTAATAAAGAACCGGCAAAGAAAGTATGGGATACGAATAAATTACCCGTTTTATAAAACCAAAATCGACTCTGAGAAATGACTGTGACATATACAGACAAGCAAACACAGAGGCGATATTTTAGAAAAGAACGCCAAAAAAAAATTACACTGCTGTCAAAAAAAAAGTTAAACTTTCTTATTACATGGTTATTTCGCACTTTTCGGTATTTTTTTTGAAGGCGGTTCTATTTTTTTTTTAAGATTTTTTTTATTTCTTCCTTTTGAGTGATCTTGGCCTAAATAAATAGCAGGGCTACTATTAACTTCTTTGTAATTCTGGAGCGCAAAGATGTACAAGAGAATTATCAATATAAATAAAGGTTATAACCAGGTCTTGTTATTTGGTGTATCTTCGAAGTCTAAACTTCAATACCGGTGAAATTTAAATGGGATCACCTCGTAAACATACCGTTTCAATAAAAAAAAATTTTCGAAATTGGTCCACAGTTGACGAAGTTATTGCATAGAGGGCCATTTCTACATCTAGATTTTTGTTCACTAATGTTTTGCATATGAAAGACATACATAATACCAATGAATCCACGAGCGCCAAGGTTATATGGTCTTCTCAAAATACATAACACTAATGTGCCAGTGCGATCTGCAGTCTCACTTATCAGTGCACTAGCATATGGATTATCGTAACGTCTTTATTTAATTATCAAAGAAAAGTCCACCTTAAGTGCAAAATATAGTTTAATAAACAGCCTAGATTAATTGACAATAGTATATTGTGCAACAAGTGCGGTGTGCGGTAAGTTGGCGATTGCCCACCCCAGCGAAGTTGAGCGCACGAGCGAAGCGAGAGCGCGCATTCGCTCGAGTGGGCAATCGACAATACCGCACGAGTTGCAGGTACTATTTTTTATTACTAGTGCGGAGATAACTTCGGTACAAATAAAAATTATAGAAAGTAACAACTTTATTATTATTTATTATTATATTAATCTAAAACTACGAATCAAGATTTTCTTTATATTTCACACTGATGTCAATGGGTACTAAAATCGATTGTTTTTTTTTTAGAAATTCATTTTACATTTTTATTTTAAATCGTAAATTTGCGCATGCCAAGCAAAATTTGCGTGCTACAAGTAAACTTGTCGCACTCAAATTGTAAAGGAGAACATAGCTACTTATCAACCGCAAAAATGTGCGTTTAGATACTGTTTACCGCGCATTATCTGTAAATGCGATACTTATATCATAAGATGTTGAGTCTTTTTACAAATGCTCCGTACGAGGAATGTCTAGATATTTTAAAAGAACTATGTGAGAAACGGAAATTACATCCTGGTGAGACTGAAGAAATTGTAAAATTGACTAGGCTTTGTATGAAACAAAATTATTTTCAGTTAAAAACCAATATTATTCACAGAATGTAGGTCTAGCCATGGGCTCTCCTTTAAGTCCGTTGATGGCCGAAATATTTATGGATGGATTTGAAAATAAATTTATTGCCAAGGACAGGCGAATAATATACAGGCAGTCCTCGACTTACGTCGTTTCGATTTACGTCGTTTCAAGTTACGTCGAACAATGTTTTGACACTATTCCTCAAGCATACGTCATTTGTTTCGATTTCCGGCATAGGAGAATTCACTTATCGCGATGTCAATGACCGTGGGGCCGGCGGGGCGCGGTGTCGGCGTACGGGGATTACCCCGCACATGCTGCTGATTTTGTTTAGTTACTTCAGGAACAACGGACAATCAAGACGTAATACATTCGTTTTTTTTGCATCTTTGACAGTTTTCGTTTTTACATACATATTTAAGTGAATTTTAAACTATGCCACCTAAACAAGACAGTAGTCTTGTTTAGGTGGCAAGTTTTATAATTATTATTAAAATTAATAACACACAAATACCAAAAATAACTAGCAATTTCATAAGTGCATATATAATTATTTTAAGAACTTACTTTTGATAATAAAGTATGTATATCCTTTGTTATAAATGCAGTTTTTTTTTTAATTTCGAGTCCGTGTGGATCCTAACCCTTGAGTTTTACATGTAAACATATGAAAAAATATGTCTCGACTTACGTCGTTTCGATTTACGTCGCGTATTTCGAGAACCTAACATACCGTAAGTACGAGGACTGCCTGTACTTGACTATTACAGATATATGGATGACATCATTATTTGTTGGACTGGAACCATTGGAAACTTAATAATCTTCTCAACAATTAAAACAAATTACATCCTAAAATTAAATTTAAATTAGAGATAGTTTATTTAGACTTGACCATAACTAGAGCAGGAACAAAACAGGTATTCATAGAAAAACTACTCATACTGACTGCACTATTCCTGCATCATCATGCCACCCTTGACAACATAAACTGGCAGCATACAATTCCATGGTACATCAGCTTATAACTGTTCCGCTAAATAAAAAAAAATTATAATAAAGAACTAAAGATAATAATGGAATAACGAGCGCCAACGGTTATTATAATAAAGTAATTAATAACATAATTAGAAGAAAACAAAGGACTCTTACTAATAAACTTCTGTACAAAGGATCGTGTGCCAAAGAATGTAATGAATATACTTATTTAGAAAATATATCTGAAAATATCGCAAATATTTTTAGAAAAAATAATGTTTTAGTAGCATATAAGTCGGTCAATAATATTAAATATAAAAGACAAAACAGAAAATTATGTACAGATTGGAGTATGTGAATTGAAGTGTGAACATTGTGACGGCGTATACGTAGAACAAACAGACCGTAGTTTCGAAATAAGACACAAAGAGTATATATCAGCTCTATGAAAAAAATGAATCGATTGAAAATAAACCATTGCTTGCATGTGCCATATAAAATCTATAAAGTTTATTATTTATTTATATATATATATATATATACGAGGGCTGCTATTTATGTATCCGGAACTGGCCAGTTACAGAACAATATTAAAAAAGTAATTATAACATTTAAAAACGGAACTCTTTGGCTGAAGACATTTTGAAAATTGCGAGTCTTTATCACCATGGATTTAAGTCGTGAAAATTTTCGTGCTATGATTTTTACGATTTTCGGCGAGGGCTAACTCAAAAACAGTGCATCGACCAACTCACTTCGACTTTTGGGGATAAAGCACCATTGAAAACTACTGTGTATCACTGGTTTAGTGAGTTTAATCGTGGGCGGTCTGTGCTCACGGACGAAGTTAAAGAAGGTCGCCCTAAATCGATTGTTGTACCTCAAAATATTGATGCTGTGCGGGAACTAATAATGCAAGATCGTCATGTTACATATCGCGAGATAGAGGCGTCTCTGGGCATAAGTATGACGAGTATATATAAAATATAACACGAACATTTAGCTGTAAAAAAAATTTGTTCACGTTGGATTCCGCACAACTTGAGAATTGACCAAAAATGGGCTCGTGTCGATTGGTGTGAAAAAAAGTTACAAAAGTACAATCAGGGCGCGTCAAAAGCTGTCTATAATATCTACACAGGTGATGAATCTTGGATATATGCGTATGATCCTGAAACTAAACAACAATCAACGGTTTGGGTGTTCCAAGATGAACCGAACCCATTAAAAGTCATTCGTTCAAAAAGCACTTAGAAGCAAATGGTCGCTTGTTTTTTTGGCATAAATGGACATGTAGCTACAGTGCCACTAGAGGATCGTAAAACGGTTAATTCTGAATGGTACACGACCATTTGTTTGCAAGAAGTCTTTGAAGAAATAAGAAAGAACAACCGACAACGCAGAATCCTTCTTCATCATGACAATGCTAGCTGCCACACATCGGCTGAAACAACTCGGTAATTGGAAAATCAAAAGATCGAATTATCGAATCATCCGCCGTACAGCCCCGACTTGGCCCCCAACAACTTCAAAATGCACGTTTTGGAGATACCTCAATCTGAATGGAAAAAGTGCTACGAAAATTGGTTCCAACGCATGCAAAAGTGCATCGATCATTTTATTTTATTTTATTTTATTTTATTTATTCAGGAAACCTTACAGCCTAAAACGACTAAATCTAATTTACATATAAGTTTAAATCAAGGCCAATTACAAGATTTCACCTATAAATGTTATACAACATAGTAAATTGGACAGCACGTGGGAAATCAGAAGTGTAGATTGAAAACAATAACACCAAACTGGTAATTTAAAAATAAAATGATAACAATGAGAAAATAAACAGAAAAAATAAAATAAGTCTATAATTATGATATAGTTAAGTTATAACAGCATTTGAGAATAGTGACCCACCAATTTTCGCCTTATCGATTTGTAGCTCTCTATAAATACATCTATGTCGACCTGTGAAAGAAGTTCATTTGCCTTATGTGGAGAACGCCAGAGAAAGGAGTTTTGATGGTAGTTTCTCTTTACTAATGGTGTTGCAAACAAATAATTTTTTTTTCGAGAAGAATAAGTTGGTACTTTAAAGCCTACTCTAGCCAAAAGTTCTGGACTATCAATGTCTGCTCTGATAATTTTTAATAGGTAGATAAAGTCAGCAATATCTCGCCTTACACTCAAAGGCAGAAAGTGAAAATTTCTGCATCGCTTCCCGTAGCTATCGCCAGCATATTCCATTGAACAGTTCGTTTTCAGTTCTAGATATTTAATAAATTTTCCCTGTATACCTTCAATACGATTTACATAGCAATCGTAATGAGGACTCCACACTTGCGAGCAATATTCAAGGTGACTTCTAACATAACTGCAGTACAATATTTTTAAAATCTTGACATTATTAAAACAAGTTGAAGTCCTCATAACGAAGCCCAAACTCTTAAGAGCTCTTGTAACGATAGAATTTAAGTGAATTCTGTGCGTTGCCTTAGTGTCCTGTATTAATCCTAGATCTCTAACATAATCAACTCTACCTAACTGCCGTCCTTTTAGAGTGTAATTTGTGTATAATGAAGACATTTTACGCGAGATAGATATAAAATAACATTTAGATATGTTCAAATTTAATTTGTTATCGGCACAATATGTATCAAAGCGATTGAGGTCCTCTTGAAGATAAACAGCGTCTTCATTACAGTCAATAGATTTCAATATTTTCATATCGTCGGCGAATAAATAAAATTTAGAATATTGGAAACACCTGTTTACGTCGTTTATGAATAACAAAAACAGAAGGGCCCCAATAACGACCCCTGAGGAATTCCTGAGGGTACGACAGTCCAAGAAGAGATGAAGCCGTTCAGTACCACGGCTTGTGATCTACGATCAATATAAGAAGAAAACCATCTGAACAGATTCCCATGTATTCCCGCTAACTGGAGTTTCTTCAGGAGTATCATGTGATCTATTGTATCGAAAGCTTTGCTGTAATCAGTAAAGACACCATCAACCTGTTTACCCTTCGCTACTTCTTCAATAATATAATCATGAGTTAGAAGGAGATTAGAAGTGGTGGACCTACCTTGAATGAACCCATGCTGTTCAGGGATAAAAGATGATTTAAGAGCGTTATACGTTTGCGAATGCACTATTTTTTCTAAAACTTTAGATATTGTGCAAAGTTTCGATATTGGTCGGTAGTTCTCAATATTCGTTTTGGAGCCTTTTTTATGGATAGGTGTAACATATGCAGATTTCCAGATACACGGGACAATACCTTCGTTTATAGAACGCCGAAATATAATAGATAAGGGAAGAACTAGACTATGCGCACAATTGACTATAAAATGTGCTGGTATTTGATCAGGACCCGCGGATTTTTTAATGTCAAGACCTTTTAAGAGTCTTTCCAATTCTTCATTACTAATTTCTATTGATCCTATACTACTCGAGTAACAATCCGGGTAAGTAGATATAGAGAATGAATCTTCAGGTGAATGCAGAAAAGAAGTTTGGAAAAAAAAGGAAAACAATTCACAAAGTCCTTCACAGTTATCTGCTTTTTGATTTTTATAAGTCATTGCTGAGGGGAGAGAAAAATTATTGTTTTTGTTTTTTACATACGACCAAAAAGTGTTTGGGTTATTGATTATAGAATTTTCAACGTTATTAATATAGGAGTTAAAGCACTCGCTTTCGTATAGTTTAACACGGTTACGCAGCAGTTCGAATGTTTTTTGATCGGCTTTGTTTCCATATATTTTAAATTTGCGTAAAAATTTTGATTTCTCTTTCAACATTTTTTTAAGAACACTGTTGAACCATGGAGGATATTTTCTGTTTGTTGATATAAGTTTATGCTGAATAAAAGTGTCTCTAAGTCTGTATAGTGTCTCGTAAAAGAAAGCAAGTGCATTGTCAAGTGTGTCCGATGACAGATGCTTGCACCAGTTAACTTTATCAAGTTCTTTACAAATGCTAACATAATCACCTGACTGATAGTAATATTTGATTCTAGATTTGATTCTACAAAAATAATCAACCCGAAAACACCCATTTTGCGCAAAATCTCATAGAATCAGGTCACGTTGTATCATTTGAATGTGTGACAGGTAGCCACACATTCAAAATATTACACACATGTGATAAAGGTATTGTTGATTGACGGTTGAATATAGTGGAACAATTAAAACTTAAAACGACAATGCTTTGTTAAATTAACAGATTAATTCAATTCATTCGCCGCTTTTTGACCGCCGCTCATTTGAAAATTGAGTTTAAATTCAACATAATACTGATTCGTTCAACTAGCAGGCTGGGGCATTAGTTATTGTATACCAGAGATATGATTCGGTCGGCTAACCAGCACCGAATCCAGTGGTGGCATTAGTGGTGAACTCTGATTGGTCACTCACTCTCTGGTCATGGGTAGAGCAATTAGTACAAATAGTCATTCAGCTGGCTCATTTGTTGATTCGGTGCTGCTTAGCTGACCGAATCTGATCTTTGGTATATCCTTAGGATGCTTCGTTGAGAGGCGAAACACGTGTCGATTGGTGGTTTTTGGAGTTTAAGCGGAAAATAGCTAAAGATTTCAGAAATTTATCACCTTGACGAAGTTATCGGTGAACATGCATAAAAAAATACATGCAGACGAACATAGAACCTCCTTCGTTTTTTTAAAGTCTGTTTAAAAACAAATGATTTCTAATGTCTTCGTTGGATCTCTTGCCACATGATTACGATTTCACTATTACTAACTTTGTTATTCATTAATTACTAATTAATAAAAACAGGCTTTGTTTCAAATTTGCACACCCGTAGTATAGAAATTACAGGGTTGTAGACATATTTCGTAAGCAAGGAGTTAAAATTATAAGATCTCTAAGCTCCTCATTGTCTCTGAGATAAATTATAAGGTCTTAAAGCAAATTGAATGTAGGTAGGCAATTTAAGAAGATTATGTAACAATACCTCATACAATGACAATACAATGAATGAAATTTCATTACTTCTAGGCTTTCAATTTACATCTTTACACAATACTGTATTTCCTGCCACAGAGCATTAGGGTCTAAACGTTTCTAAGATGACTGGGACAAAGTAATAGGTGGATTCTCGGATAGAGTATTTAAAGTGGTTTTTTTTTTTGTGAAAGAGTGGGCAAGTGAGCACGCGAGACACCTGATGGAAAGTCATCACCACTGCTCATGGACACTTCGGAGAATCACGGGTGTGTTGCCAGTCTTTAAAGAAAGGTAGGGGCGGGGGGAGATGGGCCGCCGGCACTTGCACTCGCCGAACGAAACCGCATTGTTTTCCACACAACAAAGTCCGTGTTCGTGAAGAACAGCTGATTCTGCTTCAGCTTGCCGCTCGTGTGGTAATGGATAAACAAGATAGTACAAAAGTACACAGGTAGCATCCTAAATGTAGCAACATCCTTTCGGCCAAAATACCTTATGTAAACCATCAGGCCGGCGGTTCCAAGACACAGCAAATATTTGCAGACGTGAGTGCTCTACGGATAATGTCGTTCATAACATTGAGACGCGAAAATTTCACTTAGCGGCGTAAATACATATTTAAATATCATTTTTGTCTATCTCATCCTGTCGGTTTCTAACTCTCTGTTTGTTTATGTTGCTAGTCGTCTATGGCCTTGAGAGCATAGCTAGTAATTCGTACAAAAAAACTAGCAGCCAGGCGACCCCAAGGGTTGCAGCACTGCGAGATTGCAGGGAAGGCAATGCTTCTCCCAGAGTGCTTCGCAACAGGGCTAGAGGAGCTCTCTGGTGCTTCACATAGGATATTACAAAGCCCCTCGACAACGTGCCGAGGACGACACGTTGGACTTTACACTGCAGTACGTTTTGCAGACAAAAGCTCACATAAGACATATTCCAATGCCATCTCTGGGAAGCTGGGTACCTTCTCTTGCGTCAACAAAATAAAGGCTACCTTATACCTTAAATTGCCTATTCGAGAAATTATGCTATTAGAAAAGTTCTAAATCTTAATTCTTACTAATCTTGATATTACACCATGCCGCTGAACAAAAAGCTAAGGATTTTAAAACATATATTTATCCTCTGAACGCTTTTATTATATTATGTAGACAGATATTAATACAAAGTACACGCATGAACAATACATCACAGGTATTCAATGAGCTGTTACCACGTTTACTCGTTCCTGAATAAGGCATTAAAACATGAATTTCTCATTCCAGTCTTCACACACACATTTTACGTCGTTACAAATATCCATCATATAACGCGTAATTTTAACGAAACGGGCTTTGACATAATTCGCTTTAACCTACGACTGATCGCGACTGTTATAATCATTTTCGTGCACAAAGAATTTACCAGACTCAATAAATTAACGATTAAAATCTGAGTTTCTCGACAGTTCTTTTTAGTATGAGTTGAGATTTGTCTTTAAAAAATGCCTTGTGGCTTGCTTTTACTCGAATAAATCGATTTAACTGTAAAAATATTTTTTTTTAAAATTCGTCACAGTTACAACTTAATATGCAGTACAAACATGTTACATACATAATGTGTATGTTCACATCTTTACGCTGTATCACCAACAGAGTTGACAAAAAGGACTGCAAGCATCGCTGATCTTACATGCTGCTTACGCTACTGTGAACCTCACCATTTCCCTCACACAACTTTGCCAAAGTATATGAATGCTCTTGACATTCCCGTCCGTTGACACTTGTGCTATTTTTTTTTATAAAAGAGGGGGCAAACGAGCAAACGAGACACCTGATAGAGAGGGATCACCGCCGCCCATGGACACCCGCAACGTCCAGCGAATCACGGGTGCGTTGCCGGCCTTTAGGGAAATAGGGATAGGAGGGAAAAGAAGAGGAGTGCACTGCCAGTCTCACTCCCTGAACGAAACACAACAGCAATAGATGCTGTTATTTCACGCCGATATTCTGTGACATTTCCCCGGGCGATCCGGCCCAATTCCTGCTGTAATACAGATTGGCTCTACCACTCTTATTTGATGTTCATAAATTAAATGTTTTTCTTGAATTGATGTTCGCTGTTTTTTTACTTAGACTACTTATAATTTTTAAAAATAGTAATAATACTACTTAGTGTAATATTACAGTACAGTACTAGACAATTTGGAAGGAGAATGTACCATTACCCATACCATTGCACATGCACTTAAGCGCAGCTAATACATTAAGATTTGAATTAAGCTAAGACCTGTATGATGCCACAGGATCGTTCGAGGCACTAATTATTTAAACTCGATTTAAGGATTATAGTCGCTCGTTTGCACCAACTATTATACTTGGTGCAAGCGAGACGTCAAATCCTTAGATCGAATTTTTAATCATAATTGGTGCAAGCCACCCTAAGTATAAGAATAACAATCAAGAAACCTAAATTGTTGCCACTTTTGTTCGCGACGGAAACAAGCGGCATACAATGGCAACGATTTTTACTCGAACCGCAGTCTATTGCGAGCGAACAGGAAGGTCATTAAGAGAGTGTTTGTTAGTAATGGCACTCGATAAATAACGAGCGATGGTGAGTTTATGCGGCTGATGACTTGGAGAGGTGCGAGTGCACGAATGACACGCCGCGCTGTACATTACGGAAACGCATCTTTGTCGTCAAGTGGGTTATTTATGTATCAACTTGAGAGATTTTGGTATTTACTTAATTATTTATTTGGGATAACAAACAGTAATGCATAAGTAATTAATTACAAACAACACAAAGACTTAAATAAGTTAACGCGCTACCTACAACATTATCCGTGGTTCGAAATAAATTATTTAAAAAAGCGATGATACCACAACAATACTATTATAGACAAAAAAAAGCTAATGAAAACAGAAAATACCTAATATTAAGAATCTAGGGGTTATTCACAAACATCGGAAACTTTCCGTGGCGGAAAGGCCGATCGTCGAAAAGCATAAATTCAATCCGACGGCTTGGATTTGTGAATACGACTATTTATAATATGATATATATATAATATAAATATAATAATATTTCGGATTCGTGAATCGCGTATAGACAAAATTATCGAAAAGTTTTCTGTCGGATACGGAAACTTGAGTTTCCGACGTTTGTGAATAACCCCCCTGATCAGGGATACATTGTAATAATGTTATAGAATACACATTGAAACAGAAAAACGTTAACAAAATTAATATAAACTACACGTAAATATCAACTAAGAACAGTGTGTGAGGCTTTCTATAACAGACATTATAAATTTGTTTGAGGATAGTGCATATTTATGTCTTATGTGAAAATTTGGTATTATAAATGTTCATAAGGTAACGTACCTCATGGATCACTCAACCTGTAGAGACGAAATATCGGACCACCTTATTCACCACTGCTCTGTTTATTTACACTAACAAATATCAACTCTCGCTCTCATTAAGCAGTACATAACCAATACTGGACCTGTGTGTAGTCCGACAGTTATTTAAATATTTATGTAATGGCTTATTGTTTTATTCGGTGGTGTGGCAAAAACAGCAAAAAATCAAACCATGAAACAGAACGCAGTAACCTCAACAGCGTTTAGACCTAAAATGTTTTCATACATAATAAATGACATTGCCACTCTATAGGTTGATTATTCCATGGCGTATCTATAGAAAATTGCGAGATATGGCACAGTTAAAATTTATATTATGGAGAAAGAATACAGAAATCTAAAATTTATGTGTAATATTGTTACAAATTCATTAAATTGGATTCTACTGGATTGGATTAATTGGATTACATCGATTATAAATTCACGGTAAATTAAAACATTCATTGCAACGTTTCTACTACCAATATCAAACACATAATAGCTGTAATTTCAATGTCAAACATGGGTCAAGATAGTTTGTGGTCGTGTTTTGGTCAAACATGGGTCAAACCTCAAACCAACATAGTCGCGCAAAGTAGAATTTTA
Source organism: Zeuzera pyrina (assembly GCA_907165235.1). Classification (NCBI taxonomy): domain Eukaryota; kingdom Metazoa; phylum Arthropoda; class Insecta; order Lepidoptera; family Cossidae; genus Zeuzera; species Zeuzera pyrina. The sequence continues at coordinate 501,931 of OU015617.1, forward strand.
AAATGTTCCCAATAAATAATTACTGACAGACTGTCCGAACGAAAATGGAGCTGTGAATATGTCCTACCTTTAGAATGAAACTAATCTAACTCAAAATTGTGAGATTTCTTTTGGCAAGTTACGACAACGAATTCAACTAAAATAATAAAATGATTTTTTCATAAATGTATGTTTAAATATTTTCACGATATGTAGCTAATAGGACGGACAGATAGGTAATTTCATACTGTATCTAGATACTCGTAGTAGGTTAATTTTATTATTTCAATCCAAAATTCTGAAATTTTGAATTAGGTTAGTTTCATTCTAAAGGTGCGATATGTGATGCGCTGCGAGCTGTTTCGAGTCTGTGTAATGTATGTAAAGAAAAAAGTCATTTATTTTATATTTAGGGTATCCACCACTGGGGGACTACTACTTTTTTAACTGTATTTCTATGTATTCACTTTTCTGTTTTTTTTATGAATTCGACTTGTGATTATTTGAATTTATTACGCCATATTAAAAATTTATTGACATTGAGTTGGGTACTTGGTTGGGTTGTAATATGAATATATTGGGTCCTTACATATGAAATTGGCGTTTTGTACGGGAGGATATAAAGTCAATTTTTTTTTTGTAAAATATATTTAATTAATCAAAGTATGCACCGTTGTTATCTATGCACTTTTGCCATCTCATAGGTAGTTCATTGATCCCTTTAGTAAAAAAGCCATGGGGGCGAGAATCAATAAACTCTTTGAAAGCGGTTTGGACTGCCGCATCGGAGTTGAATTTTTTTCCTTGTAAGAAGTTGTCCAAATTCCGGAAAAAATTGCAATCTGTTGGAGCAAGGTCCGGGGAGTACGGTGGATGTCGCAGACATTCCAATTGTAGCTCATCTAACTTAGTGGTTGTTTGTTGTGCAGTGTGTGGTCTTGCGTTGTCGTGAAGCAGCAGTGGCCTAGAGCGATTGACCAATCTCGGTTGTTTAGCAGCTAGTTCTTCCTTCATGGTTTGCAGTTGCTGACAATATATATCTGCCGTAATCGTTCGGCCAGATTTTAGAAAGCTGTACTGAACGACACCGGCGCTAGTCCACCAAACACTCACAAGTAACTTTTTCTGAGTCAATTTTCGTTTAGGGCAGGATTTGGCTGGGTCTCCAGGGTTCAGCCATTGCGACGAGCGCTTCCGATTATCGTACAGTATCCACTTTTCATCACAAGTAATGATTCGATTTAAAATCTCTTCATTATTGTGTCGGTTGAGCAAATAACATAGCAGTCGACGCGTGTTTGTAAGTTCGATTCACTCAATTCATGAGGTACCCATCGTTCAAGTTGTTTTACTTTCCCGATTTGCTTCAAGTGGATTAATACAGTTTTGTCACTTACCCCGAAGCCTGCAGCTATCTCTGAAGTGCTTTGTGATGGATCCGCTTCCACAATAGCCTTTAATTCTTCATTTTCCACTTTGGTCTCCGGCCGTCCACGGGGTTGGTTCTGAAGGTCGAAATTTCCAGAACGAAAACGTTGAAACCAAAAACGTACCGTGCTTTCTTTTGCGACACCAGCGCCGTACACATCATCAATCCTTCGAGCTGTTTCTGCAGCACTGGTGCCACGGTAGAACTCGTACTCGTAAATATACCGATATTTCATGTTTTCCGTTGTGCGGTAATAAACGACGCCAAAGAAAAAAATAATGAGGAAAAAACAAATGAATGACTGTTTTCAAAACTCAAATGTACCAGCTAAATGAATTTATAAATTTGAATTTGGAATTCTTAACCAAAGAGGAGATATTTCAGATCAAAGTGGTCAGTACGACAAAACGCTAATTTCGTATGTAAGGACCCAATATAATATTACGTTGAATACATTAAAAAGACATTCTTGTCTATGACCGTGCTATATGTGAATTTACTAACTAGTTAAAATTGAATATTTGCGTGATTTTAATGAACGGAGTGTAGAAAGGTGAATATTCTATGTACGTACATTGCAAATAAATATATTACTTTATAATAAAAAAAAGTTCCAGCTATGTACAATTCGTATTTGCGAAAACATTGTTCCGTGCTGTCAGCCGTTATGAAGAAACTATTTTCGACACAGAGCTTTCTTTTCGCAACCCATTTTATTCCAACTCTTGCCATTAAAACGCAACAAAACTGTTATGAACTGCTATTCGATGCGATTAAAATTGTACAACGCACTCCTGACCGAATGTTATAATATCTTGAAACATTATATTGAATTCTTAGAACCCAACTGTAGTCTTTAGACATAACTAATTTCCCCTGGGACACTGCGTATCCCTTCATTGTAATATAAATGCTAACCGTTACTAGTTGCTACCCAATAGTGGTGGGTTGTTGAGGCGTTCAGCGTCAAACGCACCTGTTATTTTTTTTCAACAGCCAATTAGTTCATAAGCGGGTTAATTTTTTAAACAACTTAATAATTCATTAATTCGTATAATATTTAAACACTGTGCTGCAGTCGTAGAGGTAAAAGCAGTAAGAGAGAAGGTAAAAATAAGAGTGAAAGGTAGTGGCAAGCAAGCCATGGTCGTTCTTATGTATAATCTTAATTTCGTCCGCAGCAAAAGATTTGTATTTCGTAGTATTTCACAAAGAACCTGAAAAACAAAGTCGTTTCGGCGGTAGCTTAGTGCGTTACTGAAAATATCCCAAATCTCAGAAACTGCACAACATTTCTTATTCAAACCTATTACAGTGGATGTTTTTTATGTTACCTTAAGCTTCAGTCTGTGCCTTCAGTTTTTTAGAATTCACCTTATAGTTCAATAGATAGAGGAGGAGACACTTTTTAGGACTTTAAAAGCTAAGTATATCACCACCTATTGACTTAAAAAAGTGATTTTGAACTATCTTTATTATTTTTGAAAACTTGTCTAAAGATATCCCAAACTCTTACGTACGCGAAATTTTTCTTTCAACTCTCGGTTACATGTACAGAGTCATGGAACGCCACCTCAGATTTTATGTCCTTCTTCATTTCACTACACCACTGTACAGCGGTTCATAGAATATAGTGAATATAGACATAGAGAATAGAATAGTGCGAATAGTTTCTAAGTATAATGGTTATAATATATGGACACACAGACGGACAAGACGAAATTATAATAGCTCTGTTTTTTACCATTTTACAGCAAAACCCTAAAAACACTTAAAATTTGCTGTCTCAATCTATAAGTTGCGAACTTAATATTCATTTCTAATAACATAACGATACACAAAACGACATCTCTTACTAACTATGACAATATTTCATAGTAAGTCTATAGCGTACTGTAACGCAATTTCCTATTCGAGATTTCAACAAAATCAAATCTTATGTTTCTAGCATTAACTTTGAACTTACAGATAGCAGAATCAAATATAACCCGATACTAGCACCTGCCATAAAATTTATTAAATCTCCTATAAAGTTGTAAGTTTCCACTTTGAGAAAGCAGAAAATCAACCTTCACACATCTAAAAGAAAATCGTTAAACAAGAGCTGATAAGGAAAATAAGAACAAAAGCTTTGTAAGGAAAAATGGAAGACTGTCTCCGAATATTTCCTTATACCTTTATGTGAATATCCCTCTTCCGTTTATGGGATAAGAATCCGATAACACTGCAATAAACACACGTTATTGGCCTACACAACGTTCAAAGCTTATGTCGACGCGCACTCCCATCCTTATTTTATTCATAACTCATAATATAAAGAAAAATGTCCTGTGCTCCTGATAGACTGATCGACAACGCCACGATAAGACTACTGAAGTTACAAATATGAAATCTACCATGAATATATAGTTTCCTTTCGCGAATTTAGCATTCTAAGCAAGTTCTTGAAATGTGAACTTTAAGGGGGTGAAGTTGTTGTTACCAGAAACAAACTAATTGTTTATTGCTACAAGTCGATTTATTTGAAAGAAGAATGTGAAACTTGGGTCGAAACAAATAAAAACTTGTTAAAAACAACAAACTTAAATATTGTTTTAATAAAACCAACTTATTAAAACAAAAGATAAAGTTGTAGCAATAACTACTTATCTAGTTAATTCAATAAAAATGTCTAGTTATTTTGACAGTATACCTGGTCGAAACAACATTACTGCTGAACAAACTAACCATTGATAGCTACAAATTCAAAATGCTGAAATAAAAAGCTAACGTGCTCGTTATTTCAAAAAGTTGCAACGTTATCTAACTTGTTGCTGCAACCAAAACTTTGTAGGCGCTAATTTAACCATAAAAATAATGTTGAATCAACAAGATTTTGGTTGGAATTTCTGTAAGTGATAGTGCTCCCATAAGCATTCATTTGTATATTATGGCATATGTCCGCAGACATGTAGTTTTATGCACGGGTCTTCAAACAACCTTTGAACGTTACTATTTTTCGTGTCTATCCTAGCATTGATTTCATAAACTTATATACGTCACAGTTACTTGTTATTACTAACCCAGTTTAAATGAATAATTTCCTTTGTCCGAAAATCGCTGAAGTGTTACCTGTCTAACTAAATCGACAAGGCGATTGACAAAAAAACTTACCTAATGATGAAAATTTATTTTAGACGTTATTGAATCAGATTGGTCCGTACGTTTCGAATCTGATTAAACGAGTCCCAGAAGGCAGCGAGGGTCTTATTTGTCAAACGCGACAGCTCGAGCCGCGGGCGGGCCGACGAAAAAATCATCCATCGGTGTCCCCGACACAGACTGTACCTTATTATTTCTTTCAGAGAAAAATGTTACAATTTGGCACGTCACGTCACATTACCTTTGCCAGCCTGACGAGGATCGCACCGTACAACGTACTTACGTTACACCACTTAAATAAGCACGTACCGCACTTTTTATGTCGGTCTTAGTGTCGAACAATATAGTTTATTTACTAAATAATGATTTATGCGACACGTGATCCATTAAGGTCACCGCAGGCTGAGAGCAGTACGGACGAGAGAACTTTCTATAACACTGAACTTATTTTATTACCATTCGCATAAATTGTAAAAATTTTTGAACACTGGCATAGCCTGCTCGCATTTGCTCGAAACCACGTGAGCGCGCTAGCGTAGCCTCAAATGGCACGCGTCAAAGCTTGGCCACGCGCTGATGCTTCAATGGCACTGCAGAGTTTAACGTTCTTCTTCTGACAAAAGCGCAATAATAAACATTTCCCAGTACACCGTATTCAGTTGGTATAAAAATAACAATGGCTCTACATACCGGCATTGCGATTAGCTCACGTAGGCTCATGCAGTCGCATACTCCAGCCAGCGCTAAGATTATACCGTTTCGTCTACGCTGACCCATATTGTTCTTCTGTTTTCAATATTAAATGAGGTTAAAGATACACTCGTAGCGGTGGTGAAGCTTCAGAACTTGATACTAACTCTAAGGTTGACCAATGTGTCGGGAGGTACTTTTTAGGTTCAGCAACCTGAGGACTACGAGTTGCACGAGACGATCAAAGCAGCGCCTTGGAAGTCATGGCCCATTGGAGTAAGTGTTTATTACTTGGGTCATAAGTATACGATCAGTAGAGAATGTGGTCAATGCTGCAGATACTGCACGGGTGGTGGGGAAAGTCACTTAGTCTTCCCTAAGACATGCTTCGGCACTGTGCTGAGATCTTAAATCATTTTGACATACATCGAAAGTGACCACTGCGGGAGTCATAATTGGTAAAAGTCCCACATAATTCAGTATCCATCTTATAGGATTTGATACCTTTACAAATTTTTTTAGAAAACCAAAAAAGGCACTGAATAGGTCTAGTGGCGATATTTTTGATGTCCAATTGTTAAACTTACTTATCCATAAGTGTACACTTCGAAAACTACCAGTAGGCTAGCTAGTTGCTGGCCTAATGATAGATAGCTTAACTCCACAAATCCACACTAAGCTCTCATAGTGGAGTATGGTACAGATCCTTCCTGTGTTCAGTATCGAAATAAAAATAGATTTTATTGTTATTAATTAATTATCAATGAAATAATTTGTAGACGGTAGGAACTTGAGCGAGTTTGTCTTTGTCGCTGCCACCATCTTACTTCCTAATCCCGCCGCTATGGTAAACGACAGCGTTAGTACTGTTGTATTTCATCGTGGAGGATGGTGAAATTTATGGCACGATGGGCATCTCGACCTCAGTGTTGCCAATAGAATTGTAATCTGAAGCGCTTTCTTAGCCATGATATTGAAAATATCCGCTTACCATTAGATTAGGCTGTTTTCTCGTTTATCTTTCCGTAGCGTAAAACCATATTTTATCAATAAGAAGCCAACTACAAGTTGATGCAACAGTGATGAAAATGAAATTTGAATTACCCATTTCGCTATATGGAATGGTGAATTTTGAGAACTCAATCAGGCAAGTAAAAAGAGACCGTCCAAATTGCCTTGTACTGCTAGTATGATAATGCAGACTAAAATAGATGTTCGATTTAAAAAATACGGCCTATTTATATACGAGTCAGAGAACGACATTCACACGATGTCGTCCAGACAGTCGACGAATTAGGGAGTGGGAGGTGTAAAAGGCACATTTGGGATTTCATTCGTCAAAAAATAAACCTGTTACTACATAGGCAAGAATAATTGGACCGTATTGTTATTCTAATTAGTCTACAGAAAATAATCCTAACGGATTTTCCCTGCTTGCTTAGTAAAAATATTCAATGAAGCGTGTCTTGTTAAAAGTTTAGAGATATAAGCTTTTCTTCATAACCTCTGCAAGTTATCTATATATCTATTAATACAGTTTAATCGTCAACTTATTACTGAATTCAAAATTAAGCTACATATTTACAATCTACGCTATTATTATCTGTACTAATATTATTAATTTGAGCGCATCCTATACGTGGAGGGTAGTCTTCGGATCCGCTATTATTATATTACTACTATTATTTTGAATAATTGGAGAGTATATTGGACTTTTTGGCGACATTTTATTTAAATCTCCTGTTTTTTTTTGCTTTTTTGGGAGTTTTGAGGCACAAATGTGATAGTATATTGTGCGTTAAAGTTCTGCGCAAGTGCTGAGAATAGGAAAGTTCAACTTTCCAATTCAACTCAAGAAATCGCAAATGAAGTTTTCGTGTTTTCCCAAAAAGTCCTTTTTAACTCTAGTAAAGCCTATTATCACTTTACTAGAGAGTATTAGGGATTTAGTAAAAAGAAGACTAACATTTCACATAGAGATGCACCACTATTTTACATAAAAATGGTAGAAATGTTTCTAATAAATATGAAACAAATTGCCAGTATATAAAGGAGAAGAAGAAAGAAAAAAAGAATATTATTCACATAGGCTATATAGGCTAGTAATGAGGTAAAATTGTGTGTTTGTTTGTATGTTGGGGGTAATCTCTGGAACTACTGCACCGATTTCAAAAATTCTTTCACAAATAGGAAGCTACATTATCCGTGTCTAATATGGACTATATTTTAATCGACAAGAGTATTCCACGCAGAGCTAGTATTTAATACATTAAACAGGATTACCTACTTCACTCTACTTTACATTCACTTGTAACTTAACTATACAACCACACATACGACACGTAAATCGTAAATTAGTGAGTAAAAACCTGTAATAATAAATTGCAATAATATGCAATTTATTATTACAGGGTTCTTTTAAATTGATGTAAGAAAATATCTAAAAAATGCGTGTCCAACAATTGCAGATATAAAATAACGTATAAAACGATTATTCTACAAAAGGGCTACGGATTCGTAGCATTGCTACGAAATGGCTGATGCTACGTTTACGTCCTGCGCTACAGAGTCACGGCTATGCATTTTATTTATACTGAGCTGTGCCTTTTACTTGCAATCACAGTTTATATAGTAATAGTATTACGTACAGAAATTAACCTATTTTAATATCAAAAACCCGCCTTTTTAATAACAATCCAACCACAATGTTTTTCCATATATTATATATAATAATTTACATTTCTTGTCTGTCCGATATGCGTTCCCATACCATTTAGGTATCCCTACGCATGAAGCATGGATATACGATTGCGATAAAATTTTGGTGAAATGATGGACGTTTGCCCGCGAAGGTTTCTGAATTAGTAGTTTCAATTGAAAACCACACAAACGAAGTCGAGGGAAAAAATAGAAAAATATGACGTTAATTTTTTCTAATTACATAATACATTATGAAATGGTGTCGCTACAAGGACATGTTAACATCATATTAAATGAATTAAAAATTAGACTAGTCGATCACTTTAGTTGAACCGATATCGACTCAGTTCCATCACTTGACAAAACTACTTTAGCTGACCGCATTATTTAGATTTTAGAACATTGATACATTAAAATGTCAAATCACTCTGTCGAATTAATAGCTAGATCATACAACATCATATAAAAACAATTTTTAACCGACTTCAAAAAAAGGAGGAGGTTCTCAATTCGTCTGTATGTTGTTTTTTTTTTGTATGTTTGTTACGACCTCCGTGGCGCAACGGTTAAGCGCGTCGGACAGTAAACGGGGGTTGCGGGTTCGATTCCCGCCCCGAGTCTGGGTGTTTATGTATAATATGTATGTATTTACAAAAGAAAAGTATATAAGTAGTATATCAGTTGTCTAGTACCCATAACACAAGCGCTGTGCTGCTTAGTATGGGACTAGATGGCGCTGTGTGAAATGTCTGAGTACATTATTATTATTATTATTATTACCTCATAACTCCGTCATTCATTAACCGAATTCCAAAATATATAATATGATATATATGTAATATTAATATAATATGATTTTGGATTTGTGAATCGCGTATAGACAAAATCATCGAAAAGTTTTCTGTCGGATACGGAAAGTTGAGTTTCCGACGTTTGTGAATAACCCCGGCAGCTATAGATATTTATTTAGGTCAAGATCACTCAAAAGGAGAATTAAAAAAATTTTATTAAAAAAAATTAAACTGCCCTCAAAAAAAACACTGAAAAGTATAAAATAATTTTATAAATACGATACACATACCTATATATTTAAATTTGACAGTTATTGAAGTCGGTGCCAAATCCATGTGCAACAACAGAAACTCTATTAGTTAGGTAGGCTTGGCACCGACTTCAGTAACTGTAAAATTTAAATATATAGGTATGTGTATCGCATTTATAAAGTTATTTTAATTGTACTTGAGTTTTGATTAGTAAAGGATAGTTATTTTATACTTTTCAGTGTTTTTTTGAAGGCGGTTTAATTTTTTTTAATAAATTTTTTTATGTATTTCATGTGTCTTGTTTTAATTAAATAAAACACTAAATATTATTTGTCTTTTTAGCAAATTAGATTTAATAGTCACACGCTTGCCGCGGGCATAATCTGAGGTGCGCGGCAATCGGAGTAATTCGGGTCGCTTCTCTACACACATGCCTTCCGCAGCGACAGCTTTACTTCCGCAGCAGTAAATTATTTATAATTTTTAATCATTCATTAAATACATTATTATTTATGTTACATTTCATGATATTATAATAACCGTTATAATTATATTTTTTTTATCTTAATTTTTATAAGTTAAATAATGAAACATTCTTCCTAATTAGCTTAAAATCACGAAAGGTAGGTGCTATCCAAACACATTTTTAGGTTCGGTAATTTCAATTTAACATTGATAATATTAATCCAAAACATTTTAAATTAACTGTTAATTCTGCTCAAAGAAAAATTACAAAAATTAAATATGGTAAGCTAAATGTTATCGACGGTCTCAGATGAAATCATATCATCACGCGATGTCTCGCCGACGTCATCGGTCTTTGTCGTCGCTTGAACAATGTAAATCAGACACTGCTTTTAGACATTGACTTGCCAAATTTGAAAATGTTTAGTCTAAACTGTCAAAAAAATTTCAATTTTATATTTTGACTTTTTAGACTGCTATGAAAATCGATCTATCTTGAATACTTGAATATCACTGGTCGTTTGCTAATATGTGTTTCTTAATCTACGTGTATACAAGCGCCATTGTTGTGTGAGTGATATTTAGCACTTTGAAAAAGCATTTAAAAACTTGCAACGACAGTATGATCGACTATTTTTTGTTTGGTCGGTTAAATTTGTACAAATTTTTTTATTTATTATCTTAACTGAAAAACATAGACATTAATTTATATATTATAAATCCCTGCTGAGCATTGTACTTTTATGTACAGAAGTATTATATCGATAAATTTAAAAATCCCCGACTCAAAAAAAACTCAAAAAAGTAAAAAAATAATATGTACCTATTGGCCCTTTAAATTTGTGACAAATTGTAATATAAAAAATAGTAATAGTAATATATCAGCGTCGTCGCGTTGGGGACCGCTATTAAGTTGCCCTACTTTATCATTTTCAGTTGTATTCTGTTTTTACTATTAGCGGTGCTCGGACGCGTCGTCGCCTGGATATATTACTACAACTAATTATATTACAACCTATCATAAACTTAAAGGGCTTATAGATACATATTATTTTCTTACTTTTTAGAGGTTGTTTTAGTCGGGATTTTTTTTAATTTAAGTTTTATTTATAAACATCACATGTATATACGTATATGTATACAATAAATAATGTTACTATGTATAAATAAATCTGTAACTATACATACTTATTTTACGAGTATTTTTATCGTGAATTTAGGGACATCAGTGGAACTAAATATAGATGATCCAGCCATAAATAAATATCGAATATGATTTTTATTAAAATAATCAATAAAAATAATAAATCAGTAAGTAAATAAAAATCTACTAAATTGTTAACGCGTTTTAAACAAACGCGTTGGTGGTAGAGTCATGGCGCATTGCAGCACGAATTGGGCCGGCTCGCCCGGTGAAATACCACCTTCACAGAATATCAGCGTGAAATAACAGCGTCTATTGCTTTGTGTTTCTTTCGGTGAGTAACAATGGCGGTTTTTTTAAAGGCGGTTTGATTTTTTTTCTTAAAATTTATCACACACATCTTCTACTTGTATGCTCTCAATACAAGTAAACGAACGAAGCGCCAAGCATCGCAGTACTTACGTACCCCTTTCACATCCTCAGATTTTATCGCTCTGTAAGTCTCTATACACATTTGGTAAGGTAAGGTCAGTGCTTTTGACAGTCCTATCATAGCACGGAAGAGCACTTGGATTTCTCAGCTTAGCTTCATTAATACTTTCCGTTTGTAAATATTCTTCGTCTGCTATTCTTCACTCACCTCACTTCACCATAGAGCACGATATTTTTGATATAAAGTTCCTTAGGCTCGTCTAGAAGGGTCAACTGCAGCTCTGTGACCCCTAGTCAAAGAATAAGGCTACAGTGCTGCCCGTCTGTCGTAAAAGATAATGGAGATAACTAAAGGGATCTTCGGGGTCGTGGACGACACCGTATATTTGCCGAGAACATGGCGTTTCTACCCCATTCTTCTTACTTTGCATCTGGGTTCTATTTCTAGACCTCACTAACATAATAATTTGACTGCGAATATACGCAGATGGAGCGCTCTTGTCTTATTAGTTGGTATTTACTACACATGGCACATTTTCCATCTTGGAAAAGATATATTCCCTTATAATCATTGCTTATTGACAGAGGAATCGACTATGCGAAGTGCGATGTTGATAACGAAACATGATGCTCAGTTTCCTATCAGATCCAATATAGAACACACGGAACCTGTTAATGCAAACACGTATTTATAACTAACGGTATTCACACCACGATACGGATATCTATTTAATTTGGCACGTGTCACCGAAACACATGCAAGAAATTTACCTAAACAAGTAAGGAATAACAACTATTTGATACTATATATTATTACTAGTTGTTTCCCGCGACTTCGTCTGCGTGGAATTTAAAAAATTTAGTCCATGTCCTTCGCCGGAATTTAATCTATATCCATTCTAAACATCATCAAAGTCGGTCAAGCCGTTTAGGTGGAAAAGAACACACACACACCGGAATTTTATGTATTTATGTATAAGAGATGTAAGTATACAAGAGGTTTTAAATGACTAATGTATGTATTTAAAAGTTTACGATTTATACGCACCTTATAGTTGTATGTAACCTAGTTTGTAACATAATGATTTAAAAAATGATTATGGTGCGGGTCTTTCAATAATAAAAAACAATTTTCTATAGAAAAGAACAATACATTCGACAAGAGGCCTTTTGTTAGTCGGGGGAATGAAAGCTGTGAACATAGATAAGCGATTTTTGATCAAAAATGTAATAATAACTAAAGACATTGATAACAAAGCTTGAACAAATTCAATCAGTGCGTTTATATCATCGCATCTATCAGAGCCTTCAACGTTACTTCAAATACTCTGTGGCGAAGCACCGCTCCCACGCGTACAATACAAATAGATACACATATCTATTTTACGCTTTTGGTTTATAACATCATTGTTTTTACGTTACATTCTTTAATGGGTGATGGTGATTAAGTTCACCGCACCGCTCGTTTTTCACAGAAAGTTTTCAATAGGTCTGTTTCAATGTTTAATTTCTATTCAACTTTATAATTACTATGCTAGATAGATCGAAAATAGTATGGAAATTCTTAACAAGATCAATTCGTTCTCTTCCATAACTTAAAAGGGACATGATAGGTATATTATAATAATAGATATTATGAAAATACATTACTATTAAACATCTTTTTCAATAAAATATCGTCATTATGATAAATCGAAGTTATTTTTAAAATAACTGGGGTATTAGGAATCAATATGGCAACACTGGCCTACGTGCCACGCAACTAAAAACCTGGCCTCACTGTTATTCCCAGCATTTACCTACTTATTGGGAGAATTCCAAAAGAGTAAATTGAGTACGCTAATTTGACTCGTCTCCTTCCTCCTTATCACCAAAACTACTGGACCCAGGATTTCAAAAATTTTAAATATTTTAAATTCTCATCCCTCACGTACCGTTTACAAGAAAAATTTAACAAAAGTCCTAAGACATTTCATAAAAAATACCTGTTGTACGGAACCCTCTGTGCGCGAGTCGAACTCACACTTTGCCATTTCTTAATAATACATAATGTAACACCATTATGTATATGATGTATATTATGACGAATACTGGGGCGTCTTCCAGTACACCCAGACTAGAAACAATGTAGAAAAGTTCGTTCGCTAAATTGATTCGACGGGATATCGAACCCGGAACCTTCCACACTTAGATGCAACGTCTAAACCACTGCGCCGTCAAGTCGTCTAGAAAAACGTAGGAGGTGACTTGCGTCTAAAACCATTGTAGACATACGAGATAAGACCCACATCACTGCTTCCGTTATTTTTCAGTACCACCAAACCCCGGAAGTTGGCCTTGAGATCTTTTGAATTTTTGTAATGGCTCACTGTTGTCAACTTTAGCGGATAGACTGGGATTGTTCTGTCTATCCTTGTTTGTGTTTGGCATCGTAGCTGTTGAATAAATTAACTGATTCGAATGCTTGAATGAATATCAAATATATTTGCCTGAAAGCGTTTGTTTTCGAGAATGTTTTTAGATATATTTAATGGAAATTGGTTAAAAGCATTTTTATTTACTTAGCTCAGAAGTGATGAAATATTATTATATTATAACTAAATAAAGCAAATTAATTTTAAAAAAGTTACTGAATAATTCTACAACGGATCTGAAAAATACTAACTCCTTGATGAGCAAGTACTTTAGACAGGGATCTTGTAAATATTAACTCTGCTTGAATTATTGCGTTCATTTGTGCCCCGACAACAACAAGTTAACTCTGGTCCTAAATGAGATTACAAAGTAAACTAGAAAACATCTTTCCGTGAACTTTTCATCCATAACGGTGTAATTAACATTTAAGAGTTTTAGAAGCACAGTTAAATATAAATTTGGCCATCAAAATTTCAGAGAATTGTCTTTCTATTTCGTGAAATGGCATTATCAAAGTTAAAACATTTTTATTCCATTGAAAATCAACCGCTGAGTTAGAAATATCTTGTAATCAAACGAATGGCCAAGAAACGCAAGTCCTTTACACAGGTATTTCTATCTTCGACAGAATCTTTGCTTTATTTATGATTTTAATATAAGTTTCATACCTATTTTAAAAGTTGGTGAAGTAAAAATAACAAATAAAAAAGGCCATTTTATTCTGTTTTATTTATTTTTAGGTGTCATGATGTTTGGGCCGTAATTAAATTGAAGGATGTTTCCTTCACTTTATAAAAACAATAAACAATTTTGATATTTGTTAGAGCTTCCAAAAATTAATTAAGAGTGAATTTTGATTAATTAAGAGTGAAGAAGAATTTTTTATTTCTCCATTTTGAGTGATCTTGACCTAAATAAATATCTAGGGCAGGTCTGCAATTAACTTCTTTCTAATTCCGGATCGCAACATTATACAAGAGAATCATCAATTGATATCAGTTTACTTGAGACCACGGCCGATGCAACTCGGCCGAAATGTCAAGCCTAAAAAAAATTAAACTGCCTTCAAAAAAAACACTGAAAAGTATAAAATAACTATCTTTTACTAATCAAAACTCAAGTACAATTAAAATAACTATAAATACGATACACATATGTATATAATTAAATTTGACAGTTACTGAAGTCGGTGCCAAGCCCACCAAACTAATTAACCGACTTCAAAAAAAGAAGGAGGTTCTCAATTCGTCTGTATGTTGTTTTTTTTATGTATGTTTGTTACCTCATGATTAATCTTAATCTTCTATTAAATAATCTTAATATTAATCTTCGAAGTCCAAGCTCCAATATCGGTGAAATTTAAATGGGACTACCTCTGAAGTATTACCTACCAAACGTAAAAAGAATTTTCGAAATCGGTTCATAAATGACGGCGTTATGAGGTAACAAACATACAAAAAAAAAACAACATACAGACGAATTGAGAACCTCCTTCTTTTTTTGAAGTTGGTTAAAAAACAATACGATGTTATTATTGCTACCGAAACATGGCTGGATTCACGATAACGAATTATTCACGGTTAATTATAATATTCGGTCTTTCCCTTTGAAATTGCCGTTTAGTATACAAAAAGTTAAAGTATTTTTTTATATATATTTTTTATTTCTCTTAATCAAAGTATGCACTCATGCTATCGATGCATCTCTGCCAGCGCAGTGGTAATTTTTTAATGCGCTTCTTGAAGAACTCAGGTGTACGGGAGGCAACAAACTCTTCAAAGGCATTATGTACCGCCTCTCGGGTATAGAACTTTTTTCCTGCCAAGAAATCCAAATTTTGGAAAAAGTAGAAGTCTGTCGGCGCAAGGTCTGGTGAGTACGGTGGATGATGCAAAAGTTCCAACCCTAGCTCTTGTAGCTTAGAGACCGTCTGTTGTGCCGTGTGAGGTCGAGAGTTGTCGTGCAGGAGTAGCGGGGACGAGTGATAAACCATGGCTGGCCGGAGATTTGCGAGCTTCTCCGTCATTGTGTCCAGTTCCTCACAGTACACAATTAACAGCGGTAACTCAGCAGTAGATTGAGTATCGTCAGCTTCCACTATCGTCTTTAATTCGTCGTTTTTGACTTCAATTTTCGGGCAATTACGGAGTTCATTTTTCAGATCAAAATTTCCATGTCGGAAGCGTTCACAGTTACAGTGTTTTGTTAGTGTAGTATAGTTAGTGTTGCTGTATAATAATTGTGAGTGCTGTATAATCTCATAAAAATGTTTCACATTGTTTAAAATTTTTAATACCCTAATTGGTGTAATTTCGTGACAATGCCGTTGAAGTATCTGTTAAATAAATAAATAAATAAATTAGTAATAAAAATAATGCACTGTTCTAAAACAATAAGTGTTTCACAACACGATTAGGTTTCAGAAAAATACGATTGTAATGAAACGTATATCGTAAATCAGATAATTGCCACTTGCGCGTCTAACAATAAGCTCAAGCTCTACACTGCCAACGCTTGTGGCAGACTGTTTATATCCCATCCACCGCGGCAGGATTATCTGTAAGTCATTTCTCGTGTTAGTAATACTACAGTAATACCGTAATACTTCTAGCATGGAGCATTCAACCTATAGAGTAGCAATGTCATTTACATTGTATGAAAACAAATTACGTCTATGGTAAACACTGTTACAATTACTGGCGTTCTATTTTATAGTTTGATTTTTTGCTGTTTTTGCCATAACACCGAATAGAGCAATAAGCCATTACATAAATATTTAAATATATGTCCAGTTTTGCGAGAATTGATACTTGTTAGTGTAAATAAACTGAGCAGTGGTGAATAAAATGGTCTGATATTTCATCTCTATAGGTTGAATGATCTGTGACTTCTAGGTAATTTCTGTTCGCAGCCAATGAGAACCACGTATAAATGAACACATGACTTTCCTACACACCTATTTGTCTTAACTGCTACGACAAACTAGTCACCTAATTCAACATTTATTTTATATTATAAATATGTTTACAAATATATTATATTACACTATTCAGATGGAAACGTAACACAATGAATTCGCAGACGGACCGCTGACGCCTCGCCGCCCGTCCTTTATGTTGCTCGACATTCACTCAAATGAAATTATGTTGGTTAGCGATTTTTTTCTGGATAGTGGGAAAAAAATATACCGTACATCCTACACCTACTTATCTCGACAGCTGTCAACACGCCAGCGAGGTCCGCTACTTCACAACTTCGTGTTCGTAGAGGGACGTACATTCCAGATAACTTTTTATAGAAAAAAGATGTTTATTTATTTATATTTAGTATTTAAGAAAGACCAATAGCCAAATCATTAAATATCGAGAGTTATTGAGCTAGAATCTCCAATCGGAGACGTCTAATTTTAGTTCAATTTAAACCCACTAATCGACAAGGCATTCACCGCAAAAAAGACCCCATGGTGGTGGATCCAGGATTTTGGTTTGGGAGAGGCTTGAACCCAATGAGGGTAGGGCGTTCCGGGACCATAAAATTTTTCATGAAGGGACTCAGATGCTTTTGGGGGGGGCTCAAGCCCCTTAGCCCCCCCCTAAATCCGCCAGTAACACTGTCGTTCTTCCATCGCACACTTTCTTTCTTCGCACCGCTCATTGTAGGCAGGGAGTTTATCTTTACACTTTGAAACGTAAATGGTCTCGAACTATTCGGTTTGAAAGAAGTTTACTCACTCGATCAATCGAGTTGTAGAATGAGCTCCCTGTCGAGGATTTTCCAAATGACTACAGCATGGAGTTCTTCAAAAAGGGCGTGAAGAAGTTCTCACAGGATCAGCAACGCGCAAATGATGTTTCTGGTGTCTATAGGCTACGGTAACCGCTGAGCATCAAGCGAGCCGTATGCTTGTTTGTCACCTTCATGGTATAAAAAAAAGTGAATGAAACTATATATCTGGGGAATCCGTTCTCGAGGAATGAAAGAGATTTGAATATGGAAAGAAGAGTAGATGGTAATAAATTTCACTGCGCTCTGTCCTCATTAGTAGGCAGGTGAATATCTATTTAAATCCTAAACCGGCCAAAAGGGCCATCCACAAAGCGATGTTGGTGCCGAAATAATTATCATGTAGTGAGTTCTATGTCCGAAATCGAGTGAAAGCAAAATAAATGCAGTGGAAATCCCAGAAAAATGCCGCGGTCGAAATCTCATCATTCTTTTCACACATTTTCGACAGGGTACGCAAGTGCTTTTGACACTTCTGTCAGTTAACACTCTGGCAGAGTATGGCACAAAGTGTTGCTCTGGTTATTTGATCTTCATAAGTCAGCCTTGATCTTCCTATGCTTCGGCTACCGCTCATTTTCGCTCAGATTATCTTGTAATACTCTGAATTACCATAAAAACTGCAAAATGTGTTTACTTTTAGTAATTTTGATGGTTTTGTGTATTTCACTATAGTGTTGTTTAAATAATTGAAACACTAAATGTTATTTACTTGCAAGTTGTACAGAAACAGACTACATGTATACATACAAACGTATTATGTAATAACTTGTAACGTATGGAAATCTTACATGCGAGTCAACTTGAACAATTGAGCAAATATTGAGAAATGGGATCACAGTGAGACGTTTGTTTATTAAATCAGGGTATCACCAAATATGTGTAACACATATTGGGTGTCCTCAACACGATTTTATGTAATCAATAGGTACATTCATTATTAATAAGGTAGACGCTGCCAGAACAGTAAGCATTAGCAAAGGGCCCACAAGGGGTCATTCATAAATTACGTCACGCGAATCTAAAATTATATTTATAAATGCTGTCATAGATTCCCAATCTTTTCTGGACCAACGCCTTTAGAAGAGAACAAAATTTTCAATACGTAACTCCCTAGTTCATTTTAATATATGAAATGTTAAGAAGATAATTTACATGGTTAGATAAAAAATTCACGAAAATTTTAAAAGTATTTTATTACACTAAAAAATAAATAGTAATGAAAAATCTTAAATAGAATCAATTTATTTTATTTTTTTATTTATTTCACCGCCACTCTCGATTGCCCCCCACCCATTTGCTTCTGAATTGGCTACCGCTTCTATGGAAGGCTCCAACGCCCGCTGAGGGCGGCGTCGCTCCTGTTGAGGATCTATGCTCATAGTATGATAGATATTTTATTTACAAAGAGAAATAATTATAAAACTTCTAATAACAACGTTTCGAAACCGATGAGGCAACTGAAGCAATTTATTTGGGATATACTCGTATATAATGGAGCTATAGAATTAATGATTTTATCTACAAATCTCAATATTTAAAATTGACGGTTTTTTCTATAAATTTGTTGCTTTTGATATAAGGCACATCTTCTTTAAAGTTATTGGTCTTTGTTATAAAAAAATGGTAAACTTCAAAATTAAGTTTTCACAATAAATTTTAGTTACAACCTCAATCACTGAAACTAATGTGGTGTAACGGGGATAATAAATGCTTGAGAGAAATTCAAGAGGACAAATGCAGACTAAGATTTAGATTGTTTCACATTGGGTAAAATTTTGCAAATTTTTTTGTAACTTTGTACAAACACGACGATATATTTTTAACACTTTTTTTTTATTAGGTCAGGTTAGGTCCTTTCACCACAACGCGCGAGCCGAGCGAGGGAAGCGAACGTGCCGCAGTAGCGGCCGGCGAAGCGCCAGATCGGAATCCGCTTTATACATGGAGGAGTATTGAAACAGGAGTCCGCACTCTAAAGAGATAGTAGAAGTCGAGAACTTTAATCTCGTATCATCTCTTTCTTGAGGATTATAATCCTCAATTTCTTTTCATCTTTTGCTGTTGGTAAATCATATTGCAATCTTATATGAGCTAGAGGTAATAGTTGATGTATTTCCGAGTTATTTCAGGAGCAGTGTCGAAATAGGAGTCCGCACTCTAAGAAGATAGTTGAAGTCGAGAAATGTAATCTTGAAACATCTCTATATCTGTACAAGAACATTGTTATTTATGTAGAAAGCGCGCATCAGCACTTTATGGCGCCTATATAATAACGTGTTTCAATTAATCAGTCAGTTCGAGATAAGGTTTTGTCTGGTACATAACAAAATAAATAAACAAGTTAACAAGAAGATCGATCTATCGTTTCCTAAAAGATTCATGATTCATGTAAAAGGAATCAAGACCTCTTACAGTATCCTTCTATCTCTTATCATCTTTTGCTGTTGGTATATGTATATATATAGCAATCTTATATTTATTTATTTAATACAGACTTGCCAACAGGTTTTACACCAGAAATAAAATTGTTTTATGTATACATAATTTCAACTAAATTTAGTGCAAACCCTATAACAGGCAAGCACATGTCAATACTTTACAGGAAGTGGACAATAGAACATGAATTGTACCTAAATACTTAATATTCTGGTGACGGTTTTATTAAATTATTAATACAATTTATTAAGGTAAGAAGGAACAATCTGTTAGATACTCCTTAACGATATATATGTCGGAAAAGACACGGGGCAATTCGTGCCCTTGCAACTCAGCCATAAGAAATAGGTACCTAATCTTACAAGAGGCGAACTACTCCATAAAATACAACGCCAAGACAAAGTCAATGTGCAAACAACCGAAAACTCCCCGCAACAACTATTACGTAGGTAATTGGAAATTTAATAATGGCAAACGATCCGTCGGAGAAATGCTATCGCACCGGCCGCTGTAGTCTAACTGACCCTCAGCGCCAGCCCCGACGTTCCGTTAGCGCGTCATCAGATGTCGCGCTTTGCCATAGTATAGTCAAATGAGTGCCTTTTATTATTTCCACCGACACGGCCTTCCTGACAACACGCACGTCCTCGTGCGTTCTTCATCTCATTCTCATTCGAAAAGAAATAAAACGAAATCTGCACGTCTCTGCAACAAACATCTCTTCATTCTATCACAGACACCCTAAACGTCTTCACAAACACCACAAACATCTTCACATGCACCCTAAACATCTTCACATTCGCCCTAAACATCTTCACATACAAGGTACGCAATCACAAACACCCCGAACACGCTAACACTCGCTACAGACCTGCGCCTTGCAGTCTGTCAACAAGATGCTACATAACGTATCTTCATCACGTCGTCACAAACTACGCGTATAGCACTCGCTACAGATTTGCGCCTCACACTGGGGACCAACGCGCATATAGCACGAGGCAACCGACAAGAAACTCAGTCAAGCATCACTCTTTCAACATCATTCCACAACAGGCCTACCAAAATGCGACGTTCAGGCCAGTGACTCCTTCGTAACCACAGAAGACGTAATTGTGCGGCGTATTGAGAATTGATTGGATAATAAACCCAACTGCCTACCTAATGTGTAACTAGTTTATTTGACCTACACCCCTAGTCTATACTTTACCTATCTATCTGTTCACGGGGTACCTAACCTACCTCCCTACACGCTTCTTCGTGCCAACGGAGTAAACCGACAGTGATGTCACGCAAGGACACCTTTGCCAAGGATGTCAGACAACCGAAAACGAATGACCGCTGCCACATACAACAACTATGTTCACGCGGCCGTCACATTAATTGACTCATTTTCACAAACTACATTATGAATCAGATTTTAACAATGAAGGTAACATAAAAAAGTCAATTCGATTATAAATTCTCGCTTAATTATCGCTCGCTACTACATAGCCATACAGACGTATCAGAAGACTTCATGTGCTCCCGTGAACATAACAAAATTCAACTGCAGTTTGAGGTTATTACAGGTTTGGCCTACCTGACGCACGTTGCAATAATTAATCGGAATGAGGAGAAAAAAAGGAGAAAGCGCAGTAAGCTTTTGGTAATCTTTAACAACTATTTACACAGACTTATCAATCATCAGTCATGAACACACACAGCAAAAATCAAGCCCCAGTTGCTGTCAGAAACGTAGTGACATGTTACCCAGGTCATCGTCACATTACCAGCCGCCCAACGCGCCCTGGGTAATAATTCGGAGCGCAGTTACGACTACGTTTAGTGTGTGTATCGGGGCGAAAGTAGCCATGGTATAACGTAACCTCCACCACTCTCATTAACATCGCACGAATCTAACTCTGTGAGAACTTTACCTCGTGACATTTTACGAAAACGTTCATGAGCGTAGATACTTGTAGATCCGAGTACTAGTGAAAGATTTCAAAACTTAACGGTAACCTTCAAGCAACTAACTTTAAATGGACTCGCGAATTGAATATTGTGTTAGATTTGATTACTCTCGTCGTTATTATTCAACACAAAACTATAGACTTTAAATTTAATTAATTTTGATTCATTGCTATCAAATCTAATGTAGCGTTCAGCGTTCTCTTCAATATTCGTTACCACGTGTTCCGTAGAATTCGCAACATGGGGTTCATTTCCTATCCGTACTTTGTTTGAAACACTTAGCTACTCTACTTTAAGAAGAATTCAAAAGCGCAAGCAATGTTTAAACCTGTTTCGCTCATAATGATAATAAGATTTTAGAGTTTTACGGTTATTAATTAGATTACACCTTCACAATCGTCGGGTACGACATGAAATAAAATTTTCACACCACTAACTTTAATTATCACCTCCCACGATATTTGCTCGGTACTATTACACTCTTGAATCACCAATGCCAGTAATACTAAAACTAGAATCAACACACAGAACATTGGGCGCTAAAATCAGAATAAAATGGCTACGACTCACCGGGCTGTAGTTTCAGTAGTTAACGTAATCCTTGCATCCCGCAAGCGTCCACGTGTCGATCAGTAGCCCAATTCTCCTTTTACAAAAGACCGTGGATGCGACGAGTAAGGGCGTTAACAATGTGGATAGGCTTTAGCATTTTGTTCACTCGCGCTTACACCTCAATCAGACTCATTGGTCCCGTAATCCCACTTCTGATGTCGGAAAAGACACGGGGCAATTCGTGCCCTTGCAACTCAGCCATAAGAAATAGGTACCTAATCTTACAAGAGGCGAACTACTCCATAAAATACAACGCTAAGACAAAGTCAATGTGCAAACGACCGAAAACTCCCCGCAACAACTATTACGTAGGTAATTAGAAATTTAATAATGGCAAACCATCCGTCGAAGAAATGCTATCGCACCGGCCGCCGTAGTCTAACTGACCCTCAGCGCCGGCCCCGACGTTCCGTTAGCGCGTCATCAGATGTCGCGCTTTGCCATAGTATAGTCAAATGAGTGCCTTTTATTATTTTCACCGACATATATATTAGTAGGTGTATTTCCGAGTACCTATATTCCGAACCATAGATAGCCATTGCCGTGCTAGCACTTGTTGATTGTGTTAATAATCGCATCTCCCTAAAATAAAATAAAAAAATGACAGTCTAAGCATCGAAATCATGCATAACACATTGAAAAAACATCAGTAATTTACTAATACATAATATGGCATGTGCTTGCGGCCGCCGCGGAGCGGCCGCGCGGTTGACATTTTCGTGTAATTGTTATAAGCGATAAGTGAATATAAACTCTATTCACTAAGCAACAATGTTTGCATTTCTGGGAATTAACTAGACAGATATGTAAATATATTTAGTGTTTTTTGCTCTATTTTGCGTCGCTCGCTTAGCGACCGCGCAGATACCGCGCACCGCGCGGCTACCGCGTTGTGTCGGCGCCAAGACATTCGTGTTGAATGACATTCGCGCCCTTACAGTTAATTCAAAACGCTACTACGCTGCCTACACATAATACATGACAAACATGTTTAACTTTTTTGCTTCATTTATTAGTACACACCTCTTTTACGTCATACACTTTATAAATGGCTCCAGACGCCATGTTCCGTACAACAATGGTGGGACACTTCAGCTAAGCTGACTCACCTGTACATATGACACACATTTATTATCAGATTAGCTGATTGGTCCCCATTTCGGCAGAAAACAGCACCCACACATCTACATTTTATTTCCATTTTACTTACCTTAGCAACGATTGTTGTACGAGACAAATAATCGAAGCCATGTTCATTCTGTTTGAAAAAGAATAAGCTCAACTATAGATCTCTCGGAAATTTATAAATAATAATAATATAATAATAATAATAAATTCTTTATTCACACATATATATAATAAGTTCAAGTAACTGCAATTTTTGAATCCTATACTGAAGTCGGAAACCCCATGGTCTCCCAAGGTACCGCTGAGCTGCATTATTACATTATGAATTATTTGAAACTGAATGTCCTTTTACAAATATCGTTAAAATAAATTACTTGGGACAGACAGGAGTATTGGCCTATTTTAAAAATAATTTTAGTTACAGAACAAAGAGAGCCACCGCCGTTTATACGGCTGCCTATTAACATAAAATATTATTATGTCTTGAACGTGTAATATCGTAAAATTATGTAAATGATATCGCTTTCACTTTATAGGTAGGTAACTACATATATTAAATGTTCCTAGGCTGTGTTATTTCGTTCTGTCCGTCAATCTATTTCCGTAACAAATTCAAATACATGCCCTTTGTCCGCCCTTGCGCCTTTTTCCATCCACGATTCCAATATAAACTAATTTTTCCTATACCGACCTCGAGGCAATTTCTGAAAAAAGATATGTTATCTTTATAAACAACAACAACAACAATCGATAACATGAACTAATATGCATTAGTCTAAACTTAGTCAATATATAATGGGATGAGGAATGGTTAAAGCATGAGCATATTTGGGACACAACAATACTCGCAATGGAACTAATATTTCAGGGCTTACATGTTTATTGGCCAATTAAGCCACGCGTTACGGCTTACGGCCCACTCGTCTTATCACAATAATTCTCTATTTCTTAACTGAACGCCTGCTCGGCGTCTAGCCCCGGAGATTAACGAGGCACAGCCAATAATTAACCATTATGATGTTTATTTGACCGTTACTTATCTATCGCAACGTTGTATAGCGCAGAATATTAGAAAACTAATATTTATTTTATTATTTAAAAAAGGCAGAATAAAAATAATTAACCATCAGAAGAAACCGGGTCTATGTTACATTATAACGTGTACTTTAGTATATTTTAAAGCTAACACTTTAAGCCTTTTATTCCTGCGTTTCGACAGGATTTCACCGATCCTGGTCACGGGCCGACTAATAATAAGGATGAGCGTCGTCTTCGTAGTGTGCAGTTTCTGGCAACTTTCCACACTCATTCGTCACATTTTTTTTTATTATTAAATAACACACATTCACACAGTTGCGTTCCGCGAATGTCAATATTTATATGTGGTTTTCACCATCATTTAGATCTTTCTGCAAGAAGGGCTTATCGTAATAAGAGCTAGCTAAAATGACATACATGTTCAAGCTATCTCCACACCAAATTTTATCAAAATTACAGCGGTACAACGATTTAATCGTGGAAATGTAACTGGCAGATCCGCAGACACTTGCGTTTATAATATTACTATTGATACCTAGTATGGAGCAAGTGCGGAGTCCTAGGCTACCACTACCATACTCGCCAACCCTGACGCTAAACAGCAGTGCTCGCACTATTGTGTTCGGATGTGGAGGGTCTTACCTTAAATGTTACTGAGTTCGGTCGGTAACATTTCTGTCACAAGAGCCACAACATTTGATCTAAGTCATGCCGTCAAAGCATTTGCAACCTGAACAGCTTTCTCAGTCGTACTTCTACGTCCTAACAGTGATACTGTAAATATCTATGGGCCACAATTCACATTCAATTAGATGGGTTTGCTCGTTTTTTTTTCATGATATAAAAAATATAAACTTTCCAAGAACTTTTCTCTGTAGATATTTTAAATGATAGAGAAATGCATTGAATTCCACTTAGAAGTTTAGAAGTTAGGAATACACAGACAAACGCAGAACGTAACTTTGTTTTATACTAAAAAAAAAAAAAAAGTCAAATCAATTTATTCAAGTAAACCCAAATGCAAGGTATTTTTGAACGTCAAATCTACTTTAGTTCGGTTCAAAAATGAAACCTGAATACTGAAAAGAACCGACAAGAAACTCAGTCAGGTATCATTTTTTCAAAAATGTTTGCTATTTTGATAAGCACTAAGAAACACTCTATTGATATATTTCTCAATGCACTATTGCTTTTGCTCATGGAGCACTTAACCTATAGAGCCGAAATATCAGACCGTCCTATTCACCACTGCTTAGGATTTTGACACAAATAAATATCAACTCTTGCTCGCATTAAATCGACGAATCGAAAATTTTGACGGCAGAGTTTTTCTTAGTGATTACAATATGTATGAAAGTGATATTTGGTAGCCTGATTCTTCATTTCGTTTTGTTTTTTAATTTTTTTTGGTTGGTTTTTTTATGTTTTGCGTTCTAGATACCAATATGTGTATGATAAATATGTATGTTACCACGTAACAGCTCTGTCGAACTACACATAAATCAGTGCGGCGGCGCGAGTACTGCTAGCACGCAAATCCCTGCGCGGTGTTGTCGTCGCCGGAATCCGGCTGATCCCGCGGTCCGCCGCTCCCGCCGCCGACCCGCTCCCCCGAAGGGGATGCGATGTGGCGTCTTATAAATAATTCAAGACGATTACATTCCTCGGATGCCAACATCAATTTATTTATTTAATATTATTTGGTATTATTCGAAAACGATTAGTTTTTACTACTCTAGCGACCCACGCCGACTTCGCACAGGGACTTAATTACGAAATAACGATATTTCTGTAATGCGCGTAGTGAGTCTAAGTTATAATAAAGTACTTCGTTGTCGCATCCATATAAGTCCGTAAACACAGGACATAAATGTAGTATTATTAGTTTGTGGATGTAAATACACAAAGCTGTCGAGTGCAAAAGTATGTACTTTGTGGTCGAAAGTTAAAAAAATTCCTACGTACATACCTACTACTAAGTAATACTAAGTACCTACTTCATGCTAAAGTCAAATCAATTCATTCAAATAAACCCAATTGCAAGGTGTATTTGAACATCTAATCTACTTTTGTTTGGTTCGGAAAGAAATACTTCAACTGAGAAGTCAATAATTCAACTGAGAAGAACTGACAATAAAAGTTAAATAGATATATTAAAATACAATATTCATAAAGCCAGTAAATGCATGTGTAGAGAAAATTGTTTCCAGGTATGGCTTTCTCTTCGATGAAATCGTTTATCTGTTGTATGTTTTTCCAATCAGTTAAATTTTTTAAACAACTAGTTTCAATTTATTTTTCGTTGAGTGAATACATAAGAAACCTTATTAAATCCACGGAGTTCAATGTTGGATCCACCCATCTCTGCTGATGGGTCGCTGTACTCCGCGAGACGTGCTTTGGTACAACGCAAAAGGTGGTTCCGGTGCGTTACAAACGAGTTCCTGGAGCCCCTCGACGAACGCTAAGGATAACCACTGCGGAAGTTACAATGGGTCCTATTATTTGGTATTGAAACCAGAAACAGGTCAAGTGTAAGTCGTGCTTGCAATTAGTGTTGCCTTGTGTCAGTTTTTAGTTGTAATCAGCCACCAACCACTAAACAAATTTTATTGTATAGGTTTCTTTTATTTAAAAAAAATACTGCTAACCGCAAAAAAACTTGACATGAAGTTTTTATTTTCATTGCATATAAAACAAAATACATGTAATCAGGTATAATCCAATCTTATGAATTTTTCCTCTTTATACGTACACGACTAAGAACAAGTGTGGTTCACGTGTACTTTTTTTTGTACAATTCTCCCTTGAAAGGTAAGGCAAAGGGATCTATGCCCATAACAGCCAATGTCTTCAGTAATAAAATGATATATTCTTCATTACATTTTATTAGTGTCAACTTAATAGATTTTATTATTTCTTGGAGTTTCAGGCGACAAATATATTGAGGCAGTCTTTCTAATAGGATCCGAGGCGGACTAAGCCACTAAAAAAATCTCAACATCACGTTCCTAAATAAGCACTTACTTCAACAATTCCACGAATTGCACAACAGCGTAGACACTTGGGACGCAAAACTACGTCACTTTTACATCATAAAATCCACTAGAAACAATTTACGAATAATTAAAATAAATCGCCCAACAGCTCTCCATAAAATCCCGTCAAAAACTCCCATTCACGTGTATGTGTGTATGTAATGTGTATCTATGGAACGAATATGATTGAGAATGATAAAAAGCATGGTGTTTGGTGGGATGGCGAGGTGCAAGAGTCTGTGTACAAGAAGAAGAAACCATGGCGAGACTACCTTGCTGTGAAAAATAGCTGTAGTGTGAAGGATTTGATGAATGAGAGTTTAAGCTGCAGAAAGCAGAAACGAAGGTGCTATTAAAAGAGAAGTGTGAAAAGTGTAGGGTCTTAGACGAAAACAAGATGTCGGACAACTTCGAGGAAAATTCAAATTATTTTGGAAAGAATTACGTAAGTCGGAAACTTTTCTACGCTTTCATGGATCTTGGAAAAGCATTCGATAGAGTAGTGCGAAAGAAATGTGGAGTCTTCTGCCTGAATATGGCGTGGAGGGCTTCTTACTGCAGGCTGTGAGGTAATTATATCGAGGCCACAGAGCCTGTGTAAGAATAATTAGTTACTTGTCGCCCTAATTCGAAGTCTATTCAGGCGTCCGATAGGGCGGCGTGATGTCTGCCTGACTATTTGTGCTATATTTAGACAGTTGCCTTCAGACATTGAAAGGTCGTATGAATGGTATAACATGTGATGACACAGTGGTAAACTGCCTTTTGTACGCTGAAGTTGCTGTGCTCATAGCACCATCAGAAGCAGAGTTTCAAAGACTGGTTACGTGCATGAAAGAAGACTGTGAAGTGTAAGAATTGAATATGAATGTGAACAAAACTAAGGTTCTGGTGTTTGAAAGGGAAGATGTACAGACAAAGTGTGCAATGTGGGTAAATAGAAAATCTTTAGAACTAGTGAACGAAATTATATATCTGGGGAGTGCGTTTTTGAGGGACGGAAGACGTGAAGTTGAATGTGGAGAGAAGAATAGCAGCTGGCGATAAAGAGAACGGTGCTCTGTCCGCATTAATAGGCAGTGTGAATATATCTAACTCAGCCAAAATGGCCATACACAATGCGGTGTTAATTCCAACTCAACTTCGGTAGTCAGGCCCGGACATACCCGAAATCGAGCGAAAGTAAGATAACTGCAGTAGAAATGCGATCTATTAGAAATATGTGCGGTGTTATTATAAAAATGAAGAAAGGAATGTTAAGATGGTTCCGGCACATAGAAAGAATGAATATTCAAAGACTGACGAAGAAAATCTACAGATCGAAAGCGAGTGGTAAAAGAAGCCAAGGAAGACCAAGGCTGACTTATGAAGACCAAATAGCTAAAGTATTAGCCGACGAAAAACTCAAAAGCAATCACATACCTAGGCAAAAACGTGTGAGGGGAATGATGAGCTTTGAGGAAGCGAAAGAACTATGTAAGGACCGCAACGCTTGGTGCTCCGTCCTCTCTGACTATCCCGTTGAGGATACAGCGTGAAGATATGTAAGTATATATAAAACTGAGACATTAATATTATTGCGTTTTGTATTTTGTATACTAAACCGATTGCAAACTAAAAAGAAAATATTCAGACATACTTACGGATATATTTAAATTTCTTGAAATTTCACTGTTATTATGACCATTTCTATGTAATGCTACAATTTCTGTCCTTTCAGCTAAAGATATATACAACAGTTAAAAGGTAAATTACAACAGTTTTTTTTTAGTGCGGTTCTCTCTTAGGAGGGAAGGTAAAGGGTTATTTCTGTGCCCATATAACCAATGTCTTCAGTAGTAAATAGATAAATTCTTCATAGAGATAATAATAGAGATTAAAATATTATGCACCTTTACTTATGCCTTTTGATTGGATGCTAATCAGGCAATCACGTTAATACTTGCAAAATTACCAATATCAGCCTGCAGGACTAAGTAAAATTTTCATTTGTTAGAACATACTTTCAAAAATGCTTAACCACTTTCTTGGCGGAGTGTGCATACATACCATATGAGGGGTATAGAATCAAATATAGCTAAATCCACTTTTGGTAATTTTTCACAAATTAAAAAAAACATTTATTTTTATTGTAAGCTGGCAACATTGTACGAAGAAAAATCCAAAATACGTAAAGTAGGAATTCCAGCTCTATGCACAGCACACTCAAAGGCTACATTAACAGGTTATTTTTTTATTCAATTAATTAAAATGCACTTAGCTGTATTTGTTACCAACTTTTGGATTTAGCTGCGTTTGATAGTAATAAAAATGGATATAGCTGGCTTTGTTTTCAACAATAAACTGATCACGTGACAAAATTAGTGATGTACTGTCTATGCGTAATTATAGAAAGAGTTTTGAGTTATTGAGTTTATCATTTAAAAACAGTTGAACATTATAATATTTCTAGGTAAAATAATAAAAATATCAATTTAAAAAAAATTACTTTTTTATTCATTGAAAACTGCAATGTATTAATATTAGTCTATTATTATTATAATATTAGAATATCAAGCAAAATTATCTCTAAACTTAAACCCTTAAATCCCAATCTTCGTCTCTTATCTGGCATTCGCCTTCTTCTTCATTATCTTCATCATCATCATCATCAAATATTGGAATATTGAACACGTTTGTGTAATATTGCAATTGTTGCAGTTCTGTCCAATTTTTGCCAAAATGTTTTGTTAAGAGCTGCTTAACATCCCGGAGTTTTAGGCTTTTAACCGCCACACCTTTTGCAACTGCAGATGGCTGTAACATATCGGCATTCTTTCCAGGTTTGCAAAGGCTCTTTGATATTCCCGTGTCTGAATTATAAAAAAGCTCTCCACGTATTAAAACATTTGCTTGTGTTTTGGATCTCTTGATAATAAATCGTTTGCACTGTGATATTTTAAAATGAAACTGTGCAGTAGTTTTAAAAATTTCCTGTACGCACTTTTTCCAGTTATATATAGGTACGTTTTTAAGTTCTGTAATATGTGGCATATTTGCCAATAATGGCAATGTACTCCGAAGGCGACGTTATTACTTCGTTTTTCCGGATTTCTTTTTCGATATTCCCAAAAACTATCAGCGGGCATGTATGAATGCCCGGTAACTGGAAATACTAATTCAATTTTCTTTATTGACGTGTTATCCAAAATCCATCGACAACACATAGCTAACATTGAACTATTTTTGTTTTGACCTCCACATCCGTCAGCCACTAGACGAACATGAGTGACATTTGTCAAGTCGCTTTTGTTTAATCTGTCATAAACGGCGGATGCTATTTCATTCGCACTTTTTGCAAATTCATCCTCGGTCCATATATAGCAAAACGACGTACTTTTATTTAACGGATCTTTAGATGATCCCCGAATTACTGCAAAATTATACAGATAAAGTTGTCTACTATAGTAAGAGCTTTGATCCGGAACTTTAGGCAAGACTAGGTTTTTCTGGCAATCAAAAGAAAACGTTGCCATTACTTCCTTCTTTTCTCTCAGTAGGTTAAAGAATGCTCGTGCCTTAAGTATATGTATTCTTTTTTTAGCATGAGCTGCACTTTTACCGATGGATCTTTTTCAGTTTTAAGTTTCTCACTCAGTACAATGCATTTAGAACAAACATCTGTTCTTGGGTTTCCGAACCCGAGGTTGAACTCTGTGTTGAAGATTAACCTGAAATACGACGATTTTACAGCACTGTCGGGGTTTCGGGTCTCATAGATGTTGTATAACGTGTTGATATTGAGCTCGCTGGGAAGATATTTACGCTGTTGCGTCGAACTACGGCAATAATGTGATTCGACACATTTCAAGGATTTTATAAATTCACGCACCGATCGCCTTTTAGCGGCATACTTCTGCTTCTTATGGTCGCCACCCCTTTTTTCGTTAGGAAGTTTTCCTGTAGTAAAGAAATTCCGCATCACGTACTGCACACGATATTTTTTTATACCAAGTGTGTTTAAAAATACTCGTTGACAAACTGGCACAAATTGTTTTTTGGCATATATAGCATACTTGATGCAATATTCTCTACCTTTCCTGACATTTTTGGTAGGCCGTCTACGGCGTATTTTTTCAGCTGTACAGCATTTTAATATTATTGCATCCTGATTATTCTTTATTGGAGTTGCGTAGAAGATATTATGGAATTTCTGTAGATCTCGTACTTTTAATTTCTTGCATTGATATGATTTGGTGTCGTGGTTACATGTAATTGGTTCCGGTAAACTCTGCGCCGAGTACCTGTAAAAAATTTTTTCGAGTCAATAATCTAGTATTCAGATTCACATATTTCAATCTAAGTTTCTTTATGACCCAGGTCCAGGTAAGTAGGAATGTAGCGAAATTCCTATAGATATTGTTCATACATAGGTACAAATCTTTGACGGACGTAGGAAGGAATGGAATCCTTACCGATATAATGTACATAAGATCACAATAATACAATTTATTATTTGGACGTAAAAAATAACGTAATACTCGAACTAAATAAAGAAGTAATGCTCAAACTAAAGTGATTTATTCAAATTTCTAAATTGTTACATTTGTTCACTACTCCACGGTTAGAGATCGAATGCCCTAATAATCCATAAAAAGAATACAATAGCTTTTAAGGTTTACAGACAATGGCAAGGCGCGTCCCGCCAAAACATATTGCAATGTTGCCAACAGTATTAATTACAATGTTGCAATAAGTATTAATTACAGTGTTGTTAGTTTACATTATTGGAAATATGTAATAAACAATATGCAAATCAGTTACAATGCTTACAGCTCGGCCATCCTTCGAAAGGTGAGTCCTCTCACAAAGAAGAGTAAAGAAAATTATACAATAGATAACAACAAAATTAAATAACACATAATTAATGAAATGGTTTCGTTAATTTTAAATGCTCCTTTTTTTTTTTTTACAGTATATGAACAAAATGGAAAAGAGAAAAAAAAAATCCTAATTTTCACATCGAAATTAATCAGTTAAATCTTATAGAATAATATTTTGTACCATTGCTTTCCATAGTCTGTTATGATCTACAGTTATCTATGCGTCATAGTCTATTTGTTTCATTCGCACTAACTGCTCATAACCTATGCTCTACAATGCATCCATGAATAATTATGTTTTCCAATTCTAAATCAATATATAAATTAGTAATCGTGTCTGTTTACCATGATCTGCGATTATCTATGCATTCCGTACTTTAACTATTTACAGTTCGCACTAATCGCTCACGGTCAACTAAAATGGCTATCGTTAGAGGAGTAGTCTGTTATGATCGTAACCATCTGTGCGATGCGATGCCATTTGGTATCATTCACATTCTGCACTGGTCACGCATAACCTACACCACTATCACATTCTTGTGTAATCTGCGTAGTCTGTTATGATCTACTATCATCTATGCGCTTATCTTAATCAAATGTTTTTCGACGCGCACTGATAGCTCATAACCTACACTCACACGACAATATAGAATCAATAGATATTAAATAAGGATAAATTTCATGCACACCTACAATTATCAGCTTACGACTATCATTCTATTCCTCGCGGTCACTATTGTCATTTTCGCTATCGTCACTAGCGAATCCCTTAAAACTAAGCCAAGGATGTATCTTATCCTGTGCTATCACATTCTCATAACGCTTGTTTCCTTTCTTTACTAGAGGAGTATCTTCCACCAGGTAGCGATCGTTAGGCAATATCTTTTTTATACGGTAAGGTCCATGAAATTTGGCTACTAGTTTTTTTGAGTGACCTGCGTGGTCTTTATCTATCACTGTCCTTTCGATCCTAACGAGATCCCCTACTCTATACGTTGTCGCGAGTTTTCTGTGCTTGTCGAATTCTTTCTTTGAAGCCTCTTGTTGTTTTCTAATATTGCTGCCTGCCTGCGACCTTAATCTCATCAACCCTCTTTCATCTACCGTGTTTATTGTTTCATTAATTACTTTTTCGAGTATGTTTTCAGACGCATTTGTCAATTTACGACCAAATAATAGCTCTGATGGTATTTTCCCTGTAGCTTTATTCATGGTGGTATTCATTCCCAGCTGTATGGTACCTACATGTTCGTCCCAGGTACTATCACTCTCGCCGTGACATTTGGCACTCAATGCATCAACAATGGTACGATTATACCGTTCCACCTGACCGTTAGCTCTAGGAGTGGCGACCGCGTTTAATATATGTTTGATTCCTAAATTATTTGCGAATGATTTAAACTTTGTGCTAGTAAAACATGTGCCCTGGTCAGTTATTAAGCGAGTCGGTGTACCAAAGTAACTGAAATGATCTTTAAATGCCCTTATGGCCGTTATGCTCTTTGTATCTCTAACAGCTCTTATGTTTATAAATTTCGTAAATGCGTCTATGATTACCAAGATGTAAGTATTGCCTCTCCTAGAGCGAACGAATGGTCCCAAGTGATCCGCATGCAGTGTATGAAACGGGATTTCTGTTTTCTGAATTGGATGCAGCATTCCTTCTTTAGGGCCTCCCGGTGCTTTATGGTGTGCGCATTGTAAACACGATTTTACATATTTTTTTATAAAACGTCGCATCTTGGGGAACCAAAAACTGCTCTGGATGCGACTTAGGGTCTTTTCATACCCAAAATGTCCTACGTCATCATGGTTCATGCGTAATATTTGCCACCTAACTGGCCTTGGTACTACCCATCTAATTCCATTTTCAACAATTCGATACACATAATTTCCTTTCAATTGGTAATTCTTGTAGACGTCGGAGACGGTTTTTGTATTCTCGTCTTGTAGTATTTCTTTGATTCTTTTCACTTCTTCATCATCATTTTGAACAGTTGCTATCCAATCTTTCATATCAATTAGCAGTATGTCTACTACATGTGTGTCGTCTTCCGGAGTGGGCTCAGTCACAGGACAGCGACTGAGTGCGTCGACGTGGGCCATTTTTGTCCCTGCTCTGTACTCTATTTCACAGTCGTATTCCTGTAACTGCACCCACCAACAGGCTATTCGTGGAATAAGGTCCCTTTTTGTGAGCGTAGTACGTAGTGCACTACAGTCGGTAATTATTTTAAATTTAATACCTAAAAGGTATACACGGAACCGACTTAGCGAGGATATCACAGCGAGTGTTTCAAGCTCAAAAGAGTGTAACTTCTGTTCTTCCTCCGTAGTCTTCCGACTGTAATATGCCACTGGTCTAAGTAATCCGTCGCTACCGCGTTGCATAAGGATACCAGCGACACCGTATTTTGATGCGTCAGTGTGCAGTTCGGTCTCTAAATTTTTATCGTATAAAGCTAATATAGGTCTATTGACCAGCTTCTGCTTTAAAACTTCAAATGCCTGAGTCTGTTCATCTGTCCATCTCCATTCGAACTTAACTTTTAAAAGATCGGTGAGTGGTCGAGCTATAGATGCAAAGTCCTTCACGAAACGTCTAAAAAAACTTGTGAGGCCAAGGAACCGTCTCACCTCATGAACATTTTTGGGTTGGGGAAAATTTGAGATGGCTGTAGTTTTCCTAGATCCCGGACGTATACCATCTCCGTTAACTTGAAAACCTAAAAAGTCTATATCTTCATAAAAGAAATGGCACTTGTTTAATTTTAATGTGAGACCAGCTTCACGAAGAAGCTCTAAAACTTCCTTTAAACGACTAAGACCGTCTGCAAAAGAGCGTGCTGGTATTAATACATCGTCCATGTAGACCAACACGTACTTCAGTTTTGATTTAGTAAGTATTTTGTTCATGGCTCGTTGGAATACAGATGGGGCGTTTGCTAAACCGAAAGGCATGCGTTTAAACTGATATTGACCGTCCGGCGTAACAAACGAGGTCTTATCCTGTGAGCTGTCCGAGATCGGTATCTGGTAATAACCAGATGCTAAGTCTAACGTGATAAACAATGAATTCCCAGCCAACATATCAAGTTGATCGTCGATTAATGGTAAAGGATAATGTTCCTTACGTGTTTTATTGTTCAGAGCACGATAGTCTATGCAAAGTCTTTGCTCACCCGTTTTTTTCTTTACTAATAAGATTGGACTGGCGTAAGAAGAGTTGGATTCGCATACTATATCGGCGTCTATCATTTCCTGTACCATTGAACGAACTTGTTCACGCTCCGAATAGGCAAGTCTATAGGGCCTGTACACTACTGGCTTATTGTCCGTCAACTCGATGTCCATCTGCACTACATTCGTAAGCCCCAAATTCTTCAAACTATTTGAAAAACAAGACTCGTATTCCTTCAAGACTGTCTTCAATTGGAGCAACTCATAATCTGTTAGTTGCTTGCCATAGTTAAGACTAGTTTCAGTATTAGGATCATCAAAGTCTAAGATATTCACTCGTAAGGAGGTTTTAGTGCGCAATGCTCGCGTAACTAATGCACCCGCGTGTAACTGGACAATATTCTCCGAAACGTTTTGTATAAGTAAAGCTCCCTTTCCATTCTCTATGCTATATTCACCAGGTAATAAATAGAATTCATTTTTAGGCTTAGCACGCAAAGTTCCGTTTACATATATGCAACCGGAATAACTCTCATCACAGTTAATAGGAATAATAGCCATTTTGCTAGGAGAAATCTGTACGTCATTTTGTGAGGTAACATCTAGTTTTATATCAATATTACGTTCAAAATGCAGAGAGTCGGAAGTTTTTGTTATAGTAATTCCGGGTTTTTCCGTGAATGTATGTCCAATAAGAACAGGATATTTGATAACGTTATCGTCTACTATAATGACGTTCACACAATCTACTATACCCTGAATTTCCATTTTGACATTAGTGACCCCTAAAGGTATGACTATGTTGTTCCCTATCCCCCGCAACAATGGTAGTTCACCTTGAGTCCAAGTAATTCCTAGTTTGCAAGCGTCAGTACGACGCACAAGTGTACATTGACTTCCTAAATCTATATAGCCATCTATTAATTTGTCATTAATTTTTAATACGGTTTTATATTTATCATCACTACCATTATTTAAATTTAATTGCATAACATTTTTCTCATTAAAATTTTCCCTCTTAGTATTTGATTCATTAGGTAACTTAGGGCAGTTCACATTTGAATGGCCCAAGCGATTACACAGAGTACATCTTGTTATCTTTTTAGTGCATTTAAAACTGTAATGTCCAGGTTCATTACAATTAAAACAAGTCACGGGAGTGACAGACTGAGGTTTAAATATTTTCTGTGTACCCGCCTGACCATTATTATTAGTAGTAGAAGCATTAAGTTTTCTATCAGTGTTCTTAGATCTATCGTATTCTCGAGATTGCTGTTTAATAGATTGAAAGTATTCTAAGACCTGTTCTGGCTCCTGGCACTTTGTAGCCTTTCCTCCTAACCTTAAGGATCGATCGTCGATTCCATATAATAAGCAATCTACGGCACGTTTTCCCTTTATGTCGCAGCGATTCAATAAGTTTATCTTTTCATAATAATAGAGTTCTAGCGACTCATTGAACCTCGCTCTCTTTGATAACATTTCCGTCAGCAATTCAGCGTAATCGTCGCTGTTCGGAAAAGAGTCCAGTAACTTGTTTTTCCATTCAGGCCAGGAGAACGACATAGTCGGCAACGCTTGGTACCATGTACGTGCAACACCAGCTAATTTAGGCAAGGCGTAATGAATAATTTGGTCATCACCCCATTTATATAACTTTGCACACTCTTCTACTTTATTGAGCCAGATATGTATCGTTTGCCCCTTGATCATAGGGTCAAATTCAGGAATAACGTTGCCTAAAACTGGAAATTTATTACCTTCAGAACGACTATTAGCCAAAGACTTCACTAAATCGGTTAGCAAATGCAATGTAGACAGAGAATCATTGCATTGACCACTTACTTGTTTGCGAGTGTCAAATTTACCCACGTGGTTGTCATTGTCCGAAGTTTCGTAGTTCTCGTTCCGTCGGCTCCGACACCGTATGCTACGCCGTCGAGAACGACGTTGACGACGCTCCCGGGATCGACTTCTCCGCTCCTCACTGCCTGGCGAAGCTCGTTGGTCGCTGTGGCTTCTGCTGTGTTGGCGCCGACGATGATACGATGATTGACGGCGCTCGCGAGATAGACTACTTTGCTCTTTCCTGCCTGTCGTAGCTAGTCGACGGCTGCGGCTCCTGGAGTATCGGCGTCGGTGATGATACGGTGATCGCTCTCGCGATCTACTCCTTTGTTCTTCTTCTTTCCTTGCATTACTCACGCTATAGTCATCAGGGCACCTCGGATGTGGAAGATCTGGTGTGTGTGTGCGAATACTATGCCTACGTTTCTTTTCGGTTGTGCGATGGTTTTTCGAATTAGTTCGACTCTTTGTTCTATTGTTGTCGTGGCTCCTTTTACGTGCGCGAGGTTGTCGCACATTTTCGATACAAACTTTTCTAGCAATGTCACGTTCCATACTTTCACTTTAAAAAAAATTTTGGTTTTGTCAAAACAGCACTGATAATGAGCGAAATCAGTTGTGAGCTTTGTGTTATCCCACTTCTGAGATAAAGAAGTAATGCTCAAACTAAAGTGATTTATTCAAATTTCTAAATTGTTACATTTGTTCACTACTCCACGGTTAGAGATCGAATGCCCTAATAATCCATAAAAAGAATACAATAGCTTTTAAGGTTTACAGACAATGGCAAGGCGCGTCCCGCCAAAACATATTGCAATGTTGCCAACAGTATTAATTACAATGTTGCAATAAGTATTAATTACAGTGTTGTTAGTTTACATTATTGGAAATATGTAATAAACAATATGCAAATCAGTTACAATGCTTACATAAACATGTAAAATTTATGACGGAATATCAGTAAACATTGCATTTATGCAGATAAGATGTATAGATTTACTAGCTTAGATACTTATCTTGGCCAATTCGTAATAAAATCTTTGAAAATATCGATAACAGTAATATTAGAGTATTAAAGTACATCACTAACCTTTCCTTTTTCGCCAAATTCGCCTTCCATTTTTCTGGACATTTTGAACGTTTCCTGGACTTCCCCGGTAAAGCTTCTGTTACCGGTACCTCCATTACACCTCGAACTAACTTTTTGACAATGTTTTACTCAACAAACACTCCAAAAACTCAAAGTTTTCTAAATAAATTAAAGAACGCGTGCGAACTCAACAGTATGCAAACGGCCATATTGAATAAGAGACAACGAAACTCTCTGGTTGGTCCATTGCAGTTTTAGCTGTGTTTGATTCTCATAAAGCGGGATATAGCTACCTTTGTTACTAACTTGATTTTTTTAATGATATTTTGAGAAAGATTTAGCTGGTTTTGGTGCCAAACGATTGCTGAAACTGGTAGCATTTTGCCTGACGCGTAAAATTGTATACTACGTAGCTCAAAAACCACCAAAAGTGGATTTAGCTGAGTTTGATTTTATACCCCTCATATTACGTACGTTACACACCCACATAAACAGTGAAGTGCATTATTTTTCTCCATTCGCCGTAGTTGATTTGTTTAAAAGAACTATATTTTATGATATTTTATGTTAAAATGCTTCAGAAACCTCACTAAAGGATCAAAATAGTATGACACATGAAAAAATCATAAGGTCTCTGTTTTCAAAATGTGGTTACATAACTCCTTTTCTTTGTCAGTTATTTTGAAATTTATTGGACTGCTAGATTTGATTCCATTCACTTAATTCTAGTAGCGAATAGCTACCAAATTCCAATTCCTCTTCGTACGGTTTCATTTCTATAACTCTTGTCATCCGTTCGGTATCACTACCATTTTAACGAGAAAAGTTTTTAGCGATACCTGCAAGGAATTTTAATTCATTTTGAATAGTTTTATAAATCTCGATTTTATTTTTAAAAATTGCCAAAACCTGAGTTACAACATTGCTCTTTATAAGAGTATTGTATATTTAGGGAATACTAAAATGAACAACCAATCAAACAAACAAGCATACTTATACTGGATTTTTTTTATTCCTAGAGATATCATGAAATATCTTTAGTTTAACTAAACTCCTAAAGTATTCAGCTTGATGTCAAAATTTCCACCAAAGACACAATTTTCAATTAAAAGGGCCGCTAATTAATCGGAGTTCACCGAACGAAAAAGCTTGAAAGGCTATCGATCTCTAATATCTTGCAAAGTTAAAGAGATTAGAGGCTGTAACCACAATCTAAGTTTGTTCAATTTATTTCTTACACTGTGCCGTAACCATTCTATTATTTTATTATATCTGACGGTTATATATTAACCGCTCCAGTTTAGCTCTAAAACATGGGAATGTTCTTTAGAAAAATTTACTAGGGCTTTCCAAAGGTATACGTTAAAGGAATTGTCATTTATCCCACCAGTAGATGTGTATCTGGATTTCAGTCTAGATGTAGCAAGGAAGTTACATGGATGTAGCTCCATGAAACTGAATGTAGGTACATACATTGTTGCAAGCAAAAATTCTCTTTGATCTTGGTCTTCTTCTTTTTCATATAATTTTATTTTATTTTATTTGGGTAGTTTACAGCCAATACACATAAAGTAACTTATACGGTTAAACAAACGCCAATAACAAACTACCACAGATGTGTAAAAAATAATTTGTATCCAATTGACGTATCGTCCTAAAATACTTAATGAATGCATAATTATGTAGCATTCACAGACATTAGTAACAGTTGAGAAAATCCAAAAATAATAATCAATATAAAGTAAATGAAAAGATAGCTGGGAATTTCGGACAACACATCACTTCCATGATATCGTGATTGAGAACATATATCTAAATTATTTATAAAACGAGAACGCTCACTGACTGACACTTTTTACAGTTGTCGAGATACTCAGTTTATCTGTCAAAATTTTCTTGATAGATTTAGTACTGCTCGCAAATAAATCAAATTGAGAATCGCTATTTAAATTATTAATACTTCTAGAAGCTCGCAATAGGAAGCTATTTTTGCAGTATTCAGTATGGTTGGAAGAAACGCAGAGCAGATTATTTTTACGTAACACTTTCTTAGGTGTATTTAGCACAATCTTACTGAGGAGCTCCGGACAGTCAATATTACCCTGTGCAATGTTTATAAAGAGACAAATATCCGCTATGTGTCTACGATTATGCAGTGGTACCAGGTGAAGACCAGAACATAAGTTTGGGTAATCATTACCGTCAAGTCTAAATTTGTAGCATAAGAATTTGATAAATTTCTTTTGTATACCCTCGATACTGTTGCAATGGACTGCATAATGCTGATTCCATACTTGAGATGCATACTCCAGGTGACTTCGAACATATGTACAGTACAGTACCTTTATGGTTTTCATTTTCTTGAAGTGCACCGCAATGCGCTTAATAAATCCAAGAGCTTTGTAAGCTTTATCGACAATGCACTCCACATGTCGAACAAAAGAAAGATGAGAGTCGTGAATGACACCCAAATCTTTCATTTGTGATGAACAAGTCAAAATTGGATTTTTAAATTGTAGTTAAATAGGAACAGGGTGCGTTAACGTGAAAATCGCATGACGGAACATTTAGATACATTTAGATCAATTTTTTATTAAGCTACAATATGCATCCAATCTCCTTAAGTCATCCTGCAACAGTAGGGCATCAGTTTTATTATTCGCTACTCTAAAAATCTTCATATCGTCTGCATAAAGTAAAAAATTACTATTTGCAAATACGGAATCAATGTCATTAACAAAGATAATAAACAGTAATGGGCCCAAGAGAGATCCTTGTGGTACACCTGATGCGATATTTATCCACTGCGAGGAATTACCTTTAAGTACTACCGCTTATGATCTATTCTTGACGTATGAAGTAAACCATCGATACAGATCACCCCGAATACCAAGAGATTGGAGCTTAGATAATAAGATACTGTGATCGATGCGCCTTACTGTAGTCAGTGTAGACCGCATCTATCTGAATAACTTTGTCCATCTCATCAGTCAAAAAATTATTGAAACATATTAAATTTGTGGTAGTAGATTTATGTTTTACGAATCCATGTTGCTGAGGTATAATGTGCTGACGGATATTTTCATACAGCTGATTATGCACGACACGTTCGAAAACCTTGGATAGTAGACACAATTTTGATATGGGTCTATAGTTTTCCACAGTGCTTTTGGACCCTTTTTTGTGTATAGATGTTACGAATGCAGATTCCCAAATAACCGGCATAACACCTTCTGTAAGAGATCGCCTAAAAAGTATGGTGATGGGATAGGACAATTCATTGGCAATATTGATTATGAATAGAGCAGGAAGAGAATCGGCCTTTTTATTAGTGTTAAGTGCCTGCAAAAGTTTAAGTATCTCTACTCTATTAATTGTGATACTTGAAATATCACAAGGAGGATAGCAATCACCTGAAATATAATTAGTCTGAGTAGACTGAACATTGGAAACATCATTTAGAAAAGTAGATTTAAAGAATGAAGAAAAGAGATCAGTGATACTTTGGTCCGAGTTACTGGATTTATCTAAATATATCATAGTTGAGGGAAAACAGCTACTCTGTCTAGTAGTTTTGACGAAAGACCAAAATCTTTTTGGATCTAATGCTATATCATCCTCAATTGTTTTCATATAGTTTTTGTAGCCGTCACGTTCAGCCTCTTTTGCCCTAATCCGTAATAAAGAATACGTACACTCATCTGATTTATTACCATAGATTTAGAATTTTCTATGGTATTTGAATTTTTCTTTCAGTAGTTTAATTAGAGATGGGCTATACCAAGCAGGATACTTAGAATCTGAAACAATGTAGGTAGGAATATAATCATTTCTTAGGTCATATATGATTTTATAAAACTTATCTATAGCATCCTCAACAGAATTCGATCCCTCACACAAAATAAAGGACCAATCAATCTCTGTCATCTTTTTACGAATGCTGTCATAATCACCCCCTTTTTTTTACGTGGGGAACGCATCATGCTTACCGCTTCATCTCGTGGGTAATGAAGCGGTTATGTCAGACTCTTACTGATTAAAACCCCACGGTTGCCTTCGACGGTGTAATTTGAGGGCCACGGGATCACCAGCGGCATCCAACCGAGAGCCCCCTGCACTCTGAGAGACTGACCCCCTTCACCCAATGGTAGTTATGACGGAATGGATTCACGCACCTCGCCGTCCTCCTCTTAGTTGCTACAAGTCAGACCAAAGCCCTGGGTCTAATCGTCCGGCGACTATGAAGGTGCCGAGGGGTTCACCGCCGCGCCCCGACGTCGCCGCCTCCCGGCGGGATCGGCCCTCTCCCGATCCCGCTCGGCAACCTCCTTGCGGAGCATTACTGTCTCCGCAAAAGAGACTACCGCCCTCCAAGAACTTTCATTCGCCACCATAGCCGCAACTATGGACGGCGGAGAGAGATCCCGACCGATCTGGTTGACCAGGACTCGACGCTCCAAGTTCCATGCAGGGAACTCCTCCAGTGTATGCTGGGCGGAGTCCTGGTCCCTCCCGCAGTGGTGA
Organism: Zeuzera pyrina; assembly: GCA_907165235.1. NCBI lineage: Eukaryota > Metazoa > Arthropoda > Insecta > Lepidoptera > Cossidae > Zeuzera > Zeuzera pyrina. Next base: position 544,864 of record OU015617.1, read on the forward strand.
CACTGCATCGAAAATTCACGTCCGATACGATACAGATACTCACCGAAACACCCATGTCCGGTGAGTATCTGTGTCAATCGGTAGGTGACGCTCCTCCTTCCTTGTAACCAGGCTTCAAGGTGCGGTAACAACGCGCCGACGCTACGCTGGCACGAAACCCACGGCAGCTGCAGCCTCTCACGCCATCTCTCTATCACCCGACGATGCTCTTCCCGATGCACCTCTAACGGCATGGCCTCCTCACTCTGGCGGAGCCGCGCATACACTCGCGCATCCATCTCCGCCAGTATATCCAGTGGTGGTAACCGCGCAAGGATTAATGCCGCCTCACGGGATATCGTTCGGTATCCCCGTGCGATGCGCATAGCCATGCGTGGCTGCACGCTACTCAGCAGCATGCGATTGCGCCGGACGCCCGTCAATCGATGAAACCATACGGGCGCCCCGTAAAGGGCCATGGACCGCACGACTCCACCGTAGAGGCGACGTACCCCTCCTCCAGGGCCTCCCAGATTTGGTAGGAGACTATGCAGAGCACCTACTACTTTATCGATCCGGGGGACGAGACGCCGGAAGTGCTCCTCGAAGCCCCAGCGACTGTCCAGGATGAGATCCAAGTACTTAATGCACTTACCCACCTGAACATGGACGTCACCAACGCGAATCGAGTAGTCAGGCGGTTCCCTCCCTCGCGGAAATCTATGAAACCACAACGCCTCAGTTTTCTGAGGCGCCACTTTAAGGCCCAATTCCTCGATTTTACCGACGATGCATTTCACTCCAAACTCAGCGAGTTGGATGGTACTCTCGAAATCTTTTGCACCGGCAAGCACGAGTGTATCGTCCGCGTAGCAAACGACATGCACGCCAGCAGGAAGATCGACCCTCAAAACTGAGTCGTATGCGAGGTTCCACAAGAGCGGTCCTAAGACAGACCCCTGTGGAACACCGTACTCGACTACTCTACGATGGCAAACACCGTACCGACCCGGATACGTGATAACCCTGTCGCGCAAGTACGCGCCGACAATTTGCTGCAGGTAGGGAGGCACGCGGTGGTACACCAATGCCTCCGAGATTGCTCTCCAGAGCAGAGTTGAAGGCATTTACGATATCGAGAGATACTGCCAATATTACACCGCCCCGCGATAGCGCCTGGGTAGAGAGTGAACGAACTCGGAACACCGCATCCACTGTCGACCGCGCCTGTCTGAAGCCAAATTGGTCTTCCGACAAATCGGGACCTACGTGACTTAGGTGGCCACTAATTCGGTCGGCAATAATTCTTTCGAATAGTTTACCAACCTCATTCAACAGGCATATGGGTCGGTACGCAGAGGTTGAATTTGCTGATCTACCCTCTTTTTTCAAGAGAACCATCTTAGCCTCCTTCCAGTCAGACGGGAACACGCCATTTCGGAGGCAGTTGTTAAGTAGCCACATCAGGCGGCTCCCCAGACCGTTAGCGAGAGCCAACACCCACGCCTTACTCGGGATTCCGTCAGGTCCGGGCGTGGTGTTACGAGCCCTGAGACGCTGTACAGCTCGGTCCAATTCCTCAGAGGACACTCCCAACTCGTCGGACCACATGTCATGGTTTAACTCTTCTGGAGCCGGAGCGCTATTCTGAACCCTAGGGAAGAGCGCATCCACCACTCTTGTTAGAAATTCGGGGTCCAACCTTTCCGTCACCGGAGGGACCCATGGACGCAATTTGCTCAATATCATCCTGTACAGACGACCCCACGGGTCCCTGTCCAGCCTCTCGAGGAGCTCGCTCCAGGACCGAGACTTGGCTTCTGCAATAGCGAGGGGAAACGCTTTGACAGCGTGGCGGTATACCTCGTATGCTCTCGCGATTTCTTCAGCCGTAGCTCGCCTTCTTCTACGAGATCTGGTGTAGTGGCGTCGGGAGCGCATGCAAACTTCGCGCAATTGCGCCAGATCCTCCAACCACCAGTACACCGCCCTTCGTTCTGTTATGCGGTTCGCGATCGATTTCTTTTTAAAAAAAAACTATATGAATAGAGACACTACTTTATTTTAGAAAATACACTTATCGAGGATTTGATTGGAACTTGACTGGACTGACTTGGACGAAAGACGGATGTGTACTGACTGGGTGATGGGAGAGAGTCTAGGCTAACGGAAATGCTGACGGAACGAAAACATGGAACGTGGTGATGCCATCAACAATAACCCTTACATGCGTGGGGTATAACAGCTTCCCCCTTTTAAACTAAACTTCGCGTTGTAAGCGAAGTTTATGTTAAATTAAACCTCACTTCTTAATCTTGGCATTGGTATTGATTCCCGAATTACTTCTTCACCTTCAGGGTTATTGCTATCAGGTAAGTTCGACGGGACTGGAGCAGTTAGGAAACGATGAACACAATATCTTCTGGTAGACTTATATAGTATAAACACACTTAAGGTAATTAGCAAACAATAAGTAAGTATAGGATAGTATGAACTATATTCTATTAATACATCTGGTTGCTGTAACATTGTATCAACATCCCTCAACATGTCTTTCGAATCGGTATCCAAAGTTTTCAATGTTTCTAAATCAATGTTATATAATTTCACGGGCTTAATATCCTTATACAGCATTTCAAATTTATTACTATTGCAACAACTATCATTTATTAGATTAAAGTCAGTATTTATAACATGAGTGCTTATTTTAACATTAAACTGAGAATACATTTCAATATTCCCACAATAGGCAGTACAATCTCGCGGTAAGTTAAGTACACCTGTACCTAATAAGTTAATTTCTGTTAGGTCTTTTCCGCACTCTACAGATAGTTTTGTTGTTTCAGATTGAACATATATCCAGCTATTTTATTGTAATTGTTGCCATATGTTTATAGTACCGTGAATAAATTTAGTATCACACTGCTCTGGTAAGTGTGATTGTATTCCTGATATTATTCCCGTTTCGCAATTTGGGTTACTGATAGCTGAGTATATATTCAGCATATTACATATGTATACGTTATTAGGTACTTGTTTACATTTGTACAGGTTATTTAGACTGCAATATTTAGATTTATCTTTACTTATAGCTATGTAATTAGTAGATGGTATAATCATGGCATAGGATTTAGGATAACTTGAGTCATGTGGCACCGGCACGGGAATATTCTTGTACAAGTTGTATTCCATATGATGTACAAGAGGAATTTTTAGAACGAACACAATCTTATTATTACTGTAGTAAGAACTGAGCTCACTTAGATTGATGATTACATGTATATTACCGATATCTATTGGGACAGGAAACTCTCTAGACTGCAATATATAGCGCATATTGTCCACTAATGTATCATACAGTTGGCGCGGTGTCAAGATAGATGGGTGCAACACATGACTTTTTGTAAATGCTATACCATTTACTAAGTCTTCTAATCTAAATGATAATGTAAGTAAACTAGAAGATATAATATTACATATTTCGTTAAGCTTAACTCTTATATTAAGATTTTCGGATGCGTTCATAATGTGTTCAACAGCGCTATTTAAACGTGCTTCATTAATATTCAGTGTATTTATTGTTTCGTTAAAGTGGTTTAAGAAGGTTTTGGCTATTAATATATTTTCTTTAACTAACGATCCTAGTTTTTTATTATTATTTTGTAGCGTTTCAATAGCGCCGTTATACTTTATAGCATCTTCCTCATCCATTGTTCCGAAGATATGTTTGAACACAGTACCTACACCAGCAAACCATGCAGATCTTTTTGAGTGAAGGGGAATTAAATGTGATAAAGTATTGTAATCTCTTATAATATCGTCGTACCGGGACACAAGCGGTTGTAAGGTGTTTTGACATTCTGTATTACTTATAATATCACTTTGTTGACAGAAAAATCGAGTAGTACCGAGAACGCCATTAATGTTATCTATATGTGGTTTTATATAGGAAATATCGACAGGTGTAACGACATGTAAATGATCAGTGACTAATTTAACGGTTCCTATTGGATCAAAGTAAATACCGGGACTCTTCGTTATCGGATCGATGAGAGCCGCTGAGGTAGAGCTGATTATAGTTATTCTGAAAACAATCATGATAATCTATGATAGATAATTCAGATCATGAAACTAACCTTATATATTACGCACATTACGTTGAATGTAACCTACTCATAATATTTATAACTAATTATTATCTATTTCGGCTAATTTAATTTCGTCATAGTGGTACTTAACATAACGACGGTTTATGGATACTGAAAGGGTGTTGTTCCCATGAATCTTTACCACTTTATAAGGTCCTTTCCATACTGCCGAAAGGGCTTTCCTTAATCTTAAATGATTTTTTACATAAACGTAATCTCCTGTTTTGTACAAGATAGGCCGTGTTTTCTTATCGTAATAAGTTTTTGAAATCCCTTTAGATTTTAGAATATTTTCTACTGCTTTGTTACGAGTATAGGTCAGACGTTGTTGAAGCATACGGACATAGTCAGAATATGTAGCATTTAAACCTGTGTCATAAATAGAATCTGGAATATAAGGTTTGTGACCATAAAGGAGTTCATATGGCGTGTAATTTGTAGTGCAATGCACTGTAGTATTATAGGCGAGCATTGATGTATATACATATCGAGGCCAACTCGTTTGATTTTCATCAACATATGATTTCAAATATTCTTTGAGGGTCGCATGGCTTCTTTCCAAGGCACCTTGTGTTTGGGGATGATATGGACTCGACCATAACTGTTTGATTTTTAAGAGATTACAAGTTTGTTTGAAAACTTCAGCTGTAAAATTAGTCCCTTGATCAGTAAGAATATATTTAGGTATGCCAAATAATGTGATAAAATGAACTAAACAATCAGAGGTCTCTTCAGCCGTAGTACTCGCAATGGGATAGGCTAAGGAAAATTTAGTTAAATCATCCTGTAGGGTTAAAATGAATTTTAATTTTCTTTCACCAGCTTCGGGCAAGGGCCCGACTATATCAAGAGCTACACGCTCAAAAGGTTGCGTAGATGTGCTCGTAATCTGCATAGGGGCTCTGTTTATGCGCCTAAGGGGTTTGTTAGTTTGACATTGGACACACTTTTTTACATATGATTCGATATCACTACGCATCCCTTTCCAATAGTACTTTTCTTGTATTCGTTTCAGCATGCGACAAGATCCCAAATGGCCAGCTATGGGAATGTTGTGGTTGTCGATTAAGATTTTAGGGATTTCAGATTGTGTGGGATAAATAATGTTATCGTGATATATATGTATTTCGATTCCGGTGTTATGGAACAAATATAAAATTATATTGTGTACTTTTATAAACGAGTGTTTATCAAATGGGTTTTTAAAGTCTGAAATAGCTAATTGTTTAATGGATTCATCTGAAAATAACAAAAGTTCGTATCTAATACTTCTTAAACTTTCGTATATATCTGCGTAAGAACAATCATCGAAATAGTGTACTTTAGTAAATAAAATAAAATACATTTTCTGGTTTATTTCAGCTTTAAGAAAACTATGGAGTGTTCTTTCTTGTTTTTCGAATTCACTGAGATTAGAATGGTTCGACAGAGTTTCTAGTATAAAGGGGTTTGATTCGTCCAAATCTATAGACGTAGGGATTATAACGTGTTTTTGCTGACATTTAGTTAAGCTCTCGTTATGTTCTATAATTAATGTATTATATGTTGCACTGGGTTTGCTGGATTTTTGAAGAAATTCACTGTATGAGTCGAAGAGGTTATCATCTATAATGGGATCACTAATATCAACAGGTAAGTCAACGCTAGGTATCTCTTGAGAATCGATAGGAGATTGTTCCTTGTTGTCACTCTGTATGGGATTGACGGGATGTCTAGATAACGCGTCTGCGGCACGATTTAATTTTCCTTTACGATAACTGATGACATAGTCGTATTCTTCTAGTTTAAGCCTCCATCTCTGGAGTTTACTACTAGGATCTGTATGGTTAAACAACCATTTTAATGGTCGATGGTCGGTCACGATTTCGAATCGCCGTCCATATACATACGGTCTGAAGGTTTTGCACCCGAACAGTACAGCTAATAGTTCCTTCTCTGTGGTGGAATAATTTTGTTCGCTTTTATTAAGAGTGCGGGATGCATATGCAATCGGTCGATCTTCACCTATTTTTCCTTGGGATAGGATTGCACCAACAGCATAGTTAGATGCGTCGCATGTTAAAATAAAGGGTTTTGAAAAATCAGGATAGATAAGAACAGGAGATGAAGTAAGTTTGAATTTAAGTTCATCGAATGCGATTTGTTGCGGGTTCTGCCAGTCGAATGTTGTGTCCTTTTTTAAAAGGGTGGTCAATGGTTTGGCTATTTTAGAAAAGTCTGGTATGAACCTACGATAGTAAGATACCAGTCCAAGGAATGATTTAATATCTTTAGCACATTTTGGCACCGGAAAATCAGATACTGCTTTTATTTTCTTAGGATCGGGTTTAACACCCTCATCAGTTATTACATGTCCTAGGTAACCAACTTCTTTGTGTAGAAATTCGCACTTATCTGGTTGTAGCTTAAGATTAAATTGGCGAAGTCTATTAAAGACAGAAGCAAGGTTTTCAACGTGCGATTTCAGATCAAACGAATAAATAACAATGTCGTCGAGATAAACAAAGCATTTTAATCCTTGTAGCCCTGATAAGGCGGAATTCATAAGCCGTTGGAAAGTCGAAGGTGCGTTTTTTAATCCAAACGGCATTCTTTTGAATTCGAAGTGTCCTTGTGGGACACTGAAAGCGGTTTTGGGACTGTCTTCTTCATTGATCGATCAATATCTGATGGAAACCTGACGCCAGATCTAATGTTGAAAAATATTTACTGTGTCCTAATTGATCCAGTATTTCTGTTATCTGCGGAATCGGGTAAACATCACCAATAGTGATGTCGTTTAATTTACGGTAATCTATAACTATTCTCCACTTGCGTTGTCCCGAAGCATCAAGCTTCTTCGGGACTACCCAAATTGGAGAAGACCATGGGGACATAGATGGTTTGATGATTCCTTGATCTAGCATTTTATCAATCTGTGTTTGAACTTCTGCTTTATGGCATTCGGGGAATCTGTAAGACTTGGTGTAAATAGGAACAGAGGATGTGGTTTTAATTTCATGTTTAATAGCGTTGGTGTAGGAGAGTTGGTCATCAGGGAGATGAAAAATATCTGAATAATCAGTACAAATTTGAAATAAAGACTCTGTTTCTTCTTTATTTAAGTGGGTTGTTCGGAGGAGTTCTAGGACTCTCTGGGCACGCTGGTAAGTATTCTTATCCCGTTTAGCAGTTTCGACATTGGTATTTAACATTGTGAAGTTATTATCAATTGGGTCTAGTTTAAGTTTTAAATCGGACGATAAAGTAATTGGCGATTCAGAAGTATTGACTACTGAGATATTTATGCGATTGTTAGATTTAACTTTGGCTACGCAGTTTGCAATAAGCAAGGATTCGGTAGGATTTTGATCAATTATGAATCCCTCTTTAATGTCCGGGTTCATTACCGAACATTCGATTATTGTTTCGGTTCGGGGTGGAATAACATATATTGGTTCATTAAACTTTATGTTTATACTAAGATCATTTAATTTTAATATGCCTTTCGGATAATCAATGTTAGTGTTAACTTCATTAAATATATCATTCCCTATTATACCGTCGTAAGGTAAATCTATTTTGTCAATTACGTGAAAGTTAAAAATTACAAATTTATCACCTGACTTTAAGGTGATGGGTATATGTCCTATCGTTGTGATATTGGCATCTCGGGAATCAATTCCTTTTATTTTAATTTTATATTTTGTGATTATGGGCATTTTTTCTACAGCCGATGTCTTTATGAGACTTACAGCTGCGCCTGTGTCTACGAGCAGGCATAAGGGTTTAGAAGATATAGAAGTAAAAATGTTAATATATGGTAAGTATTTTTTATTTTGTTTGTCGATATTGATTTCAAATATTTTATAGTTATTTTCTTTTTCAGGTACGGAGAATGTCGTTTCGATGTCCCTTTTGGTCTTAGGGACTAATTTTAAATTACTAGCGTTAGGATTCGGATCGTCAGTTTGGGGCTGGGTACCCTGTTGGTTGATTCGATGAGATATAGAAAATGATTTGTCACGACCATGAAGTTGGGGCTGGTTACCCTGTTTGTTGGTTCGTGAGTTTGTATTTGTATTAATGGCTTTAGAAATATCAGGTCCGTATACATTTTGCGTATTTTGGTTATAGGTTATACTCGGGAATCTTACTTTATAGTAGGTGTCGGTTTTGATGTTAAGAAGGCTCGAACGACACCGATTCGAGCCGGTGTTCAGTTTAAATTATGAGGTTGTTCATTATCGTTATTATCTATTTCGTCGTATCCTTCTTGAACATCGTTTTCGATGTAATGTATTTGGTGGTCATTACGGCGCGGCTGCTGTGAGTTTTGAGGCGCTGCGAAGCGTTTATTATTGAACTCGCGTTTGCGACATTGTTCGATGGTATGCCCATTATTTTTACAATAACGACAGAATAGGGGAAACATTCTTGGTCTATTCTGAGGATTAATCTGCGGTCTAAATTCGATTGTTCTATTTTCGCCTCTGAAACGCGGCGCAAATTGAGTTTTAATGTTCTCGGGTCTTGGATTTTTTTTATGCATAAACTGTAGAATTTTCTCTTCGGACACAGCGACATTAATAGCTTCGTTCAATGTTTTTGGGGATTGAACACGAACGTTATTAGAGATACGGGGATGTAATCCCAATATAAAAGTATTTAAAGCAACGTCTGTCATTGCTGCTATGCGACCTGGAAGTTCGCTCTTCCTAGGGCAAGAAATGGTAATCTCCGTTAATAGATTTGATAAACACGTCTCCAATCGTAATGAATATTGTGATACAGTTTCATTAATTATTTGCTTACAATCTTGTAGGTCCGTCAACAAATGAGCGTAACACTTTTTCTCACCGAATTGGCCTATTAAAAAATCTTTTAATTAACTCCAACCATCGAATTCTTTGATAGCACAAGCAACCTCAGCTTTACCTTGCAGCTGACTTAAAATGTATTGAAATAAGACTAGTTTTTGATTCTCCGAAGCTAATTTGAATGCATTTGTACAGTTATTTACGAAAGGTGTTAATTGATCACGTGATCCATCAAAGGGTTTGATAAATTTTAACAGAACGCTTAAATCAATGGGTTGTTTTACGCTTTCACTGTTTTGATCTATGCTAGGTGTGCTGGCGCCTGATTTGCTTTCTGCTTTAGCCGATTTGGTATCTAATTTAACTTTTGTTTCTGCCATTTTGTTTGAATACTCTAACTAATAAAGATATGAACAATAATTATAAATTTTAATTTATATTATGTGCATCAATGTACGTATGTTAACACAATAATTAATTCCAATTGAATCAAAATGTTTAAGACACTGCACTGCAAACAATGACGTGACGATGACCTCAGTGATAAGTTCTCGGCGACAGTAGGTTCGGATTATGTTACGCTGATAACATACTCGGAGTCTCGGAGAGAATTTTAACGTAGGCGTAGATTTAATAACTTCGTTCAAATTGTATAAGTAAAGTTTTTTTTTTTTTTTCACTTACTGGAAGTAGAACAGCAAAATTATGGTAGATGTGGTACCGTGTAGCATTTCGGCGAATGTATATATTCTTCTCGAATGCGGAAATATGCCGGTATGTCGTAGTATACACTTCTTCACTTCGCGAAACACAAAACAGATAATTCACTGATTAATGCACTGGTATTTATTATTTAACGTATATTTTACGTAGGTAATTCTTCACTTTATTCACAGGCGTCCTGGGACCTTAAGATCCCTTTTAGCTGCCACCAAAATGTTATGCGGTTCGCGATCGATTTCTTTTTAAAAAAAAACTATATGAATAGAGACACTACTTTATTTTAGAAAATACACTTATCGAGGATTTGATTGGAACTTGACTGGACTGACTTGGACAAAAGACGGATGTGTACTGACTGGGTGATGGGAGAGAGTCTAGGCTAACGGAAATGCTGACGGAACGAAAACATGGAACGTGGTGATGCCATCAACAATAACCCTTACATGCGTGGGGTATAACAGTTCGAAGCGCCTAGTCCGGGGCATAGCGGTGTCGCAAATGGACGTCATTACCTCCCGGAACCAGGTCGCCTCCCTTTCTGGATCGGACGGGTCTGCGTCGTCGTACTCTGACCAAGACGCAGCAATGGCTGCAGCTTCAAACATGTCTCTGTTGAGGCGCTTGAGAGACCATCGCCGCGGTGGGTTGCCATCGCACGTACGCACGGGCCCGATCAGGCGGCAAAGTACTACATCCAAAAAGATGTAGCGGTGGTCCGAGAGTGTGACCACCTCATCCGCCACCCGCCAACCACTTACTAGCTGCACGGCTGAGGGAGTCGCCCACGAGAGATCGATGACCGACTCCCCCTGCCAGCGCACGCAGGTGCTAATCGACCCCCGATTAAGAAGCCGGAGGTCCAGTCCCGCTGCCCATTCGAGAACAGTTTCTCCTTTCACGTCATCTCGGGTGTCGCCCCAAACTCTGCAGTGGGCGTTAAAGTCGCCCAGAACGACGATTGGACGAGGCAGACATCTGCGGATACAGTCCGCCACTCCGTCCAGGTACTTCTCGTATTCAGCGAGGGATACGTTAGGAGAAACATAGCAACCTATAATCGCGAGGGGACCCCATTCCACGGCAACGGTGCCCTGGCCCTGTCCAAGCAGGGTACAGGGTAGGGCATGCAAACCGATAATTGATAATCGGTTATTTATCGATAATCGGTCCATTTTGAAAAACGATAATTATCTAAAGAAAAATCGATAAATATCAGTATTCGATAAAAAAATATAAAATCATATTAGAATTATTCCCCAATCATTAGAGCTGATTCCGAAATAAAACACCGATTATTCGGGAAGTTGAAAAAAAGACTAACCTAAAAACTGAAAAAATAACATTGCGTAGGTAATGTGTAAATAGTTCGTATTAACTGTGTATCAAATCCTATTCTATTTTTCTATAAATAATAAAAATAATTTTTACATATTTTTATGTACTTTTAGTTCAGTAAATTGTTTTTACATTAAAATAAAATTAGATAAAATTAAAACTACCTACCTACCTACCTTGTGATCACGATATTATATAAACATAAAATATATGTATAACAAAATAACTAATGAATAATTCCAAAATGTTGATTTCAATATTTTGTATTTAATTTAAATCAGAAATACAATCGTTGATTTAAAAAAAAACTATATTTTTGAAATATTTAAATATTTATTTTTCAGTATGTAATAGGGATTAAAGTATGAAATTGCCGTTTTAAGCACTGTCCACTTTGAATTAAAATTAAACCTGCGTAGTGTCAGATTTCAGAGTAACTTTTTTTACACGAAAACTACGTTTTAATTTTTTTTTAATCATGACATTTGACTGTTCGGACTTTCAATTTTTTACATTCAGCTTTTAAGAAGATGGACACAGAGAAAATCAGAGTAATTTTCGAATATGAGTTCCGACGTGGGACTAACGTAGCAGAAACTAACTCGTTACATCAATGCTGTGTTGGGAGAAGATACGGCTAACGAACGCACCGTGCGTTTTTGGTTTAACCGCTTTAGTAGTGGAAACTTCGACTTGAAGAATGAACCACGAGGAAGACCAGCCACTAAGGTAAACAACGTTGAATTAAGGGTTATGGTTAAGGCCGATCCGTATCAACCTACCAAGGAATCAGCGGCATCGTTGGACTTTAACATACTCACAATATTAACCCATTTGCAGCCAATCGGTAAAATTAAAAACCTTGGAAAATGGGTGCCTCATGATTTGACTGATCTGCAGTGACCAGCGCGCGTTGATGCTTGCCTGCCTTGAACTTTTTAAGCTGGTACAGAAATGAAGGGGGTTTTGGACCAAATTGCGACGTGTGACGAAAATTGGATTTTTTAAGATAATCGCGAGCAAACAACGTAATGGCTGACTCCGGGTCAAACGCCACACCAACGCCTTAAAGCGAAGCTTACCCATAGAAAGGTGATGGTAACTGTTTGGTGGTCACTTCATGGTGTAAATCACTACAGCTTCGCCCGATCCGGTCAAGCAATAACAGCAAATATCTACTATGCAGAACTCTGAACAACGATGGCGATACTCGCAGCAAAACAGCCCCGACTCTGCAATTGATCTTCACCATTATTGCTCCATGATAACGTAAGACCTCACACTCTTCGAGAAGCAGTTTTAACACTACAGAACCTGCTGATAGAAACCATCTGTCATCCATCCTCCGTACTCCCCAACCGACTACCATTTTTCCGCGAATTGTACAATATTTTGTACGGAAATTTCTTCCCAGGAAGCAGTACCAAATGCTCTTCCACAGTTTGTGGATTCCAGTTCCCCAGAGTTCTATTACAAAGGTTTAAATGAACTTTCGATTAGATGGCAAAAATGTATACACAACGAGGGGTAATTACTTTGATTAAATAAATATATCTCGTCCTACAAAAAAAAAAATTGTTTAATTTTTAATATTGTGGTTCATTTTAGGTAATTGTATAGTTAACCTACATGTGAAAAAACAACTTTTTGTAAAATATTATAAAAACCGGTAATTATCGGTTTTTATCGGAAAAAAAACGATAATTTTTTTTTATCGTTTATCGGAACATTTCGATAATTGCATGCCCTAGTACAGGGGGGATCACCTTCGCCCCCTCTCCAATAGATGGCGACGGAGTCCAAAGAGTCACCGAACCAACGAGGATGGTCTGGCACTCCACCACGGCCAGGGAAACTTGAACCTCCGCAAGGGACTGCAGTAGCAGGTCCTGCGCCCCGCGGCAGTGGTTCAAGTTACACTGGACAATCTTGTGGAGCATTATGTAGTTTCCATGGCCGTCTCTGGAGGACTCTTGTCCTCCTGGGTTGGTGCTGCATAAGGCGCCATTCCTACGTCCTGGCTTGCAATAGAAGGAGCCTGCTTACTCCTCCTTTTCCTTTCGGGTGGAGAGCAATTCTTGGTACCCAGTCTATGATTAGCAGGCCGACCAAGATCCGCGCAAACTGGGCACCTAGGAACAGTTGCTGTGCACTCTCGCGCCTTGTGGTCAGTCTGACCACAGACATAACAACAACTGCTTCTATTAACAGCAGCCGTACAGCCACGCCCCACATGACCCCCCTCCAGGCAGCGGAAGCAATGCATAGGGTGCGTCTGAAGAGTCTCCACACGCGCAGAAACCCATCCCACTACAAGGCGTCTGGCCACGGCCAGTTTCTTGATTGCGACCAGAGGGCAACGCACCCACATCGAATAAAGGCCGGAACACGAGCGTCGTGGTTCTCCAGTCTTAATATCGGCCGTGCTGCAATCCCCGGCTTCAACCACAGCAGCTGCCACCTCCTCCCGGGTGACTGAATCATCCAGATCCAACACCCGGATTTCGCCAGATTTGATAGGGCGCGAAATGCGTACCTCTATATCAGCGAGGGCCTCCCTTAAGCGCTCCGCTAGCTTATCCGCCTTTGAGGCCGCATCCGGTCCGGAAACCTGAAAAATAAGGCCCCCAGTCACGGCTCATCTGGTCCGAAGAGCCTCTATGCCGCACTCCTTGAGGCTAACACGCAGTTTTGCAGTAATCAAAACCTCAGCGCAAGTGCACTTGGCACCCTCCACAATTGTCACCGTCACGGCGGCAGTGGAAGGTAATTTGGGGGACTATGCCGTCTTGGTCTTCGCCATTGAAGGAGATCCCTTAGAGAGCGAAGGCTTCTGCGGTAGGTACTGGTTGTGTAAGGTAACACTATTTTGTAGAAAGGTGATTGGAATTCATGATTACGAATTAAATTTTTTATGTTAAATAAAATATGTTTCGAAAAATAATTTGTTGTCCTTGAAATGTTGTCTATAACTAATTAATAACAATATTAAAACAAAATTACATTATTTACAAACATTTACAAACATATAATATAAAAAATCGATATACAGACAGATTCTGAATTTATTAATAAAAGTTTTATATAGTGAATTCGAACAATAGACGCACGATAGCTACACCGCGATGCGTTCGTAACATTCATTCTCGAAGAGAACGAATAACATTCATTCTGTAAAAATTGTTTTTTTTCACTCACCAGCGCTCACTCGTCTTAGTTGTTCTAAGTACAAATATTAAAAGAAAAACTATTCGGCTATTATAATACGAGTATACCTAATATTTGTAATTTTCTCCAACGTACTATCGTTTTGGAGACAATCTTTCTAAATTTATAAAAGCGTAAAATTCTAAATAATACAATATAATTGTGAATCGAGTGTGATCCCGTACCGGGTAAGTTGTGGCAATGTGCATACGCATACCTACTTTTCACTATATTAATAATCATTGTTTGGCTTCATACATTGTAGGTTTGTTTTTTTTAGCATCTTCATGTTTATTGCTGTTTGATTTAAAACTTAAATGCTAAATAAATGTATCTAGATTATATATAGAACTAGTTCATGCCGAATATTTCATATTTTTAAATTATTTAAATCATACTGGTGGCAAACTGTCATTTTGTTTTCACAACATTTTAAACTTGTATAATATCATTCACTGTTTATTCTTATATAACGCTTTGTATCTACTGCTGTAAGTTTCTGCTAATTTTCATTATCTGGACTGCCGCATCACCCAGTTTGCTTCGTTTCTAATTGGAAACCTACCCCCTTGTATATATGATAATCGGCTATGGCAGTCCAGAACGAGGAAAGTACTTATTATAACTCGATCCACGCACGTTCCAGGAACTCCGTTGGGATTGGACTCTGACCCTTATATCTATATCGCAAACACCAACATCAGTCACCAACCAATAATCTACCTACAGCGCGGCTGTACGGGTTGCAACATCCGGCCATACCCAGAAAAGGAAGACAAGGGGAGTACGGTGCCGCGAAAGGACGGTGACCGCAGTAGATTCAAACTCATCGCTAGCTTGATCCACGACCCGCTTATTTTTTGTTTCCAAATTATGACTTAATTATTTCTTAAAATAAATGTAACTAATTTTTATCTTGACTTAATTATTTTTTTTTAATTGAATTTTTTTTAACTACATTTTTCTTAATATACTTATTTTGCTCCCTCAAGCTCCCCTAAGGAGCTGGAGGTGACAGTTGACGACTGCCTTTCGCGCTTTTTTGCGTCCAGTCACCGCAACCCATGTCTCTACGGCTTATGCTTCTGCCGGAACCTCTGTGGGTGTAGCAGTCGGTAAAGATGTCGCCACCGACGAAAGCACGGCTGATTTGATTTTGCCCTTCTTTCTCTTTTTGCTGCCCTTGGAGACCCTATGTGATTCCTGAGTACCGAACTCTTGTTGCGGTGGCCGTAAGGTTTTGAGCTGAGCTCTCGACTCCGCGTAAGCCGGCAGCAGAGATGCCAACCGGTTTTCTACAAGCGAGGAAAGGCGCCTAAATAGATGCTCCTCCCATTCATCATTTTCTGGAGCCGCCTTGTCTGCCATTTGTTGAACTGTTGGTAGGAAAACGGATTTTTTTTTTTGGATCTTTTTACCTTGTCCGCAGGAGCATTAGGTGGCGGTGCCATCTCAGCGGACGCGCCTTGGGCAAGCGCGGTTTGCGAAAGCTGATCCGTAAGGAGACGGAGTTCCGTTCTCAACTCCTCCACTTGAGCGGAAAGGCTAGAGACTGTAGAATGCAGAGATGAATTCACCTTCTCCAACTCTTCCACTCTTGAACCCTCGGGGGCTCTGGAGCGGCGCACCAATTCTAGGCAAGCCTACTGCTTCCCGAAAAGTGCGCACATCTGGGCCCCTGATGTGCCCACAATGGTCCACTACCCCCTCGATCTCATCGAGACGCTCCTTAAAACGTTCTTCGACAATCTTTGTAGAGTAAGCAGCCAATTCCTTCTGGCGCTCCTCTGGCTGCGGCATGGAAGCCTTGGCCCGGGTCATGCGAGGGGTCAGTGTGGACCCGGAGATGTCTATTCTCCTAGTTTTAGAAGTCCCGAGGAGGGTCTTCATTGTGCGTTTTCTCCGCATTGCGGATTCACTTGAAGCCAGCGAGGATAACGAAACAACTGAGTCCAGTGACCCGTTTGAGTCCTCTCCGTCACTAACTGGTACGCTACTCAACTTTGGGTGCTTAAAGCACCCGGAACCTTTGGAGGAAGAACGAGAGTTTTTCTCTCTGGTGGACAAATCCGCTATACCTCTCTCGACAGGTGACCCGATTAAACCCTCCTTAGGGAATGATCCCACCAACACTTTACTTTACTTTACTCGACGTGACCGTTGTGCTCGTGCTCACTGATGGGAGATCGGCAGTCTCCTCTCCCTGTCACGCCTGCGACTTAAACGGCTAACCTGGCGAATCTTCCCAAAGGACAAACAAGTAGTGCCGCCCCCAGAACACGCGGGGCTGCAGGAGTCTTGCGACTTCTGAAGGGATTCTCCGGCGCAGTCAGCGCCGGTGCCCTCCTGGGGTATATCTTTTTTGTACTTGTCAGCCATTTAAAAGATTTTCCCTCCCTATCCCCAGTATACGGAACGCCTGCCGGGTTCCCAGCTTCAATAGCCAAAAACCCGCCAGCCGCTGTCCGGAACTGGACCCTTTTAGCCACGAAGACCTTCTCGGCCCCAGCCCGGTACTGAGAGCACCGCACACAAACCACTCTCAGGGGAACTACAAGGGCTGCTACTTATGTATCCGGAACTGGCCAGTAACAGAACAATATTAAAAAAGTAATTATAACATTTAAAAATGAAAAACTTTGGCGGAAGAATACAATTTGTTTCATGTAGCTGTCATTTGTATATCCTTTGTGGCGTCATTTTGAAAATAGCGAGTCTTTATCACCATGGATTTAAGTCGTGAAAATTTTCGTGCTATGATTTATTACGATTTTCGGCGAGGGCTAACTCAAAAACAGTGCATCGATCAACTCACTTCGACTTTTAGGGGAAAAGCACCCTCGAAAACTATTGTGTATCACTGGTTTAGTGAGCTTAATCGTGGGCGGTCTGTGCTTACGGACGAAGTTAAAGAAGGTCGCCCTAAATCGGTTGTTGTACCTCAAAATATTGATGCTGTGCGGAAATTAATAATGCAAGATCGTCATGTTACATATCGCGAGATAGAGGCGTCTGTGGTCATAAGTATGACGAGTATATATAAAATATTATACGAACATTTAGCTGTAAAAAAAAATTTGTTCACGTTGGATTCCGCACAACTTGAGAATTGAGCAAAAATGGGCTCGTGTCGATTGGTGTGAAAAAATGTTACAAAAGTACAATCAGGGTGCGTCAAAATCTGTCTATAATATCTACACAGGTGATGAATCTTGGATATATGCGTATGATCCTGACACTAAACAACAATCAACGGCTTGGGTGTTCCAAGATGTGCCGAACCCAACAAAAGTCATTCGTTCAAAAAGCACTTTGAAGCAAATGGTCGCTTGTTTTTTTGGTATAAATGGACATGTAGCTACAGTGCCACTAAAGGATCGTAAAATGGTTAATTCTGAATGGTACACGACCATTTGTTTGCCAGAACTCTTTGAAGAAATAAGACAGAACAACCGACAACGCAGAATCCTTCTTCATCATGACAATGCTAGCTGCCACACATCGGCCGAAACAACTCGGTATTTGGAAGATCAAAAGATCGAATTAACGGATCATCCGCCGTACAGCCCCGACTTGGCCCCCAACGACTTCTATTTATTCCCAACCGTGAAGAATAAATTTCGTGGTCAACGTTTTTCGAGCCGTGAAGAGGCTGTTGATGCGTTCAAAATGCACGTTTTGGAGATACCTCAATCCGAATGGAAAAAGTGCTACGAAAATTGATCCCAACGCATGCAAATGTGCATCAATCATCATGGTGAATATTTTGAAAAGCAATAAAACTAAATAAATGCTATATGTTTGTTTTACTTCGTTATTCCGGATACATAAATAGCAGCCCTCGTATTCGCCACCGCCCAGCAACTGAACTGACTGCCCAGCCACTAGGCGGCGCCCAGGATGCACCACACGGAGGTTGTCCGACCCAGCACCCCGTCATAATCACCCCTACGGTATGCAAAATCTTTTCGCTTAGCTGACAAAGAATATTCTATTTTAGCAAAATCTAGATCAACATAGAGTGATTTATGGTATCGATCTTCCGGAACGAGAGGGTCGTCACAGGCATAAATTGAAACATAATCGTTACATAGGACCAGGTCTAGTATGCCATTATTTGCATTTTTGTGCTCATTAAACTGCTGTAAATTACAGCTGCAAAATGCATCAATAAGGCGTTTGGATTGGTCTCCCATTAAATATGAGGGTCTCAGACCATTACTGGAAGGTAACCACTCAATAGAACTTATATTAAACTCGCCAACTATGAAAAATCTATCATCCATGTTGTTATGCACGACACTTTCAAGGGATTCTAAAAAGTTATTTAATTGCATAGAGAAACTATTCCCTCTATTTTGTTCACAGAGATAAAGTAAACAAATATGCAATTTTGGTAAGCTCTTGGATTTGAAAGTGATAGTAACCCATACGTCCTCAGCACTGGATTGCCATTTACTTTCGGAAGTGGTTGAAAGCTCTTTTTTAACAGCTATAGCTACTCCGCCACCCATAGTCTGGCAAGTCAAGTTATAATCTCTGTCACGACGCCACACAAGATTCCGGTCATCGAATAATTCACTATCAGATATACAACTTAATAACCAGGTTTCCGTTAGAATAATAATATCGAAATCACACATAGATACATTCCGTTTAAAAAGGGTAGTCTTCGTCCGAAGTCCTCTAGTATTCTAATAGTAAATCTTAAGGTTACGCATTGATAAATATTGTTTTATTGTAGCATTGAACAAGCAAATGGTGAAAAATATTTGCTCCGCGCACAACTCCATTTGAGTTTATTACAGGTATATTAGTTGATATAATATAACAACAATTCATACTAATAATTAGAACTGTATAAGCGATTAAGTAACCATGGATAAAAGCAGCGCAAGTAAACAAATCAAAATAAGCGACACATGAAGCAAAACTGTGAAAAGCTAAGCAACCATACACAATAATTATAAAGCGTACAAAAAGTTCAAAGAAATAATTAAACTGAGAACAAAAGAAAGCAGTCACAACAAATATTATTACACCACAAACTAAACCATTTAAAGAGAAAGATAATTTAAAAGCGGTTAACGTATTTTCAGGAGATCTTCTTCTCCCTTGATGGCAATGACTGAGAATGAGAATTTTTCCGAACAAAAATTTTTGAGTTTTTTACCCACTTGAACTCATACTCGAACTCAGCAGCCAGCTTCTTAGTCTTAGTTAGAAGCATCTTATTTCGTACCGTTAGATGGTCATTAATGAATATCCTACCAGTACCATCCAGTCCTATGTCAGAGGGTTGCAGTGACTTGCGTGTTCGAGCAGCTGCAACAAAATCGTCCTTCATGTATCGACTCAAGAATGAGACTACTATTGGCTTAGGACCTTTAGCACCGCTGTCACGTGTCGGAACTCTCACAACAAAGTTTATATTAGATTTATTGACTGCATAAGATATTTTAGAGCCAATTTTGGTGACAATATCTATAAGATTCTCGTTAGTTTTTATAGGGACTCCTTTGATCTCAACATTGTTTTGTCTCATCCATTGATCCCTGTCATTGATGACATTCTCTAACTGCTCAATCTTTGCTTTCAATGCTGGTATCTCGTCCTGAAATTTTTCTATAGCTTGTATCTTATTGTTGAGCTTATCAAATTGTACTGAGAACTGGTCAACTGTGGTTTTCAGCCCATTCATTTCAGATTTAATTTGCTGTATATCGGATGAAAAACTTGCTACGGCTGCCAGAGACTGTTTAACCTGTAGTAACTCGTGCATAATATTTTCAAGAGTGAGTGGAATAGGCAACGTTGGGCAGGTTGTAGCCGGGCTGGACGCTATACCTGCACTCTTACAGTTAGGGCATCTCCAAGTAGCTTCTCTATCGCCCAGCTTTCGCCACCCGATTTCCTTTATACCGGAACAGGCGAAGTCAAAGTGCTTCTTACAAGCACTACATTGAATGGCGTCAGGGGACTCCTGATCACATCTCGCACACCTATGCATCTCTCAATAATAGGTATAGTAATTTAGAAAGTGAAAAGTTAGAACAAACAAAATACAATAATAATCTAACCAGCAATTGCGCAATGCAACTTGTAATCAATATTTTCGTTACGTAGTAGCAGCAATTACAGGGCAAATAATAATCAACCAATATCCGTCAGCCAAAAATTTTACGAATGTTAATGGCAACACATCATATTTATTAAAAACTTTTCAACAATTCCCGTTTAGAAAGCGGTGTATCTCTGATGTAAAATGTCGGTCTTCTTATTATCAAGTCTCTAAGACTCTCTAGTAAAGTAATAAGTAAGCAATCACAAGCGTAACTAAAGTTATCAAAAACTTCTTGGAAAAACGTGAAAACTCCATTTACAAATATTTATTCAAACTTTCCAATGTCATCTCCTGCTCCTTAGGGGAGCTTGAGGGAGCAAAAGAAGTATATTAAGAAAAAATAAGTAAAAAAAATTGAATTAAAAAAATAATAATTAAGTCAAGACAGAAGTTAGTTACATTTATTTCAAGAACAATTAGTCATAAATTGGAAATAAAATTAAGCGAGTCGTGGATCAGGCTAGCAATGAGTATGGATCTACTGCGGCCACCGTCCTTTCGCGACACCGTACTCCCCTTGTCCTCTTAGTCTGGGTCTGGCCGGATGTTGCAACGCGTACAGCCGCGCTATAGGTAGATTGTTGTTGCTTGTTGGTTGGTGATTCATGTTGGTGTTTGCGATGTAGGTAGAAGGGACAGAGACCAATCCCAACGGAGTTCCTGGAACGTGCGTGGATCGAGTTATAATAAGTACTTTCTTCGTTCTGGACTGCCATAGCCGATTATCATATATACAAGGGGGTAGGTTTACAATTAGCAACGAAGCAAACTGGGTGATGCGGCAGTCCAGATAATGAAAATAGCAGTAATTTACAACAGTAGATACAAAGCGTTATGTAAGAATAAATACCGAATGATACTATACAAGTTTAAAATTTTGTGATAACAAAATGACGGTTTACAACCAGTATGATTTAAATAATTTAAAAATATGAGATATACGGAATGAACTAGTACTATATATAATCTAGATACATTTATTTAGCGGTTAAGTTTCAAATCATACAGCAATAAACATAAAGATACTAAAGAAACAAACCTACAATGTATAAAGCCAAACAATGATTAATAATACAGTGAAAAGTAGGTATGCACATTGCAACAACTTACCTGGTACGGGATCACACTCGATTCACAATTATATTGTATTATTTAGAATGTTATGCTTATTATAAATTTACAAAGATTGTCACCAAAACGATTTTATATTTGATACAAATACAAATATTATAATTGTAGTTGAATGGTTTTTCTATTGATGTTTGTACTTAGAACAAATAAGTCGAGTGAGCGCTGGTAAGTAAAAAAATAATTTTAGTGGAAGGAATGTTATTCGTTCTCTTCGAGAATGAATGTTACGAACGCATCGCGGTGTAGCTACCGTGCGTCTATTGTTCGAATTCACTATATAAAACTTTTATTAATAAATTCAGAACCTGTCTGTATATCGATTTTTTATATTATATGTTTGTAAATGTTTGTAAATAATGTAATTTTGTTTTAATATTGTTATTAATTAGTAATAGATAATATTTTAAGGATAATAAATTAATTATTTTTGGAAAAAATATTTTATTTAGCATAATAAATTTTAACTCGTAATCACGAATTCCAATCACTTATCTACAAAATAATGTTACGTTACACCAGTTCCTAACACTTGCACAGATTTCTCGAAAATGCAAAAATATAAAATTTAAATGAAATGTCAACTTCATTTCAACGATTCCTGGCAATAAGTCTTAATGATCGGAAGTTTACAGCAGGACATTAAAGCAACAGCTCTATGGTCGAACCTATACAGTTCCTGAGTGTAGATCCGCGGTGCTGGCGTTGCTGACCAGTATCACCGTATCTTTTAAAACCTATCCATCTCTAGCTTTGCTTTAGGAACTGCTTTAAGAAACTATTTGTGTTTTTAGTCTTCGAGAATTTCGTTTAGTACCTACATTTCCTTGCGGACAAGATAAGCAATGAAGAGATGCGCAATGTGACAAATGGTAAGGTTGACAAATGGTTCGACACAAAGAAAGAATGAGTAATGAAAGATTGATAAGGAGAATATATAAAACGAAAGTGAGCGGTAGCAGAAGACAAGGCATTCCACGGCCGAGTTATTAAGATCGAATAACCAGAATGTTAGCTAACGGAAATGTGAAAAACATTCGCATACTTAGCCGAAGAATGTGAGGAGAATGATGAGATTTGAGTAGGCGAAAGAAGTTATGTGAGGAGCGTATTGCTTGGTGCTCCATTCTTTCCGACTACCCCATTGGGAATACAGCGTGAGGATATGTTATTGTCGTCAGCAGTAACAGTAGCTAAATAAGTTAATCAATATAATGTAGTTACTCACCCACCTCGTTCGATAAAATGATACAAACTGAAGTCAAAGAACCTAAGACCGATCTACATTAATTTTTGTGTGCAAAATGACAAAGAAAATAAAAATTATAAAATAATTCCATTAGTATTTTTCCCCTTCAGAGGTCATTATTTATAACGCCTCGGCGATGAAAAGTGAGAAGGGGTGCTGACGACGGTTATAAATGCTGACTCAGCTACGGGAAATCTTCCGATGAAGTGACAGCGGGAAGGCGCGGACGGTGGGTTGCCGCCACGGCCCAATGAATGACTGTTGTTATAAAGTCATCTCGCAATTGTACTATAGAAAATAAATCGCAAGAAAAAGAGTTTCTTTCTGTAAAATAATTTAAATATAAATATTCCGTCATACACTAAATAGATTTTGTTGAATTTCATTATCATTTATCACATTTTTATTGCATATGTATACGAGAGTAATCTAATATTTTGACATTTTTAATGTCAACACATCACTTTCAAAATTGAATCCCACAATTGTCAACGGGTTTGTTCCTATTATTCCTTATTTATAAGATTCAAATCAAGTGTTCTCTTCATTAAAACTCCATCGAAATCAAACCAAGTTTTTTATTCCTTCATGAAAAACCAGCATTAACGACCTATACGATATACACTACAAACAATACAAACTTTACATAGATGATTAATTTTTATTTGATGAATCTTATAATTTTTACCTATCCTCCGCCTAAAACCCAAACTCGCGTTAATCGACCCGTGTTAGACCTGCGAACGAAGCATCCTCAGGATATTCTAGAGATCACTTGGTCAGCTAACCATCACCGAATCAAAGTGGAATCAAAGAACGAATCAGCTATTTCATTTAGTTACAAAGGGACACTGCAACTTATTCCATCTATTATTCAATAAATGCCTCATTGACAAGCTTTCTACATTTTTTTATTTAATTATATTTTTCTTTTTAAGGTTCTGTAGCAAAAAAAGCAAAAACGGAATCCTTATAGTTTCGTTATGTTTGTCTCCATGTGTGTCCGTGTGTCTGTCTGTGCGTATGTCCCGAGAGTCACAATAGATTCATTTCGTCATCTTTACACCTACTAAGCTGAAATTTGGCATCAAGACGTAAATTTGTAACTCAAAATCAGAAGCGAGAAACAAAAAATTAAGTACGGAATATTTCGGATTTATTTTTTTTTTTATTTCAAAGTTCAATACTTTAAAAGGAAAACAGAACCCTTCAAAGTCACTCCGTTCCAGTCAGCCCGTCCGTCTTTCTTGGACCCTATTTTTTAATTTAACTCCAAACTAATGTAGGTACGTTCGGTACCTTCTTGGCTTATGTTTTTTTTTTGTATAATTATTTATTTCGTTCTTTTATGAAGATATTTTTATAGCAAAGTAATTTAAAAGTGCCAAACTTTCATTTTGAAAACACTCACATAAAAGTAAATTATGTAGCATTTCGCATATTTCTACCACAACTAAGGTAAAGAAGGTAAGGTGGTTCGTGCTAGTACATATTTCGTTAGTTCTGTTTCAACTTTCCGAACGCGTTACCTATTAATCATTATATCGTAGACAATTGTCATCTGTCACCCACTAACCTCAATAAATATTACTGTGGAATGTAAATGAAATTTGTGATCGATTCTAATTTGTATGTAATTAACCGTAAGTATATATCTACGAAAAAAAAGCGTTACATTCTGTCGCAAACAATAAGCAATTTAAATGGTTATTTTGATGGTTTGACGCTCATTACTTGGAAACTTAGAAGATCGCTGGTGTGGGATGCCACTTGTGTCGATACACTTGCTGTTTCCCATGTACCGGCGACTTCCAAGTCAGCGGGTGCCACGGCCAGCACTGCAGAGAACTTGAAACGGCGTAAATATGCGACTCTCTCTGAGAGTTTCATATTTGCGCCCTTTGCAGTCGAAACTTTGGGTCTCTCGGGCCCCAAAGCCCATCGACTGGTTTCTAATATTTGTAAGAGACTGGTCGAGGCTTCGGGAGACCGCCGGGCTGGCAGCTTCTTCCGCCAACGAATCAGTTTGGCTATTCAAACAGGCAATACAGCTTTCTAAGAGGCAACTTTGAGAAAGTCTATTATTTAAGATAAGGTGTAGTTTTAAGTTTGTAAATATTAACGTATGTATCTACCCTTTTGTTTTCAATAAAGTATTTTATATGCTATAAAAAAAGCTATTTAAATATTTATTTCAATTGTTCATTAGTACAAAATCTATATCTTTTAATCTGTCTAGAAATCAAGTACCAACATTTTGGCAACTAAACTGAGAACAATGCGACGCTTGAAACTCTCAGTCCTGTCATGAAAGTCCTATGACCACCCACCACCCTATGACAAATCGTAAGCAGTTGAATTCAGGCATTGGCGCGCTCGGACACTCATGTATGCGTGCGACTGTCGTAGCTTTATTGTAGTGTGAGTAACGAAGCGACTTCAGTATAAAATATAATTTTGATACTTCTCCGAATGAAGTTTCAATTTTTGGTATTAAATTTTTTTCGTTTTTGATAAATACATGTAATATTTGTAATTAGTATTAAGTGTTCTTGACGCGTTAAACGCATGTAAAGGTAATACAATAACATTCTTTACCACAAATTAATATTGCATTTCGTTACATATTAATACGTTTAATATAGGTACCATTTTAAAAATAGAGATAGAATAGAGGTAAGTATTTACCTATCTAGCGCTACTAGTATTAAGATCGGTTACCTAGAAACCACTAGTTACGTAGACATAATTAGATATGATTATCCTTTACCAATCAAAACTCAAGTGCGTATCTTTGACTAATTAAAGATAACTTCGCAACGTTGTAATAAAGGTAAATGTGATGATATGCACTTTATTAAGTGAGACTCCAGTCCTTTAAACAGAGATTCGTATATAAATACATCGGCAGTTTCTTAGCTTTTGAAGAAATAAACATACAAACACACAGACAACAATTCTATAAGTATTTATTATGAAATCAAAAAAGTCTATAACGCCTAGTTCATTCATTTTTAACCGACTTCAAAAAAAGGAGGAAGTTCTCAAATCGACCATATGTATGACCGTATGACCGCATGTTGTTTTTTTTTGTATGTTTGTTACCTCATAACTCCCTCATTTATAAACCGATTTTGAAAGTTCTTTTTTGTTTGGTAGATAATATTTCAGAGGTCGTCCCATTTAAATTTCACTGGTATTGAAGCTTGAACTTCGAAGATACACCAGATAACACGACCTGGTTATAACCTTTATTTATATTGATGATTCTCTTGTATACGTTATGTTGCGGAATTAGGAAGAAGTTAATTGCAGACCTGCCCTAGATATTTATTTACGTCAAGGTCACTCAATAGGGGGAAATAAAAAATGTTTATGAAAAAAAATTAAACCGCTTTCAAAAAAAAACTAAAAAGTACAAAATAACTCTATTGTTAAATATGAAATGTAACAGAAACACTGATCGCTATGAACACACTATCAATTCTTTAACACAACTATTATGTACTTGACTATTCGTCGGCTTCTCAACAACTGAACTCTTACAAGACCAAAGTCAGGCTTTTATGCAGCCCCACTACACGCAGGAAATCCATTCTACCCTCGTTCTTGTTATTAAAATGTTACAAAATTAACGTGGAACTAACATTATCCTTCACTAATCGAAACACATACCTATATAATTAAATTTGACAGTAAAGTCGGTGCCAAATCAATGTGCAACAACAGAAAGTCTAAAAATTTTTATTAAAAAAAATTAAACCGCCTTCAAAAAAAACACTGAAAAGTATAAAATAACTATCCTTTACTAATAGACCAAACCAAACTAATAGACTTTATGTTGTTGCACATTGATTTGGCACCGACTTCAATAACTGTCAAATTTAATTATATACGTATGTGTATCGTATTTATAAAGTTATTTTAATTGTACGTGAGTTTTGATTAGTAAAGGATAGTTATTTTATACTTTTCAGTGTTTTTTTTGAAGGCGGTTTAATTTTTTTTTATAAAAATTTTTTCTTTCTCCCTTTTGAGTGGTCTTGACCTAAATAAATATCTAGGGCAGGTCTGCAATTAACTTCATTCTAATTCCGGAGCGCAACGATATACAAGAGAATCGTCAATATAAATAAAGTTTATAACCAGGTCTTTTTATCTAGTGTATCTTCGAAGTCCAAGCTCCAATATCGGTGAAATGTAAATGGGACTACCTCTGAAGTATTACCTACCAAACGTAAAAAGAATTTTCGAAATCGGTTCATAAATGACGGAGTTATAAGGTAACAAACATACAAAAAAAAAAACAACATACAGACGAATTGAGAACCTCCTTCTTTTTTTGAAGTCGGTTAATTAGTTTGGTAGGCTTGGCATCGACTTCAGCAACTGTAAAATTTAATTATATAGGTATGTGTATCGTATTTAAGAAGTTATTTTAATTGTACTTGAGTTTCGATTAGTAAAGGATAGTTATTTTGTACTTTTCAGTATTTTTATTTTTGAAGGTGGTTTAATTTTGTTTAATAAAATTTTTTTTTATGAGTCAATTTTCGTTTTCGATATTTTATAATAAATAATTATTTAATTTGGTTTAGACAACAATACACCGGTGGCAGTCAGGTGTGTGAGACCATGGTGTACTACAGCAGCACGGACCACACACAGCCATCCTCCTCTAGGTCGCACGCAGTCACGTCACCCCTTCTTGTAACTGTCTTTAACATGGAATTCTAAAAATAAACAAAAATACTAATATATTATTCAGCATAGTATAATCACAGATTAATTAGTTACTACCATAAAGTATAATGTTTAAAATAAAACAATGTTTTACTGCGACTTTACCACCTCACTAACGGCTTCGTTAATTTTGTACTTATTAGTTTTTTTTCGAAATTGTTTTTAAAAAGATCGTCAATGTAAGTCTTTGTTGCTGTTTTGTAATAAAATATAGATAGATGTCTTTGCTATCCTTATCGTCGTCGAATCGTCGAATAAGCGTTACCTACATAATATATTTTTATTATATATATGGTAGTTAGTGGTAATGGTAGTTAAAAATTATCTACAAACTTGAGTGTGAGAATTTCCAGAAATTAATAATACGAAATAATGGACTCTATTTTGTTATTTGGCCTCAGATTCGTGACAGATATAGATAAATCTATAGTGGTAGGTAAGGCACAGACTACTTACGCAATAGACGTGAAATAGGTACATTTATTTCTCTGTGTTCATTAAGTAGGTAGGTACTTGTTAAGAATTTACTTAAAGATCGGTTCTTTTATCTTCCAGGGACATGCAACGTACAAAATGTCGTACAAAAGGTATGGTACCGAAAATGTAGACCATGCTTTGGTATCGGTAAGGAATGGCGAAATGACGGCTTACAAAGATTCAAAGGTATATAAGGTGTTTTACCAAACGTTACTGGATAAATTAAAAAATATACGTACAAATCCTTCTGGGCATACGACAGTTCTCACGAAGGTCGAAGAAGGATTAATCGTCAAATGGATTCACCACATGACAGAGATTAGGTTTCCCGTCACAAAGGAGCAGTTACTGCATTCTGTTGGTAAATTAGTTAAAGAACTGAATAGGCCCAATCCATTTAAGGGTGGAATTCCAGGAAGACACTGATGTGAAGCATTTTTGAACAGAAACCCAAGTGTGAGTTCAAGGGTATGTCAAGCATTAACTATAGCACGAGTCGGTGCAACAGAAGAAAAAATACGACACTGGCTCGACAGTGTTTATAAGTATTTGGAAGAGATCAACTGTCTGGAAATTCTGCAAGATCCGTCTCGAATTTTTAATTGTGACGCATCGGCTTGTAATATACGAAGTGTGAAAATTTCCCAGGTCTTATCACTAAAGTATCTGAAGACACTTCGAAAACTTATGATGCACAGAACATGAATATAAGTGGCTTGGACACAATTACTGGTCGTGTAAATTGGCGTTGGCCAGAAAAAAACAACATCCTAACGTGCGACCATAAAGATGTCGTAAGGAAAACATAGACCCCGATACCACTCAATAAAAGAGTTTATCCTGTAGCAGATATTATGTAGTGCAATTTTTTTATCTTTGAATTTCGGTCCAATAATTTATGTTTCTTCAGTTTTCATTTTATTAATGTTATTGTTTTGTCTATGAACGAGAGTTATTATATTTTTTTGAAATTATTATTCTTTAAAGTCATTAATGAGTCTTTAACCATTTAAGTTTGTTTTATTACCTAAGTTCGTAATTTTGTTTCTTAACCTACCAAAGAGAAAGCCGTCAGACATAATATTAATTATATTATTTAACATACCAAAGTTTCACACAAAAGAGACATTGAATTTTGTTTTAGTTTTTAGTTCGTAAGTAATAAAAGGTTTATTTATTGTTCTCACGCACATCTTTTTATAAAAAAAATATCTTTATACTGTTCTTAAATAAATTATCATAACTCACTGTAAAAAAAAATTATCCTGAAACAGGAGCCACGAGCTCACGTACTTAGAACCAGAGCCGATCATGAAATAGGGTTCAAATAAAAAATAACTAAAACTACACAATTTATGCATTAAATTACTGGTAATACCTACCAATATTCATCACACAAAGGCTTTCAAACTGGTATCATGTTTAGTAACACATTAAAAAAATCTTATACTTAGTCGTAAGAGCCGTAAAATGATAATCTTTTTTAGTGTAAACTGTAGGGTAGCCAAAAAACGAGTAGGTACTATTAAGTGTAGCCTATCCACGGAGCTTATCTATGCTTAGCAAAATTGCAGAAATAAATATGAAACATATAATGTAAAAATGTAAATAACTTGCTATAATTATAATAACAATTTAATGAATTATTATTTTTTATTCTTTTTCACAGATCACAAACCCGTGTTAAATAACATATTATGTGGGCGTCCAAGCAAAAAGGCTGTAGTGGTCGGCATTAAGTTTTCGAGATATACGCACTTTTGTAAAGTTAGGTGAAGAATGTCATTTCGCGATTTAATTGATTATTAATTAATGCTCAATTATCTACAATTTTACATACTAAATTACTTTTACTATGTAAAATTGTATGTTTCTAAGTAGCAAATTTTATAAGAGAAAAGTTTAGTAAAAAGGTACCAGTAGTCGGCATGTCTAAATATTTGGAATAAAATACTTTTTAATACCGTATACAGCCCCCTTATTCACAACGCTTCGAAAACTTTCCGTGGCGGAAAGGGCCGATCGTCGGAAAGCATAAATTCAATCCGACGGATTGGAAAATGCTATTCACAAACTCTATCGGAATCTCATCGGAAAGGACTTTAAGAATCCGAAAGAAAATGCATTTATGAAGCATGTTACAAAATGGTAGAAATCGTTTTCGTTTTGGTAGAAAATATTAGTGTGGTTTAAACGTATCACATTTTGACAATCACAATGTATTTGGTAAAATATCATTTTAAACAGACAGATAAACAACTTAGACAAAGAAATTACTTAGTCTTTTTTAAGATTAAAACATTTTTGTAAATTATTTTATTTACATTCGAAGAACTAAACGGGTTTTATAAATACGAATTGTACTGTCTGTGCTTATCGTCTGTGCGTGCAACAAGTTCAAATAAATTATACTAGATGTCACTTAGTAAAAATTAATAATAACTACAATAGAAAGTACAATAGCGTTTTTATTTTTGATCTTTGTTGTTTCCAAAAATATCTCAAACACCACAAACAATGTTTAGCTATTGATTGCGTAACTAATAAAATATGTTATAAAAATATAAGGCAAATTAATCCTTAGCCATGTATTTAAAAAGGGCACGAATTTGTCTAGAAGTGTAAATTACATACGCGCACGCAATTTTTCTAGATTTTTGACGACAGAAGTCGTCGATTATATACATATTACATTAATTTACTCTTCTCGGAAACGTTTTCGACACTAAAAAGTCGTCGGAAGCATCCGATGGTTTCGTCCCGAAATGAACTGTCAAATCATGTCGTTTCGGAAAGGTTTCGGATTTGTGAATTGCGTTTAGACAAAATCGTCGAAAAGTTTCCTGTCGGATACGGAAAGTCGAGTTTCCGACGTTTGTGAATAACCCCGCAGTAGCTAAAATTAAACATAAAAATTGTTGTAGCTGGGAATCTTACTTAGATTTCTAAGTAAGATTCCCAGCTACAACAATCTATTTTATTAGTTACGCAATCAATAGCTAAACATTGTTTGTGGTGTTTGAGATATTTTTGGAAGCAACAAAGATCAAAAATAAAAACGCTATTGTACTTTCTATTGTAGTTATTATTAATTTTTACTAAGTGACATCTAGTATAATTTATTTGAACTTGTTGCACGCACAGACGATAAGCACAGACAGTACAATTCGTATTTATAAAACCCGTTTAGTTCTTCGAATGTAAATAAAATAATTTACAAAAATGTTTTAATCTTAAAAAAGACTAAGTAATTTCTTTGTCTAAGTTGTTTATCTGTCTGTTTAAAATGATATTTTACCAAATACATTGTGATTGTCAAAATGTGATACGTTTAAACCACACTAATATTTTCTACCAAAACGAAAACGATTTCTACCATTTTGTAACATGCTTCATAAATGCATTTTCTTTCGGATTCGTAAAGTCCTTTCCGATGAGATTCCGATAGAGTTTGTGAATAGCATTTTCCAATCCGTCGGATTGAATTTATGCTTTCCGACGATCGGCCCTTTCCGCCACGGAAAGTTTTCGAAGCGTTGTGAATAAGGGGGCTGGTGCCTACTTTTTATAAAATTTGTAATGATTCATTATTTTGTTTAAATAATAATAAAAATAATCTCGTAAAAATACTTAATTTTAGTTTTTTATTGCATTGTGTTGTCGTATTTACTCACTTTGTACCTAGTCTAAACACCGACATAGTGGAACTTTTTACTAAAGTATGTATCAACTATCAAGCCTTTGTTTAGATTATAATTGTTTATTTTATAATGTTACAAATATAATTATAAGTTGATTTCATGCAGAATATCTTGATCTACATTAATAAATCAAAATCTACGTAACAAACAAGTAGAAGTGTGTTTTTTTTTAATCAAACTTTAAAAATGCGTTTTTTCAAAACAAACTGTTTAGAGTTTCAACTTTAAATGTCTAATAAAAAAAATTTATGCCAGTTTTTGAATATTTTTTTAATCTTTATTATCAATTGACTATTGTAAATTCCGCTAGTCTAACCATAGTCTAACTCGATACCAAGGGACCACAGACTACTAGGGATACAAGGAACCCACTTTGCTTGGCCGCCAATGCAGAGACGCCAATGACGTTATATTTATTTCATATTTTTTATCATCATTGTCGAACGCGCACATATTACCGTCATTTTACTGACGAACCTTTTTTATATTGCCTCTAGATGGCAGCATTCGCCATATGTTGTAAATAATATATAAATATTATATTATTTTAATGGATGTTAATCAATTTCACTCATTGCACGTAATAAGCGGCGCTCGTTGCTAGAAATACCTTCTTAATCTGTGCTCGTATGATTCTTTTTCACAGATCGCAAACCCATATTACTTTCAAAGCTTTCTTAACGTACCAACAGATGACAGTAATTCCCCAAGTAAGTTTACTATTAGTGGAATGTATCGTGTAAATTATATTATTTTAATGAATATTAATCAGATTTCACGTAATTTATACTAATTACAATCATTTTAATTTTATTTTATTAATCTTTTAGCAATAGATCTGTAGTCATAAAAGTGCATAAAACTCGTTGACGTATGTACGTTTTTAATCTGTATGGTCATAGATAAATTTAATATACCTACTTCAAAAGCAGTTCAACAATTACTGTCACTGTCATTGCTTGTTTTCTAAGTGGCGTCTCGTTGAATTTTGTTTTACGATTTTTTATAAACTTTTGTAATATTTGTAACAATTATATCAATAAGTGGCAGTTGTAACTAAAAATGCGTTTACAATGTGATTTTTTATTGTTTTGTAAAAATATATTAGAAACTAATCGATGCAATTAATTGACCGGCGGCTACCGCAGTGATCTCGATAAATCGGCAAGTTCGCAATTGCAATTTTTATGCTATCGTTTTGCATACTGTGTTGTTACTTAGAGTGGTGATAATTCCGTAACGTGCCAACGATACTTGAACAAAAAGTATCATAAATCGTATTCGTTGTTGTGGAATCGGCGATCAATGGATTTATAAGTGAGTAACAACATATTTATTTAGGAATGCGGATATATGTAGCAAATCAGAACGTTGATAACAGTATGGCGGTTGATGAATTCGTATTTCATGACCATATAAAAATTATATTTCTCTGGAAACCTCCCTGATCCCTGATTTGAACTAGCAAGTGTGATACAGTTAGGTAGCGCGGCGGCCGCTGCGAGGTCATCGACGCCCACTATCGTCACGGCTCACAATGCCGCCACTGTTATCACTATAACAAAATGTCATAATATTCTTATTGGAAGAAAGTTTTTGGTTGTGTATTGCTTTTATTTATAAACATACATAGGTATCTTAGTAACTGCATTTTCACTCTAATTATTATATGAAACTAGCAGAGACCTGACAGTCGTCCTG
Organism: Zeuzera pyrina; assembly: GCA_907165235.1. Taxonomy (NCBI): domain Eukaryota; kingdom Metazoa; phylum Arthropoda; class Insecta; order Lepidoptera; family Cossidae; genus Zeuzera; species Zeuzera pyrina. Next base: position 578,178 of record OU015617.1, read on the forward strand.
CTTGAAATAAAAAAAATCTTAGAAGTTGATTGCAGCGCCACCTAGCTGGTCCAATTGTATATCTAAACCATTCAGGTACCCACTCAAATACATACAAAAAATTTCATCAAAATCGTTTCAGCCGTTTAGATACATACAGAAGAATCATATATACTATCTATACAGATAAATATTAGAAAATACGATATTAATGCCATTTAAAGTTGCTATGAAATACATTAGTTTATGCTTATAATGCTTGTTTTTTCAGCATTTTTATTTAAATGTAAAAAATTGTCACAGTCATATTAGTTATTTGCATTTTTGTTTAAAATATTTAATTCAATTTTTAGTTATTTTAGAGAAAGTTATTATATTGTTGTGAAACAAATTATAATTTTACATGGACAAATACAATTATATTAATGAAATGATAATCAAGTATAGTTAATATTACTATGTCCTGATATCATCTTGCTTTTAAAAGTTTATTAATTGCTTATTGCTATTTTTATTTGCGTAATATGTTTATAATGTTATGCGTTTGCGCTGTGCTTAACAACTTTTTCTTTGCATTTCCATATTAGTTGCATAGTGTTGGTGCGGCCGGCTCACGATGATGGTGGAAACTATTCTGGAGTCCTCACAGGACTTTGGTAAGCTTCTTGATTAATGTCTTAAATAAAAGTTTTGATCTAACCACTACTCTATCTACTGTACATAGTATGGGGTGAGGTGACCTCCCACTGTACTGAACACCACTAAAGGCAACACGATACTCACTAACCAATTTTAGTTGCAGTCATATTTCGGCAACTTTTGTAACATTGTAGCTTGAAACTAGGACCACAATTTTGACAAATTTACAAACTTTCACTCGATTTCAGGCATATCTAGGCCTCACTACAGTATGTCACGTCGTAACGGTCATAATAAAGTTGGCACCAACACCCCATTGTCGATGGCTATTTTGGCTGTGTTAGACATATTCACACTGCCTAATAGAGCACCGTTCAATTTTTTGCCAGCTTCTACTTGTCTCTCCACATCCAACTTACATCTTCCATCTCTCAAAAATGCACTCCCTAGTTACACAATTTCATTTGATTGTTCTAGACATTTTCCATGTACTCATATCTCACATTTCGTCTGTACCACTTCTCTTTCAAATACCAGAACCTTCGTTTTGTTTTGACGCAGCCCTGTCTGACGCCTGAACAGACTTCGAACCAGGGGAACATTTCACCATCTATCCTTATGCAGGCTTCTGTGGCCTCCATATAATGACCTTACAGCCTGCAGTAAGGGGCCCTCCATGCCACATTCAGGCAGAAGACTCCACAATTTCTTTCACACTACTCTATCGTATGCTTTTTCTAGATCCATGAAAGCGCAGAAATCTATGGCCAGAAACTTTCCAATGATAATGCGAAGCGAGAAAATGTGATCCATATAACCCCTACTGTTCCTAAAACCACCTTGTGCCTCCCACAAATATCTTTCAGAAAAGCCTTTCATATGTTCAGTCAATACCTTGGTATAGACTACTTGCTAAGCTGACCAAGCTGATGGCCCTATAAAACAGTCTAAATGAGAATCTTTCCTTTTATAGAGAGGTACTATTACTGTGGTGCGCCAGTCCTCTGGAACCTCCTCCTTCTGCCAACAAAGGTTGCACAGTGCTCAGAAGGCACCCGAGACCCTAGGACCATCATACTTAATCATCTCAGCAGTCACCTCATCAATTCCCATAGCCTTTCCACATTTCAGACTTCTTATCACTTTCTCAATCTCATTCATACTAATGGCATCCTCCAGTCACTGATCCGAGTGTAGCAGTTCAATAGAATCACTCTCATACAATTACATACAAACAAAAAAAAAAACAACAAAACGTACAATTACAGTCATACAATTAACCAAACGAGAGGACAGTAAAATACCTTCCCCTTGGGCCCTTGGTCCCCTGTCCCCCCTTTCTTCATGTGGTACCCCTTACCACAACGTGATGCCCTCTCCAGGCAAGTCGGCAAGTTCACTGCTCTTTCATTTGGTTTCACTCAAGCATAATACATCCAATCTTCTCTCTTCCATAATATGGATAAATTCATTCATCTTCGTCTCTTCAACCCCACCTCACATTCCACGCAGCTGTTCTGCACTCCTGAATTCTGCACACACCAGCAGGGACAGACCAGTTTACGTCGTTTTCAGGGGACACCCTAAATATATCACAATCATTTTGTTGCCCCATATGATGTGCACAGGAGAGGAATTGCAGCCCTGAAAAGGGTTGGCAGGAGTCGCGACGAGCACACTTTCTCAGTAGACCCCCCTTCCTCAATTGACCGCCTCACCTCAGTTGAATATGATAATGATAGAATAATAGTTATGAATTCCTATAATTGAAATGGCATTTTAAGTAAAATAACTCAGTACAGGTTTATACCAATATTTATTGCATTTAAATAATTGGGGGATGAGGACAGTACTGAGATATTTGTGACTTTTTCCTACAATTGTTATTATCACACATTTACATCCTGTCGTTTTGTGTGGCATACAGTACAACATAGCTCTGTTTTCTGTTTTGCATGTTGGTTACTATGTTGCATTACATTTGATCTAAATTGCCTCATTACATATCCAAGTAAAGCATAGTTTAAAATCTTAGTTAATGAAGTCTTAGGTAATAAAGTCTTAGTTCACAAAATCTTTTTCATAATTTCATTTTCAGGGCTTGGCATCCTAAAACTAAACACGGGAAAGTCTTATAATATATTTGTCACTAACAATTTTGTTAGATACTGTTTGATGTTAAAATTAGAAATACTACAGTGGTTTGTCTTGTTAACCTAAATAATTATTATACTGTTAGTTAATGCTTTTAAATTTTGTTTATTTATATATTTTATAATTTTGGAAGAAACTTAAAAGCTAATTTTATAAGCAGTTATGAGATTATTTCATAAACTTTATTGACATAAATCAGTACATACATATCACATTATTTTAAATCTTAAATAATAGACTTCCTCAAAGTTATTGCTTAGAAAGATGTCATTGCTTAGGGCAGCCATTCCCAAAGTGGGCGATAACGCCCCCTTGTGGGCGCTGCAGGTCTAAAGGGGGGCGGTAAGAGACCCAGAAAAAAAATGGGGGCGTTGTGTAGAGGCCTGGGGGGTGATTTGTAATTTCATTTAGCTAGAAGGCATCTTAGACAACGACTGCATGAGCTCTCGACTCAGTAGACAAAATAAGTTTGGGAACTAGTGGCTTAGGGTATCCAGTAGACTGGTAGCATTACTTTTTTGAATAGCTAAATTAATTCGTCGGCGGAAGAAGCTGCCGGCCCGACGGCCTCCTGAAACCTCGACTAGTGTCTTACAAATATCAGAAACTGTGGGCTTGTTGGGCGTTGGGGCTTTAGGATTAAGTTTCGACTGCAAAGGACCTAAATATGAACTTCTCTGAGAGTCGCATACTTACGCTGCATCAAGTTCTTCATTGTATAAGCTAATAATGACTTTTATAAATAAAAACTATATTGTAAAAAAATGATTTATCAATGCGTATCACACCTAACCATTGAATAAAAGTTAACTACTTATATGGTTTGAGAAAAACTTTGAATAAAGATTTTTTAGAACTCATATCAATCATCACATCTCATATAATTTTTTTTAGAACTAAAAATTGTAACAGTCATTCGTTTTGGACGAACGTGGCATGATTTCGAGTTCAGTGGTACTAGATAGATAGCGATCATAATCGCTCGTTCCGCAGCCATGTCGACGAACGGAGGCGCCCTGCCGCTGTGGAAGCGCGAGCTGCTGCAGCGGCGCGCGGCGCGGTCGCGGGCCACGCCCCCCGCGCCGCCGCCGCCGCCCGCGCCCGACGACCACGAGGAGCTGCGCTACGGGCCCGGCATCGTTAAGCGCCTGCAGTCGCGCTACCTCAGCCTGGCGCTGCGCGACGCGCCGCGCCGCCGGCCCTCCGTGCTGCGGCGCGCCGCCAGCCTCGAGCACCTGCTCGACCAGCGCCCGCCGCCCGCGCCGCGCGCCTCCGCCGTCGCCTCCGCCACGCCCGCCGCGCCCGCGCTCGCGCCCGCGCCCGCGCCGCCGCCGCGCCGCGACGCCGTCAAGCGCGCGCGCTCCGTCGACGCGCTCAGTCGCCTCGCGCCGCGCGACGACCCGCCCGCGCTCGCGCCCGCACCCGCACCCGCGCCCGCGTACGCACCCGCGCCCGCACCCGCGTCCGCATCCGCACCCGCGTTACCGCCCTCGCCGCCGCCACCGCCGCCGCCGGCCGCGCCGCGCCCGCCCGTGGCCCGCGCCGCGCGGCCGCCGCGCCGCCCGCAGCCGCTGTTGCGCGACGCGGAGCGGCCGCCGCCCGACGTGGTCCGCGCAGCGCTCAGGAAGTTCGAGCCGGCGGCGCCGCGCCGCGCCGCGCCCGCCGCGCGCGTGTCGGCCGTGCTGCGCGGGCTCGACGCGGCGCCGCGCAGCTCCACGCCGGAGCCGCGCGCGCGCACGCCCAGCCCGGCCGCCGCCGACCTCTCGGCCATCGCCGAGCCGACCGCGCCCGACCCGCCCGCGGTGGAGCTGAAGCGGGTGTCGCGAGCGGCGCTCGAGGGTATCGCCCGGGCCGGTAGCACGGTACGCTACTCGTTCGACGGCCCACGGCCGTGCTCACACCTACCGCCGCCGGCGACTACGAATCCGGTGCTGCTCGGTCGCGTCCGCAACTCGACCTCTCCGCGGCGCGTCGGCATCATCCGCCCGATGCCGGCGCCGCCCCTGGAACGCGCCGCGCTCACACCATCATCGCCCGAGGAACTGCCCGCCGCCAAACCAACCGAAACAACCTCTCCCATCGACGACGATCGTTTGAACGAAATGTGTCCCGAAAAAAAAGAGCTGCCACTATCGGCCATCGTCGAACCTGTACCCCGACCGCCGCTATCACCTATACCAGTAAACATACAGGACCACCATGAACCAAATACAGAGCAGGAGACAGACTGGCCTGTACCGGTACCGGAGCTCATCGTAAACATAAAACCGCCCCGATCTCCAACAGTGCCCACCGATCGACCACTTATCGTAAAAATTGGAAACGTAATTCCACGAGTCGAGATCACGAAAACAGAATTTCCTATAAAAATCACCGAAGAAAAAATTACAAATGGAATCGAAGAAAGCAACTTGTTGAATAAGAAAATCAAGAAAGACATGTGCCCACGTACTGAGGCGGCACCGTTCGCGGGCCGTAAGCTGCGCGCGGCTCCGGCGCCGGTGACATCGGTGGTGTTCAACTTCTCGGCGCGTAAGGAGGTACCCGACTATATCGAAAACGATGGCCTCGTGCTGCGGGCGGCGCGAGCACGTCGGAACATGTTCAAGGTCAGTCTTAGTGATTTTCCAAAGCACGATTCTGTTCTAATCAATATAGTCGTTTTGCTTTAAAATCTTTATTTTATTGTAAAGACTCAGGTGTTACTTTCCGGAAATCCATACCAATCGACACGTGTTTCCCCTCTCAACAAAGTATCCTCAAGATATGCCAGAGATCAGAATCGGTCAACTAACCAGCACCAATTCGGTGTAGGTTAGCGGACTGAATCCTGAGGATCCTGCATTTCAGCGGAAAAAAGCTAAAGGTTTCAGGAATTTATCACAATCTTTATTTTTATGTCCACATCATTAAATGAATTTAACCTGATTTAATCTTCCATATGAAAATATCAGTCAGCAGTTGTCCAATAAGAACTTTGTTCAAACGATTCCTTCCTTCCGAACTTCCTACAAATCTTTATATTCATAAATATCAACATCAACATTAATCGAGAACGACATCGAACGCATCGATGGCCCGCTTCACGCTATCGGAATTCGCTCACCACGTGAATCGATACGTGAAATCTTCGATCGATTGTGTAATTAGTTATGATATGCAAATATAAAAATAAATGTTTTCTACGAGCGGTGAAAGTGTTAGTGTGAGGTGTCAGCGGCCACGTGCGGGTCGCATACCGTCCGCGGAGAAACCGGCCCGCCCGATCGGTGCGGGCCCGATCGGTCGGCACTCTCGATTTCGGCGACCGCGTCACTGATGGAAAGCGCCGCGCATCAGAGGAATTCCGATGAAGCGCGATTGTATACCAAAACGACTACACACGCAAGTTTATCTAATATCGACCCACGTGCCTTACAACAACTAAAAATTTACCGACATGACAAATTCTCTAAAATTAATATAAATACTTATTCTTTATTTATTCTTCACGGCTTCATTCCTCTTAACCACTTACAATCGTCACCAAATTGATGACTGATCTACTCATTACATACATATTAATGTGTGTCAATACTAGAATGTTAAGTTAATCTGAAATATACGAGTAGCTATGTAACAATGTAATCAATAATATTGTTAAGTCAAGGCAAAGACCTTGGATGACATATAAACCTCTCTCGCCACTGCATTGGGTCCGTTTGGTAGAATGGCACAACACTCAGTGAGAAGTACATAATTATCATACAACATATTAGTGTTACATAATATGTTGTGAATTCAAAAACAAACAACTCTTTTCTGGTTTTTGGCTTATTAATTGATGTCTCTTTACTCTTCACCTCCGTATGTGAAAAGATGCCGTAATAAATCGAATTAAGAGAGACTTGACGAAGCTATGAGAATTCCATTCTTGCCCTTTTGGTTGCGCAACCCTAAAAGTGAAAATCAATAAAGATCTAGTGACACAAATATTAAGCGGATTTAAATTATACGCGATGGAAAGACGCTAAACAGGGCGATCATCCGTGAGACAGCGCTTTCATCGTGTTCAACCACGCGGCGCGACCTCGCCGTGAACCGCAGTCGATGGCGGACGTAACCGTTGCTTTCATTTGGACTGCGACGTCCCAGTATCGGTCGTCTGTAGAGTTCAGGGTTATCGTAGTGGGTACCACTTGACTGTGATATTGAATATCGATTGTGAGGCGACAAAGACTCACGCACGGTTGTCCAACTATAAAAGCGGCAGCAGGTGACGCCTAGTCGTTCGCTCTCTTTATTACAGTTAACTCGAGCCGTAAAAGAGGATAGTATATCTAGTATTTAAAGAACTTTTGAAAATCGTATTACATTGTTTACGAGCACCTAATAAAACGACTTACAAAACTGAATTGTTTTTTCTATCGAAACTATAAAGTTGCTTATTGACGCAAAAACTCAAAGGAAAAAATAAATAAATGAATAAAAATTACAGATAGCAAACATTGCAAAATTAACTGTTGACATTATTACAGTTATTCGTATTCGCTGGCTGCGTCCGCCTGTAATTGGGTCTGTATCCTGGCATCCTGTCTAAAAAGATTGTTACATTTTTGTGGGCCTGTTCGCGAACCAATATATTTCATTTTTAACAGTTTTCTCATATTCACATATTTTCTAAAATAATTTCATATTAATGATTATATGGAATTTCTCAATACATATAACATACTCATATCACGTCCATGTCACGTCTTGACGCCTGACAACAATTTTTACTTAATTCCTTATAATACGTAAAGATTTTTCTCAAAATTGAGTGAGGCTCCCCTTGAGACGTTTATAGATCGTAAACAGTATAATATCTTTCGTGATGAAAATGTAGGCGTCTAACCTGTCTGCAGACAGAGTAAAATACAATCAACATAATACGTAAACACTTATGTTCTACAGATATTTGTGTTTGCTTCTATATTAATTTAGACAATTGAACTTGAAAGTCAAGGTCATCTCATTGTCATTAGTATACGTACGTAGGTATACGAAGTCAATTCACAATTTATTATTGAAATAATCACAATCAAACGGAAATACAATCACCACCAATTGTAAAAACAATATCCTTAACGATATATTTGAGGTCGAACGTGCCATAAACTTAGATGTAGCGAGCGCACATACAGCTTACTATGGAGTAAATAGAGATAGCACAGAGCTGCTAGCTCCGTGGAGTTGTCGATAACGACAGCCAGCCCACATAAAATGCGAATCACAGCAGCTAACGGAGCACTTTTAACGCCGCTAATAATTACGTGCCACTGCTCCACATATCACATTCATATTACAGTTATACATATATGTACATTATACCTACGTATGTGCTTGCAGAATGTTGTTAAATAATGTCTCTGTTTTATTCTCATACTAATTTTACATGCAAATATTCCATCAGCGGAGAGATTTCTTGATAAATTATCTTCATTATATTATCAAAGATCGATCAGGTATATGTCGGACCAAGTACAGTGAATGGCCCGTAGTCGGGATGTACAATATTCATTCAAATTAAATGACAAAGTTATTGCTGCGGTCGCTGAGCGTGTAACCGAAAATACCCCATATCTCAAAAACTATGCAACATAATATCATTCAAACCAATATTAATCAAAAGCGTTTTGACAGACAGTGCTGTTATTTGCCATTTGGCTATGGAATTCTAAAAAGTGATACACTTTATAACATGTTTAAGATGTTTCCATTCTGTTAATGTCATGTTTCTTTTTGAATATTTTTACGATGTGTAACAACGACAAGTCAATTTCTTTAATAGCATAGAAATAGAAAGGCTCTGGGGAGACTACGTAAAATTAAATTAACCTACAAATAAAGCTGTTTACCTGTTCTGTACTGTTTGTTTAACGATTCCTCTCGTTAGTGCTTATTCAGCTCTGGCCCTTCTCGATCTTGTAAATATATTTTATTGCTTTATATTTCGCTGACTCGGAAGTTACATTACATTATGGTTATCCATTTTCATTTCAAAATAAACAAAATTAATTTGCTATGTTCCACCCCGCCTAAGGGTTAATTCTTATTGACGCAGAATCGAAACGCGTTGAAGCGACACTGAAATTTTACATAGCATATGGACCTCTATTTAAAAAAGAAAGAAAAAGACTTGCGACTTGGCGCGCATTCACAAGAATCCGAGCGGCCAGCGTCAATTGATGTGCACGCGCTCGCGTGCTCTCAAGCGCATCGAGGCGTTTGGTGTGTCCGTGGTGTGTCCTGACCTGCGTCAGATGCTGGACACGGGAGTTGCGTTAGGATCATTTTGCCACTGATTTACGATAAGAGTACACATCATGAACACGGGCAAGAAGTTAATTTGCTTAGTTGAAAAACATGAATGTTTATTTAATGCGAATGCAAGAAATCACTACTACAATTCTGTAATTTCCGTAATTTCTAAATTCCTTGAGTGTTTCTGTCATACATAACGTTTCAAAAACCGTAATACGCACCTGTAATTTGTAGGTTCACGGAACTAACACCCTTAAATCAAGAATTTGATTTATGTATATTGTGAATCATTCGTTGGTGTGACTGAATAAACTAGAGGTCGCCCTGTGGTCGAAATTCGACCATAAATATAAACTTATAAACTCTTTGGCGACAATCTCTACTCTGTGGGACTGTTTGATCCAAGGAGGTTACGTACATGTAACCTCCTTTTTTTGAAATTGACACTCTTTTTGACATTTGCAGAATGAACGTAAACAATGAGTGATTAACATACATACATATCCTCACGCTGTTTCGCCAACGGGGTGGTCAGAGAGGACGGAGCGCCAAGCGTCGCGGTTCTTACATACTTCTTTCGCTTCCTCAAATCTCTTCATTCTCCTCACACATTTTCGCCTAGGTATGCGAGTGCTTTTGACATTTCCGTCGGCTACCACTTTGGCTATTTGATTTTCATACGTCAGCCTTGGTCATCCTTGACTTTTACCACTCGCTTTTGCTCTGTAGATTTTCTTCGTCAGTCTTATCATCACTCATTCTTTCAATGTGCCCGAACTATTTAAGCATTCCTTTCTTCATTTTTACAATAACACTATCATGCAACTCTGTTATACTGTCTTCATTACTTACTTTGTTCGTAAGGGTGACAGCGCATATATTTCAAAAGATCGCATGTAATCAATACATCTTTTAGTTTATGTAATCAGTTCATTTAAAAAAATAACGTATGGTTATCGCTCATTTGAACTACAACTTCGAAAGGAAACTATTTTCTGCTATTAAATATATATTTTATTTGCATTTGAATGTAGTATTTTTGTAAATTCTATTCGATAGTGGTTTTATAGCTTCAGTACAAATGTTGACTTTTTATTGTGAAAATGGTATCTCACAATACAGTATTTCGAGTAACCTCCTCTTAAATAAGTAATATTTCTAAACTTCATGACTTTAAACTAAAATCGAAACCTTTATGAGATCACTCGTGCATCCGTCCGCGTCTCATTCGATTTTCTCAGAAACTTATAACTGAAAGCTGGGCTTTCAAGAGGTTTTTGGGATTCTCCTCTGGAACACGCATCTTAGAAAGTGCTCTTTTTATAATTCGCTTTCGGGTGTAGATGTCGACTACTCTTGTGATACCATCTGGACTCAGATACAATTTATAAAACGTACATTGTATGTGTGTATGTACATACGTTACTGCTGAAAGCTGTCAGGGGTGGTAAGACCTTGCACGGTCCGTCTAAGTTATTACCACCGTCTTACTCGTTAGCCCTGCCGGCAAACAACACTACTACCATTTAATCTTTAGCCCTGCCGAACAACACTACCAGCATCTTACTCGTTACCTGCCTTCAAACAACAGTGCTCGTGCTGTTGTGCTCTGATGTGGAGGCTAAGACAACCGATGAAGTTATTGGCACAAGAAGCTCAATGTCATAATACTTGGTTGCCGAGGTATGGTATTTCCAATCTGAAGTGCTTTATTACCCTTGATATCGTAAATGTCCATGGACTTCATGCCACTTGCTATCAGGTGGACAGTTCCTTCGATTTTCTTCCCTGGATCATAATAAAAATCTCTATGCCAGTTCAAACAATAATATAAGTTGTATTACAAATTCGGAGTGTTTTATGTCCTCATTTCTGAACACATTCTACAAGTCTTCTTTGACTGCATTTTTTGTGAAACTTATAGCCGTGTTTTTTTCTCTTTTTAATTATTACTGTTTATTCTGTCAACGGTGAAGGTACGAACATTCTCTAAATCGTCGCAGCAATGAGTCATTTCGCTAGAAATATTTATGAATCAAATACAGACGGAGCTGGTCCCACGTTCATGGAACGACGCGAACCTCATTAAGCGGCGCGCGTGTTAAACCCTCGGTCGTCACGTAGCCACCACTGGGGCGTCACTCGTGCAATTTTGCAGCAATTACAACGATACGGCACTTTCTAGACGTGGCAAAAACGCGCGTGTGCCGACCGTCGACAATAGCAGCGGATACCAAAAAACGCGCTCCCATCATCGCGCCGCCGGCGAGAGCGCCTCTGACTGTGCACTTTACGTAATCGCCTCCTTCACCTTGCTACAAAGACGACACCCGCAGCGCATGTCGTAACTACCTAACGTTCTGTTTGCAATACGTCATACATATTTGGAATGCATTAGAGCATGTAATTGGGATTTGTAAGGAGGCGGGACAATGCGCTAGGGAAAAAATTACGCAAGTACTAGGGTTTCTGAAAATCCTCGGGGCACGAGACATCTCAATCAAAGCCCCTAGTTAAAAAAACTTTTCCTCACGTTCTATTCTGTTCACATCTAGGAAGAAGACTTTTTAAGGTTATAACCAGTTCGTTCCATTTACGAAGACTTTTCAAAATAAAATAAAAAATAAGAATCTTGGTCATTTCTGACGAGCTGTACCTATTAATAAAATGATCTTTTTAGTAAAAGTCAAAATATTTGTAACATTAACCACAGAATAAATGATAGTACAGGTCATTAACTATAGTCCAAACAATTCCTGTTTAATTCTCATAGTAACAGATTCATATTTTGATAATAAAATCTACTAATTATGAAACAGACTTAATAATAAAATAAAATCATATTATTAATCAATAATTTTAGTTTAGTATCTAGTTATTAGTCATAATTCTCATAAGTGATTAATTTTTTGGTAATAAAATTAAAATTAAGACTTGATGTGGTAATTATTAACGTAAATAAAATTATTAAAATAAGATTACGACAAGCGTGTCTCGAGTCTCGACCCGAAAGTTCAAGGACACCAGACTTCCGTATCATATTTATAAAATAATGACTTAAAATTAATTTCCGTATATTATTTTCACTATAAGTATTTTTTCTGTACACCTCAAACAAGGCTTCGTATAGATATATCAAATTGATGAATATTGACAAATTGTCGTGAAGCTATCACTTCTATGCCAAATTTCATGATATGTCGCCTAATTTCTAAGAAAAAATATTGTGAGTCGGTTGATTGGACGCATATGTGGTCTTGAGATCTCCATTTATCCCTTTGATTTGTGGAACCCCATAAAGTAATGATGACATCATACCGCGCACTGGACGAAGCAATACAGCCAGAGCATCTCTATTTTTGGTAACGCAGCAGAGATTATGTGCGACTTTTACCTACTAAAGCCTCGTGTTAACTGGAGGACAATGTCCCGCAACACGTGTCACCAGAGACGTCGGGTGAGGACGAACGACGTCGCCAGACTTCGCACGACTTGCATACCTACATCGTGCGACATGATAAATCGGCTGTAGATGTCGTAGAGTACCTAGATGTAAACAGAATAGAACGTGTGGCAAAATGTCTGGCGACGTCGCGTGATGTCCAGAGACTTCGAGCGACATTTCTAACGACACCTGTCGCGGGACATTTGTTCGCTATTAAATACGAGGCTTAAAACTTCTGCACTGGTTATCATCGACGCATTGTCGAAAGACTCTGGCATCTCCGAACACCTCGGAGCCACTCTCGCACCGGTCCGAGAGACCTGTATGCCTATTGTAGTGTAGACTATCAAATGGTCGCCCTGTTACAATGGCCACTTGGTAATCTAGTTTAGTACATTTTTTCACGTAACTCTTATCGCCGTGACCTTCGCACACACCTTATCGTATTTATTTGCCATCGTTATCGTCTGTCCTAATGTCGCGATACATTTTATCGCTCCCGTATTGACCTAATGTTTCAGGGATGTTTCTTTTTATTAACTGTCTTCAAAAATAGGATGAGGTTCTCAATTCGGATAATTTTTTTTTGTTTTTATGTTTGTTGCCTCAGAACTCCGTCATTTATGAACCGATTTGGAAAATTCTTTTTTTATTTGAAAGGACACTTGCAGATTGGTCCCATTTAAACTTCACTGGTATTGGAGTTGGGATTTCGAAGATAGACCAAATAACACTAACTGGTAACCTTTATTTATTTATATTCCTGATTCTCTTGTATGTCATTGTGCTGCAGGATTAAAAAAGAAGTTAACTGTAGACACCCTAGATATTTATTTAGCCCAAGGTCACTCAAAAGTGAGAAATAAAAAAAATTAAACCGATTTCAAAAAAACACTGAAAAGTACGAAATAACTATCCTTTACTAATCAAACCTTAACTACAAAAATAGCCTTATAAGTACGGTACAAATACCCATATAATTAAATTTGACAGTTATTGAAGTCGGTGCCAAATTAATCTGCAACAACAGAAAGTGTATTAGTTTAGTAGCCTTGGCACCGACTTCAGTAACTGTCGCATTGAGTTATGTGGCTATTTGTATCATATTTTTAAAGTTATTTTTTCGTCTAGATTGTCTTTTTCGCTAAAATGTATAAAACAGCCAAAGTATGTGCTGCAGAAACTGTAATCTATAATTTCTTCTAATATAAATAAAAAGGAAATGTCGTTCCTTGCTAAGCGCATAACTTGAGACTGATAATAGTTCGACCGATTTGGCTTATTTTTTTAAATGTTTGTAATAGTCCGAGTAAGGTTTTTTGGAAAAAAAATCGGAACAGTCGCCCGAAAAATAGGAAAATTCCGAGAAAACTGAAAGCACTTTTTTATGAAATATTCGTATGAACTCAAAACTACAACTCGCGAATAAAAACAAAATAGGTACCCACTGACCGCAACGCATGGCCGGGGCACAGCTAGTTAATATTAATATCTGGATAACTACGCCAATTAAAAATGACCAAGCACTATGCTTTGTGAATATCCAATAGTGTACGACTGAAGTTGCGATTTGTCGCATGAGCTGTTTCAGCAGCGAATCTGCCGAAATTATGTGTCGATGGATTACTACAGTACTAACTCTGTTATTCACTATATTTTTCCATTACAACAAATATTAATTCATTCGGTTTGATTCGCTTATTCTATTTGGCAAGTAAATAAATAACTTAATAGTAAGTAAATCGCGCAAAATATACTCGCGGGTATTTCATTACTTCCATGAAATTTTTGGGTCATATTAGCCGCGTATTATTAAATATATTGCCGATGCTACGTAACTCGATCCTAAACATAAATCTGTATCAAGGATCGGATAACATGGTTCGAACCAAAGTGAAGACTGATAAGTTCGGCGATGTTATGAACAATTGCGTCACCTTCGTGTACTACTTAATTTCGTAGAAATAATAATATTAAAACACTTACAATAGTTTAAATATTGGCCCAAACGTAACATACAATCGAATGACCGCAACACACTTTAAATTGATAAATAAAAGTGTAACGAATTGTCCTACATGTATTTAGTAACTATATCTTAGCAATTTCAATGTTAATACTTCATATACACGGACTATTTGACATTAATTATAGTATAATTGCTGAAATAAAATTACGAGATCAATGGCACAAAGTGAAAACGTGTACTTGTATTGTGACCCGTATAGTCTACTGTTCACAGTAAGCAATATCACTGACTCGTGTCAAAGTAACCCAGTGGTACAATAAATACGAGCTACCACGTGCTGACACACTATACAGACGATTACATGCGCCGGGCGACATTTAAACGTGTTATTAGAGACTTAGTGCCGTGAAGCGGTTCGACCAGCCCGCGGTACTCGGATGTAGTAACGGACAGCAAACGTCCTTGCCTGTTCAGACAGACTCAATAAAAAGTCGTGGTCGTCCACTTCGTAAACCGTGTCAAATAAACCACAAAATGCAGATGTTGCATCAAGAGATAGGCGTGCGATACGTTGCGTTACAACGATGGCAACTGGCGACATCCGTGATAGACTCATTTATAGCGATGTCTCTCTCACACGTCCCTTATTACTGCCGTAATGTGTCCTCCATCCATAATAGACATATATTTCATGTTATCGACAATAAATTAATGGAATTACTGGCCTGCTGGTTGTATGAAGATAACTGTGGCGACATAGCATTAATTCAGTACTTGCCGGTGTCGGTAATGGCATTATAGTCGTACGAATGTCTTCTGATATCTTTGTAAACATGTCGATCCGTTTACTGAGTCAGTCATGATAAATGATAAAATATCTACATATTACGTAGTGATGTCATTGATATCCGTCGTGTGTCATATTTTAATGAAATTAAGCAAGTTACGATTTATAGATAACTAGCGGAAACAAACGTCCTGCCCGACATAAAATAAAAAATTTAGAACCCGATTGCAGCGCCATTTACCTGGTCCAATTATGAATCTAAACCTTCCAGTGACCCACCCACTCAAACACACATTTAACATCTCCAGGTGCCAGCGAGATGTCAAATGCTTAAATCGCGTTTAAATAGTTGGTGCCAAGCCACCCTAAGTCAATGAGTCACAAAATGAATATAACAAAATTTGTAGATAAAATTATAATTACGGACAGACGCTACAGATTTATTAGTAGTATAGATATACAATATGTGGTACAATTAATAACGACTTGTAGTTCATGAAAACAACTTTGACCCGAGTTCAATTAACTTAGTGGTATTGTTTCCAGTGTTCTCAAATTTAAACAGACATCAGTTGTGAGTTGAAACTTGAAGGACTGATAACAAATTATCTGGAATTAGATGTCTCTCTAGCAGTATTTGGAAATGCCTTTGTTCCCTTTGTAAGACCTTGTCATCGAAAACATAAACAGAAACTAAATTAATGTATACTTTACTGCACAATACACAATCGCTTTAACAAGGTAGAATACTGTTCAAGAGAATTAATACATTATAGATACCCACGTAAATGAGTTTGAACTGAATCAAAGAGACTCCATCGACGCATATTAATTGAGAAATCTGAACAAAAACTTCTAAAAGTACTTTCTTTACGAACAGTCGGTTCGTAAGCCTGGCAGAGAAAAAGGCTACTGTGTTCCTCGCCTGTCATAAGCGGTGACTAAAGGAGATGACAGCGCATGTGATCCGCGCCGTTGTAGCACTGCGAGGGTGTTAGAGAGGACTTTGTCACTCTGCTCTCTTAAGTAGTACTTCGGCGAAAAGCAAATGGGACTTGGATGTATTCCGCAGATGATTCCAAAACCCCTCGACAACGCAGAAGTTTTAAAAAGTGCCACACAACCCAGTATGACCCCCGACGGGTACCTGCTTTCAGGTTTCTCCTGCATTTTCAAAAGATCTTACAAACAAAAATTTTACGACGATATGTGACGACTATAACACAACTCATGATTGCTCGATGCGAGTGCGCGTAAGGTTGGCGGTCGACGGAAATCACAATATAATGGACATAAAAACAGTGGCGTGGTTATCACACGTTCCGCTCTGATTGTGCGCGTGTGTCGGCGCGGGCGCCGCCGCGCGCGTCGCTCGGCTCGGCGTCGGCGACATGGGATGTGGTGCCACTGTGGTGGTACTTGTGGTGTGGTGGCCCAATATGTCTCAACATAACTGACAATCTTTAAAACTCCTCAGTGCCAAAAATATTAGCTGATAAATTCTCTGTAGAATTCTAATGAACAATTAAGAACCATCGTAATGTTGCGATTTTATAAAATACATAACAAAATATGATTGCAAGAAAAACTTATTATTATTAAACTTAAAAAACTTAATGGACCCAACCTGGACACATATTCTTTAAAATAATGAAATAATCATCAAAATCTAATATTCTATTACACCAAATAATTTCAAAATCTTGTAGCGCAAATAGAAAACAGAAAGAGGAGTTTAAACTAAAATAATGAATGCCGGCGAGCGCCATCTGTTGTTTTTTTGTACGTATCTATTAAAAAATCCATGAGCAAAGAAAAGAACTTCACTTTAAAAACGTTTCGAAGGCGCTAAAATAAGAAAAAAGCTCTTTCGTATTATTAATTAAAAAAGGTAAACTTATAACATTTAACAAACATGTTAATATTTTTTAAGAAGATAATATACTATTTTTCCTAATAGGTTAAATTAATCGTTTAACTTTATCATGACTAATTACATAATAACTATGTAATAGAATTCAAACCGTTGACTATTTCTTTTTCCGGTGTTGTTATTGGCTAGAGATGCAATCTCTTTATTAACTTGTGTGCGTGTTTTGAGTTAAGTAAACATTCACAACCACTATAGATGCACGTGTGTAATTATACAAAACAGTGTTAGTAAAGATTTGAATGTGTATAAATCGAGCCGTGATTTGAATTTGTCTCTCGAGCGAGTTGTTGACGTGACGCTTTCTTGTTGCGTTTTGGTAAAGATAAGGCAAACGCGGGAATTTTGAAAACATGATTTTAGTTGCGATATATTTTTTTTTTACTTTATTTGATTAGTAAATTGTCAAAGTAGACAGTGTCTATTTGTCTCTATTGAATACACGCTACTGGGCTACAGAGTGTTTGCCAAAACAAGAAAAATGACCCCAAACTCGATAGAGATGCGTGGTTTTACTACAGAGGTCTTTTGGCCACCTTCCGGCTCCTTCTTCAGGCCCTGGATATCATATAGCATCAGAGTGTTTGCCAAGACAAATCAAACGAGCCCTAATACGACGGGTCTATCTTGTTTAGCTCAGAAGTTCCTATGACCAACTACTGTCTCCATTTGCAGACCGTTGATATCATGTAGGACCAGAGTATTTGTCAAGACAAAACAAATGAGCCGAAACTCTATGGGTTTATCGTGTTTAGTTCAGAAGTTCCTATGGCCACCTTCCGACTCCATCATTAGACCAGTTCTATAGTACCATTTTATTACATTGTCACCGAAGATACGCAAGTATACCAAATTTGAGTTCAATCGAACGTAAGGAATTGGTTCTAATTTAGCTTCCAAGATTTGACCCACACAAACATACATACTAATACGGCAAGTTAAATAAAAGCTTGTAAAAAGTAAAAAATTCAGTCGAATTGAGTATCTTCTTTATTGCAGTAAGTTAAAAAATAGTCTACTTAGAAATTGCGATATCTACACAGTAGCGACATTACCGAAATTTTGAAACGGTACTTAAATCTGTGCTAAGACAAAATGGATGGAGATTGGATCAAATAATAATCCTCCTGAGCTTAAAAGCTGACAGTCCGAAAGTAATCTAATTTCACAATTCGCACTACACAATTTGGAAAGTAAATTGCAAAGTACCGTCCAATGTGAGCAGCATTCATTATTCCAAATGTAAACAACCCAAGAGTCGCCCACTGTTAATTTAAGTTTGTGCTAATCGACATGATGTAATCGTCTGTTGTTTTGGCCACATCTCATTTGCGTCACTGTTTAAAGACTCATTATAGTTATAAGATTAAATCTTTACCGTTAGCTTGAATTTGTAAATTGTCTCGTCGGCTGGTGTTAATTGCAAGATAAACACGGCGTCGGCGTCGTTTCGACAGTCCAACCTCGCACTTTTAAATCAAACAAGTATCCATTTAACACTCTGAATGTTATAATAATATTTATTGAATGATATGAGACTCCATTTTACACGTATTGCGAACACCGTGTAGGCGGTGTTGCTCATACGTGAATGGACACAAAACAATAATTCGTTGTTTTCTAGATCCCTCTTTATTCTGCTAATTTGTGCTAAAATTTGTTATTCAACAATGAGAATTAAATACTCGTATTATTATTTATATAATTTAAAATCTACACTAATATTATAATGAGGGAGAGTGGATTTCGTAATTTCTTTTACACCTGTGGAGGGCAGCGCCTGTCCGAGAATTCCTGTCGCCCTAGGCGAAAGACTGGAATGAGGCTTTTTTTAAGAAATTTCGTAGCAAAATGAAACAATAATGTGAACAGATAAAGTGTGTAATTTTTAATCAAAAAATTGTAGTTTTTGTTTATTACATAATGAAGAGCCATTATTTACACCTTCCTTTTTTGCGACGAGAGGAGACAATTCTCGACTTAAATAATGTATTTATTAGTGTTTCTATTGTCTTCCCATTCGCGCGCGCCATTTTTTGTGCGGTGCTGACGGGTGACGCTGTCGAGCAGTGTTGCAAAACCAAAGAAAAATATTATGGTCGAAAAATGGATAAAAATTTGGAGTCTTTTCAAGTTGTAAATAAAAAAACCTATTGTATTATTTTTCAATTTTGATGTCGCCGATTGCCGCCCGGGTATAATCTACGGAACCATGCACCTATTTTAAAAATTCTTTCATCATTTGAAAGGTACATTATTCCAGATGGACTTAGGCTATATATATCATGTGTTAAACTCGAGCAAAGTCGGAACGGGCCGCTAGTGTACAATAATATGAAAACGCACAAGTAAGCGTTTGATAGAAAGAAATATCAGAGAACCCTCTGCTAAATTGCTTTTTTTATTAAAGGCATTTCGGACTTTCTGTTATAGTTCATTATTATTTAACACATACAAAGGCATAGGTAATCGCATTACATAGTAGGAATAGGTAGTAATGTTATAGCAGTATTTTATCCTGATCCCTCAAATGGTCGCAAAATATGTTAATTAAAAATTATCACTGAATAGATCCCACACATGTACATTTGTAGATTATACGTACACGAGACGGAAATTCGCTCTCGAAGCAGTCGTCATAACGGATATTATTCACTTATGATTTTTAATATCACCAATGTCGAATGCTTCTAAGCCCTCGTGCCGTTTCTTTACGACACGTCATGCGTGCTATACAACAGCTGCAAAATAAACAGACGTATCTCTAGTTGTAATATTTGTGTAACGGTATTGAACGTGACACGTGTCTTCGCAGTCGAAATATGAGATCCCCTGCGTCGCACGTCCGGCGGCAACGAAACTGCTATTATCCATGCCGAATATCCACCAAATAGTCTCGCTTCTTATAAATACACTTCAATATTATTTCATAGTAAACAACAAAAAACAAAGCATCAATAAGTGAACCTGCCAAACAAGTTCGTACCTCTGAAGCATCTCCGCGTGATGGATGCATCGTGAATTCAAATTTATTTCATGCTGTATTTATATTCCGTCGACAAAATTAATAGATTGTACTATTTGCAAAAGACTGGATATTAATATTACGCTTAGCTCACATTTAAAAACTTTTCACTTCTATTCTATAAACTATAAAATCCTTTGTTGGAATAGGATTATTTTCAATGTTGCTTCACCTGGAATCATATTTCGCGGTCTTAAGAGCTAGCTGCGGTTGTGAACAATCGTAATTCTAGATGCGGCATGTGTTAGAACCACAAACTCCTCAAATGATTTCTAATGTTACGATGAAGGTCGACTGTGTGGGGTCCACTCGATATACTCAATGTCGTCTAGACTAAACTGCATTAAAACTGCCAAGGTTATCTGAATAACTATCCATTTCTCAACGAAAATTAGGATTATAAGTAGTCGAAGGTATTTGTCATCATTTTTAATTTGTGCCGAAATGTATAGCACAATAAGATCGTAATTGTGAACTTTTAAAACAGAAAGGACTATCTATACATTAATTATATTGACGTTTATTATTACTATTTACTGTTCGGACTATGTTCACATTTTTGTAAATCAAATGACAAGTTGAACTTGCGTTAATTTGTGAATCAGAGATTAATTATTTATTTATTATTCTTCTATTATTTTTCAATAACTTACATAACAATTAATAACTTGTTGTTTTTACGGTTTCGTAGACAGTGGTAAAAGCGGAACCCATATAATTTCGTGATGCCTATGCCTTTGGAAAAACAGATCAGTGTAATTTCAGCATGAAACGGAAGTTATGTTATCGATGTAACACATAATTTATTATTTTTTATTTCAATTATTTCAAGCAGCCAGTTTTTTTTGTGTCCAGTTTCGCTTAAAAACGTCAAATAAGTATAACTTCTTACGTTCATGGGTACATGAGTACACAAATACTTTTTTTTAATTTTTTTATTTGACATTTGCCGTCTGACTGAAAAGGCTACAGAATGCTATTACAAGCTCGTGGCCGATTTGTTTTTAATTGGACTTTTACCTACTGTATAATTTATGTGATTCATGTTTCTCTTTGTATTTAATGGACAGAAAACTGTTGTAAATCCATAGTGTTTTTAACTCATAGAGTACTCATATTATTCGTTGCTTGCGTACCTATGAAACTCTTATATTACACGTGTATTAATCACTAATACTATGTGCTCGGCGACGCTGGTAATTGAGTGCGCTTGCGCACGTGCAAAGTGCAAAGCGAGAGCGTCATAATAAGGAAGTGTGCTGAATCATATATTGTAGTTGTTTGTCAACTGCAAATTGGTCTCCTTAGTAACGGACGAATTTTGTATGTATGTATGTACGCGTAAACACACACCTTTATAACACCTGATTATAACACAGCTTTTAACTGATCCATTTGTGTTAGATTAATATCTTTCAACAACAAATATAAAAGAAATCTATTGTCTTACTGTCTAGTTCTAGTCGTTATGTTCAAGTGACACAAGGCTAATAGGTAAAGTCAGGTTAATATATTTTACATAGCTAGAGCTACCCAGAAAACCAGCTTGGTGTAGACAGATCTTATTAAGCTAGTACAGCGTCTCCAGTTAGGATAGTGTTATTTGTGTTAACAAACTAGTAACTAACTGTGTTGATAAATTTTGAGCTAGTAAAATAGCGTCTCGAACCAGGATAATATTAATTTTACTTGTGTGCTTACAAGCCAGGAAGAAGCTTCATTTGGACAGATTTTGCACTAGTAGTTAAAGCTAGTAGGTTAATCCAGGAAGCTTTTACCAAATTATTCTTTAAATTGACATTTTATTAACATAAGTACTATAAGCAATGAACGAGCAATCTACGTCGATCATTTTAAATTGTTATCTACGGTTTAGATATTAGATGATAAGCTATGTATGTATGTATACTATATACGTCTAATTTCCGTCTCGGCCAGCCCCAATGAGATAACTGGCAGCTGGTGGCAAACTGATCTCTGGGTTTACCTGAGAACGCTTCGTTGAAAAGGGAAACACGTGTCGATCGACAAGTTTGAAGTATCAAGCGTAAAAATGTATGGGTACAAATTGACCACTTGAGGTGGATTTTCATAAAATAGCCTTCTTTACTATTTGCCGTTTTGAGAAATTAGATTAGTAGAGAGTGGTAGCAGAAGCCAAGGAAAACCAATGACTTATGAAGACCAAATAGCCGAGTGTTAGGTGACGGAATTGTCAAAAACAATCGCGTACTTAGGCAAAAGTGTGTTAGAAGAATTATCAGATTTGAGTTGACAAAAGAAGTATGCAAGGACCGCGATGCTTTGCGCTCCGTCCTGTCTGACTACACCGTCAGGGATACAACCGAGGATGTAATATGTATATTAGAACGAATAATTTTTATTGCAAACTTCTTCCATTCAAAAATTTTAAAATTATGTGTAGAAGAGCCAAGCTGATGCATTGCAGCATGAATTGGACCGGCTCGCCCGATGAAATACCACCCTCTCACAGAATATCAGTGTGAAATAACAGCATCTATTGCTGTTGTGTTTCGTTCGGTGAGAGAGAGAGTGCCGGTGGCCCATCTCCCTCCTCCCCCTCTTTTCCTTAAAGACAGGCAACGTACCCGTGATTCCCCGGACGTTGCGGGTGTCCATGGGCGGCGGTGATCACTCCATTAGGTGCCTCGTCTGCTCGTTTGTTCCCTTTTAATAAAAAAAATCTTATATAGTTGAACGAGGAGTCAAGACATTGGTTTTCGATTAGAGACAATCTAAAATTATACTTAAAATGCTTTTTTCAGAATTAGCACATAAATTGCATGATATGGAATTTGATGTAATATTAGAAGAATTAATTTTATCTGTATGCCCTGTAACAATGTTACATTTACATTATATGGTTATATGGTTTTTTTGAAATGACAGCGACGATGTGTTGTTAACGACTCACGCGCACCCACCGCAATGCATATGCATGAGTGAATGCGCAAGAGTTGCGCGGTCACGTCGCCGTCGCGTACCGACTACCGATCCGCACAATAGGGCACGTCAGAAGCATGCGCGCGCATTTCATATGTTCTACGTTATGTAGATATGTAACCAAACATCTCTGAATCGTTTTTGACTGCTTTGTTATCGCGGTAATTTTACTGTTAATAATATGTGTGGTAACATAATTTATCCAATGTGGCGAATAATTACTTTTTTGGACCCATTTACACGATTAATACTGCATCTGCCTATCGAGTAATAGATCCTAGTTTCCATTCCAATTACTAACTTAAGAAAGTTCATAATGAACTTGAATTACTCGTATGAGTAATGCTCCTCCGATTTCTAATAACTCTCATAAGTCATAACATTATATCCACTTTAAAGATTTAGTGCTAAGTTTGGGATCATACTGTCGTTGTAATTGTTTGGAATATTTATTAATATTTATAAATTAATTTCTACAAAAGTAGAGTTGAAAGGCTCCAATATAAATTGTTAAATGGTTAGGATTCCGAATACGAATGAAGTGTTCTGAATATTTTATATACAATTATATTCACATTGCGTAGTTCTATCGTTTTGTTTGCAATTTGAACTGTATAACGGTATAGGTACTTAAGTAAAATTAAACTCTTAAACGGACTTTTTATTGTTCTAATTTCAGTTTATTTTTATTGTGAACATTAATTTATCGCATATTATCTTTGAGACGATTACAATAAATTCCTTCTTATCACACGTATCGACATTTAAAACCCACTAAACCTTGACTTAATACATAATAATGTTTATCTACTATTTATAAATATAACTAAGTGTTATTTGAAACGAGACTTCTTTCTGTAGTTCACGGATGCCTGCGAATGCATGTGTCATCAATATTTTCTATCACACTCCTCGGTTGTGGCACGCACACATGACTAAGCTGTGATAATACTCTCAACAATTATATGCATAAATTTATATAATTTTATACACTAAATTGTTGTATTTTGAACATAAATTTGTTGAATTTTGTACATAAATTTGTTGAATTTTGTAAGTACATAAAATTGTTGAATTTAACGCATAAACGTGTTGAAGAATCAAAGATATTTTTGAATTATCATATTACTTTTTGTTTGTGATGTTTAAAAGTTTTATGTCTGTTTGTCTGTTAACTTGCTGTTAACTGTGCCGTATTTTCTGATAGCAGAAATGTGTTTTGTCTCGAATATCGACCTGTTGACTACTTTAGATGTAATTTGACACCTCGGTTGCAGATTAATTAGTCACTAGGCCTCCGTAATATAAAGAACCATATTAATCAATTATGGGAAGATTTTAATCAATCTTAGGTCGATTTCGAACTGATGAGTTCACAACGCAGTGTTTATTAGGTCTGGAGAAATGAATAGGTACAAAAATGAATACCACACGAGCGGCGCTGCACGTAAAAATTAGTCGTTGATAAGCATGGCGAGGATTAAAGGGTTAGTTTATGGCGATAATCCGATTAAAGTTTATCGCGTTCCCTGGTCACGCGCACTAGTGCAAGCGTCGTTGTTTAGTCGTGCTCGCTGCAAGCGCTCGCGTGCGCTCACGCACTTTGGCACGCGCTCACACTTTCATTCTCAGGTACGTCCAGAAGCACTATCCTATCTATAATATAAAATAAGTGGCCTCTATAAAACGTCTTATGTTAATACATTAACATTAGTTTAATTTAAACAGTTCCTAAAAACTACTGGCATGTTTTTGAAAAAAATAATTACTCCAGCCAATAACACAAGTTGCATGATCCCAAACTAACCACTAGGCTAGGCGTGATACTATAGGTACCACATAATGGACGGTCATGTGTGGTAGAGCCATGCTGCATCGCAGCACGAATTGGGCCGGCTCGCCCGGTGAAATACCAACCTGTCACAGAATATCGGCGTGAAATAACAGCATCCGTTGCTGTTGTTTTGTTCGGTGAGTGAGCATGCCGGTGGCCCATCTCCCCTCTCCCTCTCCTTTCCTTAAAGACCGGCAACGCAGAGTGATTCCCCGGACGTTATGGGTGTCCATGGGCGGCTGTGATCACTTTCGATCATGTGACTTGCTTGCTCGTTTTCCCCTTTTACAAAAAAAAATGTGGGTGGTGGTGGTAGGAGTAGGACCTTGAATTGGATCCGTCCACCGTCCGGATCGCTACCAATGTCTTACTCGCTAATCCTACCGCCAAACGGCAGTACTTACTCTGTTATATGGAGGCTAGGATAACCGGCGAAACTTCGGGCACAAGAGACACATCTTAGTCCTTTACCATTAGATGGAATATTTGCTGTTGTGTCTTGAACGTGGTATAAAAAAATGACTGAGTAGCTCACACACCGCGCTCGGCGCTGCATTTAGCCGTGAGCGAGTCGTCGCCGGACGTCGGACCAGATTCCGCACGGTCACAGACCCGTTTAGAAAAGTCATCCCACCAAGTTCTACTTTTTACTGTACTTCAATGCGGTCGGTTGCGAGAACCCGTATTTTATACTTCGCATGCAATCCATAATTGGATTTGATGACGAACCTTGAGCCTATGTCCAATGGAGTAGACAAATATTAGCTTACGATGATAATTTTAATACGCTATTTTCGCGTGCATTACGAAAGGTATGTATTTAAAAACTAGCTGTAAACATCCCGTTAATAGCAATAATTCTGTAAATAAATATACTACTCAACAATAAAATTCTACGGCTTCATTAAACTTGAAATCGAGACAAATGTAAGCCTTAATAAAAATTGAAATAATGTATAATGATTTAAACTTTTAAACGATGAGTTTGCTTGAGACCACAGCCGATGCAAATCGGAAACGTCAAGCCGAAATAAAAGGTAATCGCGTTAATTTCCCGTGACTTACTACGTGATAATAATCTATAGGTACTAATATTGTAAAGAGAGAGCGAATTTTGTAAGTTTGTTTATATGTATATAGAGAGTAATCTCCGAAACTACTGCACCTATTATTTCATCATTTGAAAGATATATTTGTTACAGATGGACATAGGCTATATGTTATGTATTCAACCTGGCGAAGTCGCGATAAGCCGCTAGTTTAATGTAAAATAATAGTCTATGTACTATTAAAATACACTGTTTAACTATCATAATTTCTGACATTGACATTTGCACGTGCTTTGTACGGTTGATTTACTTATGAAAAATATGCCCGTAATTTTCAGTTTACAATGGTTAAATGTTAAAGACAATTATTGTGGAAACTATTAATTTTATATTTTGTTTTTATAATATCGTCAAAAAGAATAAATGTATAGCGAAAACAATTACAAAGAAATTAAGCTGAAGCGACATGGCGATGCTAAAATACTGATTGCATTTAGATAGAATGATGCAACATTAGTGCCGCTGTTCGCCACTCGCTTACATACCACCGGCTTGTCAAGCCACTTTGTAGTCAATATTTTATAGTTGTATACAACGTATGTAGAACGAACCACAACGTATAATTTGTTTATTGGACTTATAAGTACAACATAAATGAACACAAATAACTCTAATAACTTATTGTTCGAATTACTAATTTTATTGACTATTTATACAGTTCCCATTTATATCCATACTTCCATACTAATATTACGTGTTCCAAATTTTAAAGTCTGCCTGTCTGTCTGATACGTGTTCACGGCTGAACCGCCAGACCGATTTTGCTGAAACACGGAGATAGTTTCATACTAGGGGACGGATATAGACTACTTTTTTTTTATCAAAAGTCTAATCCTAAGGGTGTGAATAAGGATTGAAACTTTGTATGGGAAATGCTAAACCGCTGACCCGTTTATGATGTCTCTTACGATTCTCTGAACCGTGAAACCCACGGAAAAATTTTCAACCCGGAATTATGAAATAGTATGTTTATTCAAAAGCGAGTTCAACTTTCTCGTTCAGTAACCGTACCGTATTTTGTAAAATGACAATTGTAATTTATAAAATTTATTTCCAGAAATCTAAAACTAAGGACTTTTTATATTATTCTTTCGTTCACAAGTCTATATTTCATGTAATGAATTATATTTTTAATAGCTTCCGCCCAAAATCTCAAATTTGTTAATTAACACGTTTTTCGCCTCTCAACGAAGTATCCGCAGGAGATTCCAGCAGTTTTTGAAGTTCGAGACTTAGAATGGAAGATATCCGATTATAAGACTTCATCACACTAAATGTATTTCCGCATAGTAACACCTGAATCTGTACAAGGTTTTATTTTCCGAAATTTTAAAAATTTTAGGCCCGTGTTACAGAACGATCAGTATGACTGATTTAGTAGTTAGAAAGAGATGACGGTACATGCGATGAATAGCGGTATTTCTTTGTAACTATTTATTCTCAAACAGAGATTCATATCTGAGGATTGGTCTGGAATACGGACCTTAGACTCATTGATTTAAGGAGAAATTGCTCCAGTCGATACATAATTACGAAGTACATAATTTTAAAATGTTAAGTAGCCCAACATGCTTATGTTAATAAGACATATATCATTGTGCCAAATAGTTTGTTTGCATAGCTTCTGGGAAAATCGATGTAACGAACGAACAAAACGCGTGATTGACCTTATAGGTATCTTTTTTACTATCGACATACCGGAACCCTGGAAACCGAATTGCAATCGCAAGGATCGAAACGAGACAAGACGTTCTGATAGGAAGTTGTGCGAGGCCCGATCTGATCGCTACCATCATCAAATCATCATACTCGCTAGTCCATCCGCCAAACAGCAACACTTGCACTGTTGTGGTTCGGTGTGGAGGGTGCGAGACAGCCGGTGGCATTTCTAGCACAAAAGGCACAACTTCTTAATCCTCAGGATCGCCAACGCATTTGCACTATGAAGCACTTTCTTAGTCTTGATATGCTAAATGTCCATAGGCCACTCAGTCCACTTACCATCGGGTGGATTGTTTGCTCACTTATTTTCTCAGCAGTATAAAAAGAAATTCTAATACGATACCTCCTCATTTATTAAAGTAATAATGAAAACAGTCGAAGTTTCGGTGATACACGAGGTAACGAGTAACATAGGTGTAGATTTGTCGATGTGAATTCAATTAATTCGTATAACAGTCGTAACGGCATAACACAACGTCTTACGAGGATATAAATATACGTTAATAGTGCCAGAGTTTAATTTCAAAATAATAATAGCAGAACGCCAGTACAAGTCATCAGGAAAACCACATGTGATGTATTTGTTTAGTAGATTACTGACCTCTGGTTAAATATTTTATGTAACTGTGTCTCGAGAACAAATATTATATCTATTTTAAATAATTTTAATACAGTATTAGCTTATTTTATAGCAAATGGAAACCATTTTGAATTTTCGTCTTATGTACTCTTTTCCGACTCTATCTATGGGCAGAAACAGTGACACAGTTGCATAGTCCAAAATGAATCCTTGCGAGGATCATTCTAAGTCGCTCACATTTGCGATAGGATAGCAATAGATCGGTTATGATGATATAAAAATATCATGAAGCGGGAAGAAGACCACCTTATATGACAATCCACAGCATTCCTGAGCGACTAAAAAGTAGAGGCAGATCACCTGCTACATTGTGCTTTAATTTTAAGATTGTATTTTGAACATTTATTGTTTTTAATATGAATATCGGCTTTTCGCGTGAAACGTGATTGCATCGCCTATGATTATCGCATCACGATATTGATAAAGAGATTTATCGATTTCTTCTTCACACACTTTACTTCTTATTTACTTATTCTAGAACTATTTCTTACTCCGCTTTGGATTGATCGTGTGCGGTTTAGCCCTAATCTTCTGGGCAGTATCTACTTTATGGCCCACGCTATTGACCCGCCCCGGCTTTGTACGGGTAGAAATTTTTTTGAAAATAAAATACAGCGCACGTTACTCACTGCTAATGTAGCTTTCTGTAGGTTGAAGAATTTTTGAAATCGTTTGAATAGTTTTTGAGTTTATCCATTACCTACAAACAAACAAAGTTTTCCTCTATATGAGTAGAGATAAGTATAGATACATTTTTGAAATATTACGACGTTATCAACTAGAACTACTTAATGAGTATTTAGATATATCGACAGTTTAAATAAGGAAATTATTTTTAATGTCTATTTCTTATTGATTTTACTCTTATTTTCCTTTCTTTTAAGATGGAAATAATTAGTTCTGTGAATTTTTAGATGT
This sequence comes from Zeuzera pyrina, assembly GCA_907165235.1. Taxonomy (NCBI): domain Eukaryota; kingdom Metazoa; phylum Arthropoda; class Insecta; order Lepidoptera; family Cossidae; genus Zeuzera; species Zeuzera pyrina. Next base: position 607,578 of record OU015617.1, read on the forward strand.
GACTTTGTTCTTGGAAACTGTTGATTATATTGAGAAATTTATAAGTGAGTAGCAGAATTATTAATTTAAACTGCATGTTATTGTATTTTAAATTGATAGTTTCCATAATAAAACCACTCGAACCATTGTAATCATTAACTATTTTGAACTTTAAATTTAAGATTTTCTAGTTTGATAATAAATTTGTTTAAATGAAACGTTAATAAATCACGCGTAAATGTAATTGTGAAGATGACAGCAGACATTATATTGAATGAAATTGTATGCGGAATTGTATTTGAATTGCGCAATATATTATTTTATATGGTTTCAATTTCTTTTTATAATTCCCACCACACACGATCAAATATGCATGATCAAGCCTGTCTAATTTGCATGAAGCGGAGGTTACATCAAGTAAATTTGAACGTGTGTGGCATTTTGGGAACGTCATGCCAATGGACGGGTTTGATCAAACATACTTGATCGTGTGTGGCGGGCATTACGTATAATTACTTTACAACGTGTTTATATATATATATATATATTTGTTCCAATTGAATATATTTGTAAATGCACCCATAGCCATGAATGAATGTGGTTTGAGGCTAAGACGCGTGCCTGTCGCAGGCGGGCGAGGCCGGTGTCGTGGTGCTGCGGCCGGAGGCGCTGGCGCTGGCGGGCGCGAGCGGCGGCGGGCGGGAGGTAGAGGGCGAGGGCGAGGAGGAGGCCGACGGCGGGCCGCCCTCGCCGTGCGGCGTGCGATTCGTCAACGACAACGTGCTCATCAACGGCCGCTCCTCTATGCCCGCGTGCCCCAACAGGGACCGCATTGCCAAGGTACTTGCTTACTACTACTTACTGATTTCGCCTCCTCCGCTACCTTCCCGGGGCGCGCAGGTTAGGCATGGGTACACTGAGAGAAAAACGTCATATACTTCTGACAATTTCGACTTGTTGGGTTTTCTTTTTAATCAAATGGTTGTTGTTACCAGAAACAAATTGTATAAGTCGATTTGTTTGAAGGAAGAATGTGAAGTGAGAAGAATAAATAAGTGGTCGAAACAAACAAAAACTTAATATTTATTTGATATAAACCAAGTTGGTAAAGCAAACAGAAGAAAAAATTGTAGCAATAACTATTTGTTATCTATCTATAGTTAATTTAATACAAATATCTTGTTATTTTAAGTGTACCTGGTCGAAATAACGTTACTACTGAACAAACTAACCATTGACGGCAACAAAATGCTGAAATGACATGCTCGTTGTTTCAAAAAGTTATACTTAACATTATGTAACTTGTGCTGCAACCAAAAATTTTGTAGACGCTAATTTTGATTGGAATTTCTCTCATTGTCAGTGTAACTCTGCTTAATTCCTTTGCTAATTCAGTAACTCAACTCACATTACTACGCCGACCCTTTGAGTTAACACAAAATGCACTGTGGCACAGCAAAATGGTACGCACCAAGTAGGCGCCAAGTGAGTCGTTTTAGTAGAAAATAAGTACAACTAGACATTGTGCGTATGCGCATCAACAACCCTTTTTTTAAATATTTGTTTGTTTGTTTGTCCGGGGTAATCTCCGGAACGGTTGAACTGAGTTTGACGGACTTTCATTTGCAGGAATAGTACTTTTCAAAGTGTAATCTAGGCCAACGTTTCCAATTTGGTGAGTCGCGACTCGGCACCGGGCTACAAAAATAAAATACAGCAGCATTGCCTCCTTGTTATAATAATACTAGGAGGAGATGTATCAATCTTTGGAGAAGCTTATAAATAGCTAAGCACCATTTGTTTAGCAATACAAAAAAATTTAATTAAAATGTTTAGAATAAATTTGCCACGGAAATTACGGTATCTAGAAATAAACCAATAGCACATACCTGGCGATCCTTGATTGCCGACCTTCTGGTGAACTTTTCTATGAAAATAAGCGATGATTAATATTAATAGCGAAGGGCATCTTCAGCCACATGCCAAGCGATGACAGCGAAAAAATTTCAAAATTCGATTTTATCTTTTTAATAGTTTTTATTTTTCTTTGAGGCCATTGTGCGAAAAGGTTGATAATGCGCGTGATGTTGAGTCCAGCCTTCAGGAGCGGCTCACAATTCACGCACAGGAACGCGCTAGTGGAAGTTTCCCGTCGTGCCACAATTTGTATGGCGAAGGGAAAAACAAACAGAAAGGAGTCCGTCCAACCAATCGTCGTCGCATCGAAAAGGTTCTGATTGACGAAGTGGCGCGCATGCCCCGCATATTTGCCAACTTTATATATTTCATACATTCATAATTACTTCTATTATTTATCAATGAATGTGTATTATTTTACCTAATATACTAAGAAGTTTGAAAACTCTTGAGTGGGTCACGAAGAATGAGTACGAAAATTACCGGGCCAGAGCAAAACAATATCCGGGAAACGCTGATCTAGGCTACAGTTTATACCGGAAATATACCAAATTTAATATGAGCGAAGCCAAAACATTTTACAATTTAATCCTAATGTTATGGTCCGTTTAGAATAACCATTTTGAACACGTGGCCCGAGATAAAACTAGGTTGATAAGGCTGGTTCAGGAGCTGACGATAATGTGGTTCGTTACTTCGCAAGGTACGATGAGAAAGTCGAGCTCGTGGGAAATTTCACGCATGGCTACGCGCGTGTAATTTTTCTAATTTTTGTCGTTGTATACTGAATTTATTGATAACAACATGAATCTATTTTTTTCTCAAAACTAAATAACATTTTTATAAGTAAATAATACAAAAAATTTTATACTCAATAAGATTATTCTAGCTACAGTTATATTATTCCATTACTCTATGGATGCCTCTAAAATCTATAATCTGTATAATGATGGTCTGTTTATACTCGATTTAATCTCTACATCTATTGCTTACTTAAATTACGTTATTAATATTTTTAAATTACTCAAATTACGGTAAATATAATTATAGTCATATAAACTTAATGGATTACATAATATGTTACATAAATAATATGAAAACAAACATACACACATACAAAGACAAGCACAAGAAAGATGAACTGGAAGATATCTCTTCTACGACAAGAGATATCTTCCAGCTAACCCAATATGGGTTAGCTGGAAGATATTCGTACACAACATTGAATAATTAATATATACTCAGACATTTCACACAGCGCCATCTAGTCCCAAAGTAAGCAGCACAGCGCTTGTGTTATGGGTACTAGACAACTGATGTACTACTTATATTCTTTTATTTTGTAAATAAATACATATTATACATAAATACCCAGACTCTGGGCGGGAATCGAACCCCCAACCCCCGTTTACTTTCCGACGCGCTTAGCCATTGCGCCACGGAGGTCGTCAAATTCATTCAAATAATTACAACTACAAATAGTATGTATATTAATTTATTAATATTTTATACGAATATATTATTTTTGAGATACATATTATCTGGTTTTTCTGTCTTTTTTTAACTTCTACATGAATTCAGTGTTGAAAGCAAGCAGACAGTGTTATAGAAATATCACCCAGGTCAAGTGATTTCTAAAACCGACGCTGCACGACGTGTTACAGCAACACAAGAAGTGTCATAACATTAAGGCGACCCATTGGAAATTTTGACGACAGGGATCTCAATTTTTATAAGTGACTACAAAATGTATGAAAGTGATATTTGGTAACCTCATTCTTCATTTCATTGACTTTATTTTGCCAGTTGCGATACACCATTGGTTAACTTTTGTAACACAAAAAGAAATATCAAAGAAACCTCTTTTAAAACAGAGTATTACGTTTTTAGAAGTAACGGGACAGATTTTCTGTATGGTTTTAATCTAAACATATTCTTCAAAATAGCAGTTGGATTTTTAAAACTAATTATAGTTTTTAAAATAAACGAAAATAACTACTTTTCCATATTTTTCTTAAGCTTGCGCGCGCACTTTTGCATAGACCAGAAAGTCTATTTTGAATAAAATTATTGTTTGTCAATGCATCGCCTTAACAAAATGCGTTTACGAAACTGACGTGAACCGTCGAAATGCCATTCCATGACAGCTCAAATCCTAAACAGATACGTTCTATCGTAAAAGGTTAATTAATTTCATATGATCATCTGTGATTGGTAAAACTAACCAAACGAACTGATTTGCTTACTTAATAAACTCATTTTCTATTATATTTATATGTAATTTTTACCCGCAATTTCGTTCGTGTGTAATTGTATGTATTGTAATTGTAAAACGTAATAGACAAACAAATGAAAATATTTTCGCATTTATAATTTACTAACTACGCTCCGCTACGTTGTTCTCGCTTTTTTGATATTTTTCCAAGATAGATATTAGCCTAGATTATTCTCTGAAAAGTTATCTATCAGTCAAGGTAATACTTGTCAACATCGATTCAGCCGTTTGGTAGATTAGTCTGGACAAACAAACAGCTAGACAAAAATTTGAAAATATGTATCATTAGTTCATTAATATATAAGTTTTTCTTTCATCAGTAAAATAAAAATAATGAAAGTTATATCTTTATGTACGACTAGAGACCTGGCCTGGCTTTGCACGAATAGAAAATACAGCCTATGTTACTCGCTGATAATGTAGCTTTCTATAGGTGAAAAAAATGTTTAAATCGGTTGAGTAATTTTTGATTTTATCCATTACATACAAACAAACAGAGTTTACCTGTTTATAATACATTAGTATAGAAATTACGATGGTCGTGTGTGTTCGTAATTTTTCCCCTCCTATACGGCTTGACGGACCGATGAAATTTAGAATGGAGGTAGATTTAAATTTCAGGGAAAGACATAGGCTACTTTTTTTTAATTGCACGCTGATGAAGTCGCGGGCAGCAGCTAACAATAAATTTAAATGTTTCAGTGTAATATATAATAATGCGTCCCTGTGTCGATAATGTTTCAGCTGAAACTGCAGTTCGACGACTCGCTGACGCGCACGTTCGAGTATCCGTCGGAGACGTCGCTGAGCGAGTCCGACGGCGGGCCGGGCCCCGCGGCCGCGGCGCTCGCCGCCAACACCCATATAGGTAACATATTGCATTGCGTCCTACTCAGCTCCTCGCCGGACTCCACTAATTTGCTTAAGAATATAATGCCCAATTTCACCAAAATTCCCTAATCTTAGCGAACCCTTAAAACCACTATAGTTAACGGACCCCTATCCGATTTTAGGGGTTCACTAAGTATGACGAGATTTAGTATTAGGGGTATGAAATTTTCATCATTAGCGAACCGCTATCCGCTTTTAGGAGTCACTAAGTATTAAGGACTTAGTATTATGGGTATGAAATTTTCTTCGTTAGCGAACCCCTATCCATTTTTAGGGGTTCACTAAGTATTAACAGATTTTGGTGAAATCGGACATTAGTAATCCAAGATAGAAATTTTAAAATATAATCTGTTTGTTGATTTATATATATGTATGTTTTGGTTTCAACATCAATCCAGAATTTGCATGCGAATTGTTCGGTTTAAAAGATAAAACTCCTAAATAAATAGTAGGTTATATCTATATGTTAATACGCGAAAAGAAAATGTTGTACCCTTTTTAAATAAAATTGCGCGAACGGAGGAGTGTGAAATTTGGTACATTTAAAGTTTATATGGAGAAGGACTGGAGAAAGCTAAAATTTTTATGTAATATGTGTTTCAAATAAGTACATTGAGTTAAATAAAATGTTCATCGTTTACGTTCAAACTGTCAATGTCAAACATATAATGGTTATGCTGTGCTCTCAAAGTTAAACACATAATTATTTCTTGCACAGAGCAGAGATTGTCACATAGAATTTTAAAATGTTGCCAAAAAATACTGACAGATCGATTGAATGAATTTTGAGCTGTGAATTTTGTTTGACTTGTGAGCTGTGAACTGTTTTAAGTTTGTGAAGTGTGTAGCATTGATTTTACATTTAAGTATAGTCGAATTTCGACCACTGGGTAACCGCTGGTATGTATGAATATGCTATCTTTAGGAATTAAGTTACTTCTAAACTGAATATAAAAAGCTTAATATTCTAACCATGCCATTAGCTGTTAAAATATCGGCATTATTTCAGTCAAATGACCATACACTCTCGTACTCGTACTGTGTCGCGCGAGTTCACGTGCGAATTTTAAACAGTATTATGTATTATGGTGCCATTGCTTTCACTCCGCAAGCACCTGTGTACTGGTAGTATACATAAAAACTTAGTAAAGAATGAATAAATGTTTATTAATCAACCGGTTTTTATGTAAGACTTACTGCGGAAGACGCGACTGCGATTTGTATTATTTATTTGTCGCGAAGAGGTGTTTTTACGCGCGCATTACTTCCTTATTGTCATTATTGATTAAATTCTAATATGAAGAGAAATCAGCCTAATACATCATCCGAAACGAATTATGGATCATTAACGGTTTGGACATTATTTTGTTAGTTTGAGATAATTTCATTTACCATGTTAACAATTTTATGTAACAATAACAATAATGTCATACGCAGTATGACAGGGTTGCACGACAGTGTTATTGTAAAAATGAAGAAAGGAACGCTTAGATGGTTAGGGCACATGGAAAGAATGAGTGATGAAAGACTGACGAAGAAAATCTATAGAGCAAAAGTGAGTGGCCAAGGAAGAGAAGAAAAAGAAGCCAAGGAAGACCAAGGCTGAGTTATGAAGATCAAACAGCTAGAGTGTTAGCCGACGGAAGTGTCAAAAGCACTCGCATATCTAGGCGAAAATGTGCGAGGAGAATGATGAGATTTGAGGAAGCAAAAGAAGTATGTAAGGACTGCGACGCTTGGCGGTCCGCCCTCTCTGACTACCCCGTTAGGGATACGGCGTGAAGATATGTATGCATATATGTATGTGTAATTATTGGGTCGACTTTTCAGCCATTATCAAAAAAATATTTTATCTTCGGATTACCACTGTCTTTGCATGGCGGCTAGAGCAGGAAAACTAATCGAGGTGACTTGGCTTGGTAATGTTAATATTAAGATTTTTATAAAGGTGGATGTGTTTTTTTGTAGTAGATATGACGAGGGTTGAGGGAGGAGAATTATCAAGTAGAGTTTTAGTACTGTACCAGATATTATTCTGACACAGCAAATCGTGACCTTGTGCGCGATTTACAAATTAAATCTTTATGAAATATCCGCATCGCTGCAAGGGCACTTGTCACATACATCTCCAACGTAAATAGTCGTAGGGCTATTAGTATAACACAAGAGATGTGAACAACAGCGATATGGTGTTAACAGTTAACAGTACCAATATATCATTACCAAATTCCGCAGTATTATTTACCAATAGGAGCCCAAGAAGAAGTATTGTAACAAGTACTTTGTTTAGCTTTTTTTTAATTGAAGGAATATTTGAAATGTTAATTAGTATAAAATAATTGAGTTACCAAGATGTAACATTAGGCCAAATTTCAAGTTGTACGACACTTATAATTAGTTTCTGAAAAACTTAACTAACGATTGACGAGTGGATACTTGAGTATAAATAGTTCTGTTACCTTAAAAGGAAAAATTTTGAGATGCTTTGTCATTTTAATAGAATTTTATTTATCATGGATTAATTTTATATATTATTTGATATTAATGGCAACAATGCAATTCCAAATTTAAATTTTTCCAAATTGCAATTCAGTAAAATCAATTGTGCAAGAATAGCGACCATATCTCGGATCAAGATATAATGCACGAAGCCATAATAAATTGCCGCTCCTACCACCGTGTGTCGAACGAATTTTCATGTCTCTTTCAACCTCATTGAGCGTGATTATGAGTAAAACAGTTAGCTATAGTAAGTACGGCAACCTCGCACTATCAGCATATTTTGTGTCAGCTTATGAGTCGGTCATGAAATAATTATTTGCAAAATACTCATAAATCCTAAGTGTTTTGTACTAATATTTACAAAAATGTAAATATGTCATGTTCAGCTATGTATCGTTGTATTGTGACATTCCCGAGTCACGCACGTTAGAAAAAATTTAGAAACTCGGTCAACAAAAAAGGATACCGTAAGAATTCGCTCTTAGAGCGAATGCTCCGTCCAATGTAATAGTTGGTCCGAGGTCCATATATATATATGACGTGTCGATGTCGTAGTGCGAAGGCGGCGCCCGGCGAGGAGCCGCGCCCCCCGCGTGCCCGCCGAAATGTTCGTCTAAACTGGGTCTCTCACACTTTAACTATCGTTGCATGCCGTTGTTCTCAACCTGGGGGTCGCAATCAGGTATGGGGAGGGTCACAAACTAACAAAATGAAGCACGTTTTTGGTTCAATTTTTGATCACGTTATCAGTATTATAAACCAAAACAAATATTGAGTTATTATTAGTCATAAAGTTTTTTTTTTACTTCGTTATGGCTTGTGAGGAGGTCGCGATAGTATGAAGATTGAGAAACAATGTTTCTACTATTTTTGCTATATTATTATCACTTATTGCTAGATATCGTACTCGTGTTCTAGTTCCATCTGTATATTGTTGTATGATTTGTGTAAAAGAGTAATTCACGTGAAGCAGATTAGAAAAAGGTTATGTTTTGAAACGTCTTTATTTATTTTAATTACACCTAGTTCTTATTAGTATGATATACTTCTTGTATCTACTTATGATATATATTTATCTACATACATATATGTTACAAGTGAAACAGTTACCAAATATATATATCTGACAATTTGGGTAATAAATAACTTATTTCTAAAGCTATTAATCAGAATATGAAACGAGTTAAAATAATAAAAATAGTTATTCTTATTGGAAACTACTTACTCTTTTCAGTCCATAAGTACAATTTAATTTAAGATTCGATTTTCTTTTTCATAAAAAAAATGTGTACTCCGCACGTAAGAAGTATATACTTTGACGTTTTTCAGCAAAACTGGCCACATATAAAAAAACAAAACTGACCGCTAGAAATGAATGAAATGAAAATTAAAAAATCATGTGATACACCTGCGCGTGAAACTTCGTCACACGCAAAAAAATACACTGATCTGTTTTTCCAAATGCGTCAAAAGAAGTATAACTTCCAAAACTAAAATTAATGTTTAAAATTATTTTTTCACAAACTGACTCTTTACTATCCTAATGACTAGACTGGCCCGTTGGCGCAGTGGCATAGCATCTGCTTTCCAAACTAGGATCCCGCGTTCGATTCCCGGTCAGGTCATTTTAGGAAACGAACTTTCCTAAATTGGCTTGGGAGTCTGAGTGTTACTGGGAATTCCTCCAGAGTTCGTTGTGTGATACCCATAGTACAAGCTTACTGCTTAGTTTGGGGTCACACAACTGTGTAATTGTCTGGAGTATTATTATTATTATAATGCGGTATCACTAACAGGATGATCAGAGAGGACAGAGTACAAAGCATGGCTAATCCTTTCGCCTCCTCAAATCTCGTCATTCTCCCTTTTTTTTAAATATCTCAAAAAATTACTTAAAATTTATAAAATGTTTTTTCCAAGTTTCAGAATGGGATCTGAATTGCGCTGCAAAATCAAAACAAAACAAAAACAAAAATTCAAATATAATCAAATTTGGAAACTTAATACTTCTTTCAATGTCCACTACAAGTTAACGCCCCAAAATGAGTTAAAACGTGTTAAATGAATTATTTGACGTTTTCATCAATTTTATCTTTTTCAAAAAAGGATCAATTTTATTGTACTGGTTGTCGATAGCGCTAGAATAATATTTATCCTCACATCGACCAGAATAAGGTCTGACTGTTTTGTGTTACTTAATATACATTGCTCGACTGCTAGTAGTGTTGTTGTAACCTGTATTTTTAGTTAATGCGTGTGTGCCTGTATTTATAATAATCGTAAGGCAGATTATTGAAACAGAAAAAATACAAAAAACTTGTTGTTTTGAAACTGATGTCTTTCGTATAAATTTAAATTTAAAAATAAATAATATGTGTTCTCGAAACATTCTTGCGGTGAGACTACTACATTAACACACAATAGTTTTAACAGAAGGACAGTTGGAACTTACCAATATATTATTTCCAATATAAATAAAACAAATATGTTGAGAATCGATAGTTATAGAATAGTCCTTTTTGTGTTTTATAAAAATCGAGTAGTTTATATCATTAAACGCTTGGTATGAAATAAAGAAAAGTATAAAATTACTAAATGAAAAGAAAGAAAAAGGAAATGAATTCTTTTTTATTTTAATTATTAATGTAAAAAGAAATTTACACACAGAGAAATACTATGATGTTATCGTTCATAGTTTCCGAATTCATTGGTTTATAGTAGCAAGTTTGGTGATATTTTTGTTAATGTGCAAAGGAAAGCTTGTACAAACATACAGGGTTAATTGAAAAATACTAATACCTGTTAGTGCAAAATTCTATCATCATACCGAACAACTTTTGTTCTACGAATTTTTTCAAAACTTAATACGTTCGTCAAAAAATATTTGTTAAGTTTTGTTGTACTGTCTGAAACGTAATTACTCTGTGTACGTATTCCAATGGTACAGTGCAAGCGCACCGGGCCTCAGCGTGCAGTGCCGCGCTGTGCGTGTGCCGCTTTAGCGACCGGGTAGAGTAGGTGCCGTTTCCAGAAACATTTAATGTATTTTTATTTTTGTATGAAAGAAAAAACTCATGAATTTTTAATAGTCGTAGAACAAAAGTTATTGGGGATAATGTTTAGTGCAAAATACTAAGAGGTTATGAGTATTTTAAATTAACCCTGTATATAATCGCTCATCAGCGATAACATATTCTAATAAATAGAATTTTTGAGATAATATCACAATAAAATCGTATTCAAAGTATGTTCCCTAAAAATATCTTATCGTCTGGTCGTAAAATAAAAGTGCGATAGCAGATATATTTGTACTTACATAAGTTTATATAAATTACTGTTATACGTACATAAGTCGCTGATTAGGTAATATAAAATTAAATATATTGTTTTAGAATGTGTTGTTTTTTTTATAAAAGAATACATTAGAACCTCGGATCACGTATCACAATGGACGGAGTATTTGCTTTAAAAACGTGTGTTAAAGTGTCCTTTTTTTATATTTTTACTAATGCGCGTGACTAGGGAAGGTCGCAGTATAACGATACTCAGCTGAATATGACATATTTTTCTGAATACTAGAACCCAAAACACAAAAGATTTACGAGTATTTTGCAAATAACTATTTCGCTAATGTACTTGAGGTCGATCGGAGCCGATACGAACTACACTGCCAGTGCAAGGTTACATTACATACTATAGTGTACTGTTTTGTTTGTGGTTACGTTCAATGAGAAGGAAATTTCATTTGAGACACGGCAGTAAGAGCGGCAACTTATTAAGACTTCGTCCATTGTGTTTCATGGTCCAAGATTTGAACATTGTCACGTTTAACTGTTAAATAGCTCTCCTGTAATTTTTTTTATTTATGTCATTGTTGTTGCAAATGAGCGTATGTATTATATGTACGTATATCTATCTATATATATAAAAGACAATGTATGTTCCTTATGGACTCCGAAACGGCTGGACCGATTGTGATGAAATTTGGTATGGAAATAGCTTGAATCATGGAGAAGGTCATAGGCTATTTAAAAAATAAAAAACGCCGAAGAATCAGCTATATATAATAGTTTGTCTATAATCAATCATTGTAATATGTATATTATATATTTCATGTTTGTTGTATTATGTATTCTAATGTCCGATTTCACCAGTTTCCTAAAACGACGAAAATTTCATCGTTAGCGGACCCTTTAGCATTGTTCACGTTACACCGTGGCGGGGCCGGGCTTGTGCCACGGGCGGGGCACGGTGAAACATCTTTATATGAAGTTTTCGAGTCCGTGCCCCGGCCGTGTCACGGACTAACTGTTTGTATTGGGACAATTTCGAACTAAAGTAGATTTGACGTTCGAAAATACCTTGTAATTGGGTTTACTTCAATAAATTGATTTGAGTTTTACTTTGACTTTGACTGGGCCCGGTCGAAAATGAATCACTTCGTACAAAAGTATGTTATTGTATAGACTCAGGTGTTACTTTGCGGAAATCCATTTCATGTGATAACCAGCTAACTAACCATCAGTAGTAAGTCTAGTAACTAACCATTACTATGTCAGCTAACCAGCACCGAATCGGTCGTATTCGGTGCTGGTTAGCTGACCGGTTAGGACCGAATCCTATCTCTGGTATATCCTGAGAATGCTTCGTTGAGAAGCGAAACACATGTCGATAGGTGGTTTTTGGAGTTTGAGCGGAAAATAACTAAAGATTTCAGAAATTTATCACAAAAAAAAGTACCTATGTTATAGATGTTCCACCGTGCCCGGCCTGTGGCAAACCCGGCCCCGTCACGGTGTAACGTGAATCATGCTTTATCCGACTGACGAAATCGGTCATAACAGTTATAAGTGTTGTGTGTGCAGCTTCAGCGGCGCTGGCGCAGTACACGCCCAGCAAGACTGTGGCGGACGTGTTCGAGCTGGGCGTGACGCGGCACGAGGGCGCGCGCGCGGCGGCCGAGGGTTCGGAGGGGGGCGAGAGGGAGGGAGAGGGGGCGAGCGAGGGCCACGGCGAGGGGGCGAGCGAGGGGGGCGAGGACCCGCGGCCGTGCGGCGCGGACGCGGCGCGCTCGTGGAGCGAGTCACGCACGCACGCCACCGACTTGCTGTTCTAGTCGACCGCCACTCGCCCGCCACTCGCCCGCCACTCGCCCGCTCGCCCGCGACACTGCCATAACGTTATATTTATAAGTAGCGGCCGCGCCCGAGGACACTCGACTGACTCATATCGTAAGGTACTTATAGGTGGACGCTGTTCGATCGTCACGTTCTATGAGGGACAATTGTAGGGTTCTCTAATAGATCATTAAGTTTGTCGACATAATATTTGCTCAATATACTACCGTTTGTAACTAATGTATTTATTGTAACGCATTTTTAACCGCCATATCCACTGTTGCAATTAACTATACAGTTATTTTTACAAAACAAGACTGGAAATGAAACCAACTTGATCGAACATAAATAGTAACGAACCGACTCAAGTAGCTGTGTAACTGTAAATCAAGATTATTTGAAAATGACATGTAATTTAATAGACTATCTAAAAATAATAAACTATTTGATTGATAATTTCTTAAGTGAACTGAACGATTTATAACTATATTTACACCACTATAAAAAAAAATTAAAATACTTAAATAAAAAGTTACTTATTGGCTTTATAAACTTAATAGATAAGCTATCTTTGTCACTTATCGTTCTCTCTGTCTCTAATAAGCACTACGAATTATGACGTCATTGCACCGTAAACTCAATTCTAGCGTAGCACCTATTTTATCATCCATCTCCGCTACTGTAGGAGCAAATATGCTTACTCTAAAAAATTCCAAGAAAATAGTCACATAAGACTTATTGAAAAAAATCGAACAAGGCTTTGATGAAAACAAAAAGTTGCAGTTTCTTATCAGCTTTCCGGCTGTCTCTCTATTGAGAAATCTAACTACGCTTATATCAATAAATCTTTAATTTTCAACGAATTTAAAATATCCGTTCATAGAAATGTGTAATTATTTATTTATTTTAAGCAATGTTTAAAAAGCTGTGTAAGAGGAACATACTAGGACTACATGAAGTCGAACGCGGCGTCTTGTGGTACTATAATTCGCACTTATTTGATAAGGCTGTCTCTCTTGTGTCATAGCAACCTATAAATTGGCTTGAGAGCGAAACTTGACAATGGAACAATTTCGTACTTAATATGGTAAAATAATGACAGTAAATAATGAGACATATCTAGTACTTTTCAATTCAAAGATTTTAATGTAATAAAATGTACTAATATCACAGTCAAATAGTTTATTATCCCTATTGATCTTAGTCTATGACTGAACATAGACAAATAGACATATCCATCGTCGACGCTGTATATCTCTGATTAAGAATAGGGGACATTGCCTATTATTATCTATCTACATTGAAATTCATTCCTAAGAGAACATTCCTATATTTTGTATGACGACTTAACCGGCAGTATACAGCTGTCATCTTATACACTGACCTTATTGTTATTCGTTAAGTGGGTAAAGACCGTATTGTAGCACGTATAGGTTACGAGAGGTACGTGCCTTCGCCAAATATTTTATACATAATATACAATATTGCTTCGCCTTAAATGTTGTGTGATTATAAAGTTGTACTGTATTGTGTCCAAAGCTGTCGATAATATTGAAGTAAGTGCCTATAGATGCGGAGGTGTGAGGCTCACAGCATTTATTATTGTATCTGTAGTGTAGTATTAGTAGTGTAGTAATTAGTCATAGCACGGCGCGGGCAGCTGGCGCGGCTCCTAGTCTCGGCGGTTCGGGCCTCGGGCTAACGTTTGGATGACACGAGACTAATACGGCAAGCCGGCGGGGTTATTATCTTAAAATTTGCAGACAGCGACAGCCACGCGATCACTGCACGACCGCTGGCTAATTATAATAAAACATTGGTATCATGTATGACGATTGCGTATCTATTATTATATGACCGTAAAATGCACTTTTCGCGGTAGATTTAGCGCCACTATACTAATTATTTATATTTCATAAATTCTCGTTTTGACAGCGGATATCGCGCGATATTTGGCTGTCGCATACTGTCTGTAAGTTGGTAGTAAACGTACGGGTAGTACACTGATGAGTGATGACAGATTATGTGTACATGACCCGTAAAACTAAGGTATGCTATCAAATCACAAATCAACATATAGAATATAGGAGTTAGTAATTGAAAGTAAAATATAATCCTATATTATTATGATAGCAAGCTGACGATAAACAGTCTTTGTCACTTTTATTTATTATTTTTGTTACTTCTGTCATCGAGCACTACGACGTAATGTAACATTTAATTCGATAGAATGATTCGACGTTTCCGGGGTCCAGGGTTACCAGTTTTTCAGTCTTTTAAATAGTGATGTTCCCTTATATCGAATTAATTGTATAGTATCCCTTACCCCGCGGTGATATTACGAAACGGCGACGCCAAAGAGCCATTCCCCGTCCGTCATTGTTTAGAAACTTCTAATTAAATGTTAGAGTATAGCTTGATATAGACAAATTTTAAGCTTATAAGTTAGCGTTTCAAGCCGATATGATAATGCCAATAAATACAGCTAGGAAGTAGAATTTTGCTAGCTAGCATCTAGTTTCATGTAAACAGATGTTAAATTAGTAAACCTGGAGGCTAATGTTGCCATACTACCCTATCTACTGTCCATTTACTAGTCTCGTGTCACCCGGACATTAGTGCGATGCGAACCGTGAAACAAAAATTGTCACTGTTTTGTAAAAATGACAATGTGACTAAAATATGAAAAATGTTAACTTTGAAGAAAACTCACTAGTTGTATTATAATACTGCTCCGTTATACTAATATGTATATTAGTCAAGTCAATTTAGTAAATAAACTTTGAAAGTTACTGAGTACTCTTTGGTTTTGAAGTGTGACATCCAAAGAAATTTTTTTATTTGTGTTTTATAAACTATGATACAAATTCATACAAATAAAGTTTAGTATATAAAAACTATACCCATAGAATCTGAATAGTTGTTGAGAAATTATACACTAGCTTTCACTCGCGATGTCACTCGCGTGAATTTTGCAGTTATATAAAAATAATCTTGCTCCATTCAAACTCTAAAACTCCCTTAAATTTTGAAATATTCTGAAATGTGTGTTTCATTTTCATTATTCATATTCAAGAATAGAGGATATTTATCCCAAGTTTCTATTCCAATCAAATAAACCTTTCACCTCTATAGAGTTGTTAAAAAAACGTTAAAATTTTTGTTGATTTATTTTGTAGTCGATTTTGTAAGTCTGTACCTGAACAGTTTCAAAACAATTTATACCGTTGTAACTCAACTCTTTAGAGGATAATTTTACAAAAATCGTTTCTGTGTGGGTTTTATATTACATAAGGGATCTGTACAAATTTCTTTATTCTAGAATAGAATAAGCCATTTCGGCTCGACAATGTTGAATCATTCAGACCATGTTATTTAATAAGTATAGATTGTGAAAAATAAAAGCAGTTGAAGAAGCATCAATATGTGATAATAGTGTCAAATGCGACAGCGCCCGGCCACCCTCGCCAATGCCTATTTTATTGTGTAAATAATAATACTTTGTAATGATTATTTGATTACTCGGAAGTAAAAACGTATATAATACGAAATAGATACATAGGTTAGTTTGTCATCATCATGCAGTAAGTTGGGCGCGAATCTGTGCACTTATTGTTTTAAAAAATATCATGGTAGCGACAGCACATACCATCAAGTTCTGCAATTTTTTTCATTTTTAGACGAGTATATCGAAGCATACCTAGGTAGTCGGCGAGCTCACAGACTCGCGCCCAGCAGAAACTATATGACAGTAGTTAGTACTTATATTTAGTCGCAGTTAACATTTAACAATGTGATGTCCACATGTTTGGGTACAAAGAGATAAGCAGGCTGTTCCTATTCAGCCACTTGACAATTTTATATTTAAACTATGTATTAGGCAACACTGGGTAACGCTCAATCCACGCCCCGTGTGCAAATTACGTTATTTTCTAATAATGAAGCTAAAAATGCAATAAAAATTATATGCAAATAATGTGCAGTTTTTTTTTAATACTAAATAAAACTTATTTGTGACACGTCAACTGGAAAGCCACGTCCGTTTCTGACAACAACTTTCCGGGGAGCTATTTTCGATCGGTTACACAACCTTAGCCACCAGGGTGCTCGTGCAACTGCGCGGTAAGTATCTGATTATTTTGTCTGGCCGAGTATGCGAAAAGACTGTCGCATATGGTCACGTTCTTGATTCCTTGTCAAAGAAATAAAGTCACAAGGCATGTGACTTCTCCTCTGGGAAATTTCGCTAATCTTTCTGGAAGATTTAAACATGTGCATTTTGATATCATTACTCCATTGCCTCCTTGTCCCTGGATTCAGTTACTGTCTGACAGCAGTAGATCGTTATACCCGCTGGCCAGAGGTTTGGCCAATGTCCAGTATGACTTCTGATGAAGTTGTTTTTACTTCAATATCAGGTTGGATTGCTCGTAATGGTTTTCCAGCTTATATTACGACTGATCAAGGTCGACTGTTTGAGTCAGATCTTTTTCGGCGTTTCCTTAAAACTTGCGCTATTAAACGTTTTAGAACAACAGGTTATCACCCTTGCGCCAGTGGTATGGTAGAACAGTTTCATCGTCAATTAAAAGCAGCTTTAAGATGTCACGAGAGTTCTTGGTTAACAGCACTTCCTTTAATGTACTTGGTATTCGTTCGGCTCTTAAAGAAGATTTGAAAGCATCCTGCGCAGAGTCAGTGTATAGCGAGCCTCTTCGTCTTCGTAGTGAATTACTTTGGCC